>CM062815.1:910774877-911374877 GCA_031772625.1 Pinus tabuliformis | reverse complement strand
TGACATGATCAAATGCTTAACAACATCTACATAATATAATTGTATCCTTTATTTACAGATTGAATAAAATTGCAATTTTTTCCTAAAAAAGACGAGAAAAAAAGAAACAAAATGATTTTAAAAATATATAGAGTAAATCAATATGTCACAAACATAAAAATCACACCAAAATAAACTTTTAAATTTAATAAAGCATTAATAAAATACATATATTCTTGTTCATACTTAAAATAATATATATGTGTGTGAGAGAAAATACACTTTAATATCTTTAAAAGCTACATATAATAGAGCTTCAAGAGTGGATCTTCTTGGTATAAATATTTTGTCTTTTCAAATAGATTTTCCTAATATAATATTTCATCCCTTTAAATGAATGACACAAATATTCAATGATCACTCTAAATTTTATAAACCATATTAAAAAAAGGAGTTGTCTTTAGTGTGACTTTTTGGAGTTTCCAGTGTCGGAATGGAGTTTCCAGTGTCGGAATCTGGTGGGAACATTTGAGGTGAAATCTTGGTTTGTGTTATTTAAATTGGTTTTTTAGTTGTATATGTAGATTCAACACCCCTAAAAACCCCTACAATACTTCAATTGTGTAGGGTGTTGTCGCTCCAAAAAATAGCCTCAAATTTCTTACAAGAAGAGTGTCTGGCCACATCTAGATTTTGTGTGTTTCATATAATTCTCAGGAAAGTGGAGACATCACACACACACACACACACACACACATATATAATAAACTACATGGGCTGGTTCATTCATCTAAAGGCATAAGCCATGTATTTCTAGTACTTATTCACATATACAACTCACAAAAATATATGTATAAAATAGTGGAGGCTGAGTAGTTCAAGGACCTACAATTTAATAAGCTTTGACAGAGAAATGAGAGAGGATAAGGAGGAGTAACTCATCACATAGAGCTTGAAGCGTCAAGAATTCTACACTTATCACATAGAGCTTGAAGCATCAAGAATTTCTACACTTATCTGAGTTACAAGTAGACATAATGGATGAAAGAGAGATTGGGTGCGATGATTCATGGAGCGCAATTTTAAAGATATAATCTCAATAATCCATACAGGCACATGCATTAACAAGTCAATACAAATGAATCTGTAAGAAAGTATGAAACATTTCTAGCAGCTACGATTACATGAATTCAGAGAGGAAACATGAACATAATGGAATTTAACAGAGGGATAACATATTGTAGTACTCGAAGGAGGAATCACCACCATTTCCTTAATATTCTGAAAGATCCATATCATAAAGTCATACAGTCTGAAAATAACATGTAGTTCTTTCTTTAGGATTCTGAACCTGTGTGAAGTGTTGCTTCCCACTATTTATCTGGAGAGGAGGAGCATTGAATAATAATTACAAAAAAATATCTCAGTTGAGCCTCAGCTATCACATCGATTAGCTTTCGCGACCTGGGATGGCCTTTTGGCCCAAAAATGACTACAAAAATGAATTGCTTCAATAAATGGTGACACATCACAGGAAAACAAAACATGTCAATCGATCGATTAAACATGCAAACAAAATATCTCCATGCCCATCCCTATGATTGCCTTTGCTTCAGATTGTTGCTTGCCCACGGTTTGGTCACCTGTGTCACTCAGTCGATTCCCATCGCTTATGCCTTTACCACTCGGATCGTTCGTTCTTCAAAACTAGGAGTGATCAACTATGAGTTTCATGCCACAGTACAGAAGCAGAGGTCGCCTGGGCAGTACTTCTTCTTCCCTCTGCGTGGAGCACCATGTTGGATCATCAAGTCCTCCTGACCTTCCATGTCCCCACTTACTCTATATTTCTAGACCCTGGTTTCATGTCATAAGGGGCCTTTCTGGGTCAACCCATGCTGATTTTGAATGTTGCATCTCCTTTCTTAAATGCCTCAGCTGCCGACCGACCCCAACTTTAAATCTTTGCATTACTTCATTGCAGAGCTATCACATCAGGGTTTTCCATTAAAGCCCCTTATGGGATGTGAGTGCCTCCCCTTGATAATTGCGATTGCCAATATGCAGGATTGGTCCCACTCGAGATATCGCAATCGATGATTATAGTATTACATCTGTTTTTCCTGTTTTTTGACTGTGCTGCTAGATATATGCCGAAAAATACCCTCGCCATCACATGGAGCAGAAGAAAAATAGACGTCTTAATGCTTGTTGACTTGGGTCGTTGATCTGTGTCGATTCATTCTGGGTCGTTGATCCAGGCCTGTTGGTATCACAATCGTAATACGATAGAGGGCCCTTTTACCATATTTCGTAGTGCTTGCAGATTGTCTAGACGCGAAACTTCAATAGGGCATGATACATAAAATATCACATTTAGGAGGGTTCTCGCACATCGCGATCACAAGTTGGAAGGGAATTTGGTGGAGGATGGACTTTATTGCGTGTGATCCCCAATTGCGATATCGTAATCAAGGGGGAAAGAATTATCGCAATCAGTAAGAAGGAGTGGTGATCGGTGTATATGGTGAATGACGGGGAAACATTGCGATATGCGATATCGGCAGAGGAGGGATTCCATCACAATTAGCAAGAAAGAGTGGTAATGGGCATATAAGTATCACAAAAAGGGAAAGGGATGATTGCAATTATGGTTTGTGTGTCTCGATGCCTAAAAAGGGTTGCTGCATGATCTTTAAATCTTTTAAAAGATTTCAAAGGGGAATGGGAAACATGACTAGAGTTAGGTATGCAAAGGGATTTCTGCTAGAGTTAAAAGTGGGTCACTATTCTTCCTCTTCTCTGTTCTTTTTCCCTCTTTTTACAACTGGAACTCTATTTTCAGAAGGTGAAAACATTGGCTCCATCTGGGGATGGGGTATTGGATTGCAATGCGTCGAGAACCTGCAAATTGTGAACTTCTCTTTAGGCCATGGAGTCTTTTCTAAACAAATGATAATTTTGTGAAAGTGGAATTTTCAACAGAAACTGGAAATTTCATATAATAATTACAATACCCACACCGATATTGACAATGAGTGCAAGATAGGTACCTCTAATTCTGGAAATAAATTTTGAGGAACTCACCATTTACTGGCAACTCCAAAGATTCACCATCCAAATTTTCAAGCAGGTGTTATTTCCTTTCTCTTCTGAAATTTTGAAAGGGCCTAACCAAAGTGGACTGAATTTTCCATGTTTTCCTCTTTCTTCATGTCGTACGTCCCATCGGAGAACTAAATCTCCCGATTGAAGAGGTCGATCCTTCACCTTCTTATCAAATAGGGATTTCATCTTCAGTTGTTAATTTTCCATTTAAACCCCCACCTGTTCTTTGCTTTCATGAAGTTCGACTAGTTGGTTTATCCTTCGTGTTAAGGCACTTGGCTCTTCCTTCAATTCTTGTAATAACTTCGCCACTAACATTGATAATTAAATTGGGAAGCCCTCAGCCTCACCATACACTATCTCGAAAGGCGATTTTCCAGTGGATCTTTTAGGAGTTACTCGGTTAGCCCAAAGGGAAAACTTCAATTGGGAGTCCTAGTTCCTCTGATTCTCGGAGATGGTCTTCTTTAGCACTCTCACCACAATTTTGTTTGAGGACTCAACCAAGATGTGACCTTGAGGATAGTAGGTAGTGGAGTGCCCAATGATGATATTGAATTTTTTGAAGAAGCTGGTGAACTTTGCAGATATAAAGGCTTGAGAATTGTCAGCGATAAACTTGATTTCCACTTATCCTGTGGCGTTTCTGGCTAGGATGGCCTCTACCCTCTTGGTGATATAATCCGTGGCTATTAATATCCACCTGTGTTGGCCACTGGAAGGTGGGTTTATTTCTACTATGAATTCTAGTCCCCACTATCTAAAGGGTTCTTCCACATGCACTAGAATCAGGGTGAGAGGATAATGTTTTTGTCTCTCACCACACACTTGGCACTTCTGACATGACCTAACCTGGGAATGAACATTTCCAAATAGTGTTGGCCAATAGAATCGTTCCTTGAGGATTTTGTGAGCTATGGTCTTCTAGATGTAATGACATCCACAAACTCCTCAATGAAATTCCTCAATTACTTTATGAGTCTCGCCTTCTACCAAACATAACAGCAAAACTGCCACTGGGCCCTTCCAGTAGAGTTGACCGTTTGATACGATATCATTTTGAGCTTGGAGTCTTAGAGTTCTGTATTTTGATTTATCCAGCCCTAGTGAGCACCTGAGGAATAAGAGATAATGGATGATATTCTTATACCAAGGTGATCCCTCATATTTAGCATAGATCTTTTGCTCTGATGTTTTAATCCCATTCTGTTGAACCTCTATTCTGCCTTCCTCTATTATCAGGTTTATCCCCATAGTTAGGCAATTATATTTTAATAAAATCCTAGCCAACCCTTGGCCTTTTATGAGCTTAGTAGGCTTTATGTCTAACTCATATTCTTGTATCTTTGCTATCCACCTACCCCTTTTTTCTTCACTCTCTCCTTGCACAAGGATGTCCTTGAATGTTGTCGTTGGGGAAAATTCTATGATTTTTTATTGTAGCACATACATTCGAAATGCCTTCAAAGCCTTAATTAGTGCATAGGATTATTACTCCAAAATGTTATATTTTATCTCAACATCCCTCAAAAGTTGTCCGAAGAAGGTGACGGGCTGTTCCTAACCATCTTTATTCTTCTGTAGCAGAATTGAGGCAATAATATGCGAGAAGCAAAAGAAAAGATATAAAAATGCATTGAGTAGTCAAGGCTGACTAGTACCGGGGCTTCAACCAAAGATTCTTTAATTATAGTAAGAGAATCTTGGGGGGTGGGGTTCCACTTGACTTCATTTTCCTTTTTCAGAATATCTGTAATACCCTTTACTATTTTTGCATAGTTTGGTATGAACCTCCTCAAGAAATTTATTCTCCCCAAAAAGGCTTGGAACTCTTTCTTATTTATGGGTAGAGGAACATGAATGATAGCTTCAACTCACTTAGAATCGATTTTCACTCCTTGTGCTACTATGTGTCTTAGTAGCTTCCCCTCGCTCAGTGTGAACTGAGATTTCTTGGGATTCAAAGAAAGACCATACCTCCTACATTTCTCAAAGGTGAGCTTCAAGTGGAGGATGTGTTCTTCATTGATCTTAGAGAAGACTGTGATATCATCCAAATATACCACCACGAACTTGTCTTTCTCCCCTAAAAATATCCATAGCTCTCTGAAACGTGGTCCCTGCATTAATAAGACTAAAATGCATGCGAGCATACATGAATGTTTCCCATGGGGTGGTGAAAGTAGTCTTCTTCTTATCATCAGAGTGGACTGCTACTTGGTTGTATCTAGAGAACCCATCCGTCATGGACATTTTGATTGACCCAACCACCTTCTGCAATATGTAATCCATCTTAGGCAGTGAGTAGTTTTAGTTCAACGATGCCCTGTTAAGGTTCCGAAAATCTATGCATAGCCTTATTTCTCCATTCTTTTTTCGGACTAGGACTAAGTTGGCCACCCACTCCAAGTACCTTAAAGGCACTATGATTTTAGCCTATAGAAGTTTCCACACATATTTCTCAATGGAGGGGAGGAAGAGTGTATTAATCTACCTGAGCTTCTACTTGCATGGTTTTATTCCACTCTTTAAAGGAATCTTATGTCGTATGATGTTAGTATCAAATGCTTTTAAATCCTCATAAGACCAAGAAAAAATATTCTTGTAGATTTTGAAGAGATTTAAATGCCTTTGTTTATATTGCAAGGGGATTACTTTTGATAGTCTGACCATCTGGGGTTCATTCTCTAAGCCAATATTGCAATCTTCTACTTGTTCATCCATCTCTGGAGCCATTGAATTGGAGGCTGCATCATCATTGTTAAATAATCTTTCCAGTGGGACTAGCTCATGAGGAATGGTATTCATTTTCAATTGAAAAATTTTGTGTCCAGCCACTATGTCTTCCCACGAAGTGGGTTCTTGATTTGCCTCTTTTTCCTCTCCTTAATCAATGGTTGAGTTAGCGAACTCCCCAACTACTTCTATAAATCACTTGATTTGCTCATCATCCTTGAATACCTGTCAGTGCTTGACATTATCAGGTATAGAGGGTCTATATTTTACCTCCACCTCGTATCTGAGAAGCGGATTTTGAGGGGGTTTGAAAATTCTTGCTGCTACAACAAGGGAATCAACCATTTTGTTTCCTTCTCTGGGAAGCAATTGGATTCTAAAGGCTAGGAAGAAGTTATCAATTAAATCCCAAACTTCATTCTGGTAAGTCACCAATCTGGGATGTTTATCATGGCACTAATTTCTGATCTTCTTTACAATCATCTCGGAGTTTCCATACACAATTAAGCATTCAATATTCATGTTCCTTGTTGTTTGCATCCCACAGAGCAAAGCTTATTACTTTGTCACCATATTGGTTGCCTAAAACTCCAGCTTGAATGAGAAGGGTATCAAGTTCCCTCAAGAGATACCAACAATACACCTGCTCCATTTCGCTCTTTGTAATTCACTTCGTCAAACTATAATTTCTACATTTCGTTTTCATCTACATGCTAGTGCTCTAACTGCATTGTTAGGTGTGTTGGTGTTTCTTCTAATATGGTCTCATCTTCTTCTAGGGACAAGCAGGAGAGGTATCTTTCTTTTCGATATACTGGGGAAGTTCTAGAACCTTCAATCGGGGTAACAATTTTTACAAATATGGACTCTCTGTACAACCTCCTTTCTTTGCCTCCAAAAGTGGGAATAGTGGCATAAGTTAGATATAACTTGATAGAGCCCCCCACCTTGGAACCCCAAGACCTAGATAAGAGCATGTTGAATCAAGGGGGAATATCTGCCACTACAATGTCCATCACTATGCTCTTCACAGGGATCTGAGCCAAGTTTACACCAGATATTTTATCATTCCCATCATTTGACCCTCTTAGAGTTGAAGAAGTATAGTTCCTTGTAGGGCTTGGTGATCTACAAGCCAAGTAGTTCCATCAAGACTAAGGGAATGAGGTTATGGGAGGCTCCAGAGTCCAACATGCAGTTATGCAATAAGAGGTTATGAATTACTAGGGTTACATAGAAGGGTGTAGTGGAAGGGTCAAGTTCTTCAACATGAGGCCCAAAAACAACCATTGGTCTTTCTTCTTAAAAATGTAAACAATCATGGGTCGGTAGTGAGGTGGATGGAAGAATGAACTGAGAGAATTCGGATTTATAAGTGGTTTGCTTTAGAATTTCAATTAAAGGAACAAGAACCTTTACCTTTTTGAGTTCCTTTCGAAGATTGAATGCAGGTTGGCCTTTTTCTACACCTCCTAGCTCCGCTTCTCTTTCCTTATCACTGGTAGTTTTTATCAGAACATGTGCCTTCTTTTCTAGGTGTTCCTTGGAGATATTACATTCCTTACTTGAGGAGAATTTTACCTTGGATGTGTCAGAATTCAGCTTACCTTTCCCTTTATCTGGGACTGGGGGAATATCTTGGGGAGAAATTCCCTCTTGTTTTTTTGGTTCCCTCGACCTCTTTCTTAAATATCTTAGATCATACCTTCGGTTTAGTTGTGCTTCCATAAAATCCACAAACTATTTACAATAATCACCTATGTCATCCTCATTTGCTGTTGCTTCTCTATCATGACTTGCCTCTTGGTGAGCCATATTTTTAGGTTCTTCTTCAGAGAAAGAGGAATACAAGTTTCCCTGCATCTCATGTGTATCCGATGATTTTTCATCAAGATCATCTTCTAAATATAGAGGAGGAGGGATCTGATTGAGTTGATATTGTCTTTCCCTTGGAAGTATCTACAATGCTGGTCTTCTATATTGTGGGTTATAGCCTCAGTTGTTACCTTGAGCATATGGTTTCAGGAGACTCTTGTTCTCCAGATCAAGCTTCACCACCTTATTCGATAAACTCCTGATGAATTTATCCATTTCTTCCCACTTTATATCTGTTCTTTCCTTAGTTTTACCGGAGGAGGATGTTTCTTATTTCCCCCTTTTCTTCTCTGTAGGTTCATCCTTACCTCTTGACTTCTTTGCCGAGGTGAAATTTTATTCTACCTCAAGGGCATCAACTTGGAGTTGATCTAAAGTGCGAGACTTCCTTTCTCTTAGGGTAAAACCAAAGTTTGATTCAAGGTCTCCCACAAATATTACGCGCAAAGCATCTTGAGGAGGCTTAATTCCACCAAGCAGGTTATTATACTTCTTATTGAATCTTTTTATGAATTTTAAAATATCCTCTTCGAGCTTCTTCCTTATAACATTGAACTCTATGAGGACATACTCATGACTTCTCTTTTCACCCCATTTTTGTGTGAAAGGTTTTCGAGTTCCTCGCAGGTAGTGATGGAGGCATTGGGTAGGGATTTAAACCATTTTTTGGCCTCTCCATCAAGGGATTATACACAAAGTCTAAGGACCATAGAGTCAATCAATCAGATGAACACACCAACAAAATATCTCCATGAACATCCTTGTGATCGCCTTTGCTTTAGGTTGTTTCTTGCCCATGGTTTGGTCACCTGTGTCACTTAGTCGGTTCCCACCGCTTCTGCCTTTACTGCTCGAATTATTCGTTCTTTAAAACTAGGAGCAGTCAACTATTAGTTTAATGTCGTAGTATAGAAGTAGAGGTCACCTAGGCAGTATTTCATCTTACCTCTACACGGAACACCATGCTAAATCATGAAGTCCTCCTGACCTTCCATGTCCCCATTTACTCTATATTTTTCGACCCTAGTTTCGTGTCACAAGGGGCCTTTCTAGGTCAACCCATGCTGATTTTGAATGTTGCACCTCATTTCTTAAATTCCTCAACTGTCGACCTTCCCCACCTTTAAATTTTTGTGTTACTTCATCACAGAGCTATCGCATCGGGGTTTTCCATTAAAGGTCCTTACGAGATGGGATTGCCTCCCCTTGACAATTGTAATCGCTGATATGTGGGATTGGGCCCACCTGGGATATCACAATCGGCCATTACATAGTATTATCTCTGTTTTCCCTATTTGGTGCCCATGTTGCTTGATATATACCTAAAAATACCCTCGCCATCCCACGGAGTGGAAGCAAAATAGACGTCTTAATGCTCGTTGACCGGGGTCGTTGATCCGGGCCTGTTGGTATGGCAATCAAAATACAGGCGAGGTCCCTTTTACCATATTTCATAGTGTTTGCCGATTGTCCGGATGTGAAACTTCAATAGGGCATGATACATAAAATATCGCATCCGGGAGGGTTCTCACACATCGCAATCGCAAGCTGGAAGGGACTTTAGGTGAGGAGGGACATTATCGTGTGCGATGGTGGAGGGGGTGATTATTGCAATTGATATGAAGGAGCAGTGATGGGCAGATATTGTTGAACCTCAGAATTACCCTCTCGTTGACATTTTTTCTGACCTTTTTCTCTCATTTTCTCATAAGACTACAGACCCAATCAATGATAAATGCTAGGTTTTGTCTTAGGGAAAGCAGTAAAATGATAACCATATTATATTTTCATGTTCTTGCTATTTTAAAATATTTTTGCAAATTAGCTACAGAACGCAGCCTATTCTACAGCTAACTATGGATTCCGTAGCTACTCTTATGGTTTGGAAAGTTACAGGTGTCAAATGAGGAACTGGGCCACATGGGCATTTCTAGAATCATGTCCACATGGATTCTATCATATTCACTTGGTCGAGATCGACAGAAAAGCAAGCCTAAGGTCATGGTCAAAGATGGAGTCAAAATAAGTTATATAGAAGTAGTAGGACTCTTGCTTTTCTCTTTCGTAGCTAATCAAGGGTCTAGTAGTTTTGTTGAAGATTTAATTCGAATTAGCCACCTGTAGTTGATCTGAAGTTCAAACAGTCCTATTACAATTTGAATTAATCCACTGTAGAAAGTTTTTCTCATAAACAGTAATGTTAGATTTAATTCGAATTAGCCACATGTAGCAAGTTTTTCTCATAACAGTTATGTTATTTTCCTATAAATCTCAGTTGCATGGGACTGAGAAGTAGTTAGAAATTAGAAGGAATTACGTTAAGTTTAGGCTTTTTGCTGATACTCTATATTCAGACTTTGTTTTGTTCATAATGAAAACTTTGTGTTGTCCATGATGGTGTAAAGTGCATCCTTAACTAGCTAGCATTCCAGCCACATCAGTTGCAAAGGGCCCCTACACTGAAGCAGGTTTTTCATTTGTTATTTTGAGTTCAATTTCTATTACTCTGCTTTCAACAAGTCTATTTTCTAATTTAGAATGATATTTCATTTCAGTTTTTAACCAATAGTGCAAGGATAAAACCACAACTGTGCAACCTTGTTCTTCTAAGATATTTCATGGAGAAAAATGACTTTTTTTCCAAACTGAATCAAGATCGAAGTAATAAGAATACACTGTTGCTTAGTTTTCTTATTCTTTTGTCATTCATTATCTTAGAACATAATTGTCAATTAACTGTGTTAATGGATGTTTTAAGAAACCATTTCGATATGGTGATGATCCTAAACTAAATGGGTAAATGTGTAATTTGTACAATGATTGAATTTACTCAGTGCATTGTTAGTTTTGCATGCTTTTACCTTTTTTCTTTCAGATCCTTACTTAGTTGCATCACTGATATTCCAAAAAATCACTTCAAGGAGATTGATTTAATCATATTCCAAAATTGAATGGTTGAGTGTTTAATGAGTGCAATTACTGAGTTAGCTTCTGCATCAATATCACTCTTGGTTTTAAGAATTAGATTCATGGATTAGGACTAATGATAAGATAAGATAGATGCTCTATTTTCTTATTAGGATCTAACTAGTCAATATTTCTTGGTCCATTTTTAGGAAATTAGATTAACTTAGGAAAATTTCCTTTCCTTTAAAATTAATTAGATCCATTTAAGTTTTCTCATAGGTTGTACATTCTTAGACATCAAAGAATAGAAATCCCCAAAACAAACATAAAATACAAAACAACGAAGTTAGAGAAAGGTTAACTAATCACATAGTGCATAAAACTTCATCAATTTACAAAACTCGGTTGATAATTTATGCAAGCAATTTAGGACACTAAATTGACTAAACATTTTGGCGTCGTTCCGAGGAAGCGTAATTAGGTAACTTCATCTCTTACATCCAAAAAAAATGATATGCATAGAGAAAGAGACTCTATGGGTAGATTCATAGCTAGAGGCAGGAATTCAATTCCGACAACACCACTTACTCCACCAAGACTAAGAAGAGGTACACCTCCATCTAAAACTCATATTCCTAGCCATAGACCTCCTGAAGTTCTAAGGTCAGAAATCCAATCAAGAGGATCTCCTACTTCATCTATTGAGGTAGTCCTAGAGGAAGAAAATCTTGGATCTCCAACAGAAGGAATAACCTTTTTCACCTCTACAGGGGAACATATTTTAGTTGAATAATTAAGAATACCTAGTGGAGAGGGAGAAGAAGAACCTTTCTTCCACATACCATTGATAGAGGAACCAAAGGAAGAGAAATTAACCTTGCAGGTTAAATATTATATTAACTCTGAAGAAACTATAATGGCAAGAAGAGAAGAAGAAGGAGAGGATGGAGAATGTTCACTATTTGGAGGAGGAGGAGGTAGAGGAAGAGGTAGAGGAAATAATGGAGAAGGTAGAGGAACTAATGGAGGAGATAGAGGAAATAGGGAACTTGATAATTCTTTTGGATTCCCTATAGTTGATGTCAGATGAAGAAACAGATGCCATAATGAAAAATATCTCACCTTCTGTCCTCCCAAATTTTCATGGATTAAAAAGTGAAGATCTTGAAACCTTTTTATTTGAATTTGAAGTCTTGTGTATAACTTATGATTATTTACAAGACTCTCAAAAACTGAAATTGTTTCTTTCAACATTGAAAGGAGCTACTTTAAAATGGTTCATGGAATTGGTCACTCAGTCTATTAGAACATGGAATGACATGAAGAAAGTGTTTTTGAATAGGTATTTGGATTATTTCATGCCTATCAATCACAAATATGAAGTGTTCAAAATGATGCAAAGAGAGGATGAAAATTTGGAGGATTTAATTGAAAGATTCAACTATAACTTAAAAGGAGCAAAAATGGATAACTTAGATCAAGATACTTTAAAAGCTCTTCTATTAAAAGACATTAGAGATGAGTGGATAGACATACTTAACATGATGGGGAAGGGAGATATCTCTCAACTCCCATTAAGTGACATTGGAGAGTTATGTGTTCATCTCTCAAGAGGAAAATCCAAAACTGGGAAAGGTCCAAGAGATCCTTCTCTTGTTAGAGTGAATAAATCTACAACTGGATCAGTGAGTAGGGCAGAAATTGGAAACATGCTTGATGAATTTAAAACAGATATTCTAGGGAGCCTTAGTGAACAGATAGACACCCTTAAGTTACAAAACAAGCATAAATCCGAGACTGATGCTTTAGCTATTTTCTGTCCCAAATGCAGAAAGAAGCATGCTTTAAGAGAATTCCCTTTGGATGCAAAAATCATAGAGACTTGTGTGATTTGTTCAGAAAACCATGAGACCAAAATTTGTCCTTCAATAATTGGTCTTATGCTTATTTTTCAAGAGGAAACAATTTCAAATCCAACACAATCTCTTTTCTTTGTCTCTAGAAGACCTTGGCAGGGGCAAGAAAACCATGGTTTTAAGAACCAAATGTATATGCATCCCCCACCAAATTGGACTTCTTGGTAGCAACCTTGGCCTCAATCGCAATCTCAATTTCAATCTCAATCTCAACCTTGGGCTCAAGGAATGAAAAATCCCTATGGACTATTCTCTCCATACTATCAATATCCTCCTTCATATCGAAACTATCCTCCCCAACAAATTCCTCAACAAAATCAATAGCCCCAACTTCAAAACCAAAACCCTCAACATTCACTGCCATTCCCATAGAGACCAAATTAGCTACTTGCCCAACCATTACCAAACCCCAACAATAAAAATCCTCAAAATACCTATATGGTGGAAGGACAACAATTTCCAACTTATATGATCACTCCTTTAGATCTTAATGATGTCCAACTGAGATCTGGTAGGATATTAGAAAAGAAAAAGCCTTCTGTAGTTATTCAAGAACAAGAAAATTCTAAGGAAGATTCTCTACAGCCAAATAAAAGTTTTGAAGGAACATCTCTTCAAAACTAGAACACTAAAAATGAAAAACAGAAAGAACTAATAAACTCAACTCCTATCATAGAGCAACCACCAGTATCCACTTCTACACCTCCTTTTCCTGAAAGATTACAAGTTTATAGAGGGGTAGAAAATCATATTATGTTGCCTAATTATGATTTTATAGATGAATTGAAAAATGTCTATATCAAAATCCCTTTGTTACAAGCCATTAAGGAGATTCCAATTCTAGCTAAAACAATAAAGGAATTGAGCATGAAGAAACCAGGAAGAAAAACAAAACAAGTAAAAAGAATTCAACTGGAAGGAAAAATAGCAAACATAATGATGGGAAAAATTACCATACAAAAATATGTAGATCCAGGAAGTCCAGTTGTAAAAACACATATCAATGGAGTTGAAATTAGAATACATTGATTGATTTAGGAACAACAATAAATATCATGAGCAAACAAACCATGGAACAACTCAGACTTCCTAATCTTCTTTATACACCTACATTACTGTAATTGCCATATAGATCTGTAATCAAACCAAATGGTGTGTTAGAATATATTTCAATGTCCTTAGACTCTTGGGAGTACCTTGTTGACTTTATGATCTTAACCCCAAAGAAAAATCTAGGAGGACATCCACTTATATTAGGAAGATTGTGGCTAGCTACAGCTGATTCTTTCATTAGTTGTAGATTTGGTGATATGCATATCTCTGATGGGAATTCAACTAAGAAATTCACTCTATATCCTCCAAAAATAACAATCACAGAGATAGATGACAACGAATGGATTGATGATGAAAATGATATTCAGCCTCTCTTTGCTATTTCAACCATTAGTGAAGATAGTCAAATCTTAAATATAATGGAAATTTTTGAGTCATTTCCAGAGTATGAACATGATCAATTTCAAGAAAAATCCAATATTGAATATTTTTCATCTAGGAAGAGGTCTCTTTATTCTATGGAAGAATTTGGTAGCTCTACAGTTGAAATATTTCCAGGAAAAACATTGAACATAAACAATAACTTGGAAAAATTACAACAGGAAAATCTAATCAAAATATTATGACAACATTCTTCTGCATACGCATGGGAATACACTGACATGAAAGGAATTAGTCCTAATACTTGTATACATCACATCTACATTGAGGAAAATTATAAACCTATCAGACAACCTCAAAGAAGGATGAATCCAAATCTTAGGGAAATTGTGAAAGAGGAGTTGCAAAAATTGTTGAATGTAACCTTCATTTACCCAATTTCAGACAGCTAGCGGGTCTCTCCTCTAGTGATTGTGCCTAAAAAGAATGGTAAATGGAGGGTATGTATTGATTATCGAGAATTGAATAAAGCCACCCTAAAAGATCATTTTCCTTTGCCCTTTATAGATAAAGTGTTAGATTCATTAGCAGGTAATAAGTATTTCTCATTTTTGGATGGTTTTAGTGGTTATAATTAGATTCAGGTAGCACCTGAAGATCAAGATAAAACCACATTCACCTACCCATTGGGAACTTATGCCTACCAAGTACTCTCTTTTGGATTGTGCAATGCACCTGCAACATTCCAAAGAGCAGTACTAGGAAGTTTTTCTAATCTAATACAGATTGTGTAGAGGTGTATATGGATGACTTTATAGCTTATGGGAATACATTTGAAGAAGCTTTAGAAAATTTGGAAAAAGTTCTTAAAAGATGTAAGGAAGAAAACCTTTCACTAAGCCATGAAAAATGTTTTATGATGTTTACAGAAGGGATTGTTTTAGGACATCACATTTCAGGAGACGGAATTAAGGTTGATAAATCTAAAGTTGAAGTCATCTCTAAACTATCAATTCTAAGTTGTCAAAAGGATGTTAGAAGTTTTCTAGGATTCACAAGATACTATAGAAGGTTTATAGAAAATTTCACTAAACTAGCATCCCCACTCTTCAAATTACTCACAAAGATTGTGAATTCAATTGGAATCCTCATTGCCAGTTGGCATTTGAGACTTTAAAAGAAAAACTTTCTAAAGCACCCATCTTAAGAGGTCGAAATGGGAAACTACCTTTTCACATTTCAATAGATGCTTCAGATATAGCTTTGGGATATGTATTGGGACACAAATATTTGATCCCTTATCTCATCTATTACACAAGAAAGAATTTGACTCCCACTGAGTTAAATTACACTGTAACTGAAAATGAATTCTTAGTTGTTGTTTATGCTATCAACAAATTCAGACATTACATAACAAGCTATGAAACCTTTGTTCATACAGATCACTGTGCAATTAGGTACTTAATGAATAAACCTATTACTAATGGCAGAGTTACAAGATGGTTATTATTCTTGAAAGAATTCAACATCACTGTTCTAGATAGACCTAGAAAAGAAAACAGAGTTGTTGATTTCTTGTCTAGAATTCAAAATATCAAATATGACACTCTAGTTGAAGACAAATTTCCTAATGAATATATTTTTATATTAACTACTCAGACCCCTTGGTTTGCAGATATTGCCAATTACTTAGTCACAGGAAAATTACCTTCACATTTGTTTCCTAAGGAGAAAAGAAAAATCATTCAAACAAGTGCAAGTTACTCATGGATTACTAATGAATTGTATAAAATAGGTCCAGATCTCATGATCAGAAGATGTGTTCGAGAAGATGAAATGCCTGAAATTCTTAAGGCATGTCATGATGAACCTTGTGGTGGACACTTTGCTGACAAGAGGATAGCCTATAAAATCCTTCATTTAGGATATTATTGGCCCTCCATCTTCAGAGATGCCAAAGAATATGTCAAAAGGTGTGATAGCTGCCAAAGGGTAGGAAAACCTGCTCCTTCAAATGAAATGCCACTACAAACTCAGGTACTCATTGAACCTTTTGAAAAATGGGCCTTGGATTTTGTTGGACCAATTAATCCTCCATCTAAACAAAAGAAGTATATTTTGGTATGCACTGATTATGTCACCAAATGGGTAGAGGCTAAAGCATTACCTTTTGCTAATGAAAAATCTATAGTTAATTTTCTTTTTGAGGACATCTTCACTCATTTTAGTGTTCCAAGAGAAATTCTGACAGATGAAGGATCTCAATTTACATCTAAAATGGTGGAAAGACTTGTGGAAGAATACAAGAGAAAACATAGGAAGTCTACTCCTTACCATCCACAAGCAAACAGTCAAGTTGAATCTACCAATAAGGTGATTGAAGGAATTCTCACTAAGACTGTATATCTACACAGAAGAGATTGGGCAGAAAGGCTTCCTGAAGCCTTATGGGCCTACAGAACTACATGGAGGAACACAACATGACATACTCCCTTTGAGCTTGTTTATGGGAAGCAAGTCATGTTCCCTAAAGAGTTTCAAATCAAAACCTTCAAGATGCCAGTCCAGTTGGGACTAGATTTATCATAAGCATAGAAACATAGATTTTAGCAACTCAATGAGCTTGATGAAATCAGGCAAGATTTAGTTCAAAGAACCAATTTAGTCCAGTAGAAAAGGGCTAAATGGAATGATAATGATATCAAGGAGAAGAAGTTTTAAAAAAGGGATTGGGAACTTTTGTTCGATTCAAAATTCAAATATTTTCAAGGAAAGTTTCAGACTCATTGGATTGGGCCATATGAGATTGAAGAAGTGTTTAATAATGGAGCAGTGAGAATAAGGACAGTAGACGAAAGAAAGGTACCTCTTCTTGTGAATGGTCATCAGTTGAAGATATATCATAAGCCAATTTCAAGAGAGGATTTTGTCAAAATTTTCCAAGATAACACTGAAATGAAGTTGGTGAAGAAGAATTCTTCTTCTCCACTAACTTAGTTTTTCCTGTATATATATATATATATATATAGATATAAAATAAAATAAAAAAACATAAAAATAATAATAATAAAATGTATAAGTATGAAAACCAATTGTTCATTGGCATACTTATACAGGAAATACAGGGTGAAAATCAGAGATTTCTGACATCCTATATTTTCCATTTTCTTTCTGTAATAAGTAGTGACATAAAGCTACATTCATTTGCAGTTCCTAACCTGCAAATTCATTTCATTTCATTCCATCTCACCCCATTTTTATTTTTTAGTTTCATTCCATCTCACTTCACTTTCATTCCCTTTCACTGTCATATTCCATTTCCATTTCATTTCACTTTTATCATGTTCTGCAACTAATTTGATTCTGCAGCCATATCTCATTCAACAGCTCTAACATAATTATACAGCTTCCAAATAGATGATGATTGCAGGGAATTGAAGAATCTTATTTTTGAAGACCAATATGCTAAAAGGGTATTTGTGGATCAACATCAAAGAAAACAACAAACAAAATGGTTAAGTTCTAAAAGACCTTAAAATGCACAAATTTATTTTAAATAACAACGTTAGAACATAAAGCAGGTATAATATGGATATTCATATGTTTCCTTGACAAATCATCATTTGATTTGATTGCAATCTCCATCATACTACGTATCTACCACATCCTCCATATTCTATCACATAATGGTTCATAATTAACTCCCTCATTGTTATTAACGGTCATGACTATGACGTGACATACTTGTCTATGTTTCTCCAAACCCCCTACCATCTACTTATTTCATATAAACCTACAATTCCTTTCACCATATGCATAGTCAATCCGTTTCATAAAACCAGGAAGGGTAATTCTGAAGGTTGAGAACTCTACGAAGTAGAAGGCATGGGGCTAATTGTCAGATCAGAACCAATAGGAGCAAAGTACATGGAAGGATACCCACAACTCAAAGAAATGTTGCAGAAAGCTGGATGGCTTAAATTCATCGAGAAATTTGATGGTTTCCATAAGGAGATTACGAAATCCTTTGCTCGATGTTTTGATGGCACAGAGATATAAATTGGAGATATTAAGTTTGCAGTAACTAAGTCATTCATAACTGAGGCTACAGAACTTCCAAGGCATGGTGAAAGATGGTTTAAGAACAAGGAGTTCCATAATGAATCATGGAAAGTAATACTCAAAAACCCAGGTATGGATGTCTCTGTTTTTAGAAAAGGAATTCCCATTTCAGCTCTTAAAAGTAAGTGGAGGAACATGCTCTTGATATTACAAAAATTTATCACCTGTGAGGGGAGATTTGGTTGCATGTATGTCTACCATATCCGTTTACTGATGAATTTATTAGAAAATGGGGAAATCAATATTCCTTTCTTCCTGCTAAATAGTTTAAGAAGGATGGCCTCAAATGTGCAAAAGAAAATAGAGTTCATAGATACAGCCATGTATCATCATGGGTTGATAAAGGTATTGATTGAGTTTCATTTAAAAAACATAGGATATACTTGGGAGGATTTCCTTATTAGAAACCATTTCCAAGAAGCACCAGAGTCACCTAAAGAAGATAATGTCAGAAGAAGTAGAAGAAAGAATATTGGTATAACTATTGAAAACAAACCTGAGTCTTCATTACAAAAAGATGATGAAAATTTAATCTCTGAAGAAATGATAGAAATCAGGAATCAAATCAAAGCAAGAGGGAATATAAGAAAGGAGAAAAAGGTCATGAATGAGGAGAATGGAAACCCTCCACAACTTAGAAGAAGCTATAGACTCCGAGGTTTGGTAAAGAAAACATCATCAAAAGGGACAGAGTTTATAAATTTAGACGAGGAAACCCCATAAACATCTCCTGTTAACATATCTTCTGTACATAGTCCTCAAAATTTCTCTTGTTCATCATTTTGAAGGTGGCACAAGAAGAAGATCTCTAGGAATAGACCCAGTGTAGCAACAAATATATGATTACATAGAATCAATGGAGAAGAGAAGTGCCTCAATGAACCCAGAACCTTCTGCCAATCCACAAGAACCTATAATTGATACTCTCAAACAAGAAATTTATGAATTAGAGATATCGAACAGACATATCACATAGGAGAATGAAACCTTGAAGGAACAAAATAAATTGGACAAGGCAATTCATGATAATACCATTCTGCATCTAGGACTGTGGTATAAGAAAAACATGAAATTGAAAATAAGGAATAAGATTTTTAACAGAACAGTCATTAACCTTAAGTACAAGCTTCTTATGAGAAAACCTAGAATGACAATCACTTCAAAGAAGAGAAAAAGAAGGAAATTGGATGTACTAGCAGAGGTGTCTGAGACAATGCATTAGGGAGGGAACAACTCACATTTTTTGCAAATTGCATGAAGACATGCAATGATTTTGCAGTGGGGGTATGTTGGACCTCAGAATTACCCTCTCCTTGACATTTTTTCTCACCTTTTTCTCTCATTTTCTCATAATACTATAGACCCAATCAATGATAAATGCTAGGTTTTGTCTTAGGGAAAGCATTAAAATGATAACCATATTATATTTTCATGTTCTTGCTATTTTAATATAGTTTTGCAAATTAGCTATAGAATGCAGCCTATTCTGTAGCTAACTATGGATTTTGTAGATACTCTCAAGGTTTGGCAGGTTACGAGTGTCAAATGAGGAACTGGGCCACATGGGCATTTCCAAAATAATCTCCACACAGATTCTATCCTATTCACTCAATCTAGATCGATGGAAAAGCAAGCCTAAGGTCATGGTCAAAGATGGAGTCAAAATACGTTATCTAGAAGTGGTAGGACTCTTGATTTTCTCTTTCATAACTACTCAAGAGTCTAATAGTTCTGTTGAATATTTAATTTGAATTAGCCGCCTGTAGTTGATCTGAAGTTTAAACAGTCCTATTACAATTCGAATTAACCCACTTGTAGCAAGTATTTCTCATAAACAGTCATGTTAGATTAAATTCGAATTAGCCACCTGTAGCAAGTTTTTCTCATAACAGTTATGTTATATTCCTATAAATCTCGGTTGCATGGAATCGAGAAGTAGTTAGAAATTAGAAGGAATTACGTTAAGTTCAGGCTTTTTACTGATACTCTGTACTCAGACTTCGTTTTTTTCATAATACAAACTTCATGTTGTCATTGATTGTGTAAAGTGAATCCTTAACTAGCTAGCATTCCAGCCACATCAGTTGCATAGGGCCCTTACACTGAAGGAGGTTTTCCATTTGTTGTTTTCAGTTTAATTTCTATTACTCTATTTTCAACAATTCTGTTTTCTAATTTAGAATGATATTTCATTTCAGTTTTTAACCAATAGTGTAAGGATAAAACCATAATTGTGCAACCTTGTTCTTCTAAGATATTTCATGGAGAAAAATGGCTTTATTTCCAAACTGAATCAAGATTGAAGTAATAAAAATACACAGTTGCTTAGTTTTCTTATTGTTTTGTCATTCATTCTCTTAGAACAGAATTTTCAATTAACTGTGTTAATGGATGTTTTAAAAAACCATTTCAAGATGGTGATGATCCTAAACTAAATGGTTAAATGTTTAATTTGTATATGTTGGACACATATTGTCATTGATGTCAATATGGAAATATTCAAGAGGAGGAGACAGAGCATATCGGAGCCAAGAGGAGCAAAAGGAGCCAAGAGGAGCGGACCAAGCCAGAGGAGCCACATTGGAGTAGAGAGGAACATATCGAAGGAGCCACATATATCAGAGCAAGAGGAGCCATATCGGAGGAGCCATATACATGCCAAAGCAAGAGGAGCCATCGGAAGAGAAAGTGAAGCAAACAGAGCCATATATGCCTCAGACAATACTATCGGGCAGTTGTTCGGGCAATGAAAACCCACATATGCATGTATTAACGATTATCGGAAGTGGAGGCAAATAGCAGCAATATCATATCGGAACCCTTAGGGGTGAGAGTGGACGCGATATGCGATTTAGCGTTGACCGTCCGATCTGAAGGAATAATGGATGGCGGAGATCTAATCAGCAATTGGCATATCGGAGCGATCACGTCGGAAGGATCGAGGGATGCAATATGTGACACCGTCGACAGCCCGGAGCCGAAACCTTATAGAGCAGAATATACAACCATATCGGGTCCGCAGAACTCTTGTATCGCATCGGAACAACGGACGTATCGATCACCGAAATCATCCGGAGCCGAAATTATATTAGAGAGCAGCCTAAAGGGAGATCGGGTCCGGTTTTGTATCGGCGGATGCATACAGATATAACCCGCGACAAGAAATCACCGATCTTCGATGAATTACCTTTGGGCGGAGGCGGATGCGATATAATATAAACTATGGTGCATAGCATATCGGGTCTGTGGAGGACTTGTATCATTTCGGAGGTAGCGATCAGCGAAATCGCCAAATCATCCGGAGCCGAAATTATATAGAGGATGGTTGAATGGGAGATCAGGTTTGCAAACCCATTGTGTTATAACAATCCTGTCGATACGAATCTGCCGATATGACGGATCCAAAACCAGTATAGAAGGGAGTCTAAAAGAGCATCGGGTCCGCTCCTCATCGGAGGTCAGGCCTTAAGAGTTTTGTTATGATTGCGAAATCCGGACCCGCCGATAATTGTAAAGGTGGGTGCATAATAATTGAAGTCCGGCATTTGAATTAGAGCGGGGTTTATAATGTTTTCCATGTATTATATGATACATGGCCGCGGGGTTAAGATATATATTAAAGCCTGTGTGATGGTTGATTAATGGCTCGAGTGGTGGCTTCCGATGGTTGATTATTGATAGAAAGCGCCGAATAAAAGGTGGCTTCCGATGGTTGATAAAATGCTCGGGTGGCGGCTTCCGATGGGTGATTCAAACGCTCGGGTGGTGGCTTACGATGCGTGATTAAAACACTCGAGTGGTGGCTTTCGATGGTTGATTAAAATGCTCAGGTGGTGGCTTCCGATGGGTGATTAAAAGCACCGATAAAGCCTATAAGAAAAAAAAAAAAAGCAAAGAAATGGAAGCCGAAGTGTCAAGCGATCAAGTGAGGAGGAAGCCAAAGAGCCAGCACGTAAGAGGAAACGAATGGACAGGGGCATGGAGCATATAAAAGCAGAAAAAACAGAGAACTATAGGGGTCGTTGGTGGATGGCATAGCTTGAGCATGAGATAGTGGAAGCAACAGAAGAAAAGGGGGCAGCAGAAGCAATGGAAGCTGAAAAGAGCGCAGCAGCACACCAGTGTATACCAAAGAGGATGGAGCCTCAGAATTGAAAAGGATTGAATTCCTTGGGAGTTGGTGCTCCTAAGTCCAAGATTTGTGTCTTGGCAAAATAGAGTTGGTGCTCAGGAGGTTGGAGCCTCACCAAAGTCCAAGTTGGAGCTTGGCAACCAATTGTGACATTCTATTTATTGCATTTATTTTACTGCACACTTATATTAATAAAATCATTTATTCCTGTTGTTCATTTTGTGTTCTGAACATATATGTTTTAACTAGTAAAACAATAGTGAGAAAAAGAAATATTGATTCACCCCCCTCTCAGTATTTCCAACAATTGGTATCAGAGCAGGCTTCTTCATTCTAGCCTAACAGCTTGAAGAAGGATCAACAACCATGATGAGAAATCATGAAGCATCAGGAAAACCTCCTTTGTTCGATGGCACTAACTTTGGTTTTTGGAAGAAAAGAATGACTTACTATTTAATGTCCCTTGGACCTGAAGTCTGTCATTTTTGTCAAACTGAATACCAAGCAACTTCCACTCTTCCAACAGACCAAGACGAGAGGAAAGCCTACATTGCAAATGCAAAGGCCATGAACTCCATCACTAGTGGAATCACTGATTCCGAGTTTACAAAAATCATGCACTGTAACTCTGCCAAAGAAATGTGGGAGAAGCTAGTTAGCTTGTACGATGGAGACTCAAAAGTCAAAAAGGCAAAGCTTCAAACTCACAGAAGACAATTTGAAAGTTTGAAGATGGAAGAGGAAGAAGATATTGCAGCATACCTCCTCCGAGTAGCTGAAATGGCAAATTCCCTGAAAGGATTGGACGAAAAGGTTGAAGAAAGTACTATTGTACAAAAGGTATTAAGGTCCCTTCCAGACAGATTTGACTCCAAAATAAGTGCTCTAGAAGAATCAAAGGATCTTGACACCGTCAAAATGGATGAACTCCATGGAATTCTCACTGCCTATGAAATGAGGAAAGATGGACCTAGCTCCAAAGATGCAGCATTCAAGGCCTCAAAGTCAAAGAAAGGGAAAGAAAAGAATGAGTGTAGTGATGAGTCAGATTTGGAATCCGAATTGGCTCAATATGTACGAAAGTTGAAGAGAGGATCTAAGCTTAAAGGCAAGTATCCTCTTATTTGTTTTAAATGTGGTAAATAGGTCGTTATGCAGCAAAATGTCCTCATAAACATGACAGTGATGATGAAAGAAATTCTAAAAGAATGACATACAAAAAGAAAGGGTTCAATAAGAAAAACCTTCTCTCCAAGCAAGATGAGTCTGATGAGGATGAGTTTATGGTCATCAAAAAGAAATCAGATGAGGAAAGTGATCATGATGAAAGCCAAAAGCATTATTCATGGCACTCATAGATGTTGATGACTCGGGGCAAGAAGGAAATGTGGATGAAGTGTTAATAAGTGCCATTGAAGAGAACAAGAAACTACGGAACAAAATTATCTCTCTCAAAGTGGAAAACGAGGAAATAAGGAGAGAAGATCTCTTGGAAACAAAGCTTAAGGAAAAAGAAGAGACTTGTGAAGAACGTGTGGCCAAAGTAGTATCTCTGAGAAAGGAGTTGGAGCAAATTAAAAAGGGCTGTAAAAGCTCTCAAATACTTGATACTATTCTGAAAAATCAAAAACCTCAACATGATAAGTCTGGAATAGGTTTCAAGGGAGAATCCTCAAGCACTAAGAATAGTGCGAAAAGCTATGTCAATGCACTTTCCTGCAACCCAAAAGATGACAAAGTATCTTATCAAAAGTGCATCCCAGATTCCAAGAATCAAGAAAGAGTTATTCCAAAGAAGAATGTGGAGTTGAATCATGGACACTACAACAAATACAAACCTGTACTCCACCAAGGGCCCATCAAAAATCCAAAGGACGAGGGAGGAGTAATTCTCAGAAAGGAAGGCGAATTAAACCGTGGTTGCTTCAAAACCAAATTTCTTGGACATTGTTTTCACTGTAAAAACTTCGGTCACCAAGCTAGACACTGCATGGCTCGCAGAAGTGAAAAGACAATGCAAAAGGACCGAGTAATCAACTCATATGCTCCCAAAAGACAGGGACAAATCAAAACCTTCAATTCATTTGATCCCTTGACTAAATTTGATCTGACTTGCTCTTTTTGCTACAATAATGGACACTATGAACAAAACTGCCCACTCAAAGGAAGAAAGACGAGTAGCAAGATCTCTGCAATGGACAAATGCGGCCTGGCTCTATTTGTGCAAAATAATGGAAACCAGTGGTTTGTGGATAGTGGATGCTCCAGACACATGATAGGAGACAGAAGGAAATTTATCTCACTCAGCAAAAAGGAAGGGAATGTGTCCTTTGGAAGCGGAACTGGAAAAATTGCAGGAAGAGGAACAGTTACTCTGATCAATGGAAAAGGAAAAGCTCAAGATGCTCTGCTGGTTGACGAACTCAAACAAAACCTTCTGAGTGTCAGCCAAATTTGTGATCAAGGACATAAGGTTGTCTTCAGCACCAAAGACTGTGAAATAAGGAACTATGTCTCTGGGAAACTTGTGGCAAAAGGAGTAAGAACACCAGACACTATTTACGTTCTGAACAAGATTCAGGAGAACAAATGCTACTTGAGTCAGGCAGATGAGAGTTGGTTGTGGCACAAGAGACTTGGACATACCAGCTTCGAAAATCTGGTCAATATCAGCAAAATCAAAGTTGTACAAGACATCCCAAGGTTGTCCAAACCAAAGCAAGCAGTGTGTAGTCCATGCCAACATGGAAAACAGACCAAAACCAGCCACAAGACAAAGGAACACTATACATCAAAGCCCTTGGAGATCATCCATGATGCATGTGTGTGGGCCAACTAGAAATCAAGCACTCCAAGGAGAAAGGTACTTTGTGTTATTTGTTGATGATTATACTAGAATGATGTGGATATATTTCATAAAGTATAAATTTGAAACTTTTGAGTGTTTTAAGAATCTAAAAGCCCTTATAGAAAACAAAAAAGATTCAAAAATTAAGTGTCTCATAACAGACAGAGGAGGAGAATTCACATCAAACGAGTTCAGTGAGTTCTGCAATATTCATGGAATTAAAAGGGAATTATCGGCTGCCAGAACACCTCAGCAAAATGGGGTAGTTGAAAGACGAAACTGAACTGTCCAAGAAATGGCAAGAACCATGCTGTTAGTAGCAGACCTACAACCTAAATTCTAGAGGGAAGCAGTAGGGACAACTGTCTATACATTGAATTAGACTCAATTAAGACCAAACTGTGACAAAACTCCTTATGAGCTATGGAAAGGAAGACCTGCTTCGGTGAAGTACTTCAAAATATTTGGAAGGAAGTGCTTCATTAAAATAAATGATGGTTCACCTGGAAAATTTGATTCTCGGGTTGATGAGGGGATATTTCTTGGATACTCTCCACGGAGCAAGGCTTACAAGTGCTACAATTTTCGACTGAAGGAAATAGTGGAAAGCATCGATGTTAAGGTTGACGAAGATCTTCCAGAAAAGGAAATTGAAGAACAGGAAGATGGCGTTCTCATTGAAGAAGAAGAGGAAAGAGAATCGTCTCATACTCCTTCAAAGATGAAGTATGTAGAAAGATACCATCCAGAAGAATAGATCATTGGTGATAAAGATGAAGGTGTGCAGACCAGAAGAAGGATAACCACCTCACCCAAGAGAAAATCCATTGCCCTCCTATCTATGATAGAACCAGAAGCATTCAAAAAAGCAAGTAAGGATCCTCATTGGGTAAAAGCAATGGAAGAAGAAATGTCCCAAATTGAGAAGAACAAGACATGGGAGCTGGTACCTCGTCCGAAGGACAAAAACATAATAGGAACCAAATGGGTGTTCAAAAATAAAATGAATGAGGAAGGAAAGGTCATCAGAAACAAGGCAAGACTTGTTTGCAAAGGCTATTCGCAAATTGAAGGAGTTGACTTTGAAGAGACGTTTGCACCAGTGGCCCGTATGGAAGCTATCAGGATGTTTTTTAGCATTTTCTTGCTCGAAAGGATTCAAAATCTATCAAATGGACATGAAATCAGCATTTCTAAATGGCGAACTCAAGGAGGAAGTCTACATGGAGCAGCAAGAAGGTTTTGATCTGACAGCAGGAAAGGACCTAGTCTGTAAGTTGAAAAAGGCTTTGTATGGGCTGAAACAAGCTCCTAGAGCTTGGTATGCAAGACTGGATAACTATCTCCAACAACAAGGCTTCAAAAAGGGAGTGGCTGGAAGCAATCTATACATAAAGACAGATCAAGGTAAGTTACTAGTTGCTCTTGTTTATGTCGATGATCTGATTTTTGCTAGTAATAATGATGAAATGAGCCATGAATTTTCTCAAAGCATGGCAAAAGAATTTGAGATTTCAATGATAGGTGAACTATCCCACTTCCTTGGACTTCAAGTATCTCAAACTAGAGGAGGATTGTATATATCTCAAGCCAAATATCTAAAAGACATGCTCAAAAAATATGGAATGGAGGACTACGCACCCATGAGCACCCCCATGACCACAAACTGCAAATTGAGCAAAGATGATGACTCCCCTCTAGTAGATGCAACTCATTACAAGTCAATGATTGGAGCCCTCTTATACTTAACAGCTACACGACCTGACATAATGCAAGCAGTAGGAATGGTGGGAAGATTTCAATTGGCTCCCAAACAATCTCATTTATTAGCTGTAAAAAGAATTCTCAGATATTTGAAGGGAACTTCTGATTTTGGTCTCTCGTACCCAAAGAGTTCAACATTGACTGTAACTGCATACACTGATGCTGATTGGGCTGGAAATATAGATGATCGGAAAAGTACTAGTGGAAATGCATTCTTCCTAGGAGACTGTTCGGTATCCTGGCTCAGCAAAAAACAGTCATCCATATCATTATCCACAACCGAAGCCGAGTATATTGCTGCAGCAGGCTGTTGTACTCAGATACTATGGATGAAGGAAGTGCTAAAGGATGTAAACATATGTACAGATCAACCAATTACTATTTATTGTGACAACACTAGTGCTATCAGTCTCAGTAAAAATCCAGTGATGCATTCAAGAACCAAACATATACCAATCAAGTATCATTTCCTCCGTGAGCAAGTAGCTGAAAAAAACATTGCTCTGGAATATATAAGTACTAAGGAGCAGATAGCTGATATTTTCACTAAACCTCTTCCTTGGGAAGCATTCGAACACCTGCAACAAAAGATGGGGGTTATTTCTTTATCAGCACTCAAGTCTATTCATAAATATGCAGTAGGACAGGGGGAGCAACTTGACAGGGGGAGTTCATATGCATTCCTTTGCCATTGATGTCAAAGGGGGAGAAAGAATAAGAATATTGCCATCAATAACAAAGGGGGAGATTGTTGGACATAGATTGTCATTGATGTCAATATGGCAATATTCAAGAGGAGGAGACAGAGCATATTGGAGCCAAGAGGAGAAAAAGGAGCCAAGAGGAGCGGACCAAACCAGAGGAGCCACACTGGAGCAGAGAGGAACATATCGGAGGAGCCACATATATCAGAGCAAGAGGAGCCATCGTAGGAGTAAGTGAAGCAAACAGAGCCATATATGCCTCAGACAATACTATCGGGTGATTGTTCGGGCAATGAAAACCCACATATGCATCTATTAACGATTATCGGGAGTGGAGGCAAATAGCAACGATATCGTATCGGAACCCTTAGGGGTGAGAGTGGATGCGATATGCGATTTAGCGCTGACCGTCCTATCTGAAGGAATAATGGACGGCAGAGATCTAATCGGCAATCGGCATATCGGAGCGATCGCGTCGGAAGGATCGAGGGATGCGATATGTGACACCGCCGACAGCCCAGAGCTGAAATCTTATAGAGCAGAATATACAACCATATCGGGTCCACAGAACTCTTGTATCGCATTGGAGCAGCAGAGGTAGCAATCGCCGAAATCATCCGGAGCCGAAATTATATTAGAGAGCAGCCTAAAGGGAGATCGGGTCCGGTTTTGTATCGGCGAATGCATACAGATATAACCCGCGACGAGCGATCGCCGATCCTCGATGAATTACCTTTGGGCAGAGGCGGATGCGATATAATATAAACTGTGGTGCATAGCAAATCAGGTCCGCGGAGGACTTGTATAATTTTAGAGGTAGCGATCAGCGAAATCGCCGAATCATCCGGGGCTGAAATTATATAGAGGATGGTTGAATGGGAGATTGGGTCCGCAAACCTGTTCTGTTATAAAAATCCTGCCGATACGAATCCACTGATATGATGGATCTGAAACCAGTATAGAAGGGAGTCTAAAAGAGCATCGGGTCCGCTCCTCATCGTAGTTCAGGCCTTAAGAGTTTTGTTATGGTTGCGAAATCAAGACCCGCCAATAATTGTAAAGGCGGGTGCATAATAATTGAAGTCCGGCATTTGAATTAGAGCGGGGGTTTATAATGTTTTCCGTGTATTATGTGATACATGGCCGCGGGGTTAAGATATATATTAAAGCCTGTGTGATGGTTGATTAATGGCTCGGGTGGTGGCTTCCGATGGTTGATTATTGATAGAAAGCGCCAAATAAAAGGTAGCTTCTGATGGTTGATAAAACGCTCGGATGGTGGCTTCCGATGGGTGATTAAAATGCTCGGGTGGTGGCTTCCGATGCGTGATTAAAACGCTCGGGTGGTGGATTCTGATGGTTGATTAAAACGCTCAGGTGGTGGCTTCCGATGGGTGATTAAAAGCACCGATAAAGCCTGTAAGAACAAAAAAAAAAGCGAAGAAATGGAAGCCGAAGTGTCAAGCGATCAAGTGAGGAGGAAGCCAAAGAGCCAGCACGTAAGAGGAAACGAATGTACAGGGGCATGGAGCATATAAAATCAGCAAAAATAGAGAACTATAGGGGTCGTTGGTGGATGGCATAACTTGAGCATGAGATAGTGGAAGCAACAGAAGAAAAGGGGGCAGCAGAAGCAGTGGAAGCTAAAAAGAGCGCAGTAGCACACCAGTGTATACCAAAGAGGTTGGAGCCTCAGAATTGAAAAGGATTGACGTCCTTGGGAGTTGGTGCTCCTAAGTCCAAGATTGGTGTCTTGGCAAAATAGAGTTGGTGCTCAGGAGGTTGGATCCTCACCAAAGTCCAAGTTGGAGCTTGGCAACCAATTGTGACATTCTATTTATTGTATTTATTTTACTGCACAGTTATATTAATAAAAGCATTTATTCCTGCTGTTCATTTTGTATTCTGAACATATATGTTTTAACTAGTAAAACAATAGTGAGAAAAAGAAATACTGATTCACCCCCCTCTCAGTATTTCCAACAGTATAGTGACTGAATTTACTCAGTGTATTGTTAATTTTACTTGCTTTTACCTTTTTTCTTTCAGATCCTTACTCAGTTACATCACTGATATTCCAAAAAATCATTTCAAGGAGATTGATCTAATCATATTCCAAAATTGAATGGTTGAGTGTCTAATGAATGCAATTACTGAGTTACCTTGTGCATCAATATCACTCTTGGTTTTAAGAATTAGATCCATGGATTAGGACTAATGATAAGATAAGATAGATACTCTGTTTTCTTATTAGGATCTAACTAGTCAACAATTCTTGGTCCATTTTTAGGAAATTAGATTAACTTAGGAACCTTTCCCTTCCTTTAAAATTCATTAGATCCATTTAAATTTTCTCATAGGTTGTACATTCTTAGACATCAAAGAACAAATAACCCCAAAACAACATAAAATATAAAACAACAAAGTGAGATAAAGGTTAACTAAG
The DNA here is from genome assembly GCA_031772625.1 of Pinus tabuliformis. NCBI lineage: Eukaryota > Viridiplantae > Streptophyta > Pinopsida > Pinales > Pinaceae > Pinus > Pinus tabuliformis. The sequence continues at coordinate 911,344,906 of CM062815.1, read as the reverse complement.
CACATATAGTGCATAACACTTCATCAGTTTACAAACCTCGGTTGATAATTTATGCAAGAAATTTAGGACACTAAATTGACTAAACAACTATGGCGAATGATAGGGAAACATTGCAATATGCGATATAGGCAGAGGGGGAATTCCATCTCAATCGGTGAGAAGGAGCGGTGATGGATGGATAAGTATCACAAAAAGGGAAAGGGCCAATTGCGATTATGGTTTGTGGGTTCCGACTCTTAAAAAGTGTTTTAGCATGATCTTTGAATGTTTTAAAACATTTCAAAGGGGAATGGGAAACACGGCTAGAGTTGGGTATGCAAAGGGATTTCGACTAGAGTTAAAAATGGGTCACTGTTCTTCCTCCTCTGTTATTTTTCCCTCTTCATATAGCTGGAACTCTTTTTTCAAAAGGTGACAACACATGGGTTGCCCATCGAGCATGTGAGTTCAATAAATTCCTCATAGATTTTAGAAAAATTACACTGGAAAAACCCAATGGAAAATCTTCCAAAAAATCTCACTAAAGACAACTCATTAAAAAGAACCTACATTTAATATTCAATAAATATTAAATGAAACATTTATAATTGATATCTATATATTTAACTCCTTTCACTTACATCTACTATGATTATTGACATTATATATAATAATTAAAATTATACGATAAAATAAAGTAAACGGATAAATTGAAATATATTTTGTCATCTCCATTGTTATAAAGCATATTTCCATTCCATATTTTAACAAAAGGTTGGAATGCATAACATTCAAAGAAAATTCATTTTATCACCTTTGAGGAGCAAAATCAATGCATTTTATCACCATTGATGAGAAAAATCGTATCTCATCCATTAAAAAGTGTTCTCGCGTTTATAAATAATTGTACGAATGTTACGATTGAGTTATTATAGTGTATATAACTAGCATTTGGACCAAAAGGTGCAAAGATACGCCGATATTTTGTTTGGGTTTTTTTTACCTTTTGAATAAAATTATTGTACTTACCTCACAAGTTAGAAGGAAGAATGTAGAAACCTACTGAGCTCGTTTCAAGAAGGTAAGGGCACTACTAATAGTTTGGGGTTGTAGCCAAGGCTAGCTTGGGTATTCTCATCGATAATGATTTGTTTCCAAGAATTTTGGGGATTTGTGCATAATTGGACTTGCACCCAATGCAGGTTGGGTAACCTCTTACCTACAAAAGGGTTGTGAATATTCTAGTGATGACTCACCCCAAAAGCTGAGGTGGGTGCCTTCATGGAAACTGGACCACATGATCCCTTCCCACGCTTGTATGCAACTGGGGTTTTTGGTAAGGTTTTAATGGAGCATTAACTCCGCCACCTTCTCGAGGTTGTCTTGGTCACTATGCTATGGTTCTATGGTACGGGGCTTTCATTGTAGCTTGGTTATTGTTGCTATTGGTTTTGCTCTGCTCCTCCGTGCCCTTACTTGGTTCCTTCTGCCTAATGGTAATGACTCTCTACCTCCCACTGTCTGCTAGTTCTGGTCTCGGCTCTAGTTCTATGTTACTGGGTAATGTTGTGATGTTGTGTCAACGAGTTTGGTGGCTGCTTCTTGTGTGGTTTCTCGAAACAACGCTGGGCTTTGTGGCCATCCTGGGTATGCGGTGAGTTCTTTGTTATTTTAGTCATCTTGCTGCACTTCTGGTTTGTCTCTGCTACATTTGACTGTGTCCATGGTACGCATTCCTGCCAGGTCCTCAGCCCGATTTCCCTGGCAACAGTTTGGTTCTCACACAAGGTATCCTCTCTGTTCCGATTTTAGGCTCCCTCTTTGCTTTTCTTCTGCTAAAAATTCCACTCCTTATGAGCAGCTAGGGTTTTGTGGCTCTGTGGCTGTGGCTCGAATGTTGTCGGTCTTGGGTTCAAATTTGGAACCTGCTCTCTACTTCAGGTAACCTTCAGGGCACTCATCTTTACCCTTCTCTCGGTTTATTCTCCATATGACTGGTTATGCTGCCTCTCTAATCATTGTCTCTTGGTTGTGCAAGTAATTCACTCGTCTGTGGTGGTGGCAAGGGTTTGGTCTTTCACGGTTTCTGTTCCTTCACTCTTCCGTTTCGGTCTCCACTTGAACCGGGTAGTGTCCTTCTTGCTTATTTTATACAGTTCCTGTAGGTCATTTTTACAGAGACGAAGTCTCGTTTTTGTTGGTCCTCAGTTCTGTCTGTCCGTCAAAAATTCTGGGTTGTTAGTTGGTCATTGGTGTCTGTGGCTCTACTGAGATTTTGGTTGAGAACTTGAACGTGATTTTTTGTAGTTCGGCTCTAGTTGTTGAGCGTGGTCCAATCTTTGTTTGTTTAGTTGGTCCTGGGTCACAGGAACCCTTCTTGGTCTACAATGAAATATTTGAGGATTGTTTGGTGATTGTATATTGTTTTGGAAGGCACTATGCCTTATGCTCTAAACTTGTGTTGGGTTACAAGATGTTGTCTTCGACTATAACAAATGTTTATGCAATGGATGTATATATATTTATAGAAATGATAAATCTTCTACTTGTAATAATTTCAATGATTTGCTTTCGTGAAGTACCTGAATGAATTCTCCTACAATGTTTAGTTGCTTGATGTTATGCACAGTCTCGTTAACAGTCCCTTAATCATGTAGTTAATTTCGTGCCCAGTACCATATTATAGTCATTCAAAAATAACAACTGTTTGATACTTGAAATGCTTCTCTTTACTGTTTTAAAATATTATGTCAAAATTTACATTCTCTGGTGTCTATTCTCCTTTTTGGCAACAACCCCTGGTTCATCTTTTGATTGTGTATTTAAGCTGCTGGTAGCCTCATTCAGTTGAGGAAGTACCTGTAGTTGTTTGTAGTTACATTCTCTTTTGCTGTTATTCAAATATTAATCTATTTAAGATTATTCCTTAATCTATTTACTTTACAAAATAAAAAGTAACGACATTGGCTATGGCAGCCTCCTTGAAAAGAAATAATAATATAAGTAAACTGAAAAGTAAATTTAAAAAACTTCTTAAAATAGCATGTCCAGTTGTCGCCTCCCTAATTGGATGCTCCTGCATCAGGCTCCCGAGGTGAATGAAACTCATGGCTCCTATTCATGAGCTCTTCAATCAAATACCCAGCACGTTGAATCTATTCGGCATCCAACCAGGAATTGTCCTCAATTGGATGGTCCTTCCACTTAACCAAGTACTGCAAGTACTCCTTTCGGCGTGTCCGCCTAGCTACTTGAGTATCTAGTATTTGGTCAATCTCCAAAGGCTTGGTTGGGGGCATCTGTTTGATCCATGTCCCTATCTCTTCGTCTTCTTGGGTGTCCCGTGTGTGTCCTATTATAGTCTGCTACATTGAAAATGGGCGAGATCCCAATACTAGGGGGTAATTGCAATTCATATGCATTGGCAGAGAATTTCTGCAATATCTGGCAAGGCCCTATCTTTTTCAATTTGAGCTTGTTATATTCTCCTCTAGGAAACCTCTCCTTTCATAGGTGCACCAATACTAGGTCTCCTACATTAAATTGCACTTCCCATCGCTTTAAATCTGCCTTCTATTTATATCTTTAACTGTTGTTCTGAAATTTAGCTTTCACCTGTTCATGAAGATCATTAATCATTTTGGCGAAATCTTCTTCATCAGCACTCCTCCATTCCAATTGACCCAAATCTCGTAACTCGTGCACTCCATGGGGGTGCATGCCATATAGGATCTGGAAAGGGATTCTGCTTGTACTCCTGTTGGGTGAATCATTATAAGCTAACTCCGCTTGTGTGAGTACGTGATCCCACTGTCATGAATTCTCTCCAACCAGACTACATAGCAGATTTCCCAGACTTCGGTTTACTACCTCAGTTTGCCTGTCGGTCCGTGGATGATAAGTTGAGCTGAATTTCAGTTCAGTATCTAATTTCTTCCACAAATTCCACCAGAAATGGCCCGTAAACTTCACGTACCTATCCGAAATAATAGAATTTGGTAAGCCATGCATTCTAACAATTTCTGTGAAGAATAAATGGGCTACATGCGTGGCATCACTGGTCTTTTTACAAGGAATAAAATGTTCCATCTTAGTAAAGCGATCCACTACTACCATGATCGAATTGTATCCTTTCTATGTCCTTGACAAACCCAAGGCAAAGTCTAAACTAACTGAGTCCCATGGCCTGTCCGAAACAAGTAGGGCCATATACAGTCCCTTATTTTGAATGTGTCCCTTTGCCAGCTGACATATCTTACATCTAGCCACATATCGTTTTATGCCTCGCCGCATCTTTGGCCAATAATAGAAATGACCTACCTGGTCCAAAGTCTTGTCTATGCCAAAATGTCTAGATAGACCACCAATATACTTCTCCTGAATTAAGTTCTCCCTCATTGAACATTCTGGAATACACAATTGTCCTCCCTTGAACAACAATCCTTCCTGTATGTTATAATCTAACCACAAATTGTTATCTCTCAACAGCGGATTCTCGCAAGCTTCATATGCTTCCCGAAAATCTGCATCTGTCTCACACAAATCTTTGAGATGTTCAAAGCCCAACGCCTGCACTCTGCTTTCCTATAAAATCAAATTTCTTCTGCTTAATGCATCTGCCACTTTCCTGACTTGTCGACTGATGTGTTTCAACACAAACTTGAAACTCTGAAGATATTACACCCACTTCGCATGTTTATGGTTCATCTTTTGCTGTTGCATGACATATTGAAAAGCAGAATTGTCTGAAAACCGAACAAATACATTTCCCACCAAGTAGTGTCTCCAATATTTCAGCGCTTGCAACACTGCATAGAATTCCTTGTCATAGGACATATATTTTTTTCTACTCTCATTTAATTTCTCACTAAAATAGGCCACCGGTTTATCCTCTTGACTCAGTACCGCTCCAATGGTTGTCTGACTGGCATCGCAACAAACTTGAAAAAGTTTGTTGAAATATGGTAACCTCAAAATGGGTCTTTCGGTAATCTTCTTTTTCAGCAGATGGAAGATCTTTTGAGCCCAATAAGTCCAATGAAAGGGTTAATTTACTTTTTTTACGGTGTCCACCATGGGTGCACAAATCCCACTAAATTTTTTTATAAACTTCTGGTAAAAACTTTCTAGCCCATGAAAGCTCCGTACTTAAAATAAACTTTTTGGGGACGACCAGCTAACTATGGTTGCAAACTTTTCTAGATCCATCTTTAACTCATTCTCTAAAATCATGAATCCCAAATAAATCAACTCCTTACAAAATGTACATTTCTTCAAATTCAACAGAAATTTATTCTGCTGTAATTTTTCCAAGACACACCTGACGTGTCAGAAATGTTCTTCCCTAGTCTTACTGAAAATAAGGATATCATCCAAATACATAATAACGAACTTCCTAATATATTCTTTCAACATCTCACTCATTAAGCACATGAATGTGCTAGGTGCATTGCTCAATCCAAATGGCATGACCAACCATTCATACAGGCCCTCATTGGTCTTGAAAACAACCTTCCAATCGTCTCCTTCTCGAATCCGTATCTGATGATAACTGTTTTTTAAATCAATCTTTGAAAAATATGCTGATCCACTCAATCATTCCAGCATAGCATACATTCGTGGTAAAGGGAACCTGTATCTAATGGTAATCTTACTGATTGCTTGAGAGTCGGTACACATATGCCACTCTCCTCCTTCCTTGGGAGCTAAGACTGTTGGAACTGCACACAGACTTAAACTTTCCCGAATCAGCCCTTTTTCCAACAATTCTTGTACCTGTTTCCTAATCTCCTCGTTGTCCTTTAGACTCATTTGGTAAGCAGTGTTGTTGGGTAAACTAGCTCCTGGGATGAAATCAATATGGTGGCTAATACTCCGTTTTGGGGGTAACTTATCTGGAAAATCATCTACTACTATATCGTTGAATTCCTGTAACATATCTTGAATTTCCTCCAGCAAATCCTTAATTTCAGTATGAATTAACACTATCCTCAACCTCCGCACAATTGTAAACTTTATTTCATCATCTCCAATCTGTTGTAGCAACTCTTTTCCCCCTAATAATAATGCCTTTGTCCCACTGCTCTCTGTTGTGTCATCTTCCTTCATGGGTACCAATGTATGCTTTATCCCATCTTTCGCAAACTTATAACAGTTTGTCTTCCCATCATGCACTACATTCCTGTCATACTACCAAGGTCTACCTAGCATTATATGGCACACATCCATCGGCATAATCTCACATGTCACCTTATCCTTATACCTGCCAATATGAAATTCGACTTCACACTGTTCATCAACAAGCAGTTGATGCCCTTTTTGTAACCAAGACACCCAGTATGGGGTTGGGTGTTTCAGTATTTTTAAACCCAACTTCTCTACCATCTTGGTGGCTACCAAGTTATCAGTTCTTCCACTATCAATAATCAGTTTACAACACTTCCCATGTGACTTACACACAGTCCGGAACAGGGTTTTCTGCTGTGTCTGATTAGCTAACTCTTTAGTTGGCTTCAACAAGACTTTGTTCAACAACAAGGCCTCTCCTATTTTAGGCATGTTCTCAACTTCTTAAGATGGGGCCTCAGCTTCCTCTGGTTGAGCAACATATGCTCCTCTTTGTCCTGCTTGATCACTTTCAAGACATTCAAAAGACCAGTGTCCCCATTTGTAACACTTGTAACAGTGATAGGCATTCCCTCTGCCTCTGTCGTTACCTCTTCCTTGCTGGTAAGGCCTTCCCCCTCTAGTGTTACCTTCTTTATCAGTTGACCTTGTAGTTTTTGAACTACTGCCTTCCTCTTTGCTGCTAGCAGTTCTGCCTCTGCCAAAGGACTATCCCCTTCCTCAGCCGGATCCACATCCTCTCCTAGAATTTTGTTTCCTGGTGATCTTCTCCTCCACTTTTAAAGCACTTTGATATGCTTCCTCTATAGATTTTGGGGAGAGAATACTGATCTCATCCAGTATCTCCATCTGTAATCCATTCACGAACCTTGTTGTCCTTTCTAGGGTATCTTCGACATAACCGACTCGTAGATTCACTCTATAAAATTCTTTTGTATACTTTTTCATAGTCATTGCTCTTTGTTTCAGGTTCTGTACCTGTCTATATAGAGAAATCTGATAGTCTTTAGGTAAAAACTTACCTTTCATCTTGGCGATCATTCTAGTCCACTTTTTAATTAGTGGCTTATTTGATCTCCTTCGCTCTGCCTGCACACTGTCCCACCACAGTGCTACATGCCCCTTCAGTTTTGTAGCTGCAAATCTAACCCTCCTATCCTCGCTAATTTCCTCACATTTGAAATATTTATCGAACTCACTAATCCAGTTCAATAATACTTCAGTGGATAAACTGCCATCATAGGTTGACAGTTCAGGCTTCGGTTTGTTGCTTGCTAACAGAACATATTTCAACAATCTTATCTCTCACCCTTCCTCATCAGACCCATCTGTCATAGTTGTAGCTTCTTCTTCACTATCGCCACCACCTTATGGATCCCCGTGCATCCCTACTTCTACTGCTGCTAATCTGGCACTTAGGATCCTGATTTCCTCACGTAGTCCTTCGTCGGCTCCCCTTCGAATAGCTCTACCTCTACCCCTTCCTCCTACCTCCATAATTTTTTCTTCCCTAAGGAAATAACTGCTCTGATACCAAAATTTAATGACTCTCCCCAAAAGCTGAGGTGGGTGCCTTCGTGGCAGCTGGCCCACGTGATCCCTTCCCGTGCTCGTATGCAACTGGGGTTTTTGGTGAGGTTTTAATGGAGAATTAACTCTGCTACCTTCTCAAGGTTGTCTTGGTCATTGTGCTATGGTTCTATGGCATAGATATTTGATTGTAGCTTGGTCATTGTTCTGCTAGTTTTGATCTGCTCCTTCGTGCCTGTTAGCTCTGCTGCACTTTGTGACATTTGATGGATTGAAAATAGGTGTGGCAGCGTTGTTTTCTTCTTTAAGAAATCTCATAGCAGTTCATTTTATCCTTCCCCCTTCATTTGCTTTATACCCTTATAACTCCCGCCACCCCTGTTTTCCTCTGTTTTCCTCTAAATTTCTCCATAAACCCCCGAAATCCATCGGAGCCCCATTTCAGTTTAGCCCCAGGTGCTAATGGTGTTAAACCCATATAGCCGCGTGCCTTGCAAAAAGCGCTACCCGCGGGGTCTTTTCCCCCGTCATATCAATCAAAAGCACGTGCTTTTAGCCTGAGCCATCCGATCATTTCCCGCGAGATCTGACGTTGTTCGCTTTCCCCGCTGCCGAGACCTGCACACCCATTAGCTCGCGGGGAAAGTGGGTTCCCCACCATCACATCTGCCACACATCATAGTTCCATTGCGTCGCGCCCCCACTGTATGTTTACCGCCCATTCCCGTAAGCGGTGCGGGGAAAACCATTTACCGCTCGTCCCGCCTGTTCCCGCTCGCTATCACCCGTGCTTGTTAACCGCCCATCAGCTGTTGGATCTCCCTACCCGAGATCCAACAGCCCATGTTTATCCATCCGCGATTACTCTCGATAGCCCTGGTAATCCGATCTCCGCCGTCCATCTGCCAGATCTGATGGCTTACAATCAATTGCGCCTCCATTTCCTCCCGACGCCTTCCACCGATATATCTCTGCCACCCATTCACTTGATCCAACAACTGTTGTTTACTCCCGGTCCCACTCATTTGCTTGCCATGAAGCCTACGCCACTGACTATTCTCTGCTACCGAAGATCAAAGGCGATCAGCTACCTTGTACCTTGCGTAGTTATTCCTCAGCCAACTGCATTCAATAGAAAGGATGGCCAAAGAAGGAAAGGACAACCTTGAGCAGTTAAGAGCATTTATTAGTCATGGAATGTCCTTTATATCATACTCCAGCTACTCAAGAAGGACAATAGAGTACTAGAAAGGGTCATTTTGTTCATTAAAACAGTCAGATTGTATCAGAGACCCATATCAAGTAGTTAATGTGGTTGGTGGTCCATTATGACCCCTCCACGCATAGGATAACAGATTTTTTGTAATCAACCTCCATATATACCCAAAAAGAAGATGTAATTAAGGTTGATGGATATTGTTTTGATGTAAAGTTCAACTTCTGGAGACTGTAACTACTTTGATACCTGCAACGTCTGGTCTTCATTTTTAGCTAATGCAAGCTTCTTTTTTTGGTAATTGCTCACTTTCCACTTCTTCTTTGTTCCAGGTTGTGCCTGTTATGAATTTTTCATGTGCTCTTGATGTTTAGCATTAGAGGGGCTATCATCCCACCTCTATGTTAGAATCTAGGTCCTATGCATCTGCTGGTGTGGTCAGCATTCTCCATGTTCACTTATTCCTTAAACTGTGAGTAATTGGTGGTCTAAAGCCTTGTAGTCTGGGGGTGTTCACCCATGTCTGGGGTTAAGCATAGTAGATGTGGTTATCTGGCTTGAATATGCTTCATTCCTTCTATTCATCCACCATTTTTCAACATTTTTGTTGATTTTGTAATGTTCCCGAGCATCTCTGATATACAACCTAGTGTTGAGATTGCAACAAGATGATGGAGCTTAGTGAAAAGATTCGCCTTCACTAAGTGGGCCCGCAGGCAAATTATGGCGCAAGTTCTATTTTTGGATCCCAGCAGGGATGATCACAATATGAGTGACCACAGCAGGAGTGATCACAGTATGAGTGACCACAACAGGAGTGATCATAGTATGAGTGACCACAGTAGGAGGGATCACAGCAGGAGTGATCAAAGTCTATTTTTAGACTAGTTGTCCAAAATAGAAAAGTCAAATATTATTGCCTCATAATAATATTTGGACTATAAACTTGATCTTATTCTCTTGGAGCACATCAATTTGAGCTACAGATGTGGCCCATGCAGCTGTCAGAAGGAAGTACGCTTTTCTTATGAGTCAGTTGAGTTGTTGCATGCATGACTTCAGTTAGAACTCAATCAGTTGAGTTTGGTGGAGTTGATTGTGGAGTTGATGGAGTTGTGTTCAGTTTGACTTGGTTAAACTAGTTGTAGTTAGTCTAACTGCAAATATACTAATGATGAGTTGTTAAACTAATTATTAACTCATAATACAACTATATAATACATCAGTTAACTCAGTTTCATGTCAGTGCATGTTCAGTTCAGCAGGGACAGGTGTTAGAGAATCAGATTGCTATCAGTTGTGACTATAGTTGTGCATCAGATCTTGCACAATCAAGGGATTGAGTATGCCAATGAGTTTGTTCATGTATTTGCCCAGTATTATAGCCTCTGCTCACGTCTAACATAGTGTGAGTGATTCTTTGGAGGTGAAATACAAGTTTGGTAAACCATTCTCATTCATTCTTGAGCAGGTATTGAGCAGTGGAGGCAAGCAAGCAGTGGAATAGATTTGGAGATCAGATCTTAGTTGTATTGTGTGTAATAGGTTGATCTAGTACTAGATTGCTCGTGATAAGCATTGTACTTTGTAATGTTACATGGTCTCAATCATTAATATACAGATAGTTGGAATTTTTAGCGAGATGCTTTCCCCGGGTTACATACTGTGTTAATGTGTGAATGCTCTTGATGTTTTATTGTTATTGATGCTGCTATATTGATGATCAACATAGAGGAGCTTATGTATTGTGTATGTATTCTGCAATAGTACATGATCATGATAATCTCTGTTGAATATGTGTTAAATTATTCAAAATTTCTACATGGTATCGGAGCTAGATAATTGTAGAAAAAGTTTCTACATGGTATCAGAGCTGTTGATCATCAGATCTACTATTCAGGAAGTGTTTACATTCTATTTCTTCAGGCAGAGTCTGTAATCGGGCCAGGTAGCCTCTGGATTCATCCTTCCTTTGGAAGGTGAGATATCCGGTGAATGCCCATACAGTCAATCTTTGTACGAGAAATATTTTGTTCTCACGAATCTTAGATCTGAGGCAGTTGAGTTGGTTGCTGGTGGAAATCAAATTTGCAGCAGTGTTGTTGAAATGTCTTTCAATAGATTGCAAATGTTATTCCAAAGCAAGTGCGACCTGGGGCTCAAGGATAAACTCAGAAACAATAAAGGTGAGAATGGATCTTCATCAAAGGTATCTGATGAAGAGAATTGCGCTTTGGCTACCAAAGAAAAGAAGGGGAAGAGAAAGAAAGATTCTCAGTCTGGTGCGAAAGGCAAGAAGCAGGATATGTCCAAGGTGAAGTGTTTTCATTGTCACCAGCACGGACACTATGCCACTAATTGTCCGCAGAAGAAGAAGAACAAGCAGGTTGTTGGATCTTCAGCAGGAGAGGCTCTAGACTCACAGTTTGAGCTTGATTTTTCATTGATCGCATGCTTGGTTTCAAGTGTGATGGCATCGGTGTGGTTCTTGGACAGTGGTGCGTCTTTTCACATGTCGGGAGATAGAGATTTGTTTTCTGATATGGAGGATAAAGATCTTGGAGTGCACATCTAGATGGGCAATGATGGTAGATACAGTGCGACCGGTATCAGTACCATTTCCTTTGAGAGGGAGTCTGATAAACCCTTTGTATTGAAGGAAGTCATGCATGTTCCAGGATTAAAGAAGAATCTCATCTCAGTGGCGATGTTAGAAGACAAGGGGTATGATGTTGTTTTCAACGAGGGAAAGGCCTTCCTGCGCAGCAAGACAACTGGTGAGACCCAGAAGATAGGGGTTCAAGTGAGGAACCTTTATCAGTTGCATGTAGATGGATGCGCAGCAATGGCAAGCAAGGCAGAAGGATTGGTGAGCTGGGATGATGGCAAGTTGTGGCACAGGAGATTGGGTCACCTTCACTATGGAGCCTTGAAGATACTGCAGTAGATCACTACAGGGCTTCCTAAAGGCACACTTGCGTAGTTAGATCAGTGCAAGGGGTGTACTTTGGGGAAGTTTGTGAAAGCCACCTTTCACGAGAAGGATAGTCGCGCCACGACGATCCTTGAGAGAATTCACACAGACGTGTGTGGACCTTTCTCAGTTGCTTCGACAGAAAAACATAGGTATTATGTGTTTTTTGTTAATGATTTCTCTCGTAAGTGCTGGATCTTCTTCATGGAGAAGAAGAGCAAGACATATTCAAAGTTACGTGAATTCAAAGCACTGGTCGAGAAGGAGTCGGGGAAGAAGGTGAAGGCTCTTAGGAGAGATAATGGTGGTGAATACATCTCGGACGAGTTCAATGATTTCTGCAAGGCAGAAGAGATTCGTAGAGAGCTCATAGCTCCCCATAACCCACAGCAGAACGGGGTAGCTGAGTGGAAGAACAGAATGATTGTGGGTGCTGCACGAGAAATGTTGCATGATCAGGGCCTACCCCTTCACTTATGGGTGGAAGCATGCAATACAGCAGTTTATGTGCAGAACCATTGTCCTCATAGGATACTTGGCATGAGTACACCCGAGGAGGCTTATTCTGGTAAGAAGCCTGATCTTTCTCATTTGAGGATTTTTGGTGCTAACGTTTACATGCATGTGATAAAGGATACCAGGAAGAAGTTGGAGCCGACCGCAGAGGTCGGGATATCTGTGGGGTACACTGATACGCCCCACAACTATCGTGTGTATTTTCCAAACAGTCATAAAACTGTTGTGCGACAGGATATAAAATTTCAGGAGGAGAAAGCCATGAAGTGTTCGCTTGAGAGGGAGCTACACTTGCATGCAGATGAGGAGCTATTAGTTCCTAAGGATGAGCTTCAGGATGTGGATCAGCCACAGGATGAGGTTCATGGAGTGGGAGAGACCACTCATGCAGCGCCAACCATCAGCGGGCGAAAGCGCTTGACAGAAGCTGAGTGACTGGCTAAAGATGCAGAGAAGGTTGTAGGACCACCTACAGCCCAACGTAGGCAGAGACAATCACCTGATCGGTACACTGGATACATGGCACTTATGAGCAAGTGTGTTGTGACTGAGCCATCCTCTTTCGAGGAAGCTGTGGAGGATCCCGCATAGGTAGATGCCATGGTGGAAGAGTATGATTCTATTGTCAGAAACAGTGCAAGGGAGATTGTTCCTAGTCTGGAAGGGAAATCAGTGGTGGGTTCGAGATGGATCTACAAATTCAAGCAGACAACGGACGGGAGTGTGGAGAAGTACAAGGCAAGATTTGTTGCCCGAGGATTTTCACAGATAGAGGGGATCGATTATGAGGAGACCTTTGCACCTGTCGCAAGGTATTCTTCCATACGGACAATTCTTGCTCTCTCAGCGTAGATGGGATGGCACATTCATCAGATGGATGTGAAGACTGCGTTCCTCAACGGATTCATTGAGGAGGAGGTGTACATTGAGCAGCCCGAAGGCTTTGAGGTCTTCAGTAGCGAGTCGCATGTGTGTAGGCTCAAGAGAGCATTGTATGGGTTGAAGTAAGCACCACGTGCTTGGTACACTCGAATAGACAACTATTCACAGGACTTGGATTCTCCAAGAGCGAGGAAGATCCTAACCTATACCAGATTGTGGTGGAGGGTAAGTTGCTTATCATTGTATTGTCTGTTGATGATTTGATTCTAACGGGTGATGAGCTGTTGATACTGTCATGCAAGAAGGATCTTGCTACAGAGTTTGAGATGAAGGACTTGGGCCTCCTTCACACTTTCCTAGGATTGGAAATATGGCAGCGCAGTGGTGGACTGTTTGTTTCTCAGGGCAAGTATGCTCGGGAGATACTGGAGAAGTTCAACATGCATGGCTGCAAGCCTGTTGATACTCCTCTTCATGGAGGTTGGAGGAAGGAGAATGCCACTTCGGGAGAAGAAGTGGATGCCACTGTTTATCGACAGTTGGTGGGGTTGCTGATGTATTTGGTTAATACACGACCCGATATATGCTATGCAATTAACCAGCTTTCACAAGCTATGGTTAAGCCTACCAATCTCTTCTGGAAGGCGGGCAAGCATGTATTGCGCTACTTGAGAGGCACATCGGGATATGGATCTTGGTACAGACAGGAGGATGCAAATTGGGCAGGGAGCTCAAGAGGCCGAGTATATGGCAGCAAGGACATCAAGTACCATCATATCAGAGATTGTGTGCAGTGGAGGATCATGTTGCTTTCATACATTCCAACGGAGGATCAGGATGCTGATATTCTGACGAAGGCTCTCACCAGGAGAAAATTCGAGTACCACCGAGGCAGGATAGGGGTTGCTGATAATCCATATCTTGTCGAGAGGGAGTGTTGAGATTGCAATAAGATGATGGAGCTTAGTGAAAAGAGTCTCCTTCACTAAGTGGGCCCGCAGGCAAATTATGGCGCAAGTTCTATTTTTGGATCCCAGCAGGGATAATCACAGTATGAGTGACCACAGCAGGAGTGATCACAGTATGAGTGACCACAGAAGGAGTGATCATAGTATGAGTGACCACAGCAGGAGTGATCAAAGTCTATTTTTAGACTGGCTATCCAAGATAGAAAAGTCAAATATTATTGTGTCATAATAATATTTGGACTATAAAGTTGATCTTATTCTCTTGGAGCACTTCAGTTTGAGCTACAAACGTGGCCCATGCAGCTGTCAGAAGGAAGTATACTTTTCTTATGAGTCAGTTGAGTTGTTGCATGCATGAGTTCAGTTAGAACTCAATCAGTTGAGTTTGGTGGAGTTGATTGTGGAGTTGATGGAGTTGTGTTCAGTTTGACTTGGTTAAACTAGTTGTAGTTAGTCTAACTGCAAATAGACTAATGATGAGTTGTTAAACTAATTTTTAACTCATAATACAACTATAGAATACATCAGTTAACTCAGTTGCATGTCAGTGCATGTTCAGTTCAGCAGGGACAGGTGTTAGAGAATCATATTGCTATCAATTGTGACTATAGTTGTGCATCAGATCTTGCACAATCAAGGGATTGAGTATGCCAATGAGTTTTCTCATGTATTTTCCCAGTATTATAGCCTCTGCTCACGCCTAACATAGTGTGAGTAATTCTTTGGAGGTGAAATACGAGTTTGGTAAACCATTCTCATTCATTCTTGAGCAGGTATTGAGCAGTGGAATAGATTTGGAGATCAGATCTTAGCTGTATTGTGTGTAACAGGTGGAGCTGGTACTGGATTTCTTGTGATAAGCATTGTACTTTGTAATGTTACATGGTCTCAATCATTAAGATACAAATAGCTGGGGTTTTTAGCGAGATGCTTTCCCCGGGTTACATATTGTGTTAATGTGTGAATGCTCTTGATGTTTTATTGTTATTGATGCTGCTATTTTGATGATCAACGTAGAGGAGCTTATGTATTGTGTATGTATTCCACAATAGTACATGATCAGGATAATCTCTGTTGAATATGTGTTAAATTATTCAAAATTTCTACACCTAGGAGAGTTTCTTTGGGTGATAACATTAATTGGCGCCGTTGCCAGGGATTGAAGATTGAAGCTCAGCTTCCCTGGCAGAATGACACAGTTCCAAATTTTGATGATAGACAAGGTCTGGGCACATCTCTGGTTGTAATCATCTATCTGGTGACTCCACTAGAGAAAGACCAACATTTGGCGACTCCACATTGAATTTCTAGCTCAGTTTGTGAGACATACTCGAAGAAATCCTCAGAAATCACCAGCTGAACTAGTGCCTGACCCTAAGAGGACTGTCAAATCAAAGAAAGCATCACAGAAAGGGGAATCAAGATCAGGTAAGCCTAAGAAATCTCATACATCTCTGAAAGATAAAGTTATAGCTGAAGATATACAGTTTGAAGATTTAGAGCCCAACACTGTTAATAAGGAAATTCCTTCAGAGATTAATACAGCCCCTTTCCCATCTAGTTCCCCTTTGAATCTCAGTCCAAAGAAAACTTCCTATACAGTCCAAAACATCCCTTTGTCTTTTCCATCTATCACATTACTTCCTACCATTCAATCTGCTAATATCCTTCCACATATCCCAATCATGGTAGGCCAGCAAGCACCCACGAAGATAGAAAGAATTGTTGCTGCTAGATATGGACCTTTGGTCTTGCCTGTTCCTTTGAATCCTATGCCTGTGGGAGAATATCATAAATATATGCCTAAGTTCACTGGCACAAAGGGAGTAACAGCAGAAGAACACCTAGAAGCTTTTTACAGTTATGCTGATAACTTAGATATAAGTGAAAATGATGTGTGGATGTGAGTTTTTGTACAGAGCCTTGATGGAGAGGCTAGGAAGTGGTTCAGCGAACTAACCCCTAGATCTATTGCTGATATTGAAGCTTTAGACGACACATTTTTGAAGCACTCGGGAGATAAAAAGGAATTGTTGTATTACCATACATAGTTTGGTAACATAAAGAGGGAAAATGGGGAATCATTGCCTGATTTTAATAAAAGATTCAATCTTATGTATAGTAAGATACCAGCTGAGGTAAAGCCTACCCCCACCTCTGCCAAACTCACTTATGCCAATGCTTTTGGCTCTGATTTCTACCTGTTATTGAGAGAAAGGAATGTGCTACTCTGGCAGACATGTAGGATGCAACCCTAGAAGTAGAGTCTAATATCATGGCTGTAGAAAAGCTTAAAGGTCAAGCTGACAGAAGGAGGTAGAGAGGTTAGGCTTCTACTTATTTTGCTTGATCTTCAGAACCTAAATTAGATAAAATGACTAAGATGATAGAGTCATTGGCTGCTGAAATTTCTAAGCTAAAGGTTGAGCAAACTTCAGGAAAAACAAGGCAACAGAACACATTTGCTCCAAGAAATCCCAATCCATTTAGAAGAGCAAATGAATAGTTACAAATTATTCAGAGGGGTGAACAATCGAAGAACAGAAAGTTAAAGCTCCTTTCCGGAATGTAGTCATGGAGGAGGAACAATTTGAAGAAGATGAGGATGAAATTCACTGCATGGAAGATAAAGGCAGTGCTGCCTTTTTGACATTGGCTGCTTATGAAGAATCATTGCTGCAGGAACAAGATAGTCAAGAATGGGATAGAGAAGTTGTCCTACAAACTGAGGAGCATCGAAGATATAACC
This sequence comes from Pinus tabuliformis, assembly GCA_031772625.1. Classification (NCBI taxonomy): domain Eukaryota; kingdom Viridiplantae; phylum Streptophyta; class Pinopsida; order Pinales; family Pinaceae; genus Pinus; species Pinus tabuliformis. The sequence goes on along the minus strand of CM062815.1, from coordinate 911,327,966 downwards.
TGAGGTCGAATGCAAAAAATTTCAAAGAGAATCCTATCCAAAGAGTTGTTGTCTAGACAGAATCACAGAATATCAGATAGAGAAGGCCAACAACTAATCCAGTCATTCTCAAAGCTCTAGTTCAAGAGGTAAAAGGTTCTGGTAAGTTATCTCCTTCTTTAAGCTTTGAGTCAGAAGTCCAGAAATTAAAGATATCTGTGCCTCTGGTAGAGTTGGTAAAGAGTGAAGTATTTAGAAAGCCTATCCTTGAGGCCCTTGAGCTGGAAATCACACAAACCTCCACTGACTCTGTCAATTTGCAAGATGACAAGCCTACCATTGTGCTTATCCCCATGATTGAACCTACTGATAATAATTCTCCATCTTTTTATGTCTCCTTGACCATTCATGACAAAATCCTCCACAATTGCCTGCTAGATACAGGGGCCAGATACAATTTGATGCCTAAAGCTTTCATGGAACAGTTAGGCCTTGAAATCACTAGATCATATCATGATCTATTCGCTTTTGATTCGAGGAAGGTGAAATGCCTAGGATTGATCAAAGACCTGGCCATTACGCTAACTCAGCTGCCCATGAATAGTATGATGATGGATATTGTGGTAGCAGATGTGCCACCCAAGTTTGGCATGCTGTTGTCGAGAGGGTGGATTAAGAAATTAGGGAGGACATTACAGAATGATTTATCTTATGCCATTGTCCCAGTTTTTGGAGGGGAAAGTAGGAGATTGTACAGAGAAGCACAGCTGGCATACATCATCAGCGATGAGAAGAATCCTACTAATCATCCCATATATGCAGTGGACACTGATTTTGGAGCATGTATCCTCCAAATTGAAGAATCCCAAAAGGCCTCAATGCAACTCAGGAAACCAAAAAATCGGGCCAAGGAAGAGCAAGGAAGTTAGCTTTGGGAGATGTTATTTGATGTAGCATGTTCTAGGGAGACTGCAGGAGCAGGGGTGGTGCTGATATCTCTAGAACAGAAGAGCACACAATTGTCTTTCAAGCTGGCTTTTCATGTCACTAACAATATGGCAGAGTGTGAGGCTTTGCTATTGGGTCTTAACGCAGCAAAAGATAGAGGAATCATAAGCATAAAGGTGTTTGGAGATGCCGATCTGATCATTCAGCAAGTAAATAAAACATTTCAGGCAAAGCACCCAAGGCTAAAAGCATACAGAAATGAGGTATGGAAACTCAAAGATTGCTTTGAAAATTTCTGTATTTCATATATTCCTAGAGCCAAAAATTAGCTTGCTGATTCCCTTGTTGTGTCTGCTAGCCTTTTTATCCCTCCCATGCCTCCCAGACTAGTATATGAAGTCCAAATGAAATACAGACCATCCTTGCCTGACAATGTCCAGCATTGGAAAGTTTTTGAAGATGATGATGAATTAAATAGGTTTCTACAAGTCATTGGTGAGTTTTCTGAAATGCAAATTGTCCAAGAAAATCAAGTCTTTTTAGAAAGCCCCAAATCTCAGCTTAGAAATAAAATTGGCAAAGAAAGCATTTTCTAGCTTCCCAGTAATCATATTCCTAAGGGTTTAATTCCTCTAGAAAGACTGTTCGACCAGAATGATGTGCCTTACAAGGCTGCCCCAAAATAAGATCAATCTGTTGTTTGTAAGCATGATATAGGGAGTCCAGGTCAACCTAGATACATAAATTTGTCCATTCATCTGTCTGCTGACAAAGGTTCTGAATATTGCAATTTAATGAAGAAATTTGCTGATGTGTTTTCCTGGGAATATAGTGACTTGAAAACCTATGATAAAAAGATTATTCAACATAAAATCCCTTTGGAGAAAGATACCATTCCTTTCACGCAGAAGATGAGACCAATAAATCCGATGCTTCTTCCTCTGATTGAAAAATGAATTAAAAAGTTACTGGCTGCCAAGATTATAGTCCCTCTTAGATATTCCAAATGGGTAACCAATCTAGTAGTGGTGAGGAAGAAAAGTGGAGAAATCAGGTTGTGCATTGACTTTAGAAACTTACACAAATGCTCTAAGAAAGACAACTATCCTCTACCAAAGATGGAGCATTTACTACAGAAGGTCTCAGGAGCCAAAGTAATGCCTTTCTTGGATGGATTTTTAGGCTTTAATCAGATTGTTGTGCACCCAGATGACCAAGAGAAGACTGCATTTACCACTCCTTGGGGCACTTTTATGTATGCTAAGGTGCCCTTTGGATTGATGAATGATGGAGCAACCTTTCAGAGAGCTATGGATATAACATTTGTAGGAGAGAAGGATAAATTTGTCTTTATCTACCTTGATGACATAACAATATACTCCAACAGCCATCCAAATCATTTGCAACATTTGGAAAAAGTGTTTCTGAATTGCAGAAGGTTTGGGACTTCAATCAATCCTAAAAAATCACAATTTGCTTTAGAAGAAGGCAAGTTGTTAGGACATGTTGTTTCTGCTGCAGGTGTCCGAATTGATCCAGAAAGGGTGAAATCAATACAGTCCCTGGCTATTTCGAGATCAAAGAAGGATATTCAGTCCTTTGTGGGCAAAATTAATTTTGTCAGGAGGTTTATACCAAATTTTGCAGAACTGGTGAAACATGTTACCTCCATGTTGAAGAAAGGGTCAGAGGTTAGATGGACTAATGCAACAAGAAAATCGTTTGAGTCTATTAAAAAGGCCATTATAGAAGCTCCTACTCTAAGCAGCCCAGATTACAGCAAGGAGTTCCATATATTTTCATTTGCCTCTGAAGACACTATTACAGCAATTTTATTGTAAGTAGATGAAGAAGGTTCAGAGCATCTGGTGGCATTTTTTAGCAAAAACTTGAGGGATGCTGAGTTGAGGTATGAAATTATTGAAAAGCAAGCATATGCTCTTATCAAATCCTTGAAAGCTTTCAGAGTTTACATTCTGCATTCCAAGATAATTGCATATGTACCCTCTACTGCAATAAAAGATGTCTTGACACAACCTGATGCTGATGGAAGAAGGGCTAAATGGATTGCAAAATTGATTGAATTTAATATAGAACTAAAGCCCACCAATCTTTTCAGAGGTCAGGGTCTTGCCAAATTATTGGCTGAAGAAAATTGCAGATCCTTGGATATCGATTTCCTGTGCACAATTGCAAAAATTGGTCAGACAGATGAAGAGGAAGCAGCTGAACTAGACAGAAAGTAATCAGTGACCAAAAATCTAGCTTCTTGTGATGGTATTTTGCAATAATTAATTTCTTGTTGAAGCTAGAAATCCCTTCAGGATTTACTCAAAGTCAAGCCAGAACTATAAAGCTTAGGGCAGCAAAATATTGTATGCATGAAAATCTACTCTACTGGAGGGATCCATCTGGAGTGCTTTTGAGTTGTCTGGACAAAGAGCAGCCAATGGAAGTTATGCAGAAGTTTCATTCCAGCATGTATGGAGGACATCATTATTGGAAAACCATTGCCCATAAGATTCTCAGAGCTGGGTACTATTGGCCCACTTTGTTTTCTGATGTATTTTCATTTTTCAAATCTTGTGACAGGTGCCAAAGATTTGAAGGAAAAAAACAGTTGAAGTCCCTGCCCTTAAAACCAATACTTGCAAAAGGACCTTTTCAGCAGTGGGGCTTGGATTTCATTGGAGAGATCAATCCACATTCTAGTGGCCAGCACAGATGGATATTAGTAGCCACTGATTATTTCACTAAGTGGATTGAAGCAGTCCCTACCAGGAAGGCTGATCATAATGTGGTCATGAAGTTTTTAATTGAAAATATCTTTACCAGATTTGGTTGTCCACATAAATTAGTCACAGACAATGCAGCAGCCTTCAAAGCAAAGGAACTGGTGGATATGTGTGATTCAATGGGTATTAAACTGATTCATTCCACCTCATATTATCCTCAAGGAAATGGTCTGGCAGAATCCTCTAATAAAACCCTGGTAAGGATAATTAAGAAGTTGTTAGAGGACAATAAAAAGAATTGGGATTCTAAGCTCAAGTATGCATTGTAGCCTGACAGAGTGACCATTAAGAAATCCATAGGGAATTCTCCTTTCAAGCTGGTATATGGTGCTAAAACTGTATTCCCAATTCAGCGAACTCTCCCTGTGGCAAAATTCCTTCAAGAATAGCAGGATGAAGAAGAAGACATGGCAAAGAGGATCACTGATTTAGCTGAGGTACATCAAATTAGAGAACAACTGGTTGAAAAGGCTGCAGCGCATCAAAAAACGATCAAGGATGATTTTGACAGGAAGACAAAGCAGATAATTTTCAAGTTGGAGATTTGGTTTTGAAATGGGATGCACTAAAAGAAAATAAAGGCAACCATGGAAAATTTGATGCTTTCTGGACAGGGCCTTTCATCATTTCTCATATTCAAGGGAACAACACCTTCATATTGAAAAGTATGGGAGGAGAAATAGTTTTTGATGGCCCAGTTAATGGGTATTTTCTGAAGAATTATGTTTTTTAAGGTCTTTGGCCTTAAAAGTTGTAAATATTTTGTTTTTATCAGTTTTGTGTAGGTAAAGTAGACTCTATGCCCAATGGAACACTAAGAATTTTGGCTAATTTGTTTTCAACTGGAAAGACATTGACCTGCAGTTTTCTGAGACCTCACAGGGAGGATCTCATCCACAGAAGGAGCCAATGTTAGCTCTGCTGCACTTTGTGACGTTTGATGGATTGAAAACAGGTGTGGCAACGTTGTTTTGTGCTTTAATAAAGCTCGCAGCAGTTCATTTCATCCTTCCCCCTTCATTTTCTTTGTACCCTTATAACTCCTGCCACCTTTGTTTTCCTCTGTTTTCCTCTAAATTTCTCCATAAACCCTTGAAATCCATTGGAGCCCCATTTCAGTTTAGCCCCGAGTGCTAATGGTGTTAAACCCATATAGCCACGTGCCTTGCAAAAAGCGCTACCCGCGGGGTCTTTCCCCCGTCATATCAATCAAAAACACGTGCTTTTAGCCTGAGCTGTCCGATCATTTCCCACAAGATCTAACGTTGTTCACTTCCCCGCTGCCGAGACTTGCACACCTGTTAGCCCGTGGGAAAAGTAGGTTCCCCGCCGTCACATCCGCCACGCATCACAGTTCCATTACGTCGCGCCCCCACTATACGTTTACTCCCATTCCCGTAAGCGGTGCGGGGAAAACCATTTCCCACCTATCCCCAACCGAGATCCAACGACCCATGTTTATCCATTCACGATTACTCCCGATAGCCCTGGTAATCCGATCTTCATCGTCCATCTGCCAGATCTGATGGCTTACAATCAATTGCACCTCCGTTTCCTCTCGACGCCTTTCGTCGATAGATCTCTGCTACCCATTCACTCGATCCAACGACTGTTGTTTACTCCCGGTCCTTATCATTTGCTCGCCATGAAGTCTACGCCACTGACTGTTCTCTGCTGCCGAAGAATCAAAGGCGATCAGCTACCCTGTACCTGGCACAGTTATTCCTCAACCAACGGCATTCAACAGAAAGGATGGACAAAGAAGGAAAGGACAACCTCGAGCACTTACGATCATTTATCAGTCATGGAATGTATTTTATATCATACTCCAGCTGCTCAAGAAGGACAATAGAGTACCAGAAAGGGTCATTTTGTTCATTAAAACAGTCAGATTGTATCAGAGACCCATATCAAGCAGTTAATGTGGTTGGTGGTCCATTATGACCCCTCCACGCATAGGATAACAGATTTTTTGTAATCAAAATCGATATATACCCAAAAAGAAGATGTAATTAAGGTTGATGGATATTGTTTTGATGTAAAGTTCAACTTCTACGGACTGTAACTACTATGATACCTGCAGCTTCTGGTCTTCATTTTCAGCTAATGCATGCTTCTTTTGTTGTTAATTGCTCACTTGCCACTTCTTCTTTGTTCCAGGCTATGCCTGTTATGCATTTTTCATGTGCTCTTGATGTTTAGCATTAGAGGGGTTGTCATCCCACCTCTGTGTTAGAATCTAGGTCCTGTGCAAGGAAAATTTTAAGGATGGAAAATTTTCTTGAAGTTTAAAACATTAGCGAATCTCACTAATCCCTAATATGCAAATTATAAATGTTTATTGATATATTTGTAAAATTAATCAAATTTATAATTATTTTATATATAGTCTCTCTATAATGTTGGCGATTTTTAAGGTAAAATAATTTTATATTCTAAAATTTGGGCAAATCGTCTTTTATAAAATTGGAAATTGGCGAATCTTTTTTGTGGAAAAATCATGGAAAATTAGACCACTGGGCGAACATTAGCCCCTAAAATTTTCCATGGTCCTGTGCATCTGCTGGTGTGGTCAGTATTCTCCATGTTCACCTATTCCTTAAATTGTGAGTAATTGGTGGTCTAAACCCTTGTAGTCTGGGGGTGTTCACCCATGTCTAGGGTTAAGCATAGTAGAGGTGGTTATCTGGCTTGAATATGCTTCATTCCTTCTATTCATCCACCATTTTTCAAAATTTTTGTTGAGTTTGTAATGTTCCCGAGCATCTATGATATACAACCTAGGAGAGTTTCTTGGGGTGATAACAGTGCCCTTGCCTGGTTCCTTCTGCCCGATGGTAATGACTCTCTGCCTCCCACTGTCTACTGTTTCCAGTCTCGGCTCTGGTTCTATGTTACTAAGTAATGTTGTGATGTTGTGCCGACGAGTTTGGTGGCTGCTTCTTGCATGGTTTCTCGAAACAATGCTGGGCTTTGTGGCCGTCTTGGGTATGTGGTGAATTCTCTATTATTTTAGTAGTTTTGTTGCACTTCTGGTTTGTCTCTCTTACGTTTGATTGTGTCCATGGTGCACATTCTTGTCAGATCCTCAGCCTGACTTCCCTGGCGACAGTTTGGTTCTCACACAAGGTATCCTCTCTGTTCCAATTTCAGGCTCCCTCTTTGCTTTTCTTCTGATAACAATTTGTTAAAATTGGAAACTAGGGCCAAAATCCATGTGGGTTAGATTATTTATGGCAACTGATATTTTTATTGGATCCCTCTCATCGCGAGGTGTAGGATTGATCTAAAGAACATCCAATTCTGATAAGTATTCATGAAGTTATGAATTATTTTGATTATGGAATTATTATGAAGCCAACCAGCAACTTGAGTAGGCTCAAAAGCCCAATAGACATGCCTATTCATCATCTATGTTTTAGTATAAATATAGAGGACTTCAAGTCATTTCAACACACACTTAGGATCTCTTCCTCTCTCTACTTGTCTTCGAGTTTTAGTAGGAGGAGAGATCCTAAGGGATAACGCTGCCCTGATCCAGAAAGCCGGAAAAGCTGGAAAAGCCGGAACTGTCAGAAAAGCTAGAAAAGCTGGAACTGCTGGAAAACTCAGAACGCGGAAAAGCCGGAACTTCCGGAAAAGCCGGAAAAATTGGAACTGTCGAAAAAGCCGAAACTGCTGGAAAAGTCAGAACTACCAGAAAAGCCAAAAAAGCTAGAACTGCTGGAACTATCAGAACTGTAGGAACTGCCGAGAACAACCAAAACTGTTAGAACTGCAGGGAACAGCCGGAACTATCGGAATTGTAGGAACTGCCGAGAACAACCGGAACTGTCAGAACTGCAGGGAACAGCCGGAACTATTGGGAAGGCAACATGGTGCAACAATGGCACATAATGTAGTACAGTGATGATGGGTGTGTCATGGTGCAGCGAAGTTAGGTGCAACATGATGACGAAATGCAGCACAATGATAGGTGAAGGAGTCACCTTGGAGAATCAGTTGAAACAACATGTCTTCAATTGATCTCATGTATCATCTTCTTAGAGATGATCTATGCTCTTATCTAGATAAGTCAAAGTGTTGACTTCTATTGTAAATATACTATCTCTCTCTCTCTCTCTCTCTTTCTCTGCTGAACTTTGAAGAACATAAAAGAAGAATTGATCAAGGGTTTCCCCACATTGTGGGGTTTTTCCCTGGCTATCACCACATCTTGTGTCCTCTTGTCTTGGCTTGTCTTCTACGATTTATATTTATGTTCTATCTGCAGTTTACTTTAATGCTGATGTGATTGCTAATCTGGAAAAGATAATGAAATAACTGTGAAAATTGAAATAAATTTCTCTAGCATAGAACATACCTAAAATTAACATGGTATCAGAGTTGAGGTGAAGACAATGCCAAAGCAAGAGTGAAAGAGCAATCACCGAAGATAGTTGGGAAAGGACAAAAGAATTATTGGATTCCTCATCCCTCTTCAAATTCACTGAGGATGAAGTCGAAGCAGAGAATATTATTAGAATGGTGGAGTGGAATTTTCTGATGGCCTACCTAAAGATCACTTCATTGGGAAGTTTGGATCTAAGGGTGGAAGGAAAGGAGGATGCCTTGGCTGTAATAAGTTCATCCATTATGCGAAGGAGTGTCTGAATGGCAGAGACACATATCTTGATGAAGATAACAATCATTCCAGGGACATCTTCAATGATCAAAGAAATGACAGGTAATGCAGGTCATCAAGGAAATGGTCGACTCTTCAAAGAAAGCAAGTAACCCCAGGTATGAAGAGTCAAATGTTGTTTCTGATAAGATAAATAAGTGTTGTCTTGTATTGGCCATCTCCTTCAAATTCTTTGGGAATTTGGATTATTGATTGTAGTGCTTCAAGGAACTTCATCGGATAGATGGTTGCACTCTCTAATTTGGTAGAGATAGAAAAAATCGTGGGACTATACTTGGAGTCAATGCCACCTATCTCGGAAAGGGTGTAGGGAATGTTATCCCTCAATTGAATGAGGGTAACTCAATTCATTTACAGAATATCTTTTATTTACCTTATCGCAAGAAGAACCTGGTGTCCATTTCAACAATGGAAGTCAAAGGTTTCAAGGTGGCACTCATCGATGGAAAGGTATGTGTTTGAAAATAGAACATTAAAAGATGTTTTTGAGTTTAGGGTTGTATCAAGTTGAAGTCCACTGGGGACCATGTCCATTGACACATAGCACTGAAGGTCTGTGAGTCATATGGTGATAGGGATGCTTGAATTCAAAAAGAGCATGAAAGTACATGTATGAGATGTACTGAAGGAGAATTTTACAAGGGGACCATTCCCCTCATGTAGCAGGTCCATAGGTTTGGAACAACCTGAGCGGTTTGAGATTCATGATCAGGAATCTCACGTATGCAGGTGGAAGAAAGCCCTCTATGGCTTGAAGCAAAACTCCCCGAGTGTAGTATGAGAGGATTGATAGTTGTCAGATGAAGCTGAGATTCACTAGGAGTGAAATCAATCCAAACCATTACCCGAAGGTTGTGGATGATAGACCTATCATATCAGCACCTTATGAGGATGACCTATTTCTGACAGGTGCAGACCCTCTCATTTGCAGAAGTAAGAGGGAGTTGGATTCCAAATGTGGAATGATAAACTACAAGCCTGTGACTACCTCGAGGATCTTAACTTTCATAAGTTATATGGTAGTGATGTAGGAGCAGATTTTGGAAATGCCTCTAAGTTTCATAAACTCATTCGTGTTGATGTTCTTGGTGAACTTCCATCCGAACATATGTTTTGCAGTTGGCATGGTGAGCTCACATTTGGTTGAGTCTCACTACATTGGTGCCAAGAATCTTCTGAGATATCTTTAGGGCATAATCTCTCATGGATTGAGATACACTATCGAAAATATGAAACTGCATGATTATTTGAATGTTGAGTGGGTAGGCAGTGTAGAGGATCACTAGACCACTTCTTAGTGCTGGTTCTTTTTAGATTTTGCTTCAATATCATGGATGATCAGGGATTAGAAATCAGTTACTATAAGCACTCCCGAGACCGAATACATAGCTACGTGTATGATCTCGTGTGAAGTTGCATGGTTGCAGAAGCTCTTAAGTGAGCTATTTGTACACATGATGAATACCACTGTGATTCTCTGTGATAACCAGAGGTGGGATTCGATTATTGAGTCAGATAAACATCAAATACTGCCTTATCTGGGATATGGTAAGTCGATGAGCAAGGAGGCTCCATCTAATTGAGATTGATGTAAAGGTCGTGGACGCTTTGTCAAAACCCCAGGGAAAGGTCAAATCTGTGACTTTCCCGAATGACTTGGAGTCGTTGAGAGACATTCATATAAGGGTCCTACATGTTGCATGCATTGAGCTCTGGGAGCTCTGTGGGGCTTTGGGTACTTACTGGAGAAACATACGACCACAGGGCGACTCACCCTCCCCTAGTGGTGTGCTATGAACAGGATGATTAGTTCTCCTGTGGGCTGGGATGATTAGTTCTCCCGTGGCAACTATGTAGCAGGATGATTAGTTCTCTTGTGAGGTCTGGATGATGTGTTCTCGATGACAATTATGTAGCAAGATGATTAGTTCTCTTGTGAGGTTTGGATGATGTGTTCTCCATGATGATTATGTAGAAGGATGATTAGCTCTCCTGTGAGGCCAAGATGATGTGTTCTCCATGGAGATTGTGTAGCAGGATGATAAGTTCTTGTGTGAGGACATGATTGATTAGTTCTCTTGTCGAGGCATCCTACCCATGCAGTCTGGGACTCATGGGAAGTACCTCCCATCTGATCAATGATCAGGGAAATGAGGATAGGGACCATAGCAGTACCAATGGATGCATCGTTGTATCTACCGTACTCCCTATGCTAGGATGACCTTCATTAATCTGGGACCAGTGGTATATACTCTGGGACCAGTGAGAGTGGTACATAATATGACGCTAACTTCCCGTCAGTTGAGACTGGTCTAGGACCAGTGGTACACAATCTGAGACTAATGATATTGGTCTGGGACCAGTGGTAGGAGTGGTACCCACTATGACGCTGACTTTGGGTCAGTTGAGACTGATCTGGGACAAGTGGTACGCACTCTGAGACTGACTTTGGGTTATTGGAGAATGGTATGAGACATTCTCGATTATTTCTTCTTCTTCATGGTTCAGCAGAGCTGAGCAGAGCCAGCAAAGCTGAGCAGAGTAGAGCAGAGCCAGCAAAGCTGAGCAGAGCAGAGCCAACAGAGCTAAGCAGAGCAGAGCAGAGCCAGCAGAGCTGAGAAGAGCCAGGAGATTTGAGCAGAGCCAATAGAGCTGAGTAGAGACAGCAAAGTTGAGGAGAGCTAGCAGAGCAGAGCCAATAGAGCTGAGTAGAGACAACAAATTTGAGGAGAGCTAGCAGAGCTGAGCAGAGCAGTGCAGGGCACTGATGGCAAAGACAGTACAGTCGAACATATGGATCAACGGATGGAGTTCTCCCTAGTTGAGAGGGAGTGTTAAAATTGGCAACTAGGGCCAAACTCCATGTGGGTCAGCTTATTTATGGCAGCTGATATTTTTATTGGATCCATCTCATCGAGAGGTGTAGGATTGATCTAAATATCATTTGATTCCGATAAGTATTCATGGAGTTATGAATTTATTTTGATTATGGAATTATTATGAAGCTGACCAACAACTTGACTAGGCTCAAAAGCCCAATAGACATGCCTATCCATCATCTATGTTTTAGTATAAATATAGAGGACTTCAATTCATTTCAACACACACTTGGGATATCTTCATCTCTTTACTTGTCTTTGGGTTTTATTAGGAGGAGATATCCTAAGGGATAACACTACCCTGATCCAAAAAGCTGGAAAAGCTGAAAAAGCTGGAACTGTCGAAAAAGCTGGAAAAGCCAGAACTGCCAGAAAAGTCGAAACTGCCGGAAAAGCTGGAACTACTGAAAAAGTTGGAAAAGCCGGAACTGCTAGAAAAGCCAGAAAATCCGGAAAAGCCAAAACTATCAGAAAAGACGGAAAAGCTGGAACTGCCGGAAAAGATAGAAAAGCCGGAACTGCCGGAAAGCCAGAATTGTCGGAAAAGCTGAAACTGCCAGAAAAGCCAGAACTAAGCCGAAAAAGTCAGAAAAGCCGGAAAAGCCAGAAAAGCAGGAACTACCGGAAAATCCGGAACTGCCGGAAAAGTCGAAAAAGCCGGAACTATTGAAAAATCCAGAACTACCAGAAAATCTAGAAAAGCTAGAACTGCTGGAACTGTCGGAACTGTCGGAACTGTCGAGAACAACCGGAACTGTTGAGACTGCAGGGAACAACCAGAACTATTGAGAAGGCAACATGGTGCAGCAATGGAACATAATGTAGTACAGTGATGGTGGGTGTAGCATGGTGCAGTGCAGTGAGGTGTAGCATGATAACGAAATGCAACATGTCTTCAACTGATCTCATGTATCATGGATAAGCCAAAGTGTTGACTTCTATTGTAAATGTACTATCTCTCTCTCTTTCTCTGCTGAAATTTGAAGAACATAAAATAAGAATTGATCAAGGGTTTCCCCACATTGTGGGGTTTGTCCCTGGCTAGCGCCACATCTTGTGTCCTCTCGTCTTGGCTTGTCTTCTGCGATTTATATTTATGTTCTATCTAGAGTTTAATTTAATGCTTATGTGATTGCTAATGTGGAAACGATAATGAACTAACTGTGAAAATTGAAATAAATTGCTCTAGCATAGAACATACCTAAAATTAACACAATTCCTCTCCTTGTGAGCAGCTGGGGTTTCGTGGCTTTGTGGAGCATGGCTTGAACGTTGTTAGTCTTAGGTTTGACTTTGGAACCTACTCTCCACTTCAGGTAACCTTCAAGGCACTCATCTTTACCCTTCTCTCGGTTTATTCTCCATATGACTTGTTATGCTGCCTCTCTAATTGTTGTCTCTTAGCTATGCAGGTAATTCACTCCTATGTGGTGGTGGCAAGGGTTTGGTCCTTGACGGCTTTTGTTCCTTAACTCTTCCGTTCCAGTCTCCACTTGAACTGGGTAGTGTCCTTCTTGCTTATTTTATACAGTTCCTATAGGTCGGTTTTATAGAGATGAAGTCTCGTTTTTGTTGGTCCTTAGTTCTGTCTATCTGTCAAAAGTTTCGGGTTGTTAGTTGGTCGTTGGTGTCTGTGGCTTTGTTGAGATTTTGGTTGAGAAATTGAACGCGATTTTGTGCAGTTCGTCTCTAGTTGTTGAGCGTGGTCCCATCTCTGTTTGTTTAGTTGGTCCTGGGTCACAGGAACACTTCTTGGTCTACAATGAAATATTTGAGGACTGTTTGGCGATTGTATATTGTTTTGGAAGGCACCATGCCTTATGCTTTGAACCTGTGTTGGGTTAAAGGATGCTTTCTCTGACTATAACAAACATATATATATATATATATATATACATATATATATATATACATATATATATATATATATGTATATATATATATATATATGTATATACATATATATATATATATATATATATATATATATATATATACATATATATATATATATACATATATATATATATATATATATATGTATATATATATATATATATACATATATATATATATATATATATATATATATAGATATACATATATATATATATATATATATATATATATATATATATATATTTATAGAAATGATAAATCTTCTACTTGTAAGAATTTCAATGATTTGCTTTCGTGAAGTACCTGAATGAATTCTCCTGCAGTGTTTAGTTGCTTGATGTGATGCACAGTCTCGTTAACAGTCCCTCAATCATGTAGTTAATTTCGTGCACAGTACTAGATTATAGTCATTCAAAAATAACAACTGTTTGATACCTGAAATGCTTCTCTTTACTGTTTTAAAATATTTTGTCAGAGTTTACATTCTCTGGTGTCTATTCTCCTTTTTGGCAGCAACCCCTAGTTCATCTTTTGATTGTGTGTTTAAGCTGCTGGTAGCCTCATTCAGTTGAGGAACTACCTGCAGTTGCAATTTGTAGTTACATTCCTTTTTGTTGTTATTCAAATATTAATCTATTTAAGACTATTCCCTAATCTATTTACTTTCAAAAATAAAAAGTAACGACATTGGCTGTGACAACCTTCTTGAAAAGAAATAACAATAAAAGTAAATTGAAAAGTAAATTTAAAAAACTTCTTAAAACAGCATGTCCAGCTATCACCTCCCTAATTGGATGCTCCTACATCATCTAGTATGGAATTACACTATAAATTGATTAGAGATTTATCTTTCAAAAATGTTCAGTGTACAAACCCTCCCAACCATGGCCAGAATATGGAAACTTGCCACCCACGTGACAATGAGAATGTGGGAGCCCGGTAAGAAACTTGCAATTGAGCTAAAGTGTTCTTCATTTCTTTGGTATTGTGGGGGGTGTGAATATTTTGTGCATGCAACAAAAAAGATTCTGATTTTGCCAAAAAAAATTGAGGTTTTCCAAAAAACTAGTTTCACAGTTAATTTCATTGATTTTGTGTATTACTAGTAGAAGAAACCTACAATGTCAAAAGTTTTAATAAATGTAAAAGTTACCATTTAAAGAAACATCCCCTTTATACCCAAAAATGGAATTAAAATTCAGCAACACAATCATGAGAGGAATGCAAAAACATTTTTCATTTATTGGGCATCCTGAAAAGATTGCAGGGATTCAAATAAAAAAGATAGAGAGGGAGTGATATTGAAAAAATAAATTAAACTTGGCTTTCCAATATTTTGAAAAAAGATATACATTGACCAATCCTACTTGAGCAAAGTTCTATCTGCCCTCACTTTTTCTCTCTATGCACCATGCCATATAATTGTTCAAGTGCGGGAAGTGAACCCATATCACCCACCAATTTGATAATGTTTTTTGTGAGAGAAATCAAACTGAATGACAATATATTTGCAAATTGTTTACAATTGATCAACAATTTGAAATGTGTATCAAAATTTGGAATTTGATATGCTTATTCATATAGTATATCTTTGTTGAGTATCTCTTGTATGACCATTAGGGCCTTGGAGGCAGAAATATTTAAAGAGAACGCAATGAGGCCACAAAGAATCTTAGAAAAAGTTGGGATATACTCTTCCTATATGAATCAAATCCATTTGTTTTTTGTTGTCTATAGGTGCTTCACAACTGAATGTCTGAATGATATGGTAATGGTTGCAGAGAAAGACTCCATATTTCTGTCTAGAGACTGTAATAATGCTTCATTGAATTTTCCAGGCCTTGTTGGCTTGGGAAAATATTTTCCTTCACTTTGACACCATTATTGTAAATCTTAAACATGGGTATAATAAATGCTTTCTTCTTTTCAGTGTACACCTTCGACAATTAAATACAAGTCCATGTTAGAGAAAGTTCTACAATTTTATCTCAAATGCATCTCTGGTTAACTAACAATTCAATACAACTCTATTTTTTTTAGTGTCCACCTTAATCGATTAGACACAAGGTCATGTTAGAGAAAGTTAAACAATGTTCATTTTTCTCTCAAATGCATTACAAAATAATAATATCAATTCAATTTTAAAATTATATTATACATCAATTTCCAAAAAAACAAATATCCATGTTTGTCCTTTAGCATAAATCCCAATCTCATATATTGTATGCAATTTGACTCACAATTTGATGTAAAACGTGAATGCTTCTAAAATATGTACAAAAATTCTGCAAGTCATCATCGTTCAGCTACAGCAGCCCTTACTCCATGCGAGATGATCCAAAATATAATCTAAAACTTCAATGCTTGTAAAATATCTACAAAAATTTAGCATAAGTCATCATTGGTCACTTATATTATTCCTTACCAGATTCTTCTTCCTGTGGATACCTTCAAGAAGTTGACAGAAAGATATATTCCACATAGCTGATCAAAAAAGGGAGAAATCATCTTGCATTAGTCATTTGATATTGTGTTGAAATGGACTACTGTTAGGCCTGCATATCCATACACATATAAAGCAAGTTATTTGAGGAGCTTTTCATATCGTGCTATGAAAAGCCATGAAACCTTAAAATGGGGCAACAAGTAGATATAACATACATGTCTAACAGGAATTCATTACAAACCAAGTGAACTAATAGCATCGCTGAATTAATCATCACTGGAAACCACGTCTACTTCCCCTCGAAACTTGATATCGTAAACCTCTTCTCAACTAGATTTTAAGTTGTACTTGAAAAGACTTATAAGACTACAATAATAAAGCCGAACTCAATAATAAAGCCGAAGAAAAGAGATATGAGTGGGATAGAGTGAAGGTGAAAACCTTAAGGTTGTAGGAAAAGAACATAAGAGGAAAAAGATTTAGCTCTCCTTGAAATGATGGCACCAACAATTCTAAGCTATCAGTGGAGCAGTCCCAAATGATAACGTTGAGATTGGAAAGAACTTGTAAAAGGACAAATTAACTATAGTGTTAAGCTAGAAGAATGGAAAAAGGCAACTAGTTAGAAGGATGACCATGGTTGATTTAGTCTTGAAACTTGGATGACGGTTAAATGCACAATAAACATATTTCGTATAAATTTTGATGATTTCCGTAAAATTCTTCTTTTCTTTAAAATAAAGGGCATGTTCAAAATATGACTACCTTATAAGTTCAAATATTACATGCGGACACTTACATCATTTTTTCAATGGTGGCATAGTGTATTCAATGTAATGAAAAACAAAAAGGAGAGGAATATACAAAGAATAAGACAAGGTTGCTGAAAAGTAAGCAGACAAAGAGTTTGTAAAGAAGAACGTGAAACTACATAAATGATGGAACAAAGGAGGGTGCCACAAAAGACAATTGAGGCACAAAGATGTCATCAAAATCAATCATATGAAATTTCTCATAGATAAATCGCAAAAGACAATTTTACCTTCAATGCAGAGAAACATGTCGATGCAAATCATAATGAGCTAAAATTTTGATATATATATGTGCGAAAAGGAATATTGTTATAAAATGTCCCATTAAAGGCTCAACTCTACATTCTCAAACTAATTAGTATGAGAAGCTAAGGCCTTCAATAATGATAAGAACTCAACCAAAATTATGGTAGAAATTTAAAATTTTGTATAACCACCCTCCACATTACTGTTGATTAAATGTGCTCAGGCACATGGTGCCATAAATATTGTCTCATGTGTGCAAGAAATGCCTTTGGCCAAATATATAACAATGTTGAAGCAACATCAAAATGATGAATATCAGAATCGCCTATCCATAATATAGACATTTGAATTCGGATGATAGGAATATGAGAAGAATTTCCACTTATATAATATGTTACAAATCAAGCCAGACTACTAGCCTCTAAAAACAACAACAAATGTAATTAATTAAACATGTTTTATAATTAACCAATAATATTTTATAAATATAATTAACAATAATATTTTATAAATATTATTATTTAATAAATATAAAATAATTAACTAATAATGTATAATTTACTTTTTGCATGTTTAGAAGCTATTACTATCTATAAATATTTCCACCTTATATTTGCTGACCTTTTGCAATCTCAGAATTAATAAATTCCTATTTTAATATCAATGTGGCCTACCAAAGGAGTTGATTGCCTAGGTCAAGATTGAATTGTACCTGTCAGTTGGGTATGCCTCATTCATTGTCGATGTCGAGAGTCATCGAATGAATGGTGTACACAGAAGAGACGAGTTTCCTACAAGTCAGACCAAACGCGTTTTTACCTGCCTTTCACATCACATTGCAGAAGAAAATCCTTGGGATCAAATGTTAGCCTGTTTTTTTAGGAAAGAGTTTTTTTTTTTGTGTAAATGAGAAGATTATATTATATAACAGGTATAATACAAAAAACTGCCGAAGCAGTGCGAGCAGGGATGTACAATATTCCTGGGCTAATCGCCTGCTCAGAGGAAGTGAAATATATGATCCAAAATAAATCCCACCACGCAGGGTGGCTAGGAACAGAACAGATCATTACAAAATCACTGGAACTACCAAAACTAGACTAGAAAAGTAACAACAGGACAACAGACACATACTAAGGCCGAATTAGCATAGTAAGAAGATAGCAGAAAGCAAAAACCCGAGACAGTCAGAGAGCCACCAGAATGTCCTTAGAGGAATTTTCCCATCTGGCTCATGGTGTCCAATCCGATGTCCCTGACGTGGCTATCGACCTTCGCCTGCATTTCTTCCAGGGAAGCAGGCTGGTTCGCGACAGAAGTGGCTGGCTGAGCAGCTGGAGCAGTATTGATGGAGTTTTTAAGTAGCTGGATGAGCAACATAAGCATACGGTTGAGGGTTTTGACAGCTTCAGTCACAGAAGTGATTTTGCTGTCCAGGGCGCTATTGTAGTCTATAATCTTCGCCATTTGCTCTTCAGTGAGATTTACCTCTGTAACGATATGTTGCCTTTCTTTTTCAATGGAGTCCAGAGCCTTTGCAATAAGGGTTTTAGTACGCCAGCTCTCCGCCTGGGTTCTCACGAATTGAGTGGCCCTCTCCGAGGGTGTGCCGGGGTTAGTCATCCAGTCGACCTCTACAGCAATTTCCATATCCGTTGTGCCACCCTCCTCAAGCTTAGCCTGAGCTTCTAATTCTGCCATTTTGCGTTTGATTTTGGTTGCAGTCCTGGTCTCGTAACCACCTCTGGCTTCCTGAAGGTCTCGGTTTGCTGCCGCGCAACGACTACCTCCTGCTTCCATAGCCAACCTCTCGTAACTTGCCCGACTTAAACCAAACTTGTAAACAGAGCCAGTCTCAACACACACTCGAAGAACAATGAGGAGAACAGGGCAATTGCCCATGTTTTTATAATGAAAGCCATGATGCTTCCTCATGAGATTGGAGTAAATGCCTTTGAAAGTGGTGGTACTTTGCTGATGAGTGTGCTGGAGAATCGCACAAGCGAGGCTGTCGCTGGATGAATTGGAGCTTATGATGTTACTTCCAGGCTGACGAGCCAGGCGCCAGGTGTTTGGTGAAAACCTTCTGATGGGGTGGTGGCGCGTGAAGAGTGATATGCCCTGTATGGTGGCATGCTTGGTGCTGTTCCTTCGGGCCTTGTTCCACCTCCTTCCATCCAGAATTGCCATTAATGGCAATGAAATCCTGCTATACGGACCCTCTCCATGCGTACTGATAGGACAGTGTTTGATGTAATGGATCCCGTCTCTTAAATCGTTATGATCGCCCATCTGCAAGAGCTGCTGCCGCCAGGAGCTCCGCCTTTTAAAATGTCCAATCAACCCATTGAGGGGCTTGGGCTGATAAACTCTGCCGATTTCCTTGTGATTCCGAGACCGGGGCCAAGTGCCTTCCCCGATTAAGGTTGGGTGGCCTGGATTAAATCCTTTGCTACCAGTTGTTTGCATGCTTCCTTTATGATTGGGTCGTCAATCTCCCGCCAGCATCTGTCGATGGCAATATTAGGGTTGTCTGCTCCACAGTTTGCGAGATAGTCAGCAAGACCATTCGCCTTTCTCGTGATTGTCTGGAAGGTTAGACCTTTCATCCCCGTAATGAGCTCTGCTATATTCTCCGTAGCTTTGGCGAGCCTCCAATGCTTGGTGGCTTTGATGATGGTCGTGCCCGTCTGTAGGCATTTAGCCGCCATTTTAGGAAAGAGTTAATGAGTGATATATTGGGTATTTAATGTCCTCAGAGCAGTATGTGACTTAACGCGATAAGACGGGAGTGGGCAAATTCGGCATTAAATAATATTTGCCGTTCCAATGTTATCGGGCTAAGTGGCTTGCTGCTCTGAGGACATTAAATATCCAATATATGACTGGTTAGTTCCAGCAGTCTTCCTAACCTACTGAAAATCCTTTCCAATCTAGCCAATGGCACACCAAATAATTTAATTTAATTAAGTATTGCAAGTTTTTGGTAGATTTGATTCAATATTGCAGGCGGGAGACAAACATTTCAAAACTCTGGAAAAACAAATCTATCATTAAAAAAATTACTATTGTACCAAGAAGCAGTTGTCCAAGGGAAATTACAACATATCTCCTGGGCGGGGTACCTAGTTATCATCAGACCAAGGATATCTCCGTGATAGAGTGCGTAAACAAATACATAATGAAAAGTGCCAAGTTTACAATTGCTATCATCATATTAAAAATTAATATAGATCGTAGATTTTGAAAATATCTTAAAAAGGCTTTCTACTGATGTCATATGGATGTCAGACTTTTTTTTCTATGAATTTCGGAAAAAATAAATTTTAATGTTAAAATAAATTTCATAAAAGAATTATACTATTTGAATAGTTTTTAAATAGTGGAAATGGATTTATTATTCTAAAAAAATTCTAGGCACGTGAAGTTTGACCGTTATAACTCAAATTTCAAAACTTTATGCCTTAACGAAAAAGTTAGACTACAAAACCAGAAAATAAATGTATTGGCTAATCTTTATTTGACATACTTAAAGAGGGGGTTGCACATATTTTTTTTGGTGTGTGGGGATAACCCTGCCTATTTAAGAAGATATAATCCATCGAGAGATATAATTCAGGGTGCTAAGGATGTATAGATAGAAAATGTTATTTAGAATATTTTCGTATGGGAGATTTACGCAGTGCATTATATTAGATATCATTTTTGGGATTCAACTGCGTTAAGTAAGTCATTCAAACGTATGACCATTTCCATGAGAGGTAGTCGTAACTGACTAATTTCTCATGATTTTTGAATAGTTCACTTAGCACTCATTGCATCGGGTGATGCTCACAGGGGTGAAGAAGTGGGATTGAAACTAGTGAAATGTGGAGAACGAATCACATAGCATCAATCATCACTTCCGTGGCTTGCACCCGGTAACCAGGACTTCCCAGGAGGTCACCCATCCCAGCACTCCTCTGGCCCAAGCGCGCTTGGGCCAGAGGAGTTCTGGGATGGGTGACCTCCTGGGAAGTCCTGGTTACCGGGTGCAAGCCCCGGAAGTGATGATTGATGCTATGTGATTCGTTCTCCACATTTCACTAGTTTCAATCCCACTTCTTCACCTCACCCCTGTGAGCATCACCCGATGCAATGAGTGCTAAGTGAACTATTCAAAAATCATGAGAAATTAGTCAGTTACGACTACCTCTCATGGAAATGGTCATACGTTTGAATGACTTACTTAACGCAGTTGAATCCCAAAAATGATATCTAGAATATTTTCATTTACGTTTTTGGCAATGGACAAGACTTAAAATATGTTAGACCCATATAATACTAGTGATTCCCGCAATTTCATTTACTTTTTTGGCAATGGAGAAGACTTAAAATATATTAGATTCCTAATGATTCCCCATTACTATTGTCATTGTATCCCTTATTGTTATTATTGTGCCCCTATCCTGATTATATTGTGACCACTTAGACTTTCAGGGAGGTTTAGTCATTTGTATCATCGAAGAATTGTTCATTTCTGTAATGTAAAAAAGGTTACCCCTTGGAAGGGGCTGAATTCTAAGGGGTTGATCTATTTTTTCTATCTTTTTGTGAACTATTTTCCTTAATGTACTTCATTATTTCAAAATTTATCTTCAATTAATAGATTTGGGTGCTAAAATACATAAAAAGCAATAAATAAATAAATATTTAGGTTTTGGAAAGATACTATAAGATGCATAAATTGTAGTAGTATCAATGACCAACATTGAACTGAGCCCTTATGGGCAAGAACCTTAATCTAGCACCTTACAATAATTCATATTGCAAATGTGATTGCAATGCCACAAAGGCAGAACATTTATTATGGCACCTTACAATAATTCATATTGCAAATGTGATTGCATTGCCACAAAGGCAGAACATTTATTCCTGTAATTTTTTTATTAGCTATCCTCTGAAACCAAGAGTCTTGATATCCATAATCAGTAGCAATTAGGATTCAAGGAGAGCTTCAGAGTGAGTTTCATATTTGAAACCATTATTAACCTTCAACCTGTCTACCACACCACAGGAAGATGCCCTCCAATTTCCCACTCTGCTTCAGCATTATGGCCGGTTCAAAGAAGGCATGAAGTAAAATTAATCAATACTTTTTTTCCATCATATAAAGCAACTCGAGTATTATAGTATTTGATGAATTTCCAAATCCTGGTGTTAAGGCAGCATGGGGCCTTCACTCAATGAACCTCTGACATATTATGTGCGTTCAAACAATACCTTTAATTTGACTACATATTGGAAAATGCATCTAAAAATCACATTATTTAACCCCCTAACAATATGAATACAATACACATTCCCAATTTAAAAACCCCCTACTTTCACTAGATATTGTAGGTATATATTTTTTCATTAATATTTTTAATTTTCATTAACTTTGACTTCTATTTTTTATAAATGTCAATATAAAAATCCTTTACCCCTATATATCCTCCAAATATATTATGTCATTTTTTCTTCAATATATATTTGACAATATAAACCTAACTGGTATAATATTGCTCCCCTAATCACCCATGTTTACCCAAAGAATTGGAAATTGAGTTAGTGATCATATCTTTTCCACAACGCATTATGCATTTTCCAACATTAGGCGGAGTTGTAGTCTATGGCATGACCCTAACTACCAAGTTGACATAATTACGAAGCAAGTTTCTGATCTGAAAGCAAATTACGAAGTTTTGATTCGTGTCCATAATGGTCTTCATTTGGAAACCTGTGCGTTTTGATATATTAATTAAAGGTTTTACGGGCTTAAGTTTCTTTGATTCCCGACCTGGAAGCTAATTCCATTTTGTTTTTAACAATTTGGTAGGTCATAGAGAACACAACTCTTATGCAGTTTGTATTGACGCAGTGCGATCCGTGGCTTCGGTGAGCGAAGCTGCCGGTACTCTACCATGGCTCCCTGCAGCTACAGGAGATTCTTCTGTATCTTGGGACACAGAAAAGGCTTTACCAGAATCGCAACTGTCTATTCACATGGTTACGTCGCGTCTCAATTTCCTCGGGAAACAATTGCAGCCACAAGCGGCGGCCTCTGGCCAAATATGCATATCTACGTGCATGGATATGCGGCAATATGTTTCAAAACTAAACCCTGATTTCAAATAATGCAAAATGCATCATGAAAATGTAACATAACGCAACCATTATACATAACCCAACAAGGTCACAATGGCGTACTTCCATTCATTGTTTGCGTAAACATCTAAAGTGGGCATTATTATTAATAATTTTTACCGCGTTATTCAATGGCAATTCTCTATTCACCACCACCTTCATGGGTCTGATCAAGACACCTTTTGGTGGCCGACATAACATGGCCCAAGAAACCCTCAGGGTATGCACTCCATACTCCCTTCTTCCATTCCCAACATACAATGATCATAATATATGGAAACTCATTTGAGCCTCAATTGAATAGGAAAATACTGAAATCGAAACCCTAAGGGTATGCACTCCATTCTCCCTTCTTCCATTCCCAATATACAATGATCATAATATATGGAAAACTCTTTTGAACCTCAATTGGATAGGAAAATACTGAAATCTAAATCTAAATCTAAATCAAGATTTGTAATGTCAAGGGCCCACGCCCCATAGAGTGCAATCTATGGCAGAAAACATGGAAAAACAATGAATTACCCCATTCCACTTCTCATTAATCCTAGTATATCCTTATTAATAAGGCGCACAGTTAACTTAAAAATTATATAAAATAAATAATAATAACATTAATAAAACATTTTATATAAATTATAATATAATAATATTCGATTCTTTATTATTATTATTATTTTGTAAAATTAAACTTAATAAAAATTTATCAATTTTCATTAGTTTCAATTTTGTAAGTTATTATAAATATTAATGAAAATAACATCATTTCATATTGCCAAAACAATTTTTTCTTCCAAATTTTTAAATTTGGAAGAAGTATTGTTTAAGTATATTAGTTGACATCTCAGAATAGTCTCTAAACTTTTTCAATTATTTTTTGTTTCACATAACTAAATGTTCTTTCTTTTATTAGTCTTCCATAACCAAAAAGAGAATTATCCCTCTTTTTAGCTTTGACATGTAAGAATGAATCGATTCTTATTTTTCTTTAGTTTCTCTAAATTAATGTTAGTCTCCATCTTCATTTATTCTTTAATAATTATTTAGCAAACTTTTTATATTATAAATTATTGTATAAATATTTTATTCTCTATTAACTTATTTTTAATTTTTCTATTAAATATTTATTAACTAATTCTTTTTGACAACATTTTTATTCTCCTTGACAGGACAATGGGAACATCTAGATTAAAAATGAACAAATTAACCTACAATGTTATCTAATACTTTGAATATGAAAGTAATTTTTCTCCCTTAACACTACAACCAAAACTTCCTACGCATAAAAAAAAGAATTAATTAACATGGAATGCAATCTTGTATCAGGAACATCAAATGAAGGCATAAAACACGCTAACACTAAATCTTTCACGTGGAAAAAATAAGCACCGTGAATGGAATCTAACATTAATCACCATATGTATGTAACAAAAGTCCACCCGTTGTCTTTATCCATTAATGTATGGCTCTGCCTCCATGTACAGAAAGTATTCATTGTCATAAAATTTATTTAAATGAGTTAAAAATATTAGTTTTACATGGTACATTGTATGTGTTCTTCTTTAATAATGTCATTGTATGTGTTTTTCTTTAATAATGTTATAATAGAGCGAGCATATCCACTCCATCATAACATTATGTGCAGATTTTACATGTTGAGGGAGGTATATTAATGTTATTTTATAGTAAACTTATTAGGGTTAAAATAGGTGCATGTATTTTATTTACATGAAAGATTTTCAATTTAGTTATAATTCTAAATTTCACAAAGCATATATCATTTCAAATTTAGTATAGATGATGTGCATGTATTTAGTTTTTTATATTTAGGTAGGTTGTTCTTGATAGTGTACTGCAAGTCTTGAAGATAAGTTATAATTAGGGTTTATCTATTCAGAGGAAGTGCATAACTTTGTATATCCAAATAGATTATGATTGTAATTTCTCTTATTATATAAGAGGCTTTTAATCCACTTTATAACGGTTAAACAATGGAAGTTTGAAAATAAGTTACAATAAGGGTTTAGCTATTCATGGGAAGCACATAACTTTGTATATCCAAAGGGTTTAGCTATTCATGGGAAGCACATAACTTTGTATATCCAAATGTATTATGATTGTAATTTCTCTTATTATATAAAGAAACTCATAATCCACTTTATAATGATTAAACAATGGAAGTTGTACTCAATATAATTTGCTTATAATAATTTGGTAGCACTGCAATTTTATCTTTTGAATTGATATAATGAAATCCAAAATAAGCATAAAATGGTTAATATCTTAGCTCAATACAAAGTTTATAATAAAACTAAAGTTTCATCAATAAAAGAATCTTGTGGCTATAAAATTTCATGATTGGTTTAAAAAATATGATTAAAAGTGTGATTATCACTCTTCCACTATTCACCGCCACGTACCAAATTGGTAGTGTAAACATTTTCAAGAAAAAAACAAAAAAACATAAGTTGAAATATTACAGTTAAAAACAAAATAAAAAAATTACAATCGTATTTTTTCTCGTTGGCACATCATATATTACATTCATTTGTTTTAGAACTACATATAAGGAGCTAAACGGACCAAAACACTTAGCTTTTAAACTACTCCTAGCAATCTTACAATGCCTGTAATTCCATGCACACTGGATAGTCGTTTGACCGAAAAGAAAAGAAAAGATAAATAAAATTCATGTTAACCTATTTTTTTTAATGTCTCGAAGAAAAAAAATACCATTGTAATTCCGTGGTTGCAAGAAAGAAAGACAAATAAAATTCATGTTAACCTAATTTTTTTTTATGTCTCGAACAAAAAAATACCATTGTAATTCCGTGGTTGCAAGAAAGAAAGACAAAGCGTAGCTATTTAATACTAGATTAAATTTTTTATTTATCTATTCAAAGTAATCTTTATAAAATTTTTATTTATCTATTCAAAGTAATCTTTATCTTTTATAGTGTATAATTGGCTCTGTGATTCCGTGGTTGCAAGAAAGAAAGAAAGACACAGCGTAGCTATTTAATACTAGATTATTTTATTTATTTATTTATTCAAAGTAATCTTTATCTTTTATAGTTTATAATTGGCTCTGTGATTGATAATTGTTGTTTGTTGATTTCAATATGGTGTATTTTTATATAGATTGTCTTTTTGCAAGATCCCAAACCTAACTTATTTCATGGATTTCACTTTAAAGTAATTAATTGTTATTATTATTTTTGTTAATCTTTTTAACATTATTATTAATTTATGAAGTCATGTTTGTGTAATCCATAATGAATTAAGAAAAATATTTTGGTACAAATCACATAACAAAAATTTTTGGCCGAGGTGTTTCGAACCAACTAGTGTGGTACATCAAGACTAGATGAAGAGGCAAGATTACATAAAGAGCAATGTAAAGACCATAATTTGAATTAATGATTATTTAAAAAAAAAAATATTTAAATTATGATATTAATTTATTAAAAACAAACTAATAAATTAATGTCATAATTTAAATATTATTGACTTTGATGTTTTTTATTATTAGTTATATTTTCGATTATTTCCAATTAATAAAAAAATTTAGTAATAATTGGTTTTAATAAATTAATTTAGATATTATTTTTCAAAAAATAGCCGTTTAATATAGCCATACTTATTTTTAATAAATTAATATCATAATTTACATACTATTGACTTTATTTTAAATTTGTTAGTTAGTAATATTTTATTTTAATAAATTAATTAAAATATTATTTTTCAAAAACACCCTTACTTAATAATATTTGTTTTTAATAATTTAGATATTAATTTTCAAAAATAGTTATTTTTTGAAATTATGGTCTCCACATTGCTCTTTATTTAAACCTTTGTCATGCTCTTCCTCTTCATTTGATTGTGATAATAAACCATACAATAATTAATTTAAAACAGATCAATTTCTATTATAACTTTTATTAGATCATTATTAATTATTTTGATCAGATAATTAGATAATAATACCTTCGATTCCCAACTCTATTCATCACTTTTCAACTAAATGCTCTTTTTAGAAAGTAAAATGCATACTTATAATAGTGTTCTCAAACTTGTCAATTTATTGAATGATAATTCCATTAAATTACAACCTAATTTCTCCTGTGATTGTATGCGTCACACTTTTATCGATTTGTTACTCATTTGTTTAATTACATGCTAATAATCAACCAACCATTGTGTTCTATTTCAACATTATATATTAAGCCATATACAAACAATTTACCTTTATGTTATGGGTTTTGACTACCTATCTACATCAAGTAATTTTTGTTAGTTCAAACATCTCGAAAAAGGAAATCGTGTGCATTTCATTTATTACTTAAAAGTATCAAGAATATGTATTCAAAATCAATTATGGTAAGCTATTGTTCCAAAAGGTACAAAGAGAGGCCGACAGGATTATTAAACTGGAATTGTTGAACTTTTATAGAAGAGTTAATTGCTTTGTGGAAAACTTTGTTTTCTTACACTGGATCATTGTGTAATTACTTTTTTTTTAGATTTTTTGTTTATATGTATATTACAAAGAACACATTGAATGTCTTATTTCATTTTAGAGTAAGTTAATTACCCAAAATCAAGAAACCTCTATAGATAGCCAAGCATATACGAAGCTTGCTAGTGACCAAGGCAATAACCACCATGACTATCCCCTACCAATATATTTCATTGAAAACCATAATTGTATATTGCATTTAGAAAGTCAAAACATAACATTAGAAAACATGTTGATATATTGCCATTAAAAAGTTAATTCCATTAGAAACCATGAAATTATTATTATATTTTATAAAGAATAATATACATATATAGAATGATACTACATTGAAAACCATAATCGTATATTGCGATTAGAAAGTCAAAATATAATATTCGAAACCATGCTAAATATGACATTACAAACCTTAAATGTCAAAGGGAGAACTTAGAAGTTGGAAATTAAATGACCACAGCCATTCCGAAGACCATGTCTATAGAGACGTTAAAAAACCATGGTCCATGCCAAATTAGGAGGCCGGAACGCAAAAACAAAAATAAGAAAATACCAAATCGTTGCTAACATTACATGTAGCAAGAATAAAAGAAGCACTTCTTCCCCATAGACGCCTTACAAGACAATGCGTGATAATATAATTTAAATGTGTAGATTAGCTGGGCTTCGCTTCCTCTCAAACAACTTGAAATTCGAGATTTTGCCTAAAATAAGACATTCAAATCCAAAATTTGAAAAATGTTCTATCAGTTTAGTTCAAATACGACAAGAGGACTAAATGTGGAACACTCATCCCATAAAAGTATCCAAACTGGAATTCATCAGAAACAAAGCATATTATAAATAGAGACTTTAGGATATAAGTATTTTTAATGAGGCTTTCTGACAAAGTTATCCAAGGGAATTGCTTCCTTGTATGGAGTTAATAGCAGAGAAAGAAAGAACATCAAGAACAAAATGAGAGAGAAGACCAAGAAATAGAAACTGAAATGTGAATCTGTTTATTCGATGATGAGTTTTCATTACATGGCATTCGATATATTATGTGAACAGCTACCGTTACACATAACTAAACTACCCGTTACATAACTAGAAACTAAATTGGTTACAAAAAACTGTTTGACTTTGTTAGTTTAACCAAGTTCGTTGTCAAACCAACAAACTCCACCTTGACAACAACTTTCCCATTCATCATCTTTCCTGCAAGCCAAGAGAAGCTAAACACCACCGCAACTTCTCTACTGTAACAGGCTTTTTGAATATGTCTGCACAATTTTCTTGTGTGTGGACCTTTTTAAGAGCTACTTTTCCGCCATCGATCACATGTCTCAGAAAATGATATCTCACATCAATGTGCTTGGTTCTGCTGTGATAGGCAGGATTTGTGGCCAAGTGAATAGCACTTTGACTATCACAAAGTACACTCACTTTCTCCTGCGTCCTTCCGATTTCATCGAGCAAACCCTTTAACCAGATTGCTTCTTTACTGGCATCTGAAGCAGCTATATATTCAGCTTCGGTAGTGGAAAATGCAACCGTGTCTTGAAGCTTTGACATCCAACTAATTGCTCCACTTGCAAGAGTAAAGACGTAACCTGTAGTAGATCTTCTTTTGTCCAAATCACCAGCATAGTCAGCATCTACATATCCGCAGACTGATCCTTCACTACCATCAAAGATGATGCAATGATATCTTGTGCCTCTTAGATATCGAAGCACCCATTTCACTGCTTGCCAATGTTCTTTACCTGGATTTGCCATGAATCTGCTGACAACTCCAACTGCATGTGAAATGTCAGGTCTTGTAGATACCATCACATACATTAAGTTGCCTACCGCATTTGCATATGGTACATGAGACATATACTGCTTTTCTTCATCAGCTCTAGGACTCAAAACAGAAGAAAGCTTAAAATGGGAAGCTAGGGGAACATTAACAGGTTTCACATTATTCATAGAAAACTTTTCAAGTACCTTCTCCACATACTTCTTTTGTGATAACCAAAGCTTACCATTTTTCCTGTCTCTGTGTATCTCCATGCCCAAGATATGTTTTGCTGCTCCAAGATCCTTCATATCAAATGCCCTAGAGAGTTGAGCCTTTAACCTGTTGATCTCTTCCATGCTTTTGCTTGCAATAAGCATATCGTCAACATACAAAGCTAAGATAATGAATATGCCATTGAAACTTTTGAAGTACACACAATGATCATACTCACTTCTTATAAAGTTCTGGCTCACCATGAAGGAATCAAACTTCTTGTACCATTGTCTGGGAGACTGCCTCAGACCATACAATGATTTCCTGAGCTTGCAAACTAATCTTCTGCTGCGACCTCGTACAAAACCTTCTGGTTGTTCCATATATATCTCTTCGTTCAAATCACCATGTAGAAAAGTTGTTTTAACATCTAACTGTTCTAACTCAAGATTAAGCAACGCAGTTAGTGCCAACACAGTGCGTATAGAAACAAGTTTTACAACTGGAGAAAAAAATCTCATGAAAGTCTATACCTTCAACCTGAGAATACCCTTTTGCTACCATTCTCGCCTTATATCTCTCGATACTACCATCAACTTTCCTTTTCAACTTGAAGACCCATTTACATCCAACAACACTTCTCCCTTCAGGAAGCTCTACAAGATCCCAGGTATTGTTCTTGGCTAAGGAGTCCATTTCTTCTTCCATAGCCTTTTTCCATTTTTCGCTATCTGTATTATCTATCACTTCTTGATAACAAGACGGTTCCCCATCTTCAGTAACCAAAGCAAAAGATGAAGCAAAATCTTCATACCTTTTGGGAGTTTTCCTTTCCCTTGTTGATCTTCTCAGAGTGACTGGTTGCTGAACTGGTTCAGAAACTTGCACTGGTTCAGAAGCTTCAACGACTTCCTTTGTGTCTTTAACACCTTTGTCTCCAGAAGTCTCTCCTTCCTTTCGACTGTCACCGAAAGATCTAGCCTCCAACTGAACTCGTTGACACGACGATACCTGTTCCTGTTCAATTCTTTCAACATTTGATTTTAACAAAGAGGATTCATCAAATGTTACATCTCTACTAATGACTATCTTCCGCAATGTAGGATCCCACAACCTATATCCTTTCACTGCATAGTCATACCCAACAAAGACATAACATTTCGACTTTGGATCTAACTTTGAACGCTGATTTTTCGGAATCAGAGAATAAGCATCACAGCCAAATATCCTCAAATGAGAATAGTCAAAAGACTGACATGTCCAGACTTCTTCAGGAATTTTACAATCAATTGCTACTGAGGGTGATCTGTTAACTAAATAACAAGTAGTAGATACTGCTTCAGCCCACAACTCCTCAGCAAGTTAGCATTGTTGATCATGCTTCTGGCTCTTTCCATAAGAGTCCGTTTCATACGCTTAGCAACACCATTTTGCTGAGGAGTATAAACAACAGTTTTGTGTCTAACAATGCCCTCATCCTTACAGTATTGTTCAAACTCAACAGAAGTGAACTCACCACCATTGTCAGTTCTTAGACATTTAATAGATTTGCCTGTTCTTTTCTCTACCATTACTTTAAATTGTTTAAAAACATTGAATACATCAGCTTTCCTTTTTAGCATATAGACCCAAACTCTACGAGAGTAATCATCAATGAACGTTAAAAAATACAATGCACCTCCATATGACATAACAGGGGAAGGCCCCCACAGATCAGAATGAATGTAGTCTAAAACATCTTTACTATTATGATTACCAACTTTAAATCTCTGTTTACACTGTTTCCCATACACACAATGTTTACAGAAATCTAAATTCAAGGATTTCAGACCGGGAAGAGATTTACGTTTCATCAGTATGTGAAGACCTTTCTCGCTCATATGACCCAAACGCTGATGCCACAGACGAGTACCTGCTTCTTCCTTTTCTGACGCAACCGCTGCTTCACCGACCTGAGTACTTCCTTTTAACCTGTAAAGATTCCCGACCTTCTCTGCCTTCATAACCACAAGGGCACCTTTGAAGACCTTCAAGACGCCATCCTGACCTGTAAACTTATAACCATCTGAATCCAACACTCCCAAAGAGATTAAATTTTTCTTCAAATCAGGTACATGTCTAACACTAGTTAATGTCCTAACTGTGCTATCATACATTTTAATCCTGATATCTCCCATCCCAACAGTCTGACATAACATATTGTTACCCATAAACACAGAACTACCGTTTACATTTTCATATGAAGTAAACCAGTTTCTATGTGGGCACATATGATGCGAAGCACCAGAGTCTAACAGCCAGCTATCAAAACTCTGAGAGACATTACATTCAGGTGAAGTTTCATCTATCATACACAAATCTTCAGCAGATAAAACTTCGTCTACAATACCTGAATCAGCCTGATTCGCTTCGTTCTTCAGGTTTTCGGATTCCTTCCATTTCCAACAGTCCTTCCTCAAGTGTCCAACTTTACCGCAGCTCCAACATTTTGCCTTACACTTTTTGCCCTTCGATTTCGACCTGGTAGACCCCCTTGGTTTGTCTCCTCTTTCCTTTGAGCGTCCTCTAGCGACCATGGCTTCTGATGCCATTGTATCAGTGCTGGATTTCCTTCGTACCTCTTCAGACAGAAGAGCTCCCACGACTGATTCAAACTTCAAAGAATCAGCAGAGCTGAAGCTGATTGAGGTTACGAAGTGATCCCATGATTCAGGCAGAGAACACAACAAGGTTATGGCTTTATCTTCTTCCTGTATTTTTACTTTCATATCTGTTAATTGACAAATTAGTGTATTAAAAACATTCAAATGTTCTGCAACGCTTGAAACTTCTTTCATTCGAAGACTGTATAATTATCGTTTCAGATAAATTTTGTTCGGTTAATGATTTTGTCATATAAAGGTTTTCAAGTTTTTCCCACAAACCTAACGCCGTAGTCTCTTCAACGATGTTGAAGAGACCTTCATCCGCTAGACATAGCCGGATGGTACTGAGAGCTCGGGCATCCAAGTCCTCCCAGTCTGAAGTAGTCATGGTTGTGGGTTTCTTAGTAAACCCATCCAGTGCCTTGTGCAACCCTTGTTGCACAAGCAGATCCTTAACCTTCAGTTTCCAAAGAGCAAAATTGCTCTTTCCGGTGAATTTCTCCACCTCGAATCTAGCATTCGACATCTTGGCTATTTTCCTCCTTCCCAGGGTTTCAGTCTTTCCACAAAAAAAAACAAATAACTTCCCCAATTCAAATAGAAAGACAAGTTTCAAATCCTTTGATTTCTTGCAAACCCTTTTGTTTTTCTAGTTTCACAACATTCGTGCAAATCCCTTGCAAACTTGTTCTTCTACAATATTTAAAAACAAACAACAACACCCTTTTCAATCTCTGCTGCTATCTTTAAAAAAAAAAAATCAGTAAACCCTTCCTTTTTTTTCAATAATTTTATAACAGACCACAACAACAACCTTTGCTGCTATCTACCTCTGCTATCCTTTAAAAAATTCTGCAATCTGCTATCTTTTAAAAAATTCTGCAAACTGTTATCTTTTAAAAATTCTGCAATCTGCTTTCTTTTAAAAAATTCTGCAAACTGCTATCTTTTAAAAATTTGCAATCTGCTATCTTTTAAAAAAAACTGCCAACCCCCCCCTTTTTTTTTTTTTTTAAATTTTGCAAAAAAAAAAAATACCCGGATTGCAAATGCTGTCCACAGGACACAACGTTTGGGCCATCCTATCTTCAACAACACTGGGCAATCTCAGTGATCCGGATTCGGGGAACCAATACTGCAACACCGTCTGCTAATACTGCAACACCAACACCGTCTGCTAATACTGCAACCCCGTCCACAGGGCAACGCTGTCCACAGGGCTGGATTTTGCAACACCGTCCACAGGGCGTCCCGTCCTCAGGAATTCTATCACGCTCCACAGGGTCGTCCACGCTCTTCGTATTTTTCAAGCCGCCGTCCACGCCGTCCACAGGTCGTCCTCAGGGAAACCAGCACTTCTGCTACCGTCTACAGGATCACAGGTTTGAGGAGTTTTGTCCAGGCTCTGATACCACTTATTGAGTTAATAGCACAGAAAGAAAGAACATCAAGAACAAAATGAGAGAGAAGACCAAGAAATAGAAACTGAAATGTGAATCTGTTTATTCGATGATGAGTTTTCATTACATGACATTCGATATATTATGTGAACAGCTACCCTTACACATAACTAAACTACCCGTTACATAACTAAAACTAAATTGGTTACAAAAAACTGTTTGACTTTGTTAGTTTAACCAAGTTCGTTGTCAAACCAACACCTTGCAATAGTTAAAATCATGAAATTGTAATTCCAAAGGGAAATGTAATATGATAAAAGATCATGAGTAACATTTTTTAAATTGTTGTCTAGCCTTTAGTGACTTTGAAGTATAAATCTCAAGATGAAGGTTGGAAATCAGAAAAAGAATATTTTGAATAAAATACTTGGTCTGTGTCCATGAGAGCATGGTTTACCATGTATAAAGCCTCAAATAGGAAATGCAGTCAGCGCTTATATATTAAATGGGAAAGTGGCCTGTAATGCCTTTTGGGAGGAACCTCATTATGGTTAAAGTGGCTTTAAACATGGTCAATTTGGAGACAATTTCAAGCAAATGAATGTGAACAGGGAATCTCCGTTATAGCTTAAACAATGTTTTATAGCTTTACTAACGTGTTATTAATTATTATAAATACGTTCATACAAGTGAATGTGAACATGCAATCTGTACTATAGCTTAATGAGTATAAATACAATAGATGATACATACTGACAAGCTAGGCATAATGTTTTTCGATTGTGTTTCTCTATGATTACCCATGCAATGATTATAATAAATTAAGACTGAGATTTGTATACCCAACAACATGCTATGCTTAAAACTTGCATCATTTTTGGCATACATAACAAAAAAATCCGATGTTTACTCAAACTCAATGTTACAATAAACAACTTACTGTTCTTGGTCTTTAGAACTATTACAAGAATAGTGCAATACCTTTTGATTGTGAAGAAGAATGAATACAAACACTCAAATTGTACAGAACAGGCAAAAAAACAAGGACACATTCTCTGGTACAATGTCCTAAAGAGTAAAAAGGAAAATGTCAATACCAGGTAGATGAGATGCTATTTGAACTTGAATTTTAGACAAAAACACCCCAGCTGGCTTTTCCCTCGAGAAAAAATAATTTTCAAGCAATAATCTTCAATTTGTCAAGAATGCTCGCAATCGTAGATCGAAAGGCAATACTAAGAGCTAGTTCTGACGAGTTTCTCCAACCATGTAGCCACATCTGACATGGTTGGTCTTTCGTTTGGGTCTTGCCTCACAGAAAGCTATGCAATATCAGCCATTCTGAGCAAAGGTTACACATTTCGTGGTAAATCCACACTATGGTCTAGGATGACTGCTGCCTTTCCCTGGCTGATCACGGGTGCTGCCCATTCGACAATATTGGGTGGATCAAAATCTGTATCATGTGCTTTTCTCCCACTCACAATCTCTAACAAAACCACACCAAAGCTGTATACGTCACTCTTCTCTGTAAAATTCTGAGACTTGTAGTAATCTGGATCAACATAGACAGCATCCCCTTTCTGGATAGGGGAAGGAAGACCTCTTTCTCTAGATATAGTTAACCCAAAATCTGCAACCCTGGCTCCCCATTCTCCATCCAAAAGAATATTGGAGGCCTTAATATCTTTATGGATGATCGGAGGTGATGCATCTTTGTGAATGTACTCAATGCCTCGTGCTGCTTGCATGGAGATTCTCAACCTCAATGTCCAACTGAGAGGAGAGAGATCTCCATGCAAATGATCGTGAAGAGTTCCATGAGGCATGAATTCATACACAAGAAGCCTTTCCCCCATCTCCTCACAATAGCCCAACAAATTAACCAAGTTGCCGTGGCGGAGTTTGCATATAATTTCAAGCTCTGTTTCAAAATCTCTACTGTTGCTATGGATTCTTCGAGCTGCATTAGCTCTTTTAACAGCAGCCTGTCTTCCATCTGGAAGAACAACTTTATAGACAAATCCATAGCTTCCTCGACCCAATTCGTTGAACTCTTTGAACCCATTTGTAGCATCTCGAAGCTCTGCAAGACGAAAGGCTTGCATCCATATTAAGTCATTTGCAGTAGGCCAAGAAGTGGTAATTCCAGACGAGGGTGTTGGACATTAAGATTTGGCTGATTTTCAGTATCTGGTTGCCCTATGCAAAAGGCACATTCACTTTTCCCCCTTTTTCTCCTTATTATCAAACAGAGAACAAAGCCTCCAATGAAAGCTAAAACAAACCCACAGGAAATTGACACCCCTAGAATAGTAACAAGATCCATATGCCGCTCCTTTTGCTTTGCAATACTTATTTGCTATTGCTCAGTTAAACTAGATGGAGAGACTGCAGAGACAGGTCCATGAAACCCATCTCCACAAGCTTCTTGACAAGAACTATTTCGACATAGAGAGCATGCCGTGCAGACACGATCAGCGTTCTCAGAACAAAGATCTCAGAGAAAAAATCCATTTGGGCAATTCTCCACACAAGGGGAACAGATCTGCTCTTCTTTATGAAGGAACAAACTCATCAAATCAGGCAATCCCATACCGCTAGCATTGAAAAAAAACTCCCCACTATGATAAGGCTCTCTGCTGCACAATCCTGGGCTGAAAAGCTGCAAAGGAGGATTATAACCCGATCCATTTCCCCAACAATCCA
Organism: Pinus tabuliformis; assembly: GCA_031772625.1. Classification (NCBI taxonomy): domain Eukaryota; kingdom Viridiplantae; phylum Streptophyta; class Pinopsida; order Pinales; family Pinaceae; genus Pinus; species Pinus tabuliformis. The sequence continues at coordinate 911,291,859 of CM062815.1, read as the reverse complement.
CGATCAAGTTATCTTCCCTAATGCCACAAGTCACGATATTTGTGGAAGCTATGTCCAGAAACCCGACATCTTTTGGAATTGAAGACTGATTGAAACTTCCCCAGCATTCCACGCAATGATTATCTTGGCGGATACCACAAGAATGTTTTGAGCCTCCTGCGAGGGCTATAAACCGAGTTTTCTCTGGTGGGCTTCCCTGGTTCATGGAATTATCCCCCCAGCATTTGACTTCTGAAGTTGTTTTCACAATTCCGCAGACATGATTTCCTCCAGATACAAGGTTTTGAAATTTGTAGGGGGGAGGGGCAGTGATATTGAACTGTGGAGATGGTGATCCCCAATAGAATGCCATTCCATCCTGGTCTAATCCACAGGTGAGATCATCGCCTGCAACAATGGATTGCAGGGCGATATTGGGATGCGGCCAGAGTGATCGGTATAAGGATCGTTGTTTTGTTGTATTTTTCATAGACCAACAGTCCATCATACCGGGATATTGATCCAAATGACTACGGATTCCACAAGCATGGTTTTGCCCAGATTCAATATTTGAATAACGCCTGTTTTGGTTACTTGGGGGCACAAGATTAGTACCTGTTTCGTTGTTCATCCAGTAAAATGGTCTGAAAGTGTTAGCCTGCAGTCCACAAAGGAATCCACCTCCACCGGAGAGTGCAGCCAGAGATGGGCTTAAAGTAGCATCAGTAGCTGGTGAAGTGCTGTTTCTCCCCCAGCATGTTATATGTTGCTTCCCACTTACATCAATGGTACAGAACATGTTCTCATCTCCGAAGGATGCTGCTATGGGAGACATGGCTCCATTTCCACACACGCCGTCCATGCAAATGAGCAGAAAATAGATCAATACTGGTCCATAGATAGTGCTACATGACTACCCAGATCACTGAAATTGCCCTGATAGGCCGAGCGATCGCTCAAAAAGAATGGGAAACAACATTAAAAATATGTATGTTGCCATGCTAAGAGGGAAACTCAATCGATATTTCGAAAAAGCAGTCATACTTCAAAATCAACGGTGGAAAGTGTCTCCTCCGATCCAACGGAGCAGGGTAAAAGTGTTTATTGATAATGTGTTCTGGCAGTGTTTCAACAGGAAAAACTGTAAAAATATCTAACTCAACTGATATTTGGAAAAAGCAGTGACACTTCAAATCAACTGTTGTTGAAAGTGTCTCACTGGATCGAAATGAGGAGGGTAAAAGTGTTGACAATTGTTGATGCATAAGAAAGGCCTATCGGCCTAATTATAGCATATAGAAGAACTTACATTAAATGCCCGCAAATGTGTTGTTTTATTTTAGAAACTGCGATAGTGGTCTTGTTTTCTTAGCTGAGTAAAAACCAATAAACTAAATTTGAAGCAAACTATTCATACTTATTGGTGAAAAACATTTTGAGATAAGTGATTTTGGAATAACTATGATTATAGATGTGTACAATTTTATTTCTTACGATAAAAAAACATGCCATAATCAATAACATTTACAAATGAGCAGGTACTGATTCGGAGTTGCAAAATTCTATTTACTTTGTTAACTGCTATAGTATTATTATTACAAAATTCTATTAACTTTGTTAACTGCTCTAGTATTATTATTACAAAATTCTATTAACTTTGTTAACTGCTCTAGTATTATTATTACAAAATTCTATTCACTTTGTTAATTGCTCTAGTATTATTATTACAAAATTCTATTCACTTTGTTAATTGCTCATGGATCACTATTTATTAGTTAGATTTTTTTGAATTCAAGGTTTCTATTTTAATCCACGATGGCTATATATTTTGAAATTTTACATTAAATATAGTTCACAAACTTTAACAACATTGTATGTAATAATAAATAGGAATATACACTCTTTTTATTTTATTTTTTAAGTTAATATACATTTATATGCTATGTTGTACGGAAGGTAATGATATGCATGGGACAGTGTGTGAAACTATGATGCATGTGCCAATAATTTAGTCAAATGTTTCTTTTTTCACTATATACTAAGGTTATTTAATTTAATAGATTTAATCTGTTTATTATTAATTTAGACCATGTTTAAATAGCCATATTAAATATGTAAATTTTACTTTTCATAAATAATTTTTTAATAAATTACAACTACAATCATGTTTCATGTTTCACAATTTATTTTTTTAATAAATTACAAAAAAAATTGTCTTAACAAAAATTGGCAAACCTTTCATATTGTGCATTGAATCATGTATTAAACCAAAAATATTCTTGACTTGAAATATTAACAGTTGATTTCATTAAAAATATAAACCCTTACACCTTATTATTAAAAAAAATAATAACAAAACAAAATAAATTAAATCATCATATTTTCTTATCTGAAATGTATTTTTAATTACATGTATAATTTAGCACAATAAAATCCTTGAAACACTAGTTCACAATTCCATTACAAATATAAACATTGAAAACAATACGCAAAGCCTCGTCCAATGACCCCAATCGATCAAAAGAGATATAGACGGTACTGATTTGCAAAGAATGGATGACTATATATATATGTTGGTAGTTATATATATAATTATATTAGAAATATGTTATTTGATTTTATTTTTTTATCAAAAGAGATATATATGGTATTGATTTGCAAAGAATGGATGATTATATATATGTTAGTAGTTATATATATATAATTATATTAGAAATATGTTATTTGAATATTTTGTTATAATTGTGTTTAGAGGTTTATTTTACAACCCAATGTGATGTGTAATTCTGTTGGTATGTGGTCAAAGTTGAAATTTTAACAAAAATAAAATAATATAAATAAAATAATTATACAAAACATTTAAATAATGCCTGGTCATAAAAATATTTGCACTTCAAGAAATTAGATCGCTCTGGGGTCATGTTAGATCCGTATTTAACATGGATCTTATAAACTTACACATTTCTTTAAAAATATTTGCACTTGAAGAAATTAGATCTTTCTGGACTCATATTAAATCCATATTTAAAATAAATCTTGTAAAATCACAGCTTCATTTTGATTCAAATCAAAGTGCATGCAAGGTATAAAAAGCTATTTTCTTCTTATTTATTGAAATTTCTTGGATCACAGTACATTTCTCCAAAAGTATACTGAAACCCAGTTTTAAAATTCTGATATGATCACATTAACTTGATGTAACCCTATATCCCAGGCTATGGGGAAACTCCTGCTTCATGTTGCTTGCTTCATCTATTCTCACAGTAATGCGCTGATTATGAATCTTTGTTAGTTCTTTTTATCTTTTAGTTTAATTCCTCATGGGTTAGAATTACAAGTTTTAGTTGTGTATTTTCCCATGACCAAGATTTAATTGTAAATTCTTCATTACATGCCGTGAAGAAACCAATTTTAAATAACAAATATTAATGTTTCAAAAAAAAAAACAAAAACATTAACCAAAATTTGGCCAAAACTGTAATGCAGATCGTCAATCCAAGGGGGCCATCGTTCTAGTGTGAGAGGATTTGTGGAATCCCCTGGCATGATCAAAAGCCACCAAGGAAAAGAGGATTCATGCACATCAGATATGACTACTATGACTAATGAAGGATTCACGCACGAGTGGTATTTCGAGGTTGTTTAGCTGCGTAAGTGGTATTAGAGGAGTATTGATCTTATGGTTGAATCTGGGTTTATATTACATGTAAATCTAAGGGTGATGTTTATGTATCTCGTCGAAATTCATGGGTGAATCATGATTTGGGAGAAATCATTTCAATAGAGCATTACCCAACTGCTGAAGGCTGCGTTGAACATTACCCATTTTTTTATCAAAGAGATGCCCAACACTAAGTCAAAATGATGATGAGAAATCATTATTAAAGATCCATGCAAAGACCTAAAGGTTGTGAGGGTAAATGGTTTGTCATCAAATCTCATCGTACATGTAGGAATGTTTATATTGGATGGTTTAAATGATTATATGGAGGATTTTGAATGTAAAAAAAATTGAGGAATTTCTCGAGTAAATGTTGCATTCATGAGAGATCATGGACATAGGTGATATAAAATGTTCAGGGAATGCCCTGTAATGGTGAATGCATGAATGCATAAGTGAAATATATGCATGGCTATTCGTGTATATAAACATGTAGTGTTCTAGTGTAGGAATATGGTAAGATTCACAGTTAAGCAATGTAATGTCTGAACACCAATTCAAGGTATAGACAAATCAGAAACACAAACATGAGGAAGGTAAGATATGTGAGTTGTTGGTAAGATGAAATAAGAAAGAAATTTAAGAAAAAACTTAGTAAATAGGAAATTAAATCATAAAATTTCACACAAGAATTAAGTGGTAAAATTTTGATAGCATGTCAAGGAAACATCTATGGGGCAAAGGATTGTAAATATTATTAATCAAAGATATTCTCTTGGGTTTCAACATTATCGGAAAATTCCAATTAATATGGGCTACTTAATTACATAATTTCTTATAGTTATAAAACTCACTAAATGGTAAAAACTAAATTTACCCACAATTACATTATTTACATAATTGTTGTCATTAGTTCAACAATATTTCCTAATCCCTTGCCCATGCCCAATCATCATCTCTTCTGCAAACAAAGAGAAGTCAAACACCATCACAACTTCTCTGCTGAAACTGGCTTTGTGAATATCTTTGCACGATTCTTCTATGTATGGACTTTCTTGAGAGCTACTTTTCCACCATTGATCACATGTCTCACAAAATGGTGCCTCACATCAATCTACTTGGTCTTGCTGTGATACGCTGGATTTGTAGCCAAATGAATAACACTATGACTGTCACAGAATACATTCATTTTCTCTTGCTTCCTTCCAATCTCATCAAGTAGACCTTTCAACTAGATTGCTTCTTTAGTGCCATTCGAAGCAGCTATATACTATGTTTCAGTAGTGGACAAAGAAACGGTTTCTTGAAGTTTTCACATCCAACTAATTGCTCCACCTACAAGAGTAAATACATAATCAACATCCACATATCTGCAGATTGAACCATCACTACCATTAAAGATGATATAATGGCCATTTGTGCCTCTCAAATACTGAAGCACCCATTTCGTAGCTCATCAATGTTCATCTCCTAGATTTTCCATGAACCTGCTGACAAGTCCAACTACATGTGAGATGTCAAGCCTTGTAGATACCATCAGATACATTAAGTTCCCCATTGCATTTACATATGGTACACAAGACATATACTTCTTTTCTTCATCATTTCTAGAACTCAAAACCGAAAAAAGCTTAAAATGGGAAGCTAATGGAACATTAACATGTTTCACGTTGTTCATACCAAACTTTTCAAGTACACTTTCCACATACTTCTATTGTGATAACCAAATATTTCCATGTTTCATGTCTCTATGTATCTCCATACCCAAGATATGTTTTTCCACTCGAAGATCTTTTATATCAAACATCCTAGAGAGCTGAGCCTTGAGTTTGTTTATCTCTTCTATGCTTTTGCATGCAATAAAAATATCGTCAACATAAAAGACCAAGATAATGAATATTCCATTGAATCTTTTAAATCACACACAATGACCATACTCACTTATATTAAAGTTCAGGATCATCATGAAGGAGTCAAACTTCTTATGCCACTGCCTAGGAGGCTCTCTCAGGCCATACAATGGTTTCTTGAGCTTGCAAACTAATCTTTTGTTGTGATCTTGCACAAAACCTTCGGGCTATTCCATATAAATCTCTTCATCCAAATCACCATGTAAAAAAGTTGTTTTAACATCTAACCATTCTAACTCAAGATCAAGTAATGCAGTTGGTGCCAACATAGTTCGAATAGAAACAAGTTTTACAATTGGTGAAAAAATCTTATGAAAATCAATACCTTCAACCTGAGAATACCCTTTTGCAACCCACCTCGCCTTATACCTTTCGATACTTCCATCAACATTTTGCTTCAATTTGAAGACCCATTTGCATCCGACAACACTTCTCCCTTTAGGAAGTTCTACAAGATCCCAAGTTTTTTTCTTAGCTGAGGAATCCATTTCTTTGTCCATAGCCCTTTTCCACTTTTTGCTATTTGTATCATCCACTGCTTCCTGATAACAAGAAGGTTCCCTGTCTCTAGTAATCAATGTAATAGATGAATCAAAATCTTCATACCATTTGGGTGTTTTTCTTTCCCTTGTAGACCTTCTTAGAGTGACTGGTTGTTGAATTGGTTCTAGAACTTCAACAGTTTCCTTTGCATCTTCTTCACCTTTTTCTTCAGAAGACTCTCATTCCTTTAAATTTCTAAAAAGTTTTTGCCTCCAACTGAATTTGATGATTCAGTGATACCTATTCCTGTTCAACATTTTCAACATCTCATTTTAGAAGAGAAGATCCATCAAATGTTACATATCTACTAATGACTATCTTCCACAAAGAAGGATCCCACAACGAGTGTCATTTCACTACATAGTCATACGCAACAGAGACACAACATTTTTCTTTTGGGTCTAACTTTGAATGTTGATTCTTTGGAATAAGAGCATAGGCATCACAACCAAAAATCCTTAAATGTGAATAATCACAAGACTAACCCGACCAAACTTCTTCAGGAATTTTACAATTAATGGCAACTGAAGGTTATTTGTTAACTAAATAAAAAGCAGTAGATACCACTTCTGCACACAACTCCTTTTGCAAGTTAGCATTGTTGATCATGCTTCTGGCTCTTTTCATAAGAGTTTGATTCATACGTTCAGCAACACGTTTTGCTGAGGAGCATAAACACCGGTTTTATGTCTGAGTATAAATTCACCGCCATTGTCAATTCTTAAACATTTAATTGGTTTTCCTGTTTTCTTTTCCACCATAGCTTTAAATTGTTTAAAAACATTAAATACATCATCTTTTATTTTCAACATATAGACCTAGACTTTCCGAGAGAAATCATCAATAAATGTTAAGAAGTATAATGCACCTCCATAAGATACACTAGGAGATGGTCCCCAAAGATCAGAATGAATATAGTCCAAAATTTCTTTACTATTTTGATTTCCAGTTTTAGATTTTTGTTTACATTTCTTTCCATATAAAATATGTTTACAAAAATCCAACCTCAAGGATTTCAAATCAGGAAACAACTTGCGATTCATTACTACATGAAGAACCTTCTCACTCATGTGACCTAGCCACGGATGCCATAGGCGAGTACCCACCTTCTCAGATACAGTTGTTGACTCACTGACCTGAGTACTTCCTTTGAGTTTGTAAAGGTTTCTGATCTTCTCTTCCTTCATAACAACCATAACACCTTTTGAAACTTTCAGCGCTCCATTTTGGCCTGTAAACTTATAACCTTCCGAGTCCAACACTCCCAAAGAAATAAAGTTTTTCCTCAACTCAGGTACATGTCTAAGATTTTTTAATGTTCTAACATTATCATCATATAATTTAATTATGATATTTCCCATCCCAATAGTCTAACAAGATACACTATTACTCATAAACACAAAACTACCATTCACAACTTCATATGAAGTGAACCAACTTCTGTTCGGACTTGTGTGATTAGAAGCACCAGAGTCTAACAGCTAATTTTCATAATTCTGAGAGATATTACAAACAGGTAAAGCTTCATCTACCATACCCAATTCAACAGATAAAACTTCATCAATCATACCTGACTCAACTTGATTTTCTTCCTTCTTTGGGTTTTCAATGGACTCCTTTCTTTTCCAACAGTCTTTCTTGAGGTGTCCAATTTTGTTGCAGTACCAACATTTGGCTTTACACTTTTTTCCCTTTGATTTTGATATGGAAGAACTCATTTCTTTCTCCCCTCTTTCCTTTGACTGGCCTCTGGCTACCATGGCTTCTAATGTGAAGGTTTCAATGTTGGAATTCCTCTGTACTTCTTTAGATAACAGAGCTGCCACAATTGTATCAAATTCCAAAGATTCAGTTGTGCTTACATTGATAGAAGTTAAAATGTGGTCCCAGGACTCGAGTAGAGAACACAACAAGGTGATAGCTTTGTCTTCCTCTTGAAATTTAACTTCCATATCTAAAAATTGGAAAGTAAGTGTATTAAAAACATTTAAGTGTTTTGCAATTTTTGTACCCTCCTTCATTCGAAGGCTATATAGTTTCATTTTTAGATAAATTTTATTGGCTAAGGATTTGGTCATATACAATGTTTCCAGTTTTCCCCATAAACCTGATGTTGAGGTTTCTTCAACAATGTAGAAGAGAACTTCATCTGTCACACACAACTTGATGGTACTGAGAGCTTGGGCATCCAAGTCTTCCCAATCCAGGTCTGTCATGCCAACATGTTTCTTTTTAACCCTGTTTAAAGCTTTATGCAACCCTTGTTGCACCAAAAACTCCATAATTTTCATTTTCCACAATGTGAAATTATTTTTTCCAGTGAAATTATCCACCTCAAATTTAACATTCACCATTTTTGCCATTTCTTCCGAAAAATCCTCCTACTAGGGTTTCCTTCTTTCAACTAGCTTTTCTTAAAAAAATATCTGTTGTCCCTTATTCCAAGTTTTCTGCTTAAAAAAACCTACTCCATTTCAATTCCATCAATTCTCACATTTCTATTTCTTTTCAAAATATTAAAAAATATATATCTATTTTCTTCAATTAAAGAAACCCTACTCAAATCATCCAACAAATTTTTCTTCATTCAACAAATTTTTTCTGCTGTCAAATTAAAAAAAATACCTGACTTTCTTAGACTCCACAGTTAGTTCTATGATTCTGTTGTTTGTTTAACCAACGGGCAGGGTTACAAGACTTTATTCTGGCATAGAGATAGTCGACTTCCTTAGCCTCAGGGTTCTATTTCTGTGGCCTCTTCAGACTTCAATGACCTGTTTAAATGCCAGGTGATGATTCTGTGGGTATTGGTGGTTTCACTTCTCCTTCATCTATGAATCCTTCTTCCCAAACTTTACATCACTGTCTTTGCGATAATGGGCTCTACGTCACTGTCTTTGCAATAAAAATTGGTGTACCAAACTCATGTCGAGTGATTTGGTAATGATCCCTCAAAATAAAATTGTGATCTCGAATTGCGGCTTAGACAGGATCTGTTGTTTTGCATTCAATTCAATCTCTTCAATGGTGATGTTAGACTTCTCCAAGGGGTTTATGAATGAGAATTACCCCTCTGCGACTTCGTCTCTTGACTCGGTGGCAAGGCTTTGTTTTGACCAATGACTTCTACCAACACATTGCTTCAGATAGATCTCGACAAAATTCCTTTGCTAGTGTGTAGGTTTCTAAGCATTGGTCTTCAAAGAGTTTCTACTCGAACGCGACCTTCAACAGTTAGCAAGTCAACTTCTCCGTTGGGGCCAGGGTCCGGGCTCTTTACAGGGGATCTTAAAAAAATTGCCTTCACTGTAGAATTCTCTCCCTCAAACATGATCTGTCTAGCTATGTTTCTTCTGCGTTACACACAATCCTCACATGATGGCTCTGATACCACTTTTTGGTATTAAGAGTGAGTTTAAATACAGATTAAATAAGAAATAAATGTAAGAAAAAACTTACTAATTAGGAAACTGAATCATAAGATATTCACACAAGAATTACGTGATAAAACCATGACAGTGTGTCAAGGAAACCTCCACTAGGCAAGGGATTGGAAATATTATTAATAAAAAATGATTCTCCTCGGTTACAAGCCTCTCGAGCAATCCCAATTAATATGGGCTACTTCGTTACTTAACTTATTCTCGTTATAAAACAGGTTGAACGGTAAAAACTAAATTTACCCACAGTTACAATATTTACATAATTGTTGTCATTAGTTCAACATGATTTAATGATAAGAAAAAAATATTGGTAGCGTAAATTGTTGGTAGCTTGCATCAAGTGGAGAAAGACCAAGGAATTAGAACTTCAGTATAGAAAGTTGAAAAATAACCAGAACTGGGCTAGAGCGGATTGAGGAGATTCCAAGCCAAGCAATAACAAATTGGAAGAAATTGTGATCCAAGCATATTGGAGAAATGTGTGAAGAAGAAATGGTGGAAATGGTCCCAATCAACAACTTGGAGCCAATGATGTTCTTTTATTATAAGGGATCTCAGTGTTGACGAGATCTATAAGGTAATCTAGTTTTTCATTTTTTATTTTAAAGCACTAACAAATTGCAGGTAGCAGCAAGAAGTAGAGAAGTTGTGGCAGAGAAATTTGCAGTAGAGAGGCCACATTAAATGAATTCCAGCTAAGGTTTGAAAGATAAACGGATAGAGAAAGTACCAAAGGAGCTGACAAGCAACAATTATTGGTAGTGTAAATTTTTGGTAGCTTACATCAAGTGGAGAAAGAACAAGGAATTAGAACTTCAGTATGGAAAGTTGAAAAAGAACCAGAACTGGGTTAGAGTAGATAGAGGAGATTCCAAGCCAAGCAATAGAAAATTTGGATAAATTATGATCCAAGCATATCGGAGCAATGTGTGAAGAATAAACGAAGGAAATGGTCCTAGTCAACAACTTGGAACCAATGATGTTCTTGTATTATAAAGGATCTTAGTGTTGACGAGATCTAGAAGGGAATATAGTTTTTAATTTTTTATTTTAGAGCACTAACAAATTTCAAGTAGTAGCAAGAAGTAGAGAAGTTTTGGCAGAGAAATTTGCAGTAGAGAGGCCACATTAGATGAATTCTAGCTAACATTTTAAAGAGAAGCAGACTGAGGAAGTCCTCATCGAAGGTGAAGAGAAGAAGTAGATTTCTCAAGAGGTGAGCAAAGTGCAACATATAGAGGAGAAAGGAGTGTTCAAGGATGTTCCAGAGGAGCTGAACCATAGGAATACCAAAATTTTAGGCTAAGGAGAATTCTGAGTGAGGTATTGGGTAATAGGACAATGAAGAAGACTTTTTACAAAGTCTTGATTGCAGCTCATAGTGGGAAAAAGGAAGCTCACAAAGGAATGGTGAAGATAACTATTGATAGTCATGTCAAAGGTCCATAATGAACCCATATTACAAGTAAGGAAGATTCCAAAGAAAATGGAATAAGAAAGAAGATGAGTGAAGAGGAGTTTGATAAAGAGATCGCTTAGTTGAAAAAGACACTTAGTGTAATAAGCATGCTACCACAAGAGAGCGAGAAGGAAGACTAGAGATTTGGACGGAATCTTATGAAGAATATTAAGTGGTGTATTCGGAAACTAAATGCCAAGAAGTTGAGGAAGAATTTGGGGCACCTAATGAATGCTTTGTTGAGAGGTGAAAAGCTTTGAAAAAATGAGTATAATGAGGGAGAGAACGTTAATTATTATGAACGAGAACAAGGATCACTCCTTGGTGGAGATGATGATGAAGATGAGGAGAGAAGACTAATGGAAGGCCTCATGGACTGCATGAGGATTCCATACTATCAGAAGGAGTTGTTGATAGAAGGTGTAGTGGTAGAGGAACCAAACAAGGCTAGAAAGCCTCATGATTTAAATAGGAATGTTTTTTGTGTGGTTGTTGGTCACAAAAATAATGGTGGTGGAAAATCACCTACAATTGTCATAATGACAAAAGAGTATGAGGAAATACCTCCTTAGATCATTGAAAAAGGAAATAATTTAGAATTTGTCATGACATAAATGATAAACCACTGTCTCATAAAGACAACTAGAAGGAGGACGATACACAATGAGAGAATTGATGTTGAAGACAACAAAAGAGGCTAGATGGCCTCATGTTTTTAAAACTAATAGACTAATATGTGAATGAAAGTGTTATAGATGATGGATAATCATTGGAAGATGTCATGAAGATGGAGAAGATGAGGAGGACAACATTATTAAAGGAGAGGAATAAAATTCCAAGATAATTTTGTCAAAATTTATGAACAATTGTTTGGATAGTCAACAATTTGCAAAAGCTTAAATGATAAATACAAGAAAGCAGGAGGAGGTCGAGATGATTCAAGCATCAAAATGTTTTGATAAATCATAGGATGCAGTGACCGTTGGGATTACAAAGGAAGGATATCAAATGTTGTCAAAAGAAGGATAAAGGGTGAAACATGAGACAAGTGTGTCTCACGAAAATGAAATTTTATTTTACTTTCAGCCCAGGAGTATGGTGTATAAGCCTATTTTGTGGAAATAACCAACATCCCGCAAATAATATATTTTCATATTTTGTTAAGGAAAACAATGCATATTGTTGTAAGGACCTATTTCTTTGTACAAAAGTTGGGGTTACATATTTCTAAAAGGTGTTTGATAATGAGTGGAAGTAGCAAGGTTGTGGAACAGGAGAGCTGGTAGTTGAGGCCACATAATTTTGTAAGTACTATTGCAAACAACTAATATGGTTCAACAACGAGATGACTTGAACATCGAGATTGTGAACTTGGGGATTTTGATGAAGTACACACCTAAGAAATGGGGCAATGAGCAAGAAAGAACAATCAGATACAAAACTTGGTTGAGTGTAAGATATTTCCTGAGCAAAGAAAATGAGAGGCAACAACAAGGCAAGACATAGGATCCTAGAAAGTAAAAGACAACTACAAGACATCCATGAAAACAAACTAATGAACAAGAAAATAATAAAGATTAGGATCCTGGAGGATGAACTTATCAAAATACATGACCGGAAGGTCATGAAATTTTTTAACCCAGGAAGTCTGACGCAAGAGTGTCAACCCCTGGAAATTTATTTTGATGCGACCCTAAGCGGGTCATGAAATTTGGCAAAGGGAAAGACATTTCCCTCCAAAAAAGGCTACCAAAACAGGAAATATAACCTGAAAATGAGATTTCTAGTCTAAATATCCCTATTTTTTGTGCATAAATCATGAAAAGACACCTCAAAAATGAAAAGAGTTGATTCTGCATCTTGTTTTTTTTTGGGGGGGGAGGGGGGACAAGGGGGTTAAAATTCCAATTTTTGTTTTAACAAACACATTAAAAACCAAAATTTTTATGTAATAAACATAAAAAAACACCCAAAGTTGAAAAGTGTTGATGATGCATCAACATCGTTTTTTTTTTTTTTTTTTTTTTTTTTCCCGAGTTTAAATTCCATTATTTTTAATAATAACATTAAAAATGGAAACCCTACCAATGGGCTTGTATATTTGTGAGTCATCCTTGCTAGTTTATTAGTATTTCCTTTCACATTTTCTGTGAACATTATTATATATTGGGCGTTTTTCTCTTTTCATAGGTGGCTTTTTGCAAGGAGTGGGGGGCGGGGCGGGGTAGCTAGATCCCTAGTTGCCCTCGCCCCTTAGTCCTTTTGGGAATCACAATTGTCATTAGACCAAAACCTTCAGGTGTTTCTCAATGATCGTATTGCCAATAAGGATCCATGAGAGGACGTTAGTCCTTGTCACGAAACACATGGGGAGCATTGGTTTATCCAATGTCCAACAATCTCCCCCCCAATGCGAGCTGAGTGTGTATCGAAAACATGACCTATGCTCTAATACCACTTGTTTGGAATCATGATTTCCATTACACCAAAACCTATAGGTGTTAGTCAACGATCGCATTGCCAGAGATAAGGATCCATGAGAGGTGGTTAGTCCATGTCATGAAACAAACGAGGAGCATTGGTTTATCCAATGTACAACAGGTCCATGCTTCACAATCATTTTGGAGCCGATGTATCAATGTTATTTTGTGGCAAGTATTTTTTTTGTAGGTTTGATTTGCGGTGTGGATGATGGCTATCGGGTTGACACGGGGTTTGGCTCATGTTCATCCACATTCTTGCCTTGTTTTGGTCATGCATTGGTGATTCATGTGCCTATTCATTTGTGTTTTATGTCGGTTCCTTGTTTTGGGCCTTGTGGCCTTTTCTTTAGCCACCAAGGGTCTGCAAATCTAGGCTTGTGATGCAGTTCCTTTATTATTCTCATCAACATCTACTTTATGCGTAGTGGTTTATCTCTTAATCAATGCCTATTACAGGTTTATTTTTGGGCTTAACAACCCTTATATTTTTTCTTTCTTATGCCTGGGGAGTTCTCTCTAGTGTTGGCAATAGGGTTCGCCGACCTTTTATTTGGAGTTGGCACATTTTCTTCAAATCATCCCTCTACTCCTTTTGGGGTTTCAACTTATTTTGATTCAACTTATATTTGGGGATTTGCGCCATAATTGATGGTTTTTGTAGTAAGGTTTTTGAATGTATTGGCTGCCTATTGTTGGGCATTTTCTGGTGTTTTTCTTGGGGTTATTCAAAGGCCTATGTGCCATGTTTTCTTATATTTAGTATCGAACATGTTTCATATCAGGATTCCATACACACATGGCGTGTCTACAGAATGTAATTTTAATTTTCTCTAATAAAAATTACGGTTGTTCTTTTCTCTAAAAAATAAACAATAGAATTAAAAATTTTGTATAATAAACATGAAAAAACACCCCAAAATTGAAAGGTGTTGATGTTACATCAATGCTTTTTCTTTTTCTTTTTTTGGTTAAAATTCTAGTGGTTTTTAGCAATGACAATAAAAAATATATTATGAATCTAAAAAAACTTAAAATTCCAATATTTTTCGACAGTAGAATTAAATATAAAATATCATTTCTCCAAAAAGCCTAAAAATTCCAACATTTTTCAATCATGGCATTAAACATAAATATCTTGACTTTGAAAATCCTTCAAATTTTGACATTTTTCAACAATGGCCTTAAAGATGAAACATCAAACTCTAGAAAAAGCTTCAAATTTCGACATTTTTCTACCATGGAACTAATACCAAATATCACGACTAAGAAAAACTTTAAAAATGAATTCCTAAATCAAACACTCATTATACAAAGAGTAATTTTGTTTAAATGCTAAAACTATAGTTTTTCTAAAATCTTAGCCTACGATAACTTGACACATTGCAACAAAAATATAAAAATCAACCATCAAATTTACACCCAGTGGGGGCAGAAGACCCATTGCAATAAAAACTTAAAAATTAACCATGGTATTGACACACAATGGGAGTAGGCTCAATCCATTGTGATGAAAAATTTAAAGTCAACTATCAAATTGACACATAGTGAGTTCATGTTGCTAGTCAAGCATCAACATAGCCCCTACAACCAATAAAAAAAGAAGCTAAAAAATAGATAACTAAATAAATAAATAAAATTAAAATTTTTGAAAAATCAAAACAAAAATAAAAATATGGACAAAGTTTAAAAATAAAAAGATAAAAAAAATAAAAATAAAAAATATTTATGTGTGGCGAGGAGGAAGGGGGAAGGTTATAAAAAAAAATAAAAAAGGAACCAAAAAGAAACATAAATTTTTTTATTAAAAAGACCCCAAAAAATCAAGCATAAAAAATTTGAGAAAAAATACTTAAAATAACTGATAAAGGAGAAGACTTCAAGCATAAAAAAAAATAAAATAAAAATACAAAAAGGGGGAAAAATAAAATAAAAAAATAAATGAAAAAAATATCATTAAAAAACATAATTTAACTAAAAGGTTAAAATTTAACACAAAAAAAAAAAACAAAACAAATCATGAATAAAAATAGTTAAAAACAACAAATTAAATAATAATAATTATTATTTTTAAATAAACACTAAATTACAAAAGAAATTAAAAATAAATATTTAAAATAAAGAAATAAAAATATAATAATAAATTTAAAAAAAATAAATAAATGTTAAAGAAAATTGAAAAAAAATTGATTTGTTCTGGGGGCATAGTGGTTTGGGGTTTATCATCAACCCATCTAGGTCCAATGTTTAACCATGTTCCATCAAATATTCTATGTTTCTTGATTAAAGAAGGAAATCAGTCATAAGAGCCCAATCCAAACTATTTAACTAGAGAATAATGAAGAAGGGAAAATAATACTAGAACAAAAAATATTCCCCAAAACAAGGATTAAGTAGCAATGAAATTGAACAATTATTATGTACCTCAATAAATGGAAGAACCTACTAGTGGAAGAGGCAACATGGGAAGAGACGTTGTTCATGTGGAAACACCTACATTTAGGAAAATGTTGAGCCCATCTAGGTCCAATATTTAACCATGTTTCATCAAATATTCTATCTTTCTTGATTAAAGAAGGAAATCAATCATAAGAGCCCAATCCAAACTATTTAACTAGAGAATAATGAAGAAGGGAAAATAATACTAGAACAAAAAATATTCCTCGAAACAAGGATTAAGTAGCAGTGAAATCGAGCAGTTATTATGTACCTCAATAAATGGAAGAACCTACTAGTGGAAGAGGCAACATGGGAAGACACGTTTGATGAGCCCCAAAAATGGATAATTATTTGGGCTCATTCAACCTCCTAATTCGACTTAATCCACCATTCTCATTAGTTTATTGCATGTTTTTAATTATATTTATGCTAATAGAGTGAATTGGGTTAGTCATTATGCCAACAAGTCTAACGGGTGCTTTGTGTAGCCTTTTGGGTAAATTTGGAGACAAAATTGAAGGTTTTAATGAGCACTTGGTAGCCAAATTCGTGGGAGAACAAGGGAGAGGATTTGTAGGAAGGTGTCCCCTTCATTTATGGGCCCTTACCTCGAATTATCCACCATCAGATCGGAGTTCAAGGACCACCAAATCAATTAGCACAAGGGTAGCCAAGAAAGTCAAGTAGGACTGTTGTTAACTACAAGTTTTGGGCAGCCGAGTCCCTAAAGTTTAGGAGGACTGTTGGGGTCCTCAATTTGTATAAATAAGAGGGCTTAGGGCCTCATTTCAGTTAGTCATTTTGGTTAGCTAGTGGTTAGTCATTTTTCTCAGCCAGTAGTTAGTCATTTTGTAGTTCAGTTTTTAGGTAGTAGATTAGTTTTGCTTTCATCACATTTTCAAGTTCTCCTTGTGGACAGTTTTGATGTAACTCTTCTTTTCTTGATCAATAAAGATGAATCCAGCTTTGCACCAGCTCTAAATCTCTCTTAGGAGGCTGTAGCTCTTGGGTTTGGGCCCATCTCAAGCGCCCAGTACCTCCTTTGTTTACCTTTATGTGTCTTTGCTGCATTCTGAGAATAAAATCTGCAATTTAGATCTAAATCTTGTTTTGTTATTTAGGTTGCTTTTGATGACTAAAGTAGATTTTCATATTCATATTGATTTGATAGGTTAATAACATAAAGGATCCTTGGAAAAAGGGCTCAAGCACCTCTGATCTTACCTCTCCCTCAGTGGGATCGTGAGTTGGGACAAAGGTGACCTTGCTGCCCAACAAAAACACTAGTTTTCTTGTCCATGCAATCTTTGGTGTAATGTTTTCATTTGTAGGAGTTAATCATGCGTTCAGGCCTTTTGAAATGTTTTTTTGCTTAAGTGCTGTACATGGTTCTCTTTATGAATAAAGGTGTTGTTCATTTGTTTCATTGACAGTTAGACTAGATTAGCTAAGATTTCGATTGTGTGCAGGACTTAGTTGATTCGGTTAAGTGTACACCGTGCAGGGCATCTCCATCTCCCTCTCATTCACCCAAGCTTCATCCAGGCCAGCTGCTCCATCTCCTAGTTAGGTTCCTCATCTCACAACTGTCTTTCTGCCCACGTAACCCTACCTTATTGCTCCTCCATTGTCTTAGCCTTCTTTAAGAGAAGCTAGCTTTCCACACCCTCTTATCACTTCATCCCTCGGTCACCGAGTTATTTCACACCCCTACCCTACCTCCCTATCCATTCATGCATCCTCTTTCACTCACCCATCATCCAAAACCCAACCTTAGAACATCCTGTAGAAATTCTGAACATCCTGTAGAAATCCCTGAAACATCCTGTAGAACCCCTGCAGACTTCCTGTAGAAGCTCACGAATGAGGTTTCCTGATAGCCAAACTCTGTGAAACTCTCTGGAAGGGTGTTAGGGACCCCTTAGGCCCTATCTGAACCATCCCAACCTTTTCCAAGCATTTCTCCTCCTTGATCCACCCCTGCACAGTGAAAAGTCAGTTAAAAGCACATGCATGATAATTCTAATAACTTAGTCAAAAATACAAAAAAATGTTTTCTTCAACTAGAGGCAGTGTAGACACATGTATTTTACCTTCATAGAAGTAATGGCATCTCTTTTCATAGTTTGAATTCTCTCCTTTGCATCAGTAGGACTAGCTGGTAGAATTAGGGTTTGCTAGGGTTTGCGTTTCTTTTTGGCTTTTAGTTTCTTTCCGCAAGTATATTAGCTTCCTTTGAGTTAGCTTTCATCCATCAGTTAAAAAGCTTCTTCTAAGAGCTCATAGAAGTTGGCTTAAGCCCCTAGCGGACTTGTGCCAGTTGACCAAGTGACAGCTGCGGCAAGAGCTAGTACTTGTGCATACAGCACCGTCGCTTCCAGGTTTGTTACGAACTACCAGGTTGATAAAATTAAAGAAGGGAGTTCTAGGAGTTGTAGCATTATTGCTGCAATATTGGGGCTCACCATCTTTTTCGCGCCGTTGCCGGGGAAGCGTCACAGTATTGGTGATTGTTGCTTTTCTTCTATTTTCTACTACAACCTTCTGCTAAGTAGTTTATTTCATTTCCATTCTGCAATTTCATTTCCGCAAAAGTAGCGTAGACATTTCCTGCTTTCATAGATTAGCATTTCAATTCCGCAATGTCATTTCTGCAAGCGTAGATTAGCATTTCAATTCCGCAAGCGTAGACTAGCATTTCATTCCTGCAATTTCATTTGAGAAAAAAAGATTAGTCCTTTCCTGCTTTCATTTCAATTCCACATATTCATTTCAGCAAGATAGTTAGTTGCAGTTCAATCTATTTTAGTTTTGCAGGTACAAGAAGAAAAATACAAAAACAACCAAAAATATTTCATTTCATGCCTTGTAGGAGTAGAGATAAGTTAGAAAAATGATTGCACAACACCCCCACTGCTTCACACAACCAACATTCTCTCTTCTTCGATGGCTGTGATTAAGGAACCCTTAGGTGGAAAACAAGACACATTTGAAGAACCTCAAGGGAAGAAGAAGAAGAGACCATTCCTCTTGAGCAAATGGCTACAATCAGAAATGTTGGGAGCAGCACCTTGTCCAAAGATGAATTTGAAGATCAGATGGAAGATTTCAAGAGTGATATGAGGCAGTTTCTTGCCATGCAATCGGATACCCTGTGGATCCAAAAGGAGCAAGAGGAAGCCAAGAGGGCTTCAGCCATCTTTTGTCCCAAGTGCACTAGAAAGCATCCTAGGGACGAATGTCCAATGCACTCCCTAGAAGTGTGTTTCATTTGTGAAGAATACCATCCTACGAATCAGTGCCCTTCCTTGCCTGGAATCAAAGCTGCATATCAGAGGGCAAAAGGAGCCACTGAATCACTCTACTATATGAACCAAAGGAGGCCACATGAACCTAGATATTATCAGCAGGAATTGCAAGGGACATCCGAGACCTATTATGACCCCTATCAAGCCACTTTCATGCCTTCTTGGGGTCCCCCTACTCATCCTTCCTGGTTCACACCTCCTCCTTGTTCCTTCCCAAATCCATATTATGCCCAACCAGCTGCTCATTCGTTTCACTCTTATGCTCAACCACAGCCTCAATGGAATGCACCTCATCAGGGGTGGAGGCCCCAATACAACACTCTTCCCACTTCTTTTCCTCCACCACCTGCTCAAACACAACCATCGCCTCCTCCTCCACCAAGGCAACCCCAAATGCCTACCCAACCACAACCCCATCTGTATCCATCCCAAATACACACCTCCACTCAACTACTCGTACCACCATTTCCAAAACCATACCATGGATCAGCTCAACCCAATTGCAAAGCTGAGGCACAACATGTCCAAACAACTGCTCTTGAGCTCAATGATCTTCACCATAGCTCAGGAAGAGTATTGCAAAAAAGAGACTATATTGAAAGCATTGAAGGACCACATCAGGCAAAAGAAGATTCAGAAGAGGAAATCAAAGAACCATGGGCTTCACTTGATGAAGAGAAGACATCAGAAGCAGAGATAAAGAAAGATCCTTCATGGTTACCATCAAATCTTCCATGTACTCAAGAGAAAGACCAGCAAAAAGAGGAAGATGAGAAGGTCATGATAGAAGGTGACATGAAGAATGATCCAGATCAGCAAAAGGACCAAGGATATCAAAGCTATATTGAGATATGGTTTCAGACGGTCACTAAGTTGCAGCGATACTATCTTCCTCAGCTATGTTTGATCCCTTCAAAGTCATATCATTTTGTCTCTGAAATCCGGATACATGTCAAAGCATGCATTTCGAGCCTTCACATCATCTTGTATCTAATCTCGATGTGCACATGGCTCCATTCGAAGTATTCTTATACTTGAAAATGATTTTGTTTTTCAAGTAGGGTAGGGTAGAAAAAAGAAAAAAGAAAAAAAAAAGAGCGAAAAGAAAAAGAAAAAATGAAAAAATAGGAAAATAGAAATCTAAGGTGAAAACCTCCTCGGAGGCACCTTAGATTGGCTCATTGATTGAAAACCTCCATGAGGCGGTCAATGGGTTGGGAACAAAGAGAAAAGAGAATAATATCTCTGGGTGAAAACCTCCCTTGGAGGCCCCCACGGCAGGCAATTAGGGTGAAAACCTCCATGAGGCGCCCTAGTTGTTTTTCAAAAAAAAAGAGAAAAAGAAAAATAAAAATAAACCTAATTTGCATTGAATAATTCAGGTTGCAGCAAGGAAGTTTCAGTTCAGGAGGATCACTCAAAACAAGGTCAAAGGAATTTTTGTGCCTTTTACAGGAAGTTCTGTATTTCTACAGGAAACATCCTGTAGAACCTTCAAGCGAGCCAGATTTGATTTTGGAAGGGAATCTAAGGCTTTGAATATATTGTTTAGGTCTGCAAGCACCTCTGTGTCCATCCCTTGCCTTTCTCCATCATTTTTCCACCTCATTGTGCTTCTACATTGTGCTTCTATAGGAAGTTCCTGTAGAAATTGTAGGAAGCTAGAAATGGATTTCAAAAAGGTGGTTTGGCGAACATGGTAGCTTCCTCAAGGGTTTAGAAGTCCTCCTGCAATCTTCAAACTCCTCCTCCATCATCTCCATACCTGCATCACAGCCCAAGCTCAGTTTTTCTTTCCATGCAAAAACTTGCAAAATGCTTTGAAGAGAAAATACATAGAACAAAATTTGTTTTTGCCATAACTTGAAAACCATGCATCCATTTGAAAAACCATTTTACAAGGAATTGTATAGGGATGATGGAAACATGCTCGAGAAGTTTCAGCCCATTCCAATCCACGGTTTCCAAGAAATCAGCCTCCATCACCATCATCCATTTTTTCATTTTCTCCATATCCGTACATCCGTTTCAAAACCTCTTTCATGGGGAGATGCATATGGGTGATAGTAACCTACCCAAGTAGTTTCAGCCAATTCTGATGCACGGTTTCCGAGAAATTGATCTCTGAAATCTTCAGCCATTTTCCATTTTTCTCGAAATATGTGCATCCATTGATCGCGATTGTGCTATGGGAGGTGCATAATGATGATAGGAACATGCTCAGTAAGTTTCAGATCAATCCGGTTTACCGTTTGGGAGCAATGGCAAAAACAAGTTCTGGTCCGGTGAAAATTCAGCAGCAACATCTTGAAGGTGCAGATTTGAATGTGGAAACAAATGCCTGTAGCTTAGATCTGGTCAGAGGACACCTGCACAAGGAAAAACAACCAAAAATCATCAGCCAAGCCCTCATGCAACCATAGGATCCAGGCATGCAGCAGCAGAATATGAGCATGCAGCAGCAAAAAGCACTTCACAACAGCCATTTGACTTTAGGTACGTGACTAACACCTGTTCCTCTATTGCATGAATCTAATTAAAGAAATGCATGAACGAATGGAATGGTGAAATTAAGCCACAAATATAGCAAGGTTAAGCTAATTTCCTTCTCTAGCACTCAGCCGGAAGTCACGCAGTACACGTGGACAGCTGACTTACGTAAAAATTAAAGCAACCAGGAGTGTTGGCCGTTTAAACTTCAGTTCAATTCACGGCAGTGATTACAGGGGGAAAACGCATAGTTCAGGAACAACACTTCCAGTTTCATGTGGCCACGTACACTTGGCCACTTCACTCTCTCACGTGAATCACGCTGCAGTTAAACGACGCTTGGCTGAAACTCTCACCAATCTCTGTTTAACTACGGTCAACTGAAGCACATGTCCACCACTTCCAGATCAGTTAACCAGTGGTCCTCTACAAGATTTCTGCCTGATTTCTTATATTTTTTCCGTTTTAAAAAAAAAATCTCCCACCTATCACACTCTATAGGCGTTTCTACAGGAAGCCAGAAACCAACCACTATAGGACTTTCTACAGGAAGTCCAGAAAAAAGACAGCAGAAGGAAAAGTCGACTAAAATCCTAGCTAGGGAGGCAGCAGCTGTGCTGGCCGCCCTAAGTACCTCTCCCAAGCCGAACAAGAAGTGAAAGAGGGAGCTTCCACTATATTTTAAGGCAAGAAAGGACATGCAGATAAGAATTGGCAAACCCCAAACCACAGTCAAGGAAGCAAATTGTCATTGAGGACACACAAGCTAAACAAAAGGAGGGGCCTCCTTCAAGGATGTCCATCACCTATGAATGAGGAAGCCAAAAACCTTCACTGGAAGAGACAGAATTTAGATAATGGACTCAAAGACAGTTCTACAGGATGCTGAGACAGTTCTACAGGAAGTTGAGAATTCTCTAGGAAAAGAAGCACAGGCAGTGGGAAGAAGCAAACAGAGAAGCATGGTTTCATGACTAAGAAGAGGGCATCACTTCAGAAGCTTGGCATGACAGGGAGGCCACCAGGGCCATCAAAGATGAGGAGATAGATTGGTTGCTCAGAGGATGAGCAACACTTTCAGTAAGGGGGTGATGATGAGCCCCAAAAATGGATAATTATTTGGGCTCATTCAACCTCCTAATTCGACTTAATCCACCATTCTCATTAGTTTATTGCATGCTTTTAATTATATTTATGCTAATAGAGTGAATTGGGTTAGTCATTATGCCAAAAAGTCTAGTGGGTGCTTTGTGTAGCCTTTTTGGTCAATTTGGAGACAAAATTGAAGGTTTTAATGAGCACTTGGCAGCCAAATTCGTGGGAGAACAAGGGAGAGGATTTGTAGTAAGGTGTCCCCTTCATTTATGGGTCCTTACCTCGAATTCTCCACCATCAGCTCGGAGTTCAAGGGCCACCAAATCAATTAGCACAAGGGCAGCCAAGCAAGTCAACTAGGACTACTGTTAACTACAAGTTTTGGGCAGCCGAGTCCCTAAAGTTTAGGAGGACTGTTGGGGTCCTCAATTTGTATAAATAAGAGGGCTTAGGGCCTCATTTTAATTAGTCATTTTGATTAGCTAGTCGTTAGTCATTTTTCTCAGCTAGTAGTTAGTCATTTTGTAGTTCGACTTTTAGGCAGTAGATTAGTTTTGCTTTCAGCACATTTTCAAGTTCTCCTTGTGGACAGTTTTGATGTAACTCTTCTTTTCTTGCTCAATAAATATGAATCTAGCTTTGAACCAGCTCTAAATCTCTATTAGGAGGCTGTAGCTCTTGGGGTTGGGCCCATCTCAAGTGCCTAGTACCTCCTTTGTTTACCTTTATGTGTCTTTGCTGCATTCTGAGAATAAAATTTGCAATTTAGATCTAAATCTTGTTTTGTTATTTAGGTTGATTTTGATGACTAAAGTAGATTTTCATATTCATATTGATTTGATAGGTTAATAACATAAAGGATCCTTGGAAAAAGGGCTCAAGCGCCTCTGATCTTACCTCTCCCTCAGTGGGATCGTGAGTTGGGACAAAGGTGACCTTGCTGCCCAACAAAAACACTAGTTTGCTTGTCCATGCAATCTTTGGTGTAATGTTTTCATTTGTAGGAGTTAATCATGCGTTCAGGCCTTTTGAAATGTTTTTTTGCTTAAGTGCTGTACATGGTTCTCTTTATGAATAAAGGTGTTGTTCATTTGTTTCATTGACAGTTAGACTAGATTAGCTAAGATTTCGATTGTGTGCAGGACTTAGTTGATTCGGTTAAGTGTACACCGTGCAGGGCATCTCCATCTCCCTCTCATTCACCCAAGCTTCATCCAGGCCAGCTGATCCATCTCCTAGTTAGGTTCCTCATCTCACAACTGTCTTTCTGCCCACGTAACCCTACCTTATTTCTCCTCCATTGTCTTAGCCTTCTTTAAGACAAGCTAGCTTTCCACACCCTCTTATCACTTCATCCCTCGATCATCGAGTTATTTCATACCCCTACCCTACGTCCCTATCCATTCATGCATCCTCTTTCACTCACCCATCATCCAAAACCCAACCTTAGAACATCCTGTAGAAATTCTGAACATCCTGTAGAAATCCTTGAAACATCTTGTAGAACCCCTGCAGACTTCCTGTAGAAGCTCATGAATGAGGTTTCTTGATATCCAAACTCTGTGAAACTCTCTGGAAGGGTGTTAGGGACCCCTTAGGCCCTCTCTGAACCATCCAACCTTTTTCAAGCATTTCTCCTCCTTGATCCACCCCTGCACAGTGAAAAGTCAGTTAAAAGCACATGCATGATAATTCTAATAACTTAGTCAAACATACAAAAAGATGTTTTCTTCAGCTAGAGGTAGTGTAGACACATGTATTTTACCTTCATAGAAGTAATTGAATCTCTTTTCGTAGTTTGCATTCTCTCCTTTGCGTCAGTAAGACTAGCTGGTAGAATTAGGGTTTGCTAGGGTTTGCATTTCTTTTTCGCTTTTAGTTTCTTTCCGCAAGTAGATTAGCTTCCTTTGAGTTAGCTTTCATCCATCAGTTAAAAGGATTCTTCTAAGAGCTCATAGAAGTTGGCTTAAGCCCCTAGTGGACTTCTTCCAGCTAACCAAGTGACAGCTGCGGCAAGAGCTAGTACTTGTGCATACAGCACCGTCGCTTCCAAGTTTGTTACGAATTACTGGGTTGATAAAATTAAAGAAGGGCGTTCCAGGAGTTGTAGCATTATTGCTGCAATACTGGGGCTCACCAACGTTGTTCATGTGGAAACACCTAAATTTAGGAAAATGTTGAGTACAACACTTGTTTGAATGTGAAGGGGTATTCTAATCCCTAGACAAGACTAATGTTAACTCTAAATCCCCTTATTAAGCCCTAGATATTGTATTATTACATTTATATTGTTATATTGTTGTGTTGATTAGAACGTTTCATAGTATTATTTCATTATAGTTGCACCTTACTCATTTGTTGAATAACCTCGGTGCTCTCTCTATTGACCCCTTCTTATGTCAAGGATTTGTTGTTAACATTTTTTGTAGTTTATTACACTTCCTTAATGGCCACACCTTTCAACAATAAATTTATTTATTAGTCCACGGGAGGATGGATAGGCTATAAAAATTCTATAAAGTATATTGACCCAATAATCAAAATGATTTGACCATGACTCCAAAGGAAAAGGAGTATAGTATGAAGCATATGAAGCTTTGTGAAAGAGGATTACCTCCTAATAATACTTAACTCATTATGTCTAGCCAGAACATGATAGATAAGACTCAATTACTTTCCTATAAAAAGAATAGGAAGACCATATATCGATGGAGAAAAATCAATTGAATTACTGCAATTACCAATTAACTTGTCTGCATCAAAATTTTGATGATTTATCTAGAGCTACATTAACAATGAAAGAACATATCTCTACAATTCATGAAGGAATCTAGAAAGGTAAATCAGGATCATTCAGTGAACATACCATGATCACTGCTTGGTTTTCTCGCATTCTCCAAATAGAATAGGCTATTGAAGAGACAAAATGCCATGTGATGCCTCCTTCACCTTCTCCCTTTATCTATAAAGATGATGAGCATGGACCTACACAATTTTGGATAGAAAGTTCAGGATCTATTGACCCCATCATCTCCAATAAAATACCAAGGCCTCCTCCAGAGCCCACTAATACTACAGAAAATCCCACCATTTTAGGTCTTAGTGACTCATGTGCTATCTCTGACTTCAAATGTAATTCCATATAGATCTCATGAAAGCATTACATGTATGAGAAGGATGGGAAAAAACCTAAAGAGACCTATATAATAATAAATTATCCTTAAGTGAGTTAACTACAAGGCTTACTTTGGAATTCATAGATCACTTTACACATTGGTGGACACATATATCACATGAACATAGGGATGATATCCTCAAGGAAAGTGCAGGACTAGGGGACCCATTGCCACTAACAAATCTACTCAAGGCTACCAATACATAATTCTATGGTGATATCAAATTGGTTAAAAACTAATATGATGGTATATTTATTTCCCAAATATTATGTGATCTTCCTTTAAGGCATGAATACAAATGCTTGATGCAAGAATTGTTATATAGATATAGAGACTGAGAAAATGATTTATTTAAAAGATACTATTGTCTAGTCAATTTAACGTCTTAAATTGCTCTACATAAATTATCAATTCGGGTATCGTAAACTGATGAAGTGTGGTGCACTATATGTGCTTAGTTAACCTTTCTCTTACTTCGTTGTTTTATAGTTTATGTTGTTTTTGGGGTTTTGTTCTAACATGCAATAATCAAATAATGAGAAATGACTATGAGATCAAGTATCCTTGCTACAGCAAAAGGACAAGATGATTCTATCACGTCATTAGTTCATTAGAAGGCTATGTGCATCACTAATCTACAATCAACTTGAAAGCATGCAGAATTCAAACTGTACATTAAACTGCAAAGAAAGAGCTTAAAAGAAATAACTTGAAATGAAACTGAAAGCAAAGCATAAAAACCACTTTCTAATGGCACTAGTCACTACTCATGCTGCTGCAATAAAAAAAGGTAAGAAAAACCACTTTAAAGACCAATTATAATGTTCATCTCTTCCTAACACTCTTCTTCCAACATATAGTACTATGTGAAACACGATTAAGAAGTAGTTAGATATAAGTCTAAAAAGTAATCAAGCTCTAAGATGACAAATTATAACACCACTTTGCCTTTCTCCAACATTCTGCTTCCAACATACATTGTAATGTGTAACAAGTGAAGAAAGAGTTAGTGATATAAGTCAAAAACTACTCAAAGCAAGCTGTGATTTATTAGTATTCTGATCTCTTAAAGATGAACAACTTATGATAAGGAGACCATCAATATGTTATCATACAACTTGAGAAACTAAACTTAGAAATCAAGCTAGAAAAATAAAATAAAGGCAGCAACTTATGAATATGACAACTGAAAATACCATTAGAGATAAAGCAAATACAACAAAGACACACAATCCCGGGAGAAAATAACTTGCATAAATTAAAATTGCATGAATGAAAATCTAATCTACCTTACATTCTACAAAGAAATATTTACAAAATGAAATCTAATCTACTTACATCCTAATATGCTCCATGACATCTACTTCACATCTCCTTCCATGTTGAGAACATCAAAGCTTTATTCAATTTCTTCAAAAGTGCAAAGTACAACAAAGCTCTCCAAAGCTTTCAAAAGCCATGGGACTAACAAACTAAAAGGACTAAGAAAAGACTAAAGGAAAAAGACTAGCAAATGAAGGAGAGAGATCTCCTATTTATACAAAAAGATGAGAGCCATCTCATTAATGATAGTCCATGAATCTCTCCCTCTACCTCTAGAGTCCTAATCAAAATAGGAACTGATAAGACACATGTCTTTTTAGAGTTACAATACAATTAGGAGATGTGACACATATCCTCATGGTCCCATGATTCTTTCCAACCAAATTCGAATTTGGCCTTAGAGTGCCACATAAGGGTCTTCTAGAAGCCTCCTTTCAACCTACACATGTCAACAAACTCAACCCATTTGTTAGGTATAAGCATATGCACATTATTTTCTAATGTTTAACCACAAATTCACTTGAAAGGCTTAGAAATAATAAAGATTGGAAAAACATAAAGGTGGCCCAATGATAATGAAAGTGGGATGAATGTGGTGACATAGTAGTGAGGTGAAATTGAAGTGATATAATGGACATAATAGTGAAAGTGTAATGCAAATGAATGACATTTTCAAGACTCAACAACTATGTTGCATCATGACTAGGGATCATGCTTGAACTTGTAAGTAAAATATTTTAAGAGAAAGGGAAAAAATTGAGTATTACTCTCTTTTAGGTATATATCGAGAGACAAAAAAAAAAATGTTGGACACATGCGTTATGTTCAAGGCTTCTAAACAACTAAAGAAGCATTTGAAATTCATCAACTAACTCCTCTACAACTAATTCAGAGAAACTTATAACTCTTTTTTTCTTTAAGACAAATCCAAAGCATGCATTTGGTCCTAGTCATTGTTCATGCTCTTTAGGAAAAGGAAAGAAAAAACAGTGCCCCAAGCCTCACCAACCTTTCAAGCATAAAGTTTCATTTAAGAAACATACCAGTTGTAACAACTCCTACTATGGTTGAGGTAATCATGATGATGATGATGATGATATATATATATATATATATATATATATATATATATATATCTATATATATATATATATATATATATCTATATATATATATATATCTATATATATCATGTATCATGTATGCACTTCATTTTTATCTATGGTGATAGTTCACACACTCAATGATACATACATGTTTAGATGCTAAATACATAATAAGCTTGTCAATTGAAAAACATTAAAATAAATAATTGTTTTCATAGCCTAATTAATTTATGTGTACATAACACACAAAATGCACATATGTATGGTGTAATGCAACCAAGTACCTACTTAGACTGGACTTACTACAGATATTTATTGAGCATATGGAGCTTGGATTTTGTTCAATTAGAAAAAGAACTAACATAGCAATTACTGCACACGAAGTGCACCAGAGACCAAGAAATACCTCTGGTTATTTGACACATACACTACATATAACTATGAAATATATCAATCATTATATTCAACAATCACTACTGAGCCACTTATAAAGACCATATACTCTCATGAAGTTCAATTGTGGTTGCACTAATGTTAGTTCGTAAAAATGAGTCCCTTGGAATGGGAAAGATAATTGATTAATGATACTTTCATTGCTTCAAATGTCATATAATTAATGTATTTGATGTAAAGGCCAACCTTGGTGGAGAAATATTCTTAACATGTCTGTTGAAGGTGACACAAGTATTGGAGTCTTAGTTGACATAACCAATCAATGAGACCCAATGGTGACTAGAGGAGTGTGCACCCCAAACCATACAATCAGACCTAGATCAAAGTCTTGTAGACTACTAACCCACTGTGGCCAAAATAAGGTTGATAAAATGTTTAGATCACCTTGATGCTTAAATACACATAATGTGTTGTCAAAATTGAGTGTAAGATGTTTTGATGTAAATATGTAATGAGATATAACATATATATAATTCTTTGCCCTAATCTGCCCTAATACATAACAAGGGTATTATGGATTCTATCAAATAATGAATCAGTGATCCATGTATCCGTGGATATGCATACTATTGATGTTTAATTACTGTTACGCAAGGTTACACTATTTCTGCTGTGCTCATAGAACTATTTTGAATCCTTATATGACCTAGTTGATATTAGAACATGTCTATGTTACATTAACAAAGCAGTACCTATTACAGACTATTAGAATATCTACTAATTTCTTACAAACCAGAGCTACAAACAGTTTCCCAATTCGTAGGCTTTATAAGTTAATTCTTCTAAGTTTAGATGATGCAATGCAACTAATAGTCCTTGCATTAAGATCTATCCTTTTTCTTGGGGGATGCAAGACTTATATAACATATGTTTATTACCTAATTCAAATTTTTATTGATTGGAGATGTTAACATTTTCCATTTATTAGTTGAAATAATTTGATGCATGTTAAAAAGCCATTTATTTATTTTTTCAGTTGTTGAGATATATTTTTCCTAGCAAGAAGAAATTGTAGGAACTACAATTCAAGAATGAAGTATTTTGCATTTGAAGAAGAGTCTGAAATAAAAATGTAGGATTCAACACAACCTCCTCCTATAAAACATGGTTAGTATGATGATTGAATCCCTGTCAAGATTATAAAAGGAACATCACATACCAGAGCCAAGCTTTTAAAAAGAAAGAACACATACCATAACAAAATGAAACCTTTGTTACTCTGCTATCATGTACAGGAGCTAGAATTTCATCTTTAGGGTTTACAATAGAGCATATCAGTCTAGGCTACAATTTTAATGGTATGTAGCTCGTTATAGAGATTTTTTCCACCTACACTTCATGCACCCTTTCTTGTATGTGGTTCCATGCCATCTTTAAGAATTTGTAATTGAATACAAGGTCTTAGTGTTCATTAGTGAGTCGAGTTGTAAACTGAATTACAAAAATTCTTTACAATTCCTTAGCATAATGTTTTGTAGGACAACTTAATATGTGGGAAAGTTAAAAAAATTCAAATATATAAAAGGACAGAGTTAAAATTTACACCAGTTCATTCAGATTGTTCATGTGATTAGGATACAAACCTGTGTATAACATTTCAAATGCATTAATCAATTCTAGATAGCACTAAAGAAGCATGATTTTAATGAAAAGAATAAATGGAATCGTTTCCAACAAGGGATAAACACTATTTCCAAAACAAAGTATATTTTAGTTTTTTCTTGTTCCATGGAAAGTCTATTTGGATTTCCATCATAGTTAAGCATTTGAATATGAATTCAACATTAACCCATAGTATATTAAATTAATTTGTGGAACAAAAATTACTTTACCATTTATTTTCTTGTCATACATTGAATTGCAAACTTGGTATAGAGCATAACATGCCAAAATTTTACTTACAATAGTGAAATATATGTTCGATATACCAAGTATAAAATTTCTCAACTCTTTCTATCTCTATAATGTTCCATACTAGTTTCCAAAAGGTGAGTACAACGATAGAATTTATGACTTTCATCCCAACCATAGACACCCTGTCTTCTTATGCTACAGACAATTGCACCAATGCATTAATTATATAAAAGGACCAGTGTTGTTAATTTTCATAATGCACCGAGGCTGGAAATAATATTTTGTAGGACCGAGGTGTGAGTTCTATGAAAGCACTGGTGTGTTAAGAATTACAATGGACTAGGGTGTTAATTGCAAACAATGTCAGTGCTTGAAGAACTAAACACCCTGGTGTTTTCATTTTTCGGGAAGTAATTGGTCATGCAAAAAGATGTCATCATGGTGCTTTTATATAACATAACGTGCCAGTGCATTTTGATGTTATGGACACCCGTTTTTTGTGACAGTGCAATTATCGCAATTTTTTAAATATGTTATTTATTGAAAAAGCGACATATATCTTTTACTAGTATTCATATAAATTAAAATTTGACTAATGAATTTGTATATGATTTTTGGATTAATTTGTTATATTATCTGATTTTGCATCTCTTCATTAAAATATTAAATCATCCATATATTTAATCAGTGGTGTAACATTTCATAGCAACATTGGATAACACAATAGAATAAATTAAAATGTATTTTATTATATGTCAATAAGAGGATATTTGTCATACGAAACGGGATTGTTATTGGTAACCCCTTATCTTTCAACTGGGACACTTCATCCATTACATTAAATGAAATGTCAGATTTTCACATACATTTAATTCAAAAAATACAACATGTTGCATTGATATCCAAATAGATCATCATTCTTCGATGGATGTATTGTCAGTGCTTGAGATACTTCCATGACTTGGGTTATTTGGAGGAACTTTTTGTTGATTGCATCAATTGCTTTTGTCTTGTAGATCTTGTTCCATCTGCAAACATAAAAATAAAGGGTAATGAGTGTATCTATATTGGTGATAATAATGAGAATTGAAATAAATAATATACAATAATGTAAATTGAACAACAACGTTCTAGAGCAAGAAGTGACTCATAAACTGTGCACATGGTTTCAAAACCAAGTTTCATGCCTTGTTGCAACAAGTCTTCTACTGACATAGTTCCATACTTTGTTTCCTACATGTTTTAAACCTCATTATAAATCATAGATTTAATGTAAATGATATTTTGTTCTATAAATTATAAACTCATAAAAGTAAAAGAACATAAATTCCACAATTAATTTTTAATATGCCAACATATACTCAAAACCCATATGTAACTCAATGTCAATCAATTCTTCTGATGACTCTTCTTTGTATGTTAGCACCTATTTGAAGACATTCAAGGATGGTTGTTGTAAAACAACTTAAAATATACAAAAATGAAACATTGAATTGTTATAAGGAAATATTAACAATTATTCAGAAACTTTGATATCAACCCTTTTCTTCCTTTTCGTCCTATTTTATGTGTTGAATGAGTTCCATTTTGTTTTCTTTTCGGCAAGAAAATACTTAAAATATAATAAATAAGCCTAAATTATTTTTTTAGATGTAAAAAATAAATCATGATTACATACTTTTGAAGCACGTTGTTGTTGAGATTACTCCTCCTATGAGGTAATTATGTTCATTTCTTTGATCATCTCCTTGTACACATTTTTAGACATTCCTACTAGCATGTCTCGCATATCAACTCGTTGAACATTTGGGATTTTCATAATCTTCCTCAAAAGTAATAAAATATTTTTATATTGATATATGAAAACTAAATATAACAAAATTGATATTAGTAAATGAATGGTTTGTAGTAATATATACATATAATTCTAAAAACAAATTTAATTAGGAATATTAGCTTTTGGATAATTTTTTGTTGTTGTTGTAAGTTTTTTCTATTTGCAAGTCTTACATGTCTCATTGACCATTGATCTAGAAATGCTTCCTATAGTTTAGATATAATTTGGTTCTTAGAACCGTTGATTTGATTTTTGTATTGTAAATGGAAAGTACGTCTATACGTTTGTTCCACTAGATCCCTCATAGTTTTGTAAAATTCCCCCTTTTCATTAACCTTCAACACCACTCCAGATGAGCTAAGGATCAATTCATCATCATTTAGGTGTTCTATAATTTTTATTTTCTTAGAATGACATTGATATTTTCCTTCATTGTTGCTCTCTGTAGAAAATTAAACATATATGTGTTAATATATTGTTTGAAATTTTTTTATCAGTATTTTACGCTCTTCGGCACTTAGATTAGAAATAATATTATCAACCTTCTTCATTTTGTGGCTCTAGATGACACACACTAACCAATAAATATTATTTAAACTTACATATTGTTCAAACATATTAATTTTCTAAAGAATTTGCAAAGAAATTGTCTTCTCTGCTTTTTTCAATGTGCTATCATCGTGTTGATCAATATTTTTGTTACTTGACATCGTCTAAGACATTTTTTTTTCAGTATACAACTTATATCATTCAATACATAAGCTATTAAATATATTTTATAAATAAATTAAATATCCTTTGGACAAAAAGCTCTCTCATAACCGATGCATTTATCTAAATAAACACAGCAGTGCATTTATCCCATGAAATGCATTGGACATTTATTTGTTTAGCGGCATCAGGGATAAACACACCACAGTGATTTAACGTGTTATTCGGCAGAGCCACGTCGGTGCTTTATATTACACCGGGAGCAACTATGAACAAATTGGACAAAATCGATAGTGTCATAATATATAGATCTATTGTATTACATAGGGTGCACCAATGTGTTATACTAAAAAAAGTGCACCATGGAACATATATCCATTTTTTGTTTAAATGAATAGTGCTGACAGGGTTTGGATCTAATTCAATAAGTGATTCCCCTACTTTACATGTCAAACACCCTGTATATGGTAAGTACAGAAACTTGTTAAATCTAAAATTCCAATAACGAAAAACCCTAATTCTAAAGTGGTAGAGGAAGTTAAACCCTAAGTTCAAATTATGCAGGAGGAAGCAAGGGGTTTAAGATAAGTATTTGATTTTATTTTTATTTTTTTAATTAAAAAAATAAAATTGTAATGCTTGGTAGGACCTTCTATTTTCTATTTATGAAAGACAAGTTTACACCACATAGATGAGATAGGTGGCCTCAGCTTGTCCAATGGGAAGCTAAGTCTGTTGACCACCTATCTGTGTTATATTACATCCAAAAATCATATAGTTTAAGGTGATCTACCCAAGCTATATATACATCTATATCATGATAAGAGTCTAGGTTTTTGTCTATCATAAGCATACATTAATAAAAGTAAATGATATCCGCTAAAAACTAGAAAACATTTAGGAACATGACTATTCATTTTGATCCTCTGAGGCTGAGTCAACTAGGGCTGGGTCTTCAGCCGAGTCTCCTGGTGCATCTTCCAACTCAATAATACAAGGGATATTCCTTTGAATACAATCTAGGCAGATGTACTGCTTGCACAACTGAAATTGTATGGTCTATAGGTCCTTCTTGTAGTTTGGCATGTCTTGGAGGGTCATTGCCATCCCCATTGATAGCTACTCCATGGCCTTCCCCATCAGGCTCTTCATGAGCCAATATAAGTATAGAGTCTGCTTAAATTGAGTTAGTCTTCCCCTCGTATTTCTTGGGTTCGGGATTACCTCTCGCCAACCCTCCATTTCCTCTTTTGAGTTTGCCTCCTCTTTTATTTGTTCCTCCCAATCTTCTAAGATCTTTCGGATGCTTTCATTTGTCCCTACCCTATACGCTTTCGTCACTTCATTGATAAGCCTTTCTACTAGCTTTCTTCAATGTCTGGGTTTTGAGGTTCCTAAGTCAGTTGTCTGAGGCTCCTCCTTTCCCCTTTTGCCTCGTCCTCGTCCACGGGCTGGTCTAGACATGTATCCTATTGTGCACACCTGTTCAAAAAACATTCCAGCTAGCTTACATATTATATTTTCCAGCCTTTCCACCATTCTATCGCTTCCCCTCTCCTTGAATTTCCTACCACTCCCATCTCTGCCCTGATGCCCCTCTACCCATTGCTTTGTTGCCTCTTCTCTGCCTGAAGTAACAATGCCACTCCCTTGCCATGTAATATCCTCTCTGCTAGAAATAACAGTGCCACTCCCCTGCCATGCAATAGCCTCTCTGCTAGAAATAACAGTGCCACTCCCCTGCCATGCAATAGCCTCTTTGCCTTTTTGGTATTTGCCTCTCTCTGCTCTAATCTTGGGGTTAGAGTCCTAGTACTCAATTTGCATGACACTTACAACCTTAACTTTCCGCCCCTCGAACCATATAATTACTACACTCAATTTCTTTCCCTTCTCTCTCCCCTCTGGCTAGTGCGGCTTTCGCTCTTCTCTACCACTCGTAATTGCCTTGTCTCTCACTTTCTTATCTTGCTTATCTCCTTCCTCATTGCAAGTTTTTCTAGCTAACTTAATGGCATGTGCTTCCTCATATTCTCATCCCTGGTAGTCCCTTGCGTTACCAATTATAGATTCAACCTTAGTCCCCTTCCCTCCGTGCATGTGTAGTTCGATCCCTCCTTTATCCCTACCCTCCTCTCTGGTAAGACCTCTCATTCCCCTTCCATATAAACACACAGGTATCATCTCAATTAACGAATATAGCTAGCTAACATACCCAGTGCTGCTTTGAAGGTGTCGTTGCAGGTTTTTGAGCTAAGCTTCCTTGTCTGTCCTTCATCTCTCCTTTGCATCATTACTCTCCCCATCACCCTTCATTCCTTCATACTCCCCCTCCTTTCTTCTTTGTCCCATCAATCCTCCTGTCCTATCCTTCCCACCTCCATCACTACCCTCGCAATGGCTGCCACTTCTCCCTTCCACTTTGTACATCATCATTTGGGAAGCCACCTCACCCATTGCCATGAGTATGTGGGCTGTGGTGGGTTGTACCTATCCTTGTGTTTTCCTGACAGACATATCTGGCTGACTTCCTTGGCCAGCCACCCCGAACAGGGGGAATTTTGATTAAATTTAAATAGGAACAAAGAGCATAAAAAGTTTTACTAGTAAAATCAATAGTAGACTTTGTATTATACGGGGTTTTTAAGTTATTTTTTTCCTGAGTTGTGAATAAATCTAACTAAAATTGTAAAAAAATTTAACAGTAAAATTAAAAAAAATTGTTATCCATGGTTTTGAGTGAATCATCGTACCTTTCAAATTCTAATCTTTTTGTAGTTCCAAAATATTTTTCTACTCCATAGTGCTCCCAGTATGTCTCTCTTGTAAATGATCTCTCTTTTAATTAAACCGTAATAGAAATTGTAAATTTTTTTATTAGTAAAATAAACAATAAAATTTAAAATTTTTGCTATGCAGAATTTTGAGTGAATCACCATACCTTTCAACGTATAATCTTCTGAATAGTTCTACTTCTCCAAAGTATTTTTCTTCTACACAGTGCTACTCATATGTCTCTATTACAAATCACTCCCTCGAAATTTTGGGAAAAATAATGAAATAAACGATAAGATTTTACTTTAAAAGACATTATGAAATTAGATTTCAAAAAATCAATTGCCACCCATTTTTTAATTAAAAAAAGAAAAGAAAATAAATCATGTTTTTTTTCTTCAATATATTGAAACATTGGTGTGTTCGATAGTCAAGCGCACTAGTGAATTTATAGTAAAGCACACTGACATTGTCTAGGACCCAAAAAAATTTCAACGCACCGACATCATACAATTTTTTTTTTTTTTTGGAAATCTTGAAACAATGTGATTCATTATTTTAACGCAATGATGTGGTTTTTTTTTTAAAGCATTGATGTTGTAATTGCTATAAGAGCACCGAGATGGTTGCATTTTTATTTTATTTTCTAAAACATGGAAATAGGTGCATACCTGTGCTATTTTCTTTTGTAATTGCATCGATGCATTTTTGTACAAGAGCATCGATATGATAACAATTTTTTTTGAATGTCAGAAATCAATGCAGGTATTATTTGAATGCCCCACTCCTATTATTGTTTAAATAGATCTTTGTTATCATCTCTGATAAGCTCACCAATCATGTTTAAAAGATATCTGAAAGTTTATTTTCACATATTAATCTCAAATTATCCCTTAGGATGCATCCACATGAATTATAGTAGTTCATAGTATACATTTCATCTTAAAGTCACCTTAATCTTGAAAAATTGTTTGAAAATATATTAAAATTCAAATTATAGTTATATGGTTCTCGAGATTAATTTTAGATATGCACACAAAATTTTATTTCAG
Source organism: Pinus tabuliformis (assembly GCA_031772625.1). Classification (NCBI taxonomy): domain Eukaryota; kingdom Viridiplantae; phylum Streptophyta; class Pinopsida; order Pinales; family Pinaceae; genus Pinus; species Pinus tabuliformis. Next base: position 911,254,765 of record CM062815.1, on the reverse strand, counting down.
ATTTTTCTCAAATATAGGGACAAAATCTCAAGAATATCAATTGACCAATTCTTCAAATTCTAGCTCGTTCCACACTGTTAATCAAAGTCCTTTCTGGAATTAGCCCTTTCCATCTCTAGTAAATTCATATTTTATTTATATTTAGATTATCTAATTGATTTTTTTTTTAATCCATGTCAATTTGAATGTAAATCTATCGAAATTTGCAGGATCCTAATTCAAAATTGAGTTCAGTTGCAGAAAATATTCCTCCATTTCAAAAATGTTCGAATCTTGTATCAGGAGCAGCATATCGTAGGCAGTTGGTAGATGAAACTAGACAGACTCTTCACCTTGCCAATTGGAACACAACATCTACAACCATAATCCTAGATAACGAATGGTAATAATTGTTTGCTATAATATAATTTCAACAAACCAATTGCATTCACGTGCTTACTAATATCATTGATATTGTACTAATGACGTTCAATCTTTTTTGAAATTAGGATTCTAGTGATGATGAGCAACTCGCCTATCATGTTCCCGTGCACCCCATTACAATGTCAAATCGAGATGATGAAAGGGATGAAGAAAAAAGAGAAGGGGAGCTTGTCAAAACAAATGGAAAGATGTGCATGATAAAGAGTAAGTGCAAGCTTATCATTTATCAAATTAATACATAGTAACTATTCACATTGAAATTCATATTAATGCATATTTTTATCTCATACGTAATCTATATATATATGTGTGTGTGTGTGTGTGTGTGTGTTAGTTTGATTTCATCAGCGAATTCAGAAATTGAAGCCATCAAAAACTTCGTTCTTTACAATATGCAAGCGACACAACCACAAGTTGCGTTGTATTGAAAAAAGAGGAGGAAATGGCACAGTGACATGAAATAATTCAAACAGTTGAATGGTAGAAGTGTGCATTATCCTGATCGTTTAAAATAAAATATGCTAATGACATGCCCTAACGGTTGGGTTTTTGATCAAGTTAGGGAAAAATACGGTGCATCTCGTCGTTACCTGCATGCTGAAGATGATGTGTTAAACATAGGGATTGGGTGTAACAACTTAGTAATTATAATCTTTTTCTGTACAATTTTAACTTCATACTTCCCCTTTGAATTCTAACATTTTTATATATTTTACATTTCTAATTATGTTTGGGTTATTAGACACATGACACTGTGATTTTTTCACTTTTTAATAGGTGCATTTCTTCCCATCTATGTGGGCATATGGACATCATTTTCATACAGAGGATGTCAATTATGGATGCATGACACAAGACTATGGAGTGGAATTCAAGTTCGATGAATCTAGTCGTGCTAACCACCGCATCAAAACCTAATGCAGTGGACATTATGTTATGTTTCAAAGAAAAAAGAGATCATTCAAGTGGAATTCTCTTCATTCCAATGCATTATTTTTAGGTGCAAGTGGTGGGACATCTTTGATTAGAATAATGCAAGGGAAGATTGTGGTAGTGGGTTGATATCTTCCAACTCTAGAAAGATGTGGCATAAAGCTAGGGAGCCTTATGTTTTCCCAAAACACAGCAACCATGTGTTTTTTTGTAACAACACTAGTTAAAAATAAATGTAAAAAAAAAAAAAAAAAAAAAAAAAAAGATAAGACCATCGTCATGGGAAATGTATTCCAAGCTAAATGGTGGGAAAAGAATCCTAGTGGGTGTTCATTCGGCTTATTACAGGTAAGGAAATTGGCAAAGGCAATGGAAAAGGCTTTGGAAAGGCATGAGGCATTTATTGGCATTTTATTTATGAAAATAAAGGAAATTAAGAGAAAAGGTAGGTGAAAGGTCACAGGTTTCATGTGAGGAGGAAATTGAAGGAAAATAATGGAAAATGAAGAAAATATAGGCCTCATTGATAAAAAGGCTTATGAGGATTAGTTGGCAAGATTTTTATAGGTTTTGGTGGAGCTCTATTCTATTCTCTCTCTCTCTCATACTCTTGGACACTTAGAGTTTTCTTGGAGCACTCTTGGAGAGTGTGGTATACTTGGAGTTTTGGACCAAGAAGGCAAAGGAAGAGAAGGAAAGATCAAGAGGACATTGAGATCAGCAACTACAATGAGTTTTTCTTGCAGGTACCGAGTTATATGTTTTCCTCACTAGTTTTGGCATGCATGGCATATGCATGTCGTTTATTGGTCATGATTTGTCACTGGCATGGAGGATTTCCTGGGTTGACAGTGAGTTTTCCATGCCTTTCCATTTCCTAGATAGCCATGGTGTTGTGGGTTCATTTCTTTGTTTTTATGGTTTGTTCTCATGTTTCCTTTAGCTTGCGTTGAGTTATTAGTTCTTGGAGCCTTGGTTGGGAAAACGCTCTGGAAGCCTCGTAATGACTTGGGTTGAGTTATTAGTCCTAAACACTTGGTTGGATAAATGGTCTGGAAACCCTGTAATGACTTGGGTTGAGTTATTAGTTAACTTGATGATTAGGATTATAACATTAATATATTTATGTTATATGTATCATGCTAAATTGGATTGGATTATGCAGATGGTTAGGGTTATGACATTCACGTATGAATCGACTTATTGTGACATTGTGTTGTACTAATCTAGACCGATTGTACATATGTGATGTTTATGTAGGAATGACAAATGTTTATTAGCTTAAGATGTTAACATGTTAATTAGTTACTATCATGGACATCATGACTTTATTTATGGTTGGGTTTATATGTTGTGAAGATATATCGTACTAATCTAGCCTGATTGTGTAGACAAGATAGCCTCCCCTAAGATACATTCAAGTATGAGCTTTCTTATGTCATCTACTATGTGCTTGAATGTCTGATTATGTTGTCTATTTGATGTTTAAGTGTTTGATTATGTCATCTATTTTATTTATTTAACATGGTATGTTTGTAAGTTGGTTGAATGTTTAATGAATTTCATAATATCACTATGTGTATGTAAGACTGCATGAGGGAATGATTTAGTTTTATGATGGTTGTACTATGATATGAAATGATCATTGACTAAAACTGATGTAGAATTGATTAGCCATTAATGAATTGAATGTTAGCTGAAAGCACGAAAATCAAGGATAACTGCTTGAAAGAAAAACTTTATGATAGCTTGATTAAACACAATTAGGATGCATAAGAAATGAAGCAATATACTATAAAAACATAGTTATACAAGACAATGAGATTGATGATGGAGTTCGTCCCTGATGGACTACGTCTCCGTGTCCGCTTTCAGGATGGGCGACTGTTTTTATTAGGAATGAAAAGGAGTTGATTACACAATGATTCTATTAGACTAAACTTGCACACAGGAAATTTTGACCTTTGTAACCAAGAAACTCTCTGAACCAGCTTTCCAACGCTACTTACGGATTCCAAATCCAAATTCGGATGCCCAAGATATGATGAAAACATCAACTGCCTCTCTGTCTTAGCCTCTGAACGACAAGTTCCAAAAACACTCAAAATCCTCACTACCCTTCAAAATTCGGCAAATGTACATTTATACAGTGATTAGATGCATCATAACCATTGTGGCTCACTTGGGAATACATCAGCCGCCTTTGAGGGTACGATTTAGAGTTTTAGGTGTGATTTGGTGTGTCACTTAGTGACATACAAGTTTGTTTAACAAAAAACTTGACAAAACACCCAAAAATACATTGGATAAGAATTTAACCGCTGGTGGTTAGCTAACCGGGTGGAGGTGGTTTTGCTTTTTCGTGTGACCAGCCATGATCTAATGGTAGGCTTCCACCTTCGCGGTCTGCTATGGTGGTTCCATCTACCCTCGCAGTGACTGTTGCAATGTGTCTGCATTCTTCCTGCGTCGTTAACCCTAGTGGCTTATCTCCAATGCAGTTTTGGTTCTGAGACCTGGCGGCTAAACTCCTCACTATTCACATGGCGATGTCTCCAATGTAGTTTGAAACTGGCAGTTGATGGCTTAACTCGGACGGTTTGATGTTGCAGTTACCCTGTCTCCAGTCACATGCACCCGGTATCCGGTACCGCTAGAAGTAGTGGCTTATGAAACTCGACGGTCTTACATGACCCTGTCACATGTTTCTGATGTGGTTAGGCTACCTTCGGTTAGAGGTGATGGTTTTATGACTGTCCATTACATTTAATATTGTTTTATATTGTTTGTAATGTTTAAAACTATTATGAGAAGGTTTTAGAGCTAGGTTTTCATATATAGTTTAAATTTGATAGGGTTGGAACATAAGTTTAGGTATTTAGATTTAGTTTTTAATACATATTGCAATGTATTAAGGTTTAGGTTTGGGTTTTGTACTAGGATTTTGATTAGGTGTTTAAATATAGACTAGGGTTTTAATACATAGCTCATCAAACCCCATTTACAATCAAGCATCACCAAGTGACATTAGCGACATTTGTCACATGGCGATGAACCCCTCGGCAACAAAACCTGTGAGTGAAAGACAACCCAAATCCTACAAAAGCGAATGAAAAACACATGTTGTTGACCAAATCCTGGCGGAACTATCGATGAACACAAGTTGACAGCCAAGTACAAACCTATATCAACTGAACGCCATGAAAACCAACACCATTACCTGAATAACCTAATCCATAACCAATAATGTCGAAACTGTTGACCCTGAATTGAATTGACAATGATATTGAACACCGATGACAACACTTGAACACCTATGCAATGATCCAATGAGATCCTCCTGGATCATTCCTCTCCACTTGAAGGCTTTTGGACCATAAAAGTTTGACTAAGCAAATAGTCAATGAGGGTAGAAATACCTCTCTTTCCACCTTGACCTGATGATGTACCAATACATTCGATCAATCATTTGCAAGTGATGACCTTGATGATGTTGACCATGGTACTTTTCGAGTCAGTGACCTGTTTCATCCATTTGCAGTATGGACAACTTGCGACGATGGGCAAACACCTGTTATCAACATGGAAATTGATTTCTTTCCATGAAGAACCATGTGTTAGTGATTCATAATCTTTGAAAACAGTTTCTACTAGACATTGTTTAATACCATCAACATGTATAAACAATCTATTTTCCAGAATGACAGAGACAATCAAAGATACTCTTGACATCAAACCAGCTATACTTTCCTGATTCCTGATTACTAAGTGAACTTGTTGCAATGAACCTATCCAACTGTAAGGTGAAATTTGCTACAATGTAGTTTGCCTTTAAAAGTATTGACTTAGCTATTGATTTGTTTCAATCACTTTTCCTTCATTTATTACATGATGTTTCCATTGATTAGCACTTTCCTGATGTGTAAGTTTCCCTTAGACATTTTGACAATTCTTTAGAAAAGGCTTTGATATGAAAACATATATATTTCCTATCCACTTGAAAAGAGGTTTACAAACTATTTGAAACATGTATTGGCGACACAATACAAGAGAAATTGAACACTGGTTTTCCCCAATACTCATCTGTATCCCTACAACTGTTAAGTTCCAAACTTAAACTGAATTGATTCATTCTGACATTAGGAAGAGGAGCTTTAGGCACAAACTATAATTCATGTTGTATTCCCTGCTTATGATTAAGATGTTTGGTTTTACATACAACTGGCATAGTTTCTATCTCTTTAAACAAACCATCTTTAAGCTGAGTCTCATAACTTAAACAACCATCATGTCGATTGTTATGTTTTCCTTTCATACACATGATTACAAATCTCTTGTTTCAACTTATTAATCACTTCATCTGATTAACATTAACTGAGTTCAAGTGATTTTTACTTTAATGTGCCCTGACAATAAATTCAACCCCATCTTTCTTAAGGTGATATTTGTATTCTCTCCTGTAAAATACTGCATCACGATCATAAAGATAAGGACTTCCTAAGACAACTCCACGTATGTCTATTGGAACCACATCTAATTCCACTTCATCAATGTAATTAGCTGTTATGGAAAATCTTAATCGACATTGTTTGGTGACTTTTATCTGAGTTGATTTATTTAGCCATGCTAATGGATATGTTCTTGGATGATTCTGTGTTTCCAAACCGAAACTTTTAACTAAATATTTAGAGTTTAAATTTACCTGTGATCTACTGTCAAACATTGTATCTGTCTTTGTGTGCTTAGAAGTTATCCTTATGTTAAACAATTCAACTCATTTATCCTCATTTGAAGGATTTATGTTTGATGAAGATGCAATAGTTTTCGAACTGTAACCAATGTCATAAGTTTTCGAACTTGAACCAATGTGAGAAGTTTTACCTGAATCTGAACCTAGATCTTACTGGACTGCTGCAATGGCCTTCTTTTCATCCTTCTCCTTAAGGAACTTTTTGGACTTAAGTTCTGGATGAAGTTTCCAACACTTGGATTCATCATGACCAATTCTTTGGCAATTAGAACAAGTAGGTCTTTCCTTCTAAGCTATTGCTAATTTCTTTCTCTTCAAATTGTTCTTCCCCTTAGTGTCACTGGAATATTTGATTTCCAACTCTTTGGATGACTGCGATGAAAACTTGAATGGTCTACCACCTGATTCAATATGTATGGCTTGAACACACACTTCATCAAAATCATCAGGATTAAACATCAATAATGTATGTTGCAAATATGAATGTAAACTACCGATGTATTTTAACAAAGTTTCACATGTATCCAATGAAATAACAAGCACCAATGCTTTCTTTCTGAACTCCTGAGTAAACTCCTGAAGACTTTGCTCTTTACCTTGCCTCATATGCTTCTAATCAATAACAATTTGTTGCATGTATCCTAAAGGACAAAACTTTTTCCTAAGATCTTTCAAAAAGTTAGACCATGAAGAGATGACCTTTCCTTTATGCTTTACATCTATCAGAGTTTTACTTTCCCACCAAATTAAAGATTTTCCCCTCATTCTAAGTGTAGCCAACTGAATTTTAGTTTTATCATTAGAAATGTTCTGAATGCGACAATACACTTCTAACTGCATAATCCAGTTATTTAACTTTTAAGGATTCATTTCGCCATCATAAATAGGTAACTCAAATTTCACATCAAGTTTCAAAAGAGATGTTTCTTAGGTTTCTTTTCTGTTTTAGATTTTGCACTAGAAGAAGAAGAAGATGATGATGATGATGGAGATGATGGAGGCGAAGGAGGTTTATCAGCCTTTCCTTTACCTTTTTCCTTCTTCGATGTCTTTAAAGAAGAAGTTGCATCTCTCGCCTTCTTGTCTTCGTAAAGTTCTCCCAACATCTGCTGCATAGTCAAGAATTCTTGCTGAAACAGTTCATCACCCATCTTAGTTTCAGTGTTTTCATTTGCATCAGATCTTGACATGGTTGATTTATGAAAGACTCGTCACTTTTCAATCTCTAGATCGATCTACTCAAGGATTCCCTCTCCTCGTTGCGACTTTGACCTAGTTAACATTCAATGGAAAATTCTACAAATGCAACCTACTCCGATACCAAATTATATGATCTAAAATGATCATTGACTAAAACTGATGTAGAATTGATTAGCCATGAATGAATTGAATGTTAGCTCAAAGCACGAAAATTGAGGATAACTGCTTGAAAGAAATGAAATACTTTACTACAACTGATTAAACAGAATTAGGATGCATAAGAAATGAAGTAATATACTTTAAAAACATAGTTATACCAGACCATGAGATTGATGATAGAGTTCGTCCTTGATGGACTACGTCTACTGGTCCGCTTTCAAGATGGGCGATGATTTTTATTACGAATTAAAAGGAGTTTATTACACAGTGATTCTATCAAACTGAACTTGCACATAGGAAATTCTGACATCTATAACCAGGAAGCTCTCTAAACCAACTTTCCAATGCTGCTTACGGATTCCAAATCTGACTCCGAATGCCCAAGATATGATTAAAACACCGACCACCTCTCTGTCTCAGCCTCTGAATGACAAGTTCCAAAAACACTCAAAAACCTCACTACCTTTCAAAAGTCTGCAAATGTACATTTATACAGTGATTAGATGCATCATAACCACTGTGGCTAACTTGGGAATGCATCAGCTGCCTTTGAGGGTACGATTTAGGGTTTTAGGTGTGATTTGGTGTGTCACTTAGTGACATTACAAGTTTGTTTAACAAAAAACCCAACAAAACACCCAAAAATACATTGGATAAGAATTTAATCATTGGTGGTCAGCTAACCGGGTGGAGGTAGTTTGGTGGTTTCGTGTGACTAGCCACGGTCTAACTGTAAGCTACCACCTTTGCAGTCTGCCCCAGCGGTTCCAGCTACCCTCGCGGTGACTATTGTAATGTGTCTGTGTTCTTTCCATGCGATTAACCCTAGCATCTTACCTCTAATGTTGTTGCGGTCCTGAGACCTAGTGGCTAAACTCCTAACTATTCACATGGCGATGTCTTCGATGCGGTTTGTAACTGACAGTTGATGGCTTAACTCCGACGATTTGATGCTGCTGTTACCCTGTCTCCAGTCACATGAACCTCGTATCCACTGTGGCTAGAAGTAGCAGCTTATGAAATCTAATGGTCTTACATGACCCTGTAACATGTTTCCGATGTGGTTAGGCTACCTGTGGTCATAGGTGACAGTTTTATGATTGTTCGTTACATTTTATATTGTTTTGTATTGTTTGTAATGTTTAAAACTATGCCGAGAAGGGTTTAGAGCTAGGTTTTGATATATAGTTTAAATTCGATAGGGTTGGAGCATAGGTTTAGGTCTTTAGATTTAGTTTTTAATACATATTGCAATGTATTAAGGTTAAGGTTTAGGTTTTATACTAGGATATTGATTAGGTGTTTAAATGTAGACTAGGGTTTTAATACATAGCTCATCAAACCCCATTTACAATCAAGCATCACTAAGTCACATTAGTGACATTTGTCACATGGCGACAAACCCATCGACAACAAAGCCTGTGAGTGAACGAAAACCCAAATCCTGTGAAGGTGAACAACAAACACAAGTCATAGACCAAATCCTGGCAGAACTGTCGATGAACACAAGTCGATAGCCAAGTACAAACCCATATCAACTGAAAGCCATGAAAACCAGAACCATTACATGAACAACCTGATCCATAACCAATAATGTCAAAACTGATGACATCGAACTGAATTGACAACAATACTGAACACCGACGACAACACTTGAACACCTATGCAATGATCTGAGGAGATCCTCCTAGATCATACTAACACATGCATTGAGATAGTTGACATGTACTTGAGTGTGATAGGTGATAATTGTGACATTATATCTAATGACTATGAGTTGACTATGGATTATGACATGGTTGTTAGAATTGGTAAAGTTTTATTTCCAAGTAATACATATGATGTCTTGATATTTGGAACGTGAGTCTGACATGTGTGAGTAGTTGCAGGGTAACAGGCTTGGTATTAGCTTGAGAAGGTGATAGTTGATGTGTTATATAACTAAAAATTAGGTGAAGTGACAGTACATAGTAAGACTTAATTGCAACAAGGTAAAAAGGGTAAACCAATGGAATTGGGAAAGAATTCCTTTGGCTATGATTGGAAACCCTAATTCCAAACGAATTAGTGCTTTGTATATAGGAAATATTCTTAACCTTGATCTTTTTTTAAATTAAGTGCATATGTGCTATATTCATGCACATGTATTTTATAGGTATAATAGTTGGTGTCTATTTACAGTAGATCTATCAAAGGAATTGGACTCCCTTAAGAGATGGCATGCATGTGTTCAGTTGCAAGACAACATGCTTGGCACAAAAATGTAAGGTAATCATTGTATTGTTATGTTTATTTATGCACTGACAATTGTGTGTTTATGGTAGTATGATGTAGGTGATTGCATAGAAAAAGAGACTGCAATGAAATATTGAAGAAGGCTTAGGTTGAGGTCCCTTACAAGCATTGGGAACCATGGGGATTGAGTCATGGCATCTATTTTTAGTCTTTTTCTTTTGGTATTTTGGAAATTTGTTGTTCTTGATTGCTGTTTTGTTTGCATCTTGTGCATGGCCATGCCACTTTGTTTGTGGTGTTCTATTATTGTTGGTTTTCCATGGTTTTCTTCTTGTTTGCTTCTTGGTCTTGCCTTTATTGTTTTGAGTCTTTGGAATTTGTTGGGAAGGAGGAAGTTTATGGAGCTCGGGGAGAGATGTGTGGTGCCTAACAGGTAAGGTAAGATTTGGATGAAGCTTGGAGCATGTATAGGGTTAGCTGAAGGCAAGAGTATCACAACCAATTGGATTGGGTGGGTACATTGGTGTAAATGGACGATGGCAGGACAGTTATGGGAAACATAATCAAGAAAGGTAAGGTGAATGGATTTGATGCATCATACGCCTTGGATATGTTGGGAACTGTTGTTCTCAATGTTGCGCATGTGTTGCATGCATAAAGGGAGTTATCTTAACCTTCACCTTATGATGTCTAGTAATTATGTTGTGATCATGATTATTCTAATGTTTGTATGTGTGTATATATGTATGTATGTATGTATGTATGTATATATGTATGTCATGTCTGACAAGGTCGTCATGGATCATAGTTATTAAGACTAATAATTATATGTATATATATGTTTTTATCTATGTCATTGTCTAATAGATTGTTTAATGCTAATATTTATATGTATATTTATGTATGTATGTATGTTTTCCTTTAATAAGGTTGTTAGGAATCATTCTTGTGGAGGAATTATTTCTTACGCAGGTGAATGGCATGAAGAGGTTCTTGGATTATGAGGAATCAAGTAGAAGAGTAGTCATGAAAAATATATGAGGTTAGTATCATGTGGTTATGACTTGATATTATGTGATTATATTATGTCCATGATATGGATAGGCTATATCGAGGGATTCATTAGTGAAATGAAAGTAGTGTCGTCTGTGAGATGCTAGGATTAGCATGGATGGTACAAAGACACTAGAAGCAAGGTTGCTTGGTAGAGACAACGTGGTTTTGGATGTGTGGTACTATTATTGTGCATATGTTGTATATGTTGTACATGTTGCATCTGTGATGTTGTGCACACATGGTGTTGTGCATATATAGTGTGTGTACATGTTGTTTATGCAATGTTATGTACAAGGTGGTACATATAGTGTTGTGTGAATGTTTCATATGCAGTGCTAGGTATAGATGATGTTATGTACATGTTGGATTAGTGGTGTTGTGTACATATTGTACTGTGCACATGATGGATATGTGGTTTTGTGTGCATGTTGGATATGCAATGTTGTGTACATAGAGTGCTATGTACATGTTGTATATGCAATGCTATGTACATAAGGTGTTATATGCATGTTGTACATATGGTGCTATGTACATATGGCGTTGTGTACATGTGGTGTCATGTACATGTCATGCATGTGGTGTAATTTAAGTTTGGAATTGTGTACACATTGTACAAGTGGTGCAATGTACATGTGGCATTGTGTACACAATGTGCAGGTGGTGCCGCGTAGATGCGATATTGTGTACACACTATGCAAGTGGTGTTTTGTATGGGTGGTACTATGTACATGGTGTACATGTGATACTAGTGTACATGTGGTATTAGGTGCATGGCGTACATGTTGTGTTGTGTACATGTGGTACTATGTATGTGAATTGTGTAGTCGTGTTATCATGACATGTGTATTCATTGTGTTGTACGTTGTGTACGTATGTGTATTGTGTTGTACATTGGGTGTAAGTGAATGTATTATGTGGTGGTCTACACCAGATGTAGGAATATGTATTCTTTTGAATTGTACACTAGGTGTAGGTGTATGTGTTATATGTCAGGTGTAGATGCATGTATTGTATGGTGTTGTATGACATGTGTGGTTGTATGTGTGTGATGCACACTATGTGTATGTGCACATGGTTGAGGAGAAGACACTAGGTGTTTCTCGGGTGTAGCAACCGATCTTGAGTGTGTACAAAATAAAGACAAAGGTAGAAGCTAAGGATTGTTTAAAGGACAAGTATCAACATTTCTTTTCAATTTTATTATGCATGTGATTTATGATTCTGGTCCATGTTGATTACATGTGATCTATGATGATTGCATGTGATTCATGATTTTGTTCTATGATGGCTGTGTTTTGATCTAACCTGATGTGATATTTTTATACATCTTGATTTCGTCAAATATGTTAGTTTGAATTTTTGTGATAGCATTTAAATAGGATTGCAAGTGTATCTTATTGACGAGCTACCAATGAGGTATGATGTGAACTTATTTCAATTTATTTTAAATCTAATGGAAATTATGGGCTTGGTAGAAGAATGCATGAACATGCCCAGCTGGGTGGTTGAAATTGACTGCAAGAATTTGCAACCACAAAAGGAATTGGAAAACACAATAGTATGTTGGTAAAGTATTCAAGAGCAGGGCCATTGTGGGACATTGGTAACCAATAGTGTCCATTTATTGCCATGATCATTCTATGACTGGTATGATGGTTTGAGGTAGATATATGCCTTGGTTTTTGTATCTTACGATGCGAGGAAGCCTTTCCAAGGGATGGACTACTCGAGATGGGGGTGTGGGTGGAACTTGGAAAGTATGTGACTACACAAAAGGGGGTGACTGTATTTCTTGAGGGACTATGTAGGAGAGAAGGGAAGGCTAGGGATATATTTTTTTTGGTCATTATCATTTCTAGATGGAATCAAATGCACATTGCTAGTGTGCCCTAGAACAATGAGTCAGTATCTAGTCACTGAGAGGACAAGTGGCACAAGATTGTAGTGCTAGACATTGGATGCATATTTGGCCTTGCAGTGGATTCTAGACTTCCTGGGAAGTAGGTGAATCCTGGTATTACTTTGAGGGTAGAGGTGTGAGCCTCTCAATTCCCTTATTGCGGGTGTAGGCATCATATCCATTTATTTGTTAGTTGAGCAAATGTGCATATGTGTATATGTGTGTATTATTGTAAACATTCTATCGAACTAGATTTATAAAGATCCAGAGAAAATATGATTATTTGATAGGTGAAGAAAATGTGTATGTGTGGTTATTTTGTAAATATCGTAATGAGTAGTGTTATAAAGCTCCCGTAAACTGTATGTTTGTCATGTTTTAACATATGGTCATTATACATACTACAAAGAGCTGTGTTATAAAGCTCCATGGGTAATGTGTTTTGTTTTCAGCAATTTCCTGGTTATAGGTGTCATTCAACACTGAGGATGGTTTTCCCCCAAGGGGGAGGGTTCTGTAACAACCCTGGTTAAAAATCCATGTAAAACAAAATATAAGACCATGGTCAAGGGACACATATTCCAAGCTGCATGGTGGGAAAAGCATCCTAGTGGGTGTTCATTCAGTTTATTGTGGCTAAGGAATTTGGAAAAGGCAATGACAAAGGCTTTGGAAAGGCATGGAGCATTTATTGGCATTTTATTTATGAAAATAAACGAAATTAGGAGAAAGGGAAGGCGAACAATCACCAGTTGCATGTGAGGAGTAAATTGAAGGAAAATAATGGAAACTGAAGAATATAGAGGCCTCATTGATAAAAAGACTTCTAAGGATCAGTTGGAAAGCTCTTTACAGGTTTTGGTGTAGGTCTCTTCTATTCTCTCTTTCTCATACTCTTGGACGATTAGAGTTTTCATGGAGAACTCTTGGAGAGTGTGGCATACTTGGAGTTTTGGAGTAAGAAGGCAAAGGAAGAGAAGGAAAGTGCAAGAGGACATTAGGATCAACAACTACATTAGGTTTTTCTTACAGGTACCCAGTTCCATGTATGTTTTCCTCACTAGTATTAGCATGCATGGAATATGCATGTGGTTTACTGGTCATGATTTTTCACTGGCATGGAGGATTGTCTAGATTTAAAGTGGATTTTTCTAGCCTTTCCATTTCTTGGATAGCCATGGTGTTGTGGGTTCATCTCTTTGTTTTTCTGGTTGGTTCTCATGTTTACTTTAACTTGGGTTGAGTTTTTAGTTACTAGAGTCTTGGTTGGACAAATGCTCTTGAATCCCTGGAATGGCTTGGGTTGAGTTATTATTCTTGGAGCCTTGATTGGACGAACACTCTCGAAGCCTTGTAATGACTTGGGTTGAGTTATTAGTCCAAGAGCCTTGGTTGGACAAATGCTCTAAAATCCCTGTAACAACTTGGGTTGAGTTACTAGTCCTCGAAGCCTTGGTTGGAAACATGCTTTGGAATCCCTTGGTGGGTTGAGTACTAGTTCCAGAAGCCTTGGTTGGAAAAAATCTCTGGAAGCCTGAAACAATTGTGCTTTGAGTTACTAGTCATGGACCCTTCGTTGGACAAATGGTCTGGAGCCTAGCAACAACCATGGGTTGAGTTACTAGTCCTGGAAGTTGAGTTGGAAAAAAAGCTCTGGAGCCTTGGAAGGCTTGGGTATATACCAATCCAATGATGCTTTTTTAATGTCCAACCATGAGGTGGAATAACTGTTTGATGGGTTGAAGAGGTTTTGCCTCTAGAAGCCCTTGATGCTTTTGATTGATGTGCTTTATGAGATCCCACATTCATGCGTGGAATAGGGCATGGGGGTTACCAGATGAAGAGAGATTTGGTTCAGCCATGCCTACGTTCTGGTGGAATATGGTATTCACATAATAGGTTTCCTTTTGAATCACTAATATGAGGTTATTTCTCCTTGTTATCTCACGAGTATTATACTAGTTTATATGTGGATTATATGGTTGTTGCTTCCTTGGTATTTTTGTTATTATTATGCTGGTTATGAATATGTATTATGATAGTGGTTATGTATGGCTCCCATCATGTTTTTACTTTTATATGAATGAACAATGTATCTATGGCCTAATGTATGAAACTGCAACTAATGTGTTGATGCATCAATGCTTCTTAGCATTTCTCAGATAAATATGAGACCTCTATGCTCATATATGTTGTTTAAACTTGTAGATTACATAATTGTGATATGTTTGATGAAATTCATGTCATGGCTAGTAGGGGTCTAGTCAAGTCCTTGTTCAAGTAATTGCATTTGTATCATCATTCCATTGTCATCTTTATGTTTTGAAGGTATCATTGAATCCTAAGTAGTGATATGGGATCTGGGCCTGAAAAATTGGCTCAAATCCCAATGACACTGGCACAACAATGAGAAAAATAGTGCTTGGACATTGGCATACCATGCTGTGGGAGCATACAGAGCCTTCTGGACACAAACATTCTCATATCATGGGAGCGTCCGGGGGTTAATTGGTTTAAAAACTTAGTGGGACTGAAGAGATGGTCACCTGAGAGGTTGGGATGGTTCCTAAGAGTCTTGTTGCTAATGTGGAAGGTCTTTATGGTGTGTTTCTATCAGTTCCACTTCCTTAAGGTGACTTAGGAGGTCGAATAATATGATAGTAACTTGTCATCACATGTTTACCCTAGTTGGCTAGTTACTCGGGTAGATGTGGGAGGAGGATGTTACATTTTTTACCCAAATGTGTTGGATAGGTATTTATGGTTTGTATTAAGACATGACCCTAGATCAAAACATATTTTTGAGAAAAACAATGATATCATGCCAAGTGAGGAAGATAATCAAGGTGATGACAATGGAGAGTGACATGTGTTTGTGTTATTTCATCATTTATACTATTGTTGTCTGGTTTTCTTTTCTTTATTTTGCTAATTATATTGGTTTTTTATTCATCTTGTTGGCATTTTATAATATAATTGGTAAGATTCACAAATGTTTTAACACGTTTTTTGCAATGGAAGTTTTTTTTACACTTAAAACTAAGTATTTCCAATTGTGTACAATATCTATGATAATAAGGATTCAAGGTCATAATCCTTCTCAAATAGGAAAATTAGAAGAAAATAGTGAATTTAGAAATAACATTGAAGATTTAGTCTCGATTTAGATACTTATTGGTTTATTAACCAGTTGACATGTTTTTTCTTCTTGCTTAGGTCAAAATCAATATAAATTATCATGTAGTGATAACTCTATGAGGACTTTAACACTAAAGGAATTGTGCATTAATATGTAAGATTAAATTGTTAACATGAGAGGTAAAGTCATGATTAATATATTTAAATTATAGTTCTTGCAACATTATGTAAGTTGAAAGGAGGTCTTATGCATATATAAAATATTGATTACATCTTTTTATGGACCATAACAAAGACAAATGGGCTTACATGGATGCATGAGAGGTTTTAATGTTTTCTTCATGGATAATGGAACATTTTTTACTTTTCTTTTCAATGGTAATTATAAATAAAAGTAATTGAATTAATAAATATTTAATGGCTAAGAATTAAATGACAAATAATGTGATGGTGATTAAGAGACATTTGTTTGACTTTCAAATAGATTTGGTGATTCATGTTTCTTTCCTATTTAGATTATGTAAAAAAATATCTATTTTTATGCATTTATAAGTAAATTATTTAAAGTAGAAATGTCTTTAACATTGTGAACATGATGTAATATTAGCTAGGAGAAATGTGAAAACATGAATTTTAATGACAATCTCATGATAAGTATGTGGAAAAAATAATATTTTTTTTGTTTGTTAACTAAGAAATAGTAACATATTTTATTTGTCAATAATTTAAATCTAATATAGTATCATTTTTGTACTATTTACCTCATATTTATTATTAAAAAAAGTTAAATTTAAACCATACAATAGCAAATAAAGAACAAAATTGTTATATCTTTATTACTAGAAAAAAATTCACTTGCCTCTTTAAAGGATAACTTCCAATACAACAAATCCCCAAGTACAAGTAACTTAACGAGCCTTATTTTACATTTCTTGATCCTCATCTTTAGAGAGAGAAATTTATAATTTAAATTGGTAAGACTTTCTATAAATATTAAATTTAAATTGCTTGAAAATCTCATAACTTCATTAATAAATTAAATTTTATAAAAATAGAATTTTTTAATTTATATTAAATCTAAATTAATTATAAAAAAAGTTGAGTTAAGTTTTAAAATTTTACAATAGAATGAATTTTACAAGCCAATATTGAATTGGTTAAATTGCGTTTTTGAATAATTTATTATTATTAATATTTCATATTAAAGATTGAATGAGTTACACATTTTCGTTTTATTAGGAATTATCTAAGTTATTTTAACTTTAATTATTTTTTCCTTGTGAGTATTGAAATATTTTACTAATTAAGTTAGATTGAATATCAATGAACTATCTAATAAAAGGACAAATATTTATCATAATTTTCCAATCATAGTCTTAACCATATTAAACTTTGTAATTTATAGAATTATCTTTGCATTTTTTAAAGTAAGTCGTTTTGCATGCAATTTCATATATACAAGTTTGATATAAGTTCACCAATACATAATATATAGTAAATATTATTTTATAAAACTAAACATCATGATGATAACCATCTCACAAACATAAACATCATCTAGGATACACATTCGAATTCACTACCATCATCTAATTATATACACATGTAGCACATACAAATGTCATTGACTAGCACACAAATCTAATAATCTAACAAGGCATCATCATCGTAATGACATCTAACAAAACACAAACATTGTAATCTAACATCATCACCACACACATCCTCAAATTGATATACTTCTCATGTCAAATAACTGCTATCACATACACATCCATCTAAAAGCACATTAAATGAAGATATCTAACATGACCTAACAATATACACATCAACACCAACATATAAATTAAGTACATAAAAATTAACAAAAAAATGTGATATATCTATCTATCTATCTATATATATATAAACAAATCAAATAACTACATGAAGTCAAATAAATGCAATCAAATATCTGATACAAAAAACATAGTAGTGCTACCCTGGTCTATAGTAAAAGATGATGGATGGACAACTACATCAATGTCTATTGAACTTTGAGGTGGAGGAGGAGCTGGTTGGTCTGCAGCAAAAGACAATGGATGGTTAACTACTACCTCAATTTCTATTGAACTCTAAGGTGGAGGAGAAGATGGCTAGTCTACAGGAGAAGATGATAGATGGTTAACTACTACCTCAACATGGTTTGTCAAACTCAAAGGTGGAGGAGGAGGTGGTTGGTCTTCTATGCCAGGAGAAACATAAGGCACATCCTCTAGCTCTAGCATCTCATCATTAAGTGACTAAGGAGGAGGTGTACCACTAGAAGGATCACCAACACCCTAAAATCCATGATCCAATGCGGTAATACTACCAGAAGCATCATGATCACCACCCTCATCATTATGATCATGATCACCACTCTGATCATCATGATCATGATCACCACCCTCATCTGATGTATCTATCATTGCATGCCCTACATCCCTCATTACTTCCAGTAACTTATTAGATCCAATGATATGACACATAAAGAGACATAATCTCACGCAGGCAGTTCTTGTAGAGATCCATAAATCTAGGATCTACGATACCGAGTTCTCATAGGGAAGACTCCCTCCTCAACCAAAATTCTGGCCAATCTGTTACAGTAGTCCATCCGAAATCACAGACCATCCCTATGGCACTAGGCGCCCACAACCCCTTGAGGATGTGCCTCACCCTCTTGGGCCTCGCCCATCTCCTCGTCTCCTCCATCTGGTGGGGGAGGAGGCATGTCCCCATCAAATGTGCTGATGTCTACAAAATATATATTACACAACAATAATTAGACAATTTCATTAAACAATTTAATGAAACTAGTTAAAGAACGTGCTAGAATATTTTTTATTCTAATTAATTAAAGTAACAAAATGAAACTTTATTAATTTAAAGAAAAAAATAATATTACCTTTATCATCTAGAGGCTTTTTTGGTGTGAAGAGGATTTTGGGACACTGTCTTCACTCGATCCCCACATATGGAAATGCCAACAAGATAAATGCATGGTCATCCTCACTGGACAGTAGCGCCAGTTCCTAGGCGCAAATCCTGACTAGATACTCCAGCAAGCCCCTCTAGGGCATCATTTTCCCCCACCTATGCATCCACATCTCAGTGATCATCCAAGGGGGTGCCGGTCAAATGTAGGCTTCGTCTTTGGAAACCTCTCAAAAAATAAACAAAAAATGCTCTGAAGTGAAAGGGAAGCTTGCCCTCCCGTGCATCATCGAACAACATCTATCTAAATCTATACAAAATTGCCTCAAAACAATGGTATACCTTATGATACAACATGGCGCCTGAATCAAAGAATCAACATAATACAAAAGAGGGAAACTAATGTGCTGCACAACGCTGCTAAAGTGTGCAATGGTGATGACTAATAATGAGAGGAACCTAACTCCTATGCAACAAAAGAATAAATCTGTAGCTATTCACCATGCACCTAAAAATATTCTGGACAAATTGCATGAGGCTCGACATATATTTGATTCTAGGCAAGCTGACTCTCAGTTGCAACCCCATCGGGGACACTAGGTAACTAGGGAAAATGCTCCCCTCTCCTGGGTAGGCCAGTGATAAAGTATATGTACTCATCATAGGGCCTATACCACGTCCTAGGACCAACATGGAAACCCTACCCCTGGACACTCCATCGGTGGATCAGATGCGCTAATAAGACCGAGTGCATATTTGCACCCGTCCTTCCTCATTTCCCTAGCTCCTAGGCCTAACCCTAGTCTCCACGCTACGTTTCTGTGTAGAAATTAGGGTTAGGACTATGTTTTATTCTTGCCACTCATTCCTTCACTCCCTATCTGATTTTTCATCTCCCTAAAATTTCTAACACATATCCCTAACTCCCTATTTTTTCTTACCCACATATGTCTTCCCTAACCCCTTCATTCCATCACCTAAATATATTAATCCCAATCCCTCCTCCCTCTTAAAACTCTATTTTTTCCTATCTCTTAAAATAGGATTTTTCTTTGCAATTGTAAAAAGTCAAGGGAGAAAATAAGTCATACAACAAAGGAGGTTAGGTGTTAAGGTTTGAGCCACTTGACACCAAAGAATTCTAGTCTTCAGCAATTGCCAGACAATGTTTCCAAAAGGTGGGTTGTTTAGGTTTTTGCAAGAAAATTCAACAAGGATGATACCATGACAAGTTGACAAGCCTCTTTTCCACTAACTTGAAAAGAGGAAAATCCACAATATTAGTGATAGACTTCATCATATCAACAGAGGTGATTGACATAATTTTTAGGGTTTTCAGGTCATTTTCCACACATAAGGAGAGCCTCACTTCAAAATATGCGTATGAAGTAAGGAAGATGAATTTGACAAATGTGAAAGAGGATTTTGTCAATAATAGACTAAGGAACAAAAACCTCCTTCATATTTTACAAAGTTATCATAGAATGGAAGATATGAAACTTTCTTGGAGACATATTTCAGAAAATCAAAATTTTCCAAGTTTATTTCCTATTTTAGTCATGCATTTGTGGCACGGATGTCGAGAAAATGAAAATTAATTTCCAAAAAATGAGAGATTGTTTTATTCAAAAGATATGTATCTACAAAAACCTCTTCCAATGTTGTAAAACGTTTCATGGTTAGAGAGATATTTCTCCATATTTGAGGGTTACGTATGCAGAAAACCTAGAAATTTTACACAGCCTTTTATCCGAAAAGGTAGCATGCCCCACACTATGTTTTTGTTGGGGTCCTCCATTTGACAAAAGGTTTACATTTATAGATTCCTTTTGACCTCCACATAAAAATTTTCCGACCGGAGTTCCACTTCAGCACATTCTGGCAGGTCAAAAAGTAAAACAAGTACCAAAAAAACAACTTTTTGCCATGTTTTTCAGAGGCATGCTATGTTTTTGTAGTAGTTGTGGGAGAGTTGAATTTTGGAGGTCTAGGAGCAATTGTTTTCAGTTATTAAGGGTTCTATGGTGTAGTAGACATGCAAATATTTCTCCATCATTTTACAGATCCTGATTTGGAGCACGGGAACCCCTCCAAAAGCCTTTTGCAAGTTGCACGCTGCATTTTCTGTAGGAACACTACATTTTCTACAGGCACACTACATTTTCTACAGGCACACTATGTTTTCTATAGATTCTCTACGTTTATGCCCAGAAATCACTTTTTCCATTTTTCTTAGTGAGTTTCGATTTTCCTTGATGTAATTTCTCATTTTTGATGTTATAATGATGTATTGGGGTGTAATTATGTTTGTTAAAGTAAAAATTGAGTAGATTCATGCTTGTAAAGGTTTCCATGGTCAAATGAATCAGTTTTAGGCCAATTTGGGAGTTTGTTTTAACCTCCCTAGTCATTAGGTTTGGTTAGAGAGATTTGTGTAAACTGATTCTATACTGAGAAATTCAACCCCTGAGAGAGGGGGATGTAGTTTTTGATCTATATGTAACCCAATCTAAGCCATAGAGAGGGTTGGATGTTTGAGAGTCTAGTGGAGCTATTGTACTTGATCATTTTGTAGTAATACAAGCCAGTTGCAGCTATTATTCAGGAATTCATGTGGTATGATCTTGTGGCAGTGTTTTTCTTCTGTAATTCACTTTTATGAATGAATAATTCATCTTCTTTCCATCTCTTTGATTTTAGTGATCTTCCTATGAGTTAATAAACATAATTCTTAAGATTAATCTCTGTTTGGTAGGAATTTCATGATTTTCTTATTCATCTTTTGATAAATGAATTCATTCTTCCCATGCTCATTTTGATCTTTTTCTTTTCTACCCTACACTACATTGAAAAAGCCTAAAGTGTTACTGAAACATACCTACATTGCTCCTCCATATTTTTGCAACTGAGTTCTGTGAAACCCTAGCCCTAGTTCCTTGGCTCATTCTTCATCCAACAAACCCTAAATTTCAAATATCTAGATCAAAACATACCTAGCCTAATATATTTTCTTCCTCCAGTGATTTTTGGCTGTTAAATCATAGAGAGAGCCCTCTTTGGTTTCGTAGCGCTAGCTACCAAACTAAAAACTTGGTTTGAGGTTACCTCTGTCGGTCTCCTTCTTAGAATGGGACACTATGGAGTGATAACAGTAATAGTAGGGCGAGGGTATAAATCCCTCCCCACTCTTTGGCCTCCCATGGTCAAATCGTATTGTACCGGTCCACCATTTCTTGTTGTTTCTCCCTCTATTGGCATCTTTGCTACATGATTGACATAAAATACATTAGCATCATACATAAAATACACTTTTTTTTTATTAAATGAAAAATGTATTTATAAATATGGAAACATAACTTTCAATAAAGAAAAAAATATATATTATCGATGCACCCAAAAAACAGTCATGCACTAGCTCTAGTATGTTGTCAAACACAACCCCAATAACATCGGTGCGCACATAAATATGACACACTATTTTGGTTCACAAATTTAAATTTTCATCACGGTGCCTCACACTTATGCACTGGTGCATACGTATAGCATTTTTGCACTGATACTAAATGTTCAGATTATCGAATGTACCTAGCTATAACTATATTTTTAAATTTTATTTTTGCAATGTGCTTGGTAAATATAAATGTACCGAGCATAACCTAAAACTTATACACATCGATGTATAATTTATTGCTTTCTCGATGCATTTTTATTTGCAAAACACACCACGACAATAGCAGTATGCTATTTTCATGCATCGAATGATAATGCAATCTATAAATTTACATGGTGAACCACTATATGTGCGAGCTAAACATATTGGGCACATCACACAAGATTTGTTTGTTTTTTTTTTCAAAATCAATGGAATTTTTAATCTAATTTTCAATCCTAATTCGCTAAAAAATTAAATTAGAAAGAAACATAGATATTACCTAGACATTTGCTCGTTGGTGAGGAATTTTTGACACGTAATGGATAAAAATAAATTTTACCATGGTTTGAAAAAAATGGAAAGTCAGGGAGTGAGAAAAGTACTAAAGGATGGCGAGAAAGAGAAGCACCAATGTCAAGGCACTTGCATGAGGCAAGAGTGGCACCAGTGATTTAGAGGTCTTCAACACCATAGATGGTGAAAATGAAATTTATGGCCGGGAGGTTTTCTTTTATTTAACCGCCCTCCGGTGCATTATTATAATCGCACTAGAGCTAAAGATATCCAAGAGCACCACTTGTTTTTAAATTAAAAAAATATATAACATTTATTTTATTAAGACACCCTGGGGTGTTCTAATATAGGTACCACGTGAGTGCTTTGTTTTACTACAACATTGCTCATTTTGTAAGAAGTAAAGACTGCTTAGAGGTTCTCTTTAGAAGATGCCCTAGGGGGTTTTAATAAATTTACAACACAGGTGCATTATTGGAAAATAAAAATACATTTTTTTAAACTGAAAAACTATAGCGGCGCTCCTTCTTGGTATGCACCATGGTGTTTTACTACATGAAGGGCACTGACGCTGTGGGTGTATATAGCACTGATTTTTTTTAAAAGTTAACCATTTTATGGTTTTATCAATTATTAAAGCGCTAATGCATTGTGTTATTTAACGCACCATGTTTTATTTTATTCTATAAAATTAAATTTTCTGCGATGCGCCATGTTATATGCAACACTGTTGCTTGTATAGATAGTAAAGAACCAATGTGTTTGTAGATATTAGACACACCATCTAAAAAACATTTGCTAAAACATCCGCCCACCCACCTCTGCTAGTGACCTCTGCTACAAACAGATTTTTGGGCTATTTGTATAGGGGATTTTGCAAAAACCTCCACTAGAAGGTCTTTTCCTTGTAGTGAAAATAAGTTCCCTTAGAAAAAATCAAGGTGAGGTATGAAAGTATCAAAATCGTTTTCATTAGAAATTAACCTAGTAGACTTTGATCTTTGTTCTAATTCTAGTCCAGAAGTTGTATATGGTATTGAATTTTTAGATTCTAAAGCCTCTATTAAACCATCATTCCCTGCACATCCCACCCTATATATATATATATATATATATATATTGTTGGGAGCGAGATCGCCCAAGGGCAGTTTTGGGGCTAAAAGCCATGTTAAGTCAATTTTTGTAATATAATTGTAAAGACTTCGCATTTTGTGGTCATGGAGCGCAAAGGTATTATGTGTCAGAAAAGGTAGTCTGCCCTTATTTTTTTAAAGTAAAGTCAGTTGTAAGAGACCTACCCATGGTTCGCCAACCATGGGATTGTATAAAAAGCGCTAAGCTCTAAGTAGCTAGAGACAATAGGGAGAATGGCAGATCATGTAATAGAGTGATAGTTTTGAAGAAAGAATTCTAAGTTTTTTGGCATTATCATATAGGTGTTGTCCTTGATGGCAACTTACTAAGATGATAGGTCTCAGTTCAGTCTCATAGAATGAATAAAAATATACATACGTAGGTTCCCCTTGATAAATCTGCGTATACACGTGGGTTAGCTAACCAAAAGGTGCATATACATATACATGCACTTTCATCTATTAAACCATCATTCCCTGCACATCCCACCCTATATATATATATATATATATATATATATATCTATATATATATATATATATATATATATATATATCTATATATATATATATTGTTGGGAGCGGGATCGCCTAAGGGCAGTTTTGGGGCTAAAAGCCATGTTAAGTCAATTTTTGTAATATAATTGTAAAGACTTCGCATTTTGTGGTCGTGGAGCGCAAAGGTATTATGTGTCAGAAAAGGTAGTCTGCCCTTATTTTTTTAAAGTAAAGTCAGTTGTAAGAGACCTACCCATGGTTCGCGAACCATGGGATTGTATAAAAAGCGCTAAGCTCTAAGTAGCTAGAGACAATAGGGAGAATGGCAGATCATGTAATAAAGTGATAGTTTTGAAGAAAGAATTCTAAGTTTTTTGGCATTATCATATA
Organism: Pinus tabuliformis; assembly: GCA_031772625.1. Taxonomy (NCBI): domain Eukaryota; kingdom Viridiplantae; phylum Streptophyta; class Pinopsida; order Pinales; family Pinaceae; genus Pinus; species Pinus tabuliformis. The sequence goes on along the minus strand of CM062815.1, from coordinate 911,230,046 downwards.
GGTGTTGTCCTTGATGGCAACTTACTAAGATGATAGGTCTCAGTTCAGTCTCATAGAATGAATAAAAATATACATACGTAAGTTCCCCTTGATAAATCTGCGTATACACGTGGGTTAGCTAGCCAAAAGGTGCATATACATATACATGCACTTTCATGCAAGGAAAGGCGCGTACATTTGGTTTTGGTCCATGGTATTTGGACCATGGTATTGTGAACCATGGTATTGGTCCATGTTATCTTGTCCAACGTGTTGACCCCAGCTATTTTGTCCAAGGTATTTATTCTAAGTAGTTTTGGACCATGGTATTGAGTAAGGACTAAGACTATAAAAGGAGGAGAAAATCATTAGGAAAAGACACTCAGAAAGTCTTGAATATCTGAGGTAGGGAGAGATCCAATATGTAGGTTATGGGTTTATGATGCTTTGCTTGATCTGAGCCAAGGAGGAATCTCAACAGTAGATGGAGGAAAAGATATAATGATGGATCGAGACCTTATGGCTTGGAATGCATCATCTCTATATGGTTTGATCATACTTATTCTAGATCTGTATACTGACATATGTAATGTTCTGTAAATCTTATGATCTGGGTATAACTCAAGTTTGGAATAGCTGCAAATCATGAATGAATATTTACAGATGTATACGCTGGTTGACTATGATAAAAGCACGTATATACGTAGGTTAGATAAATCTAAATAGCGTATACCATATAAACTATGATGTTTGGAGTTACAGGTGATTCTAGTTGTTGATGCAAAGTATGAGTTCTGGTGATTGTTTACTGGTGTTAGTATTCTGCATATTCAGATTGGTTGATTATGTTTAGCTTCAGTGTTGATGGATGAGATCTATAATGGATCAGGATCAAAATGACTTATCTTTATGTGATATGATGGGCTAGATCTGGTTGCTAACATACGTATTATCCTTGTATATGTAATGATCTGGGTATGTCTGAAGTCAGGAAGTGTAGCAAAGTTATAAGTAAGTAATTGATGACATATATGGTGGTTTGCTTTGGTGAAGTTGTGTATACACGCTGGTTTGGCTCTTCCAAGTAGTGTATGCACTATGAGGTATGATTTCTGATGATACAGTTGGTTCTGAATATTGTTGCAGAGTTCTGTGTTCTGCTCTATGTTTTGGTGACTGCATTTCGTTAACAGGGTTTCACTGATTCAGTATTGGGTGATTCAAAGATTGATGATGCAAGTGGTGATTGATTTTGTGCTTCAATGATATTGATGGGTCCAGTATGAAAATTGGATGAAACGTGGCCTTCAGATTATGGTGTTGTGCTTCAGGAGCATTCAGTCTGAAAATTTATGAAACATGGTACCTGGAGGAAGGAAGAGAAGGTGGTAGCCTTCTGTAGGTCAGCCCCTACATACTAGTACATCATCTAGTACAAGAGCTAAGGGGTTTGTAGCTCCCTTCCAGGAGAAGCTAGAGAACGAGAGAAGGTTGTAGCCTTCTGCAGCTAGAAGCTTGCGTAGTGGTATAAGGCTACACCCGTACATAAATGTTGTAAAAATAAGTTTCTTATTAAAAGAAGATAGAGATGAATTGCAGCAGGTGGTTTTCACCCACATTGGGTTTCCACCTTACATCATGGTGTTCATGTGTGCTTCTTGTGTGTGATGATCTGTTTTGTTTTACTACACCTGTTTACTGTTCATATGGTTAATGAAGTTCTGATGCACTAACTAAAGATCAACATTTAATGGATTAACTGAATCATAAGTTTGCTGGATATACGCTAGTTGCATTAGACATAGTTGCGTGTACGCGCAAGTTCCCTTAACTGAAGTAGCATATATGAATCTGAGTATGGAAATGAAAAATTTAATGACTTGATAATACTGATTCACCCCCCCCCCCCTCTCAGTATTATTTCCAACAATTGGTATCAGAGCATGTCCTTTGGTAGAAGCTTGATCGCTTGAAGGAGATCCGTAGAACAATGGGAAGGAAACTAAAGAAGAAAGTGCCTAAGAAGAAGAAGAAGTCATCTCAAAGGAACTATGACAATGGGAGAATCGACTGGGGAATATGTGGAAGAAACACTTCAGATTCAGAATCACTTCAGAATGAAGATGAAAAAGCAAAAGATCTATCATGTATGAATTTTTTATCCTCTGGTAATACATTTCTCCATCCATTTGAAGATGACGAAAGTGATAGCAAAACAAATGAATTTGCTCTTATGGGTGAGAAAGAAAGATATCAAATAGAGGCAGAATTTAAAAGGCTTATGGACAAAATTAGAGATCAACAAAATCTATTGCACAAAAAGGGAATGTGTCTCCAAAGAAGAAGTTACCAGACTAAAAGCTCAACTAGAGGAAGGAAACAAGGTAAGGAAGTTATTCAAGGAAAAGGAAGATCAATGTCAAAAGTTGCAGGAATTAGTGACATCATTAAGAAATGAAGTAAATGAAAGGATCACAACAATCAAGAAACTTGGAGATAGATCCAGTTACTATGAATGTCTTGAAGCTAAGATCCTCTCGCTAAAAGAAGATCTTGAAGAATCAAATAAGAAGAATAAAGAACTACTCCAAGCTCTTGAAAAACAAGGAAACGAAGTTCTTGAATTAAGACATCAGTTGGAAGAAGGAAGAAAATCTAAAGGAAACATGAAGAAGCAGTATCTTGAAAAGGAATAAAAACATCAGGTTGAGGTAAATATTTTAAATGATAAATTAGAAGAAAAGGATAAGCTCTTATGATTTCAAGATAGTACTAAGATCTTGGATGATATTCTTAGTAGTCAAAGGTCTCCTGCTATCAAAATTGGTCTTGGTTTTCATGAATCTGTTGAAGGTGAATCTAGTTCACAAAGTAAGATAAGGAACTCTAATGCAAAATTTGAAATTCTCAACAAGGAGATGAGAGGTCAATCCCAGCAACAACCAAGGAAAGAAATTCTTCAAAGAAAATATTTTACTCCTCTGATGAATAATGTTAAATGTTATGTATGTCATAATTTTGGACATGTTGTAGCCAAATGCAGAAGTAGAATGGTTCAATACCGTCACACAGAAAGATCATCACATTCCAGGTAACTTTAAGGGATATTGTTTTACCTGCAATATGTTTGGTCACAAAGCCATTGACTGCTATAGAAGGAACATGAACCATATGAGATGTTATGCATGTAACAGACTTTGAAATATAGCAACAGAATGTAGGAACAAAGTACGGGTACCATACCAACAAAAGAAAACATCATCACACTTGAAGATATGGAAGAAGAAGGAAGTACAGTCAGAAAGATGTGGCACAACACAATGTACAAACATAACAAACTCAGAGGGAGCTGAAGGTGTGAAATTTCAGTGTTCTAAATCTCATATGCAAGTTTCATGAAGAGAAGTCACGTATATATGCAAGTTAGTCACTGCACAGTCGAATATATGTTAGTTTGAAGAAAAGTAGTGGGACAGGCTCAGGAAAAAGGTATGATATGATTCAGTCCATTATTTGCTCTATTTGATAATGGTTACAATTTGCTAATGATGTGTGGAAATATCTTGATACTCATAAGATGTTTAGATGTTTTTTTGATCCTAACTTGATGATGATGATGCCTTGATACTTCTTGCTAATATATGCATGATTAGATTTGACAGTAAACAGATGGCACAGGTTCAGGGGGAGCATATACTTTGAATAATGCATTGTTGGCATTATGGTTATAAGTCCTTGGTGATGATGCTTATATGGCTAAATGATATATTTTGCTATGATATGGTTATGAATGACAAAATCTCATATGATTCTTGGGGTTACATAGTTGGTGTTTAGATCAAATTTGTGGTTGATTCTCTGATGATACATATATGGTGCTTACATAAGGATAAGGAGAAGTACAAATCTTGAATACACAACTTCATTACTTGGTAATAAGTCACTCATATGCTATTGTCGACATATAAATAGTTATTATGCAAGATTCCTATAGTTCTTGGCACTCACATGGATGAGGATTGTTGGTGTTGATGATATCAAGAAGTCTAGACAAAAGATATTGAGCTCAAGATACATAGTGCTATATACAGTATGCTAGATACATGGATGATTACTCAAAGTTGCATTGTTGGAGACATGATGATGATGAGTTCTTCCCTATATGATGATAGGTTGATACTTACATATGTTGATTGATGCAGATGAGGGATGTTCCCGAGTGATGATACATGGATAGTATATAAGATCATGCAGATCTTGATGATGATGAGATGGCTATGGTATTTTTCACATATGATATAATGTGAATGATTTTGTATGTCATATGCAGAATTCATTCATGGAAGGCTATGATAATGTTCAAAAGGATGAGTTGATATCTATATGCAGACATACCTTGTTACAGGTTGATGACTTCTACACTAATGGACATATACAGGTTGCTAGTCTGGATGTTGTTGATAGAATGGAGCAGATCATACAGTGTCTATAATAGTTGCTGATGACTATCATGGCCTTGTTTAGATATTTGTTCTCTGTTATAAATGTCATATATATCATTCAATGTAAAGGTCATATCTTTTCTCTATCTATTGTAATCATTTGATGAATCCCTTTTGGTCATATGATGTAATTTGTACCCCCACTACGCATGGGAAGGATGATGTAATATCTCAGTCATGTATAAACAATTGGTATCTGGTATATCCCCACTTGGTTGGGTGGATGAGTCAATATTGGTATATGCCCACTTGGTTAGGAGATGTATGTATGTATGAGTCTTTGGTGATAGGAAGGTCATTTATGATGTATAGAGTTATGTTCTTCTTGTAGAACATCTTTTTGCAGACCTTGCTTACAGTTAGGGGGAGCATGAACAACACACTTCAGCAGAGCAGATATTTCAGCATGTACTCAGAGGGAGCATGGACGGATTGGTACATCTTGGCATATACAAAGGGGAAGCTTAATCAAAGATTACAACAGGTACTCAGGGGGAGTATGGATAGCGGAATGTATATCAAGGAAGAGAATATCTTGGTTCACCCGTTGCCCTTGATGTCAAAGGGGGAGAGTGACTTGGTATGGTTGTTTCCATCAAGTCCAAAGGGGGAATTTGTTGGCATTATGATGCATGTGTTGTGCTTCATGGCAACCCACTTGTAGCAAAACATCTCACTTATATATAACTAAATGAATCTACAAAAGAGCGATTAGATGCGACAGAATACATGGGATGCAGGGCAGCTCAAAGGAATCAGTTCAGATGTAATGTACAATGACAACTCATTAAGATGACAATTCTTAGTATGGCAAGTTAGCTTTGCCATCAAGTCCAAAAGGGGAGATTCTTGGCATTATGATATAGGTGTTGTCCTTGATGGCAACTTACTAAGATGACAGATCTTAGTTGAGTCTCACAGAATGAAGAAAAAGAGATATACGCAAGATCCCCTTGATAAAGCCACGTATACATGTGGGTTAGCCAACCCAAAGGCACATATACGTATACAAGCACTTTCATGCAAGGAAAGGTGCGTACATTTGGTTTTGGTCCATGGTATTTGGACCATGGTATTGTGAACCATGGTATTGGTCCAAGGTATCTTGTCCGATGTGTTGACCCTAGGTATTTGGTCCAAGGTATCAGTTCTAAGTGGTTTTGGACCATGGTATTGAGTAAGGCCTAAGACTATAAAAGGAGGAGAAGATCATTAGGCAAAGACACTCAGAAAGTCTTGAATATCTGAGGTAGGGAGAGATCCAGTATGCAGGTTATGGGTTTATGATGCTTTGCTTGATCTTAGCCAAGGAGGAATCTCAGCGGTAGATGGAGGACAAGATCTAATGATGGATCGAGATCTTATGGCTTGGAATGAATCATCTCTATATGGTTTGATCATGCTTATTCTAGATCTATATACTGACGCATGTAATGTTCTGTAAATAATATGATCTGGGTATTACTCAAGTTTTGAACAACTGCAAATCGTGAATGAATATTTATAGATGTATACGCTGGTTGACTATGATAAAAGCACATATATACGTAGGTTAGATACATCTGAATAGCGTATACCATATAAACTGTGATGTTTGAAGTTACAGGTGATTCTAGTTGTTGATGCAAAGTCTGAGTTCTGGTGACTATTTACTGGTGTCAGTATTCTGCATATTCAGATTGGTTGATTATGTTTAGCTTTAGTGTTGATGGATGAGATCTATAATGGATCAGGATCAAAATGACTTATCTTTATGTGATCTGATGGACTAGATCTGGTTGCTAACATATGTATTATCCTTGTATATGTAATGATCTGGGTATGTCTGAAGTCAGGAAGTGTAGTGAAGTTATAAGTAAGTAATTGATGACATATACACTGGTTCGCTTTGGTGAAGTTGCGTATACACGCTGGTTCGGCTCTTCCAAGTAGCATATGCACTCTAATGTATGATTTCTGATGATACAGTTGGTTCTGAATATTTTTGCAGAGTTCTATGTTCTGCTCTGTGTTCTCGTGACTGCATTTTGTTAACAAGGTTTCAGTGATTCAGTATTGGGTGATTCAGAGATTGATGATGCAAGTGGTGATTGATTTTGTGCTTCAATGATATTGATGGGTCCAGTATGAAAATTGGATGAAACATGGCCTTCAGATTATGGTGTTGTGCTTCATAAGTATCCAATCTTAAAATTTATGAAACTTGGTACCTAGAGGAAGGAAGAGAAGGTGGGATCCATCTATAGGTCAGAACCTACATACTAGTACATTAGCTAGTATAAGAGCTAAGGGGTTTGTAGATCCCTTCCAGGAGAAGTTGGAGAACGAGAGAAGGTTGTAGCCTTCTGTAGGTAGAAGCCTACTTACTGGTATAAGGCTACACCAGTACAAAATATTGTAAAAGGAATTTTCTTATTAAAAGAAGATAGAGATGAATTGCAGTAGGTGGTTTTCACCCACATTCAGTTTACACCTTACATCATGGTGTTCATGTGTGCTTCTTGTGTCTGAAGATCTGTTTTGTTTTACTACACCTGTTTACTGTTCATATGGTTAATGAAGTTTTAATGCACTAACTAAAGATCAACATTTAATGGATTAACTGAATCATAAGTTTACTGGATATACGCTAGTTGCATTAGACACAGTTACATTTACACACAGGTTTCGTTAACTGAAGTAGCGTATATGAATCTGAGTATCGAAATGAAAAATTTAGTGACTTGATAATAATGATTCACCCCCCTCTCAGTATTATTTCCAATAAAGTCTTAGGTTGTAGCGTAGATAGAGGCTGTACACCTGAGTGCACAGAGGCCTAGGGTAAAAGTTCGCAGCTGAGTGCGCGGACCCCTGCAGATGTGTCTGCAGGGTGAACAGACTTTGTAACACATGGAAGATATTAATAAAAGCAGTTATTCTACAATTTTTGTGTATTTGTTCTATTGACGGGTTTGGATATTTTGTATATGCATTTCCTTTATTATGCTTATATGATGCGCAAATGAATGAAATTATATTGAATAATTGAATGCAAATGTGAATATCTACTTACTCAGTAATAACTTCAAGTATTTTAAAAGATAAGAAAATCACTTAAGATAATTAAGGAATCTACATGGCACACTGCCATAGCAGCGCGAAAGTACTTGAGCCACAGGTTAGGGTTGCGTGAAGGTTCATCGTATACTTTCGAGAAGGTATTGAAGGCCGAAATAGAGGGTTTGTCTTACAAGCCCTAAAGTGAGACCACCTGCATGAAGGCAGGGATAAAAGAAGCCAAACAACATCACAACCATCTAAGGGTGCAGAAACTTGGTTCTAGCACCCCCCCATACTACTTCGGGTGATACTTCAGTCCAAGGATAATTTTAGGGGCGAATGTTCGCCCTTTGGCAAAACTAAGGGGTTTTAAATTTTTAGTGGGCGAATATTTTGTATCATAGTACATTTTTACAAATCACCTCAAATAGCCCACCTTATTTTAAGGGAGAGGGTAAAAAAGGTAAATTTAGTCCTTGAAATTAGGACTTACAACCTTCCATTCGCCCATTTTCAAGAATAGGTTTTATTTAAGTGAATCCATTCGCCCATTTTCAAGAATAGGTTTTATTTAAGTGAATCCTATGGGTCAAATGCCATATTTATAAAAGAGGTATGGTAAATTAATAAAAATATAAATAAATGAGAGGTATGGTAAATAAATAAAACATTTTTTAAATTTACTACATAAGTCACCTTATATACATGTAAGGGTGTAAACAAATAAAAATATAAGTAAAGTGGAGGTATGGTAAATAAATAAAACGTCTTTTTATACTTACTCAAAAGGTATGGTAAATAAATAAAAATATAAATAAACTAGACGTATCGTAAATAAATAAAACCTCTTTTTATATTTAGTCCATAACCCTCGTTCTATTTATGAAGGCTCAAGAAAGAGGTTTTATTTAAGTGAATCCTATGGGCCAAATACCATATTTGTAAAAGAGGTATGGTAAATTAATAAAAATATAAATAAACGAGAGGTATGGTAAACAAATAAAACATTTTTTTTATATTTACTCCATAAGTCACCTTATATTTACGAACACTCAAAAAATGGGTTATATTTAGGTGAAACCTATGGCCAGAATACTATGGGACAAATACCATGGACTAGATTGTTATTAATACCAAGCAAAAAACCATTATTAACCCTAATATTAGAATTAATAAAAATAAAAATGGCACATGGTATTGACCCATGGTATTCGCCTGGAATGTAGCCTATTTAAATGGGGGAATTAAACCAGCATGTAGCCTATGCTAAGATTCACTAGGACTTTACAAAGTTTTATTATTTAGTGAAAGACTCGCCAAGATCTTACAAGATTTTATAATTGAGTAAAATATTCGCCATGAGTGGTGAGAGATTCGCCAAAAAATTATATATACATATTATATTATTGATAAAATCGCCTTCATTTTTCCTATATACCATGGAGATTCGCCCATTTATTATATTTATAAATTTAGGGGGGGTTCTTAAAATTTTCCCTGCTTCAGTCTGCGCTCCACGGGCTTATGCCGAAAGGGCCAATAGTGTAGAGATTTGTTTGGCTAATTAATGTTGAACCTAGGTCAGGCCCCTTCAAGCCAACAAATGATTCCTTTGCTGGGATAGGAATCTGCATAAGAGATGTGTGATGTAGTATCACTGGAATCCAACTAAGAAGGACATTAGAGACTAGTTGGATAGAAAGATTCATGAATTTGTGGCACAAGAGAATAGAAACCCACAACTAACAAAGGAATAGTGGTTGGACAGATACTTGTATATAGAGCTCCATGAGATATTTTTCTACTCCTTCCCTATTGAGCTATACAAGTGGATCATGAAGCTAACAGATAACTAAGGAAGGTGGAAACTTGACGGTCCTATTGGGTGGACCCCAGAGCTAGTGTGAAGGTTGGAAGCATTGGAGGATAAGATCACTCGCACTATCGATCATTGGCTTGATTGCGTCATAGGAGGATTTGTGACTGAATTCGTGGTCGACACCTTAGTCAGCTACAGCAAGGCGAAGCGATGTTTTTCAAAGGACCATGAGGTAAGTACGTAAAATCTTTGAATACCTAGATTAAAATACTATTTTGCAAAAAATCGGTTATGCAACTACCTTGATGTTCGGGACTACGTGAAGTGGAAAAACTTACAGGAACAAAGTAAAAAAGGGTCCAGAGTATAGTCCCTTGATTTCACCTCTGTGAGGTGACGAACAAGGGATAGTGAAGATTTCTCCATGAAGTGCTATTCAGTTAATAAGACAAAGATTCCTGCGAATACCACCTCCGCCAACTCAGAACTTGCAAATGATGAGATCTAAGCCACACGAGGAAGATCCAAATGTAAATATAGTGCTCAGAAGTGGAATCGTAATAGGAGATGACAAGGGGAAACAACCAGAAGATAGTACATGGGTTCACAAAGCCCTAGCAAAGGAGGCTAAGTTCGACTTGGAGTGCACTTGTGAAGCCTCCATGGAAGCTAAGAAGAGCTTCACTGAGGCCTCCACAACAGGAAGCAAGGATAATCCTGAGTAGGAGATAGACCCCTCTATGGTCAGAACGTTCCTGGAAACCTGTATGAAGTTACTGCTTGATAGTAAGGTTGTGAAAGGGTTACAAGAACTCATCAATAGATGTGCTGGAACTGCACCAGGTGAGCCGCGCATAATATGAAAGATTGGAAAACATAAAACGAGAGCGAGATGAGAGATGAGACTAACTATACAGATAGGGGAGTATGAAATGGATCAGGTCATTTTGGACCTGGGGTCAGATGCAAATGTCCTACCAAAGCAAACTTGGGAGCGAATGGGGAGACTTATGCTACAATGGTCTTCGATTCAACTAAGGATGGTGAATCAGCAGAAGATCATTCCCATGGGGTGGCAGCAAGGGGTGACCGTGGATATTGAGGGAGCGAGCGTGATGGCTGACTTTGAAGTAATAGAGATAGTGAATGACAACAATCCCTATCCTGTGCTCCTAGGAATTGACTTAGCTACTGATATGAATGGGGTAATTAATCTGAAGAAGTGAAAGATGATCTGTGAGAAGAAATCGTTGTGCGTAATAGTACCCCTCGATCCTGCTGAAGGATCGCGCTATACTGAACCTGTCCAAAATTATGAGAGTGATGAAGACTTGGACTGTATCTATAAGATAATAGAGCAAGACCAAGATTGGGTGAATCCCACCATGGATGGATGAATTACATGGGATCATGAGAGTTCCTGCTCTTCGAACTCAGACAAAGAAATAGAACGTTGGAAAAATCAGTTACATGAAGTAACTACGTTGAATTGCAACATGATGACCCGGTTGCTACACTGTGTGTCATCAGAGGTAAGAAATATGACTACTTATGATGGTCTAAATGATTTAGATATATTTTTGTATGCATTTAAAAGGGAGGTACCAGAAAATCAATGCTTCCAGGCCTTAGATTGGGCACTACGCGCTATGCCCTCAAGATGGTGGGGTATGCACAAGGAAGCTTTGATGATTGGTGCGAATGTAGGAAGATAATGAGAACACAATTTGTGAAGCCTAACATGCGACTGATAGACAAGTATGATGGGCAGCATGATCCTCCTATGAATATGGCCAAATGGACACAAGCTGCTGGAGAAGGCTTGGACCATCTTATCGTGTTTGCAAGCTCCAGATTATCCAAAGCAAAGAATAACTATTCTACCACTGAGCACGAGAGGCTAGCTATGGTGTATGCGCTCCAGAAGTATAGGCACTACTTACTAGGAGGCCATTTTACGATGTATACAGATCACTCCACACAGAAGTACCTGGTCAATAAGCCTGTGGTGGGGGGGCGAATCTGCAGATGGATCTTATAGTTCCAAGAGTACAATTTTTAAGTTGTTTTTGAAGCCTGGACTATTGAAAATGGGGCTAGACCATATGTCGCGCATCGAAATAGGGGAGGAACCTACTAACTTGGAAGAAGGATTGCCTTAAGCACAACTATTTGTAGTGCATGTTGCGGATGGTCATTTTGAGGATATAATCCACTTGCTAACAACAAGAACTGCACCGGAAGGATACATTGTCCAATAAAAGAAGGAATTAGTGGTGCATGGCTGATTTCTCTGTCATTGCTAGGCATTTATATAAGATGGGGACTCATGAGATATTGCGATGATATGTACCTGAGTTTGAAAGAAGTAGCATCCTTGCAGACACTCATGGGACCGCTGCGGGAGGACATTATGTAGGGAGAGAAATCGCACAAAAGATTCTACATGTAGTGTTGTGGTGGCCAACCTTCATCAGGATTCAAAAGCATACTGCAAGGCATGTGACGTATGTCAAAGAACGAGCAAGCCATTGCGAAGGGATGAAATGCCTTTGAATCCACAATTGATGTTGCAACCCTTCGAGAATTGGATGATAGATTTTGTAGGACCCATTCAGCCATAAGGGCAGAGAGGAGTAAGGTACATTATCACTGCGATGGAGTATTTGACTCGTTGGGTAGAAGCATAGCTGGTGAAGGATTGCATGGGCACAACAGCTGCGAAGTTCCTATTTGAGAATGTACTGACACGATTCGGATGTCCTAAGATCTTGATGAGTGATCATGGCACGCACTTCCTGAATGAGACGATCAGTGCATTGACAGAGAAATTTTAGATATATCACAAGAAGAGCACACCTTATCACCCACAGGCTACTGGGATAGTGGAGGTGTTCAACAAAGTGCTCGAAAATGCGCTTACTAAGGTTTTCAATGCTCAGCAAAGTGATTGGGACCTACACATCCCTGCAGTACTGTGGGCTTACCGAACAACATGCAAGAAGCTGACAGGACAAAGCCCTTTTAGGCTTGTCTATGGTGTGGAAGCCATAATGTCTATGGAATACATCATGCCTAGTCTGCGCTTAGCAGCGATCATAGGCATGACAGATCGTGGAGCCCTATAGGAGAGTCTCATGCAATTGGTTGAGCTCGAAGAAGAAATTTTTTTGGCTGGATTTCACCAGTAGGTCCAAAAGTAGCACAAAAAGGCATGGCATGATCGACACATCAATTTGCACACATTTAAGCTAAATGACCTGGTTTTTTATATGACAGTAAGTTTGATAAATTTCTAGGGAAATTCAAGATGCACTGGTTAGGGCCTTATGTTATTAAGGAGATTACTGATGAAGGAGTGGTATAGCTGGTCAAGTTAAATGGAGAACCCTTCCCAGGAATGGTGAATGGCAGTCACTTGAAGCCATACACCGACAGTCCGTCCATGTGACTAAATGAATGTAGCATAGTCTTAGCATTCTAGGCAGCTGAAAGGAGGCATGAGACTATAAACTACACTTCCCGGGGTGGGGAGCTACACGATTGGAAGATTGATCCAGGTGTATATTGGTGGCCACTCGCCAATTCTACTTCGACCCCCACCATTGCTTCTTTCAGTTTTTTAGTTTGCTTAATTATAGCACAGTTTACTATTTTTAGCACTTTTTTAGGTCCTAAACTTCCGGAGCCATTTTGAGGCCCTAAACGACGTTTTTTTGGAAATCTATGCGCATCAAATAGAGATAATATGACCAAGTCACGACCCCAGGAAGTTGGCTGTCTAGCTCACCCCAATGGGGCCCATAAACTTTTGATGTTACATCTCCTCAGGTTAGGGTTTTTGTTGTTTAGGGTTTGCTCTTATTGTTCAATAATAAAAAGGCCCTTGACGCTCATTGTAAGGCAGTTCAAAGGCATGCAGCCGCCACATCTCTTCTTAGAGATAAGCTACCATTGCCCTAGCTGGTTTATTTCCATTTCTGTTTGTAAGCATATTTCAGTATTTTACATTAATGAAATGAAGTATTATTTCTGTTGCATCTCTATGTTTATGGTTATCTATTTAATTTGTTTCGTTCTTGTTTAAATCTAGATCAGTGGTATCAAAGAAGTCTTCTTTTTCTCTATTTTTCTTTGCACATCCCCAACGAGGTCGGGATATAAGGAGTTAAGGCTTGAACTAGTCGAACCTTTGCAAGACCAACCTCACAAATCTCGACAGCCTCCCATGGCGGATGAAAAGAAAGACGAGGGGTCGGGAGATCCTATCAAAATCTTGCTTGAAGAAGCCCTCGAGTGACAAAGGAATGAGATGATGGACAACTTTTCCCATATCCTTCAGCTGCTACCCAGGGGCGACGCATCAGCTTCCAATAGCTACTCTGGAAACACCACACCATTTAAGGTACAAGTTAATTTTGAAATCCCCATATCCAAGGGTCAGATAAACGCAGATGTCATTAATAACTGGTTAAATCTGCTAAAGGGTTACTTTTCTGTTCATGATTTTTCTAGTCGGGAAAAGATTATTTTCGCTCTTCTTAAAGCAGCCCCCCATGTCAAGGACGAGTGGGAAACCTACTGCGAGTAGAAGGATGAAAGTACAGGCTCACTATTTTCACCCACACCCATTTGGAATTCATTCCAGGATGTGTTCAAGGAGCAATACTACCCTGTCGGAAGCTACGAGGATCAATACATAAAGTGGAGCATGCTTTGGCAAGGAAGGGACCAAGACGTGTCAAAGTTTACCAATATTTTCCATACCCTTCACACAAATTTGGGTACCAAGGATTCTGACCAGCATTTGGTACTCAAATACCACGATTTCTTGCACAAGTACATCTAGGAAGAAATAGAATTCCTGAACATCTCCTCACTCGGCACGGCATACCGATATGCCATCAAGGTCAAGAAAAAGTTTAAACATACGAAGAGAGACTTTGTATCTCCAAATCCCAAGCAAGGGAAAGGTGCCCCCAAACCACAAAACAAAGGACAAAGCCAAGACAGGGTGGCAAAAGGCAACTCGACAAGGCTACAAGAAAAGAACAACATCGCAAAGCCGAAAAAGGGCAGAGGAAGGGGTGTGAGGTTCATAAGAGCTCCACTCACAACACAAGTAAGAGTCGGGCCAATCAGTCACTGGTGGCCAAGCTAAGGGTTTCAGAATCAGATGCATGTTCCAACTCTAAGTCAGAACCCGACAAGGGGAATGAAAAAGGGAAGAAGATTATTGATGCAGAGCCCAATGCCACCATTGCCACCACGAATATCTAGAAGGAGGAACCCGAAGATCTAGAGGAGGAGGAGCGTCTCTTCCACTCCTATATGTGGGTAAAGGGCTCCCCGTTACAGTTCATTGTCAATAGCGGGAGCTAAAAGAACCTCATTTCGGCAGAGGTTGTGAAGTGGCTGGGCTTACCAACCACAGCACATCCACAACCATACACCATCGAGTGGCTTCACCAAGGATGGGATTTTCGCATGAGCCAGCAATGTCACCTTCCATACAACATCAAGCCCTTCATGGATGAGGTATTGTGTGACATTGCTCTCCTTGAAGTTTGTGATGTATTATTAGGACAACCATACTTGTGAAAGCAACATGATGTGTATGAATAAGGGCCCCGCGCTGTTATTTTTACTTTGGGAAATAAGTTGTACAGGATACCAGAGGTAGCACCGCCTACCGCCATCTCTTTAGTTACTGCAAAACAATGCAGTAATATCATTTCCAAAACTGGGAAATTTGTTTTCCTGATAATATGCCCTCAAGGAAAGAAGAAGATGGTGGCCACGACCTCCAAACAGGGACACTCCGCACAATATCTACAAATGGACAAGGTCGTTGAGGAGTAAAAGAACATCTTCACCTCCTCCGTAGGGGTTCCTCTGCACTGTTAGGTCAAGCGCTCCATCGATCTGAACCCAGGTGTGCTGCTGCACAATGGACCAATCTATCGACGCTCTGTTCTGGAGAAAAATTAGATCAAGAGGTAGATTCAGGAGCTATTGTAGAAAGGTCACATCCATCCAAGTTCATCACCCTGTGGGAGCCTGATCGTGTTGGTACAGAAGAAGGATGGGACTTGGAGACTCTGTATTGGCTATTGAGTGCTGAACAAGATCATTGTCTGTAATAGGTACCCAATCCCACGGATTGATGATCTCCTAGACCAACTGAAGGGGGAAAAATATTTCAGCAAGATCGATTTGAAGTCAGGATATCACCAAGTACCATTTGAATCCCCCGATGTATGGAAGGCTGCCTTTAAAGCCAAGGAGGGCCTTTTCGAATGGTTGGTTATGCCTTTCGGATTGACGAATGCTCCTGCAACCTTCATGAGGCTAATGGATGACATCTTGTGACCATTCACTAACTCATTTGTAGTGGTATAACTGGATGACATCCTAACCTTCAGCCAAAGTTGGGAAGAGCACCTCCACCACATCTGACAGGTTCTCCAAACACTGCGGCAACACAAGTTATGTGCCAATTTATAGAAATGCACTTTTGGCATGACCCAAGTTCAGTATTTGGAATACATTGTTGATGAGTAGGGGGTGCATGTGGATCCAACCAAGATCCAAGTCATTTGTGATTGGCCATCTCCAACCACTGTAATATAGCTCCACAGCTTTCTAGGTCTTGCCAACTTCTACCACAGGTTCATGTTGGGAATCCATCTCCATGGATTACATGTTAGGCCTTCCTTCCACTAAGCATGGAAGCGACTGTGTTTTTGTGGTCATCGACAGGTTCTCAAAGATGGCCATTATTGCAGCCTGCAAGAAGAATATCACAGCCGCAGCTATTAGGTTCCTATACAAATAGGAGTTGTAATTTGGAATGACTAAGGATAAGCCTTGTAATATTTTACATACCTTTGCTTTCTGAAAAATTTTTCCATATTAAAAATTAAAAAATTTAAAGAGGGTATGTCCTAAAACAAATATCAAAGGACAAAAAGAATAAAGATAAGGTTAAAAAATGAAAATATATGAACCCCAAAAACAAAAAGAGACCATGAAAGTGTGCAAGTCTAAATGCCACTATTATTTACTTTTATGCATAATAATGATCGTGTGTAGCTTGTTATTCATGGCACAATCCATGGTAATCAAATTGTTTAATCTTGATTATATCATTCTTTGATTTTGATGTGTATAATTATAGAATAAAATCTGACCAAATAGCTTAATCTTGGTAGATCAGTAGATAGGTAGAGAAATAAAAGGAGCTCATAAGCTTAATCTGAACCCTTGGAAGATATAAGGTTAGAAATCGATAGTTTGTTTTATAAAAGAAAAGATAGGATAAGGGTTTGCTAGTCTAAGTGCACCCAAAAAAAATGAAGAAAAAATGTTAGAGTAAGTAAATGGGTAAGTAGAAGAAAGGTTGCTGAAGTATAAAGTATATTGGATCAAAACACATGCATCATGCATAGACACATATTTCAATATGTATGAACAACTATGGAAGCAAAAACAAAGGTTTTCAAGTTAATGTTATTAACTCCCCCTCATTCATTTTTCCCCTTAATAATTTACCATCCATGAGTATGTTCAGTACTTTAAATCCTTCAAGTCAAAGAGGCTCAGAGCATTTCTCTGACTTTTTGTGGGACCGGACCCTCGGCTGAATGACTTATGGACATCAAGTGTTAGAATCCCCTTCATATAAAGTCATCCCCCCTCACTACCCTAATAAAATACCTTTTCCTAAGGTTAAACTTCAATTCCCTAGGAAAAGTAAAGCAACCCCCATGTTAAATTCTATTTCATTCAAAAAACCCACAAAAGTGTTTTATCCTAAGTATGAAATGTATGTGAATAAAATGCCAAATGCTAAGGGTATGCTCACTCTGCCCATTTCATATTAATTTTTAACTTAATTATATAAATCCTCGATATAAATTTTCCCGTATATTAAATAGATCCCCTATATAAATATCCCACCCCTTAGTTTAATTATGAATTGTAGTTGACCCCCTACTTCATACCATTTACCCCATATTCCTGACAAAATCCATTTAATACATCACTGCATGGTAGGGTTAAGCTAATCCCATCGTTAAAACCCACCTGATTGATTAAACCCGTGATTAATTCTTAATTAATCCCAAACAGCTGAAGATTAAAGCCCTGGACCCCCTCAAAGCCCATGCTCTTATCACTAGTGCACCTCCCTCGACTGACTGTCATTCGATCACCATCTCCCTCATCCGACGGTCCACAGCCATATCAGCTGCACCTGACAGCCAACCTTTACCTCCCCGATAAGGTGGCTTTCCCCAACCCCCCAACTACTACGTGTCGATCTATGGAATAGATTAGGTGACCCCTCCTAAATACTGCCTCCTCCACAAAAGTGGTGCGATGGCTTGGGAAACCGCCTCCTTGCTCAACCCGATAAACTACCCACTGTTCATTCATAAAATTGTTTGCCAGAAAAAGACCGTTGCTCCATAAAAAGGCCGAGAAGCCCTTTTTCTCCTTTTTTCGCTCGTTTTCTTTATGAACCTCTACGAACCAGTGTGATTCCTGCAAAACCTGAAAACTACCAATTAACCCCATTTTAGTCCTCAAAGAAGCTGCGGAGACCACCTTCAAAGCTCTTAGAGCCCTTTCAACCTTCTGGCATCGTCTAGAACACTAGTTTGAAGTCAATTCACCTAAGCTCCAGGTATTTGTGAATGAGTTACGAGATGCCCTTTCAAAATTTGAAATATTCACTCTTAAAGTGCTTTAATTAAGTAAAATTAATTGAAAAATACTTTCAAGTTAAGACCACACACTCAAGCCATTCTCAAAATTTCCAAATTTCCTTCCAACCCTCTGACACAACCCTACACTACTAGATTCAAATCCACAAGAATTGAATTATGACAGCCTCTATCGCCATGGATGTCATACCTACCACAACTCCCCATTTGGACCTAGACCACCTCCCCCTGCAAGACATGGAATTTCAAATCAAAGATACAAGTTCATATGAGGTCATGCTCAAAATCCATTGTTTGAGTAAAGATAGATACCTGAACCATTATGATGACATTGGCCTTTGGGAATCCAATTTTCACAAACACCAGTTTCCCCAAGTGCATATTTTTCCTGAAATTTTCCATATGTGCCATGCATGTTGCATCCCCAGCCAGAGAGCTATAATGTCCCCTGACCAAAGAGTTTTTTTTACTATCATAGATGAATCAATCAATGAGATGTTCCAAGTCTAGCTAGGTCCAAACCTGACCCACTCTCCATTGGGGATTTTTTACACTAGTACACCAAGTTGACTCCCTCTAGACTAGCCCAATTATTTCAAACTTTTGTTGTAGAAGAGCAACACATTCCTAAAATTTCCCCTCCATATGTTTCTTCCATGTTCTCTGAAAGGGGAAAACAAATCATAACCATGATATCATGTATTCTAGGTTGCACCACTGATGAATTTATTGATGAGCTTATCCTGGCCTTCATGTCCATTTACACCCCAGGAAGGCCTCCTGCTACTGTGTATGATTATGCCCAGTTCATAGCTGAAAGAATGCATGAATAGTTTACTGGGATGCACAATGAGAGAGTATTCAAATACTCATCTGTACTATACCATATGTTTTTGTATTATCAGTTAGATAGATTTCCATTCACCCTCCAAAAGCTGGATACCAAAGGCCAGCCCAGATCTGTTATCTTTTGGACACCACTTTTTCACAAGTATTCATCACCTTACACCTAGATAGATTCCATTGAATCTTTTGTCCATCTAGTCATGACTATGCTGACAAGAAGTCCTCCACCTAGAATAATCCAGGAGATCAAAAGAGTCCTCCATTTGTACAAGCAAAGTAAAGTGGGAGATTGGTACCTTTACCAAAATCACATGGAGATAAGAATCTATGGTTGCCATCTAGCCCCATACAAACTCCCAAAATACCTCCCCATGAGGTTATTTGCTTTATAGTATTATAGGTAGATAATGAACTTAGATGAAGTCAATTTTCTCTCAGTTAAGAAAAGAACCCAGTTCAAGGTCAAAAATTAGTTAGGCCCTTTCATTTGCAACTCTAGAGAAGCAGGGCAGGAAGCAGATAAGATTCTACAACAAATGAAGTTCCAAAATAATTTCATATGGAGATATGACCCTCAGGGGTTTATGACTAAACTCAGACAAAAGGTCAAATTGGGGCCTTACATTCATCATCCCATACCAGAGATAGAAAGATATGCCAATCAGTATGAATGGGTGGAAAACACTCTCATAGATAGGGATAGTACAAAGGTAGATGTTGAGAATACCTTAATTGATTTAGAAAGACAGCTTGATGAAAGCTCATTCCTACAGGTACCATAGCAAGAAGCAACCATGAGTACCCCTACTATTTTGCAGACTCCTCAGAATGAGGAAAATAATCCCAAGAGGAACAGAGAGGGAGCCTCCACTTCAGGCATGGACGCATCCAATGTGTAGTATGAAGGCAACCAGAGAAAAAGGCCAAGGCTCGATCCTGTTTCAGAATAGGAAGACACAGAAGGCTCAGCAGAAATAACTAATACTTAGTTTGACATGAGCAAATGCACAACTCCATCAGGAGAAACACAGGAGCCATCCACCTCATAGATTTAAATGTTGGAAAGGAAGCTAAGTGTATATCTCTCCTCATTTAGTAGACTTGCTGATAAAGATAGAGATATTAAGGACAGGTTTAAAGAAATCAATATGCGAAACAAGAAACTAGAGGCACAATCTTATGCACAGTATTTAAATCTTACTCCTACCAATCAAACCAGTTTGATGTCAGCTTTTGACATTAAGGAGGGAAAGATGAAAATTTCATTTGTAAAACCAACTTTACAACAACCATGGACATCAACAGATTACAAAAAGATTGATTTTCAGGTATTGGCAAGGGATATTCATCCCATTGACCAAATTGAATTTCACAAACATGTTAGAGAGATGATTTACTCCACCCTTATAGGTAAAGCCATAGCTTCCCATTATTACAGAATTCATTGACCAATATCTCAACTCAATATCAGTTAGAAAAGGCGTCCTCATAGGCCAAAGATACCAGAATCAAGTCTTTGGAAGACTTAGTGATTAAATTGGGACATAATCCCAAAGACATTAAAGCCACTAAAAAACTGATAAAGAAGAAGAATGATGACATTGCAGTGCTTAAAAAGTAATCAAAGGTACATCAGTTGTAGCATCCCTAGACACAGGAAGTCTTGGGAAACCAAACCAAACATGAAGAATTGATGGACTTAGTCCTAAAATTAAATGATCAATTAAGGGAAATAGATAAGGAATTAGACACTTTAATTCAATTGAACCAAAGCGATATTGCCACTACATTTGTAAATGTCATCCCAGCAATCTCAATAGCTATTCCTTCCACATCGGTAGCCTCATTGGCTCCCACAGCTCCTATGGCCACAACAGAATAGGTTTCAACACAGTCTACATCAGCAGCAGGTACATCAGATGAAGTAGCAAAATTGGTTAGAGCTATGGAGGAAATTTCCATACAGGCTATAGAAATGAATAAGTTGAAAGAAAAGGTGACAATCTTGGAATCTAATTGCAAGGTTGCCAAAATCATGCACAAGGAAGAAGTGCAAAAAGCTGCCAGAATGACTAAAAGAAGAAAAGCCATGGAAAAGGACCTAACATTGAAAGAACCTCTTGGAAAAGCTAAGGAACTGCTATGGGCCAATATCATTGACTCTGTCAATGATATTTGACCATCTATTCAGGTGATTTTTGAACAGATAGATCTAATAAATATGGCTATAGAAGCCATCCAAAAGGTAAAAGAGGAATCGAGAGACATGCCCGAAGATGCCACCAGAATCATCCAATTCCTTAATAGTAAAAATAGATATGAGCTTTAGGAATTGGAAATTGAGGACAGAACTAAAAAAAATTTGGAAGTGAGAAAAGTCCTTTCCAAGAGAAACTTAATGTTAAACTTGGAGGACAAGTGTCAAAATATGCAGATACTCGTTGATAGATTTATGGCTAAGTCTCAAATTTTTAGAGAGAAAGGGTTACCCAGTCCCTTAGTAATAAATGACAATCTCATCACATAGCAGGATTACAACAGCAAAATTAGAGAGCTAGCAAAAGAACAGGTCATTACTTCATCAATTAAGGCATTGCCAACAGGAAAAGTACTTTATCAAACATTTGAAAACTTTTTTTACCTCCAGCATGAGGTAAAACACTTGTTCATCAATAAGCCTACTTTTGCCAAGTACATTGAGGCAGATGAAATATATAAAAGGATGCTGAAGATCAAATTACCTGATGCTGAGACATTGGAGAAATTGACTAATTTACTATGAGAAATATGCAGTAAAAAGGTTAGTGTATAGTAAAAGTAAAACTGCGAGGTGAAAAGATGAAAAAAGGTCAGTATAGTAAAAAAGTATCAGTGTCAAAGTGTATCAGATGAAAGCCAAAAGTAAATGAACCTTCCAGTGTAAAAGATCGAACGAAAAAGCAGCGTAAAGGGCTAAAATCAAACCATTAAGGCCAGTAGTACCACAATAAGAGGGACATCATGAAATAGTTCAATAGCTGTCTCTATCTTCTTGCAAGAAGATATTTTTATTTCCTAGATTAAATCTCAAGTTAGTTTGAGATATTTTGTAATAAGTTTTATATAAATACTTCACAATTCAAAGTATGTAGGGGGTGGATTCTTAGACATTTC
Organism: Pinus tabuliformis; assembly: GCA_031772625.1. Taxonomy (NCBI): domain Eukaryota; kingdom Viridiplantae; phylum Streptophyta; class Pinopsida; order Pinales; family Pinaceae; genus Pinus; species Pinus tabuliformis. The sequence continues at coordinate 911,207,976 of CM062815.1, read as the reverse complement.
TATAGAATTTTGATCAAAAAGACTATAAAGCTATTGTATCACTGATTGAGCTAGCAAGCTGGATTGATGAATAAAGACAAGATATTTCACAAGATTGATGTGTTGAGAGAAGTGCGGAGAAGTATTTTCCTATGTTATCATTATCTTTCTTAATTTTTTTCCACCATTTTTAATGTATTTCTGAATATGAATGCTATAAATGGAACAATATCTCAAAATTTGTTTAATTACACTTTGTTTTAATAGTTATGCATTTAAATGTTTTCAACTAATATCTAAGTTAAGGAATTCTTAATTGATCCTTAGTTTAGGTTGTTTCTTGCTAATCTAGATCAAAAGATTCTTAATTGCCCTTTGCTTTTGATCACCCTCTATTCCTCTTTCATATCTCAGTCTGACAACCCTTAATTCCTCTCTCACCCTGATTAAAACCATTTCACCCCCTGTTCCAAAGACCTGCACTTTACTCTGCTAGCTTGCCCTTTGAACATTCTCTTTAATGAGTTGATCCAGTTCTGCTGCCCTCCTATTGACTCCATAGCCCAACGGTCCAAAGACATCATTCTATCCATCTGTTTTAAGGATCCCACCATCCAATCTTGAATACAAATAAAAAACCCCCAGAACATTCATAACTAGGTTGAAATCCAAGCAAACAAAGCTAAATCATATAGAGAGATCCCTCTCTGAGCATAGGTTGGCTAGAACCTATGCTCCAAAGTTGGTTTGTGGTTACCTTGGTCATTTTCTTTCTTCTAATAAATTCTAGAGAAATTTCTAAGTGATAACATAGTGGCGACCATACTGGGGAACATCAAATCCTCAGTCCTAATAAAGCTTTAAGAAAATTCTAAATCTACATTTTGAGCCTCTTAAAGTCATTTGTTAGAAGTTATTTTGAAAAAATCTCACAAAAACAATTAATTTTTTTTTAAATTCTGGCTTCTAGGAAGACTCATTTTACTAGGGCTAATCTAGATCGAAACCCTACCCCAGTAGTTGAAAATCCCAACGTAATTTCAAGGAAATCTAAAAAAGCAGAAAGTTCAGTTAGCCAAATACCATTAGTTAAAGCTAATTCATGTCCTCATGAGTGGTTATTTTTAGAAGAACTTCCCTTTGATTTTCCATTTGATCTTTCATTATTTAGAACAAAATCTGAAAATGCAATCGATGAAACAGTTCTAGGTCCTCATTTTATTACAGATCTTGAAATTCAATAGGCCAACAAATCAATTGATGAATACATTCTAAAATCTCCATAATCATCCATTAATACTGCCACGACCCCTGAGCTTTTTGAACAATTGTCCATTACTTTGAGTTCACCATTGTTGCCTTCAACTTCAACATTAATACCTTCTGAAGTCCATTCTTCATTACCATTTATACCTACACTCCCTCACCAACCTATCATTACTCATTCACCATCTACTGGTCCTAGTTCTTCATCCACTGCTGCATCATCTCCAAGTACCTCAACCCCACATCTCAGCCTCTCCCATCTCACATCAATGGCAAATATATATGCTCCTCTCATTTTACCTGCCCAACTGCATTCTATGCCTACAGATTATCAGAGTAATATTTTCATGTTTGATGCTACTGGTCATTACACTGCCCATCAACATGTAAACAAGATGTCTGACTTTTTTGAATTGCATGAAATAGATGAAGCGGATGTCCAAATGAGACCCTTTGCCAAAACTTTGACTAGTGATGTCAAGAAGTGGTTCAAAGCCTTTCCTGCCAACCATATTGCAGAACTAGCAAATTTCCAAAGGTTGTTTATTGATAGATGGGAAAAGAAAAAGAATCCCTTACAAACCCTTTCAGAATATGAGAATATTAGAAGGGGACCTAATGAAACCGTTCAAGATTAATGCACTAGATTCAATAATATATATAACACAATCTGAGTTAACCTTAGACGCCCACCTGACTTAGCATTAATAAAGTTCCCTGATGGTTTTGACACAGATATGGCATACCAACTTAGGGAAATAAACCCCCGAACATTAGAAGAAATGCAAAGTGTAGCGGTTAGTGTAGAAGCTAATTTGTTAGCTAAAAGGGCTAGAGTTAGGAATGAAAGGAGAGGAACTGCAAATGATGAAACTTCACCATCTGACATTAAAATAGATAGTTTAGCCAAAAGTATGGAAAGACTAATGGATATAATAGAGAACTTAGAAAGGAAAACCCAATGGGACAACCAACAAACACCTCCAGTTAGAAACCAAAATTTTAGAAAAAACCAAAACGTTGGGAAAAATGGACCGAATTAGAACATTAGGCCTCATTTTCAAGAAAATTATGCAGACATCCCATCCAGAAGATGTATAACATGATACAAAAACTAACCTAATGGGAATAAATGATGAGGACACTGTTTTTCTAACCCAAGATGAGCAAGAACTATATATGCTACAGGAATTGCAATTACAATATGGGGAATCATTTGATTACAAACAGGGATATGATTCTGCCATCTTTGAAGTTTATAAACAATATAATCTAAGAAGAAAAAAGAATGTTGATGTCCCTTAACAAACTAAGAAAACAGTACAAAATCAACCTAAGAAGATAAAAGAAGCTCCTGTTTCAAAAAGCCTCCAAATCCTCCCAAGGGAAAACCCAAAACCTTCTAGCCCCACAATTGTAGACATAACCTCTGATCAACCATCCACTTTAATTCCACTGAAGGAACCAGTTTACAAAGCTCAAAACATTAGATTTGAAAATCCACATAAGGAGGTCCCCAATAAAGGAAAAGAAGACAAGCCTACTCAAATCCTTGCTTTAAAAATTCAAACCCTTCAAACAGAAAAAGTCTCTTTGCCATTCAATTTGGGAGAAGGGATAGCAAAGCTAATAAATTCAGTTCCTTTAATAGAAATAATCAAGAATGAAACTTATAAATCACAGATAACCCAGAAATTAAACATTGCTGAAAATGAGGATTCGGTCAACTTGTTTGATGACCAACCAGAACTCATATTTTGTCCAAATGTTAATGGAAAACCATTAGAAGGAGGAGTTCCACCTTTTTACATTAGCCTTAGTATCCATGACAAAATTATACACAATGAAATGTTGGATTCTGGGGCCTCTCACAACTTAATGCCCAAATCAGTGATGGAGAAATTAAACCTAGACATTACAAGGCCTTATAAAGACTTATTCTCATTTGACTCCAGTCAGGTAAAGTGTCTAATATTGATTAAAGACCTGTGTGTCACTTTAGTCTAATATCCTGTCAAAAGCATCGTTATCGATATTGTAGTTGCTGAGATCCCACCAAAGTATGGCATGCTGTTATCCAGATCATGGGGAGCCAAACTTCAGGAATCCTTACAACTAGATATGTCATATGCACCAATCTCTGTTTTTGGACAACCTAAGAAACTATACCAAGAAAACTTAATGAAATATATGGTAAGTAGCTAGGATTGGCCTCAAAAATTTCCCATCTACTCCATACACTCAGATATCAATTCTTTTATCTTGTATAATGCTGATCAAACACAAGAAAAAATTTCAGACGATACTAATACAAAACCAAAAGAAATTTTAGTTTCTACACAAAATGAAATAGACCAGACTACAAAACTATTCAATCAACAAGACAATTAAATTTCTATAAATGATGAAAAGTTTGTTGCACGAGATAGTGTAAATATATATCATGAGATGTTGTGGCATTTATATTTTGATGGATCAGTCAATAGGTTAGGAGTAGGAGCAGGAGTGTGGATATATAATTTGGAAAATGATTACTCATAATGCCATGCATATAGATTGAATTTTAAATGTACCAATAATATGGCTGAGTATGAAGCATTAATTTTAGGTCTTAAGTTAGTTAGGAATCTAGGAGCTAAAAGAGTTTATGTCATGGGAGACTCTCAACTAATTGTAAAACAGATTGATGGTGTATGTATGACAAAGGACCCTAGATTAAGTTGTTATAGGGGAACTATAATAGAAATACTTAATACTTTCCTATAATCAAAGCTTGCAGTAATTCCTAAAAAACATAACATGAGAGTCCATAGTTTAACAATGTTTGCAAACACCTACAAATTACCCTTCTAGCCCAACCATCTGTACACTGTTGAAGTTAGGCACATACCTACAATTCCAAATAATTTGAAAAATTGGGAAATATTTTCTGATGATAAACAGATAAATAACTTTTTAATTTTAGAAGAAGAGTTTACCAATAACAATATACATACTGATAAATCAATAGATCTTGACACTAAGGATGAGATAGAAATAAATGGGATGGAAGGTGACGAAATAGATAGACTCAACCCAACTAAATTTACAAAACTAGATGTAGATAACTTAGAGAAAATTGTGATTGATGAAATAATCAATGAAGAAACCGAAGTAATTAATCTCAAAGATAACTTCATACCAAAGGGATTAACCCCTCTGGAAGATTTATTTGATTCAAATGATGTTCCTAGGAAACCTAAAATGGAACCTTCAAGGTTTGATATAAAGCAATGTAGTGTAGGCACCGATGAAAATCCTAAACTAATCAAACTTTCAAAATCATTACCCGCAACTGAAAAAGTGAAATACATTAAGTTGTTGAAATAATTTTAGGATGTCCTTGCTTGGAGTTATGAGGACCTCAAATCCTATGACACCAACATCATCCAGTACACAATTCCTATTAAATAAAATAAAAATCCTTTCAAAGAAAAACTTAGAAGGTTAATCCTGTCTTATTACCTGCAATTGAAAAATAAATTTAGAGGATGTATGATGCCAAAATAATTAAACCAATCAGATTTTCTAACTGGGTCTCAAACTTGGTGCCAACTAGAAAGAAAACTGGCGAGATCAGACTCTGTGTGGATCTCCGAAACTTCAACAAAGTGTCACTAAAAGACAATTACCCTCTCCCCAAAATGGACCACATTTTACAAAGAGTAGTTGGATCAACCAGAATCTCATTATTGGATGGGTTTTCTGGTTACAACCAAATCTTGGTTCATCCAGATGACCAACCCAAAACTTCCTTCACTACTCCTTGGGGCACATTTATGTATGTGAAAATTCCTTTTGGGCTAATGAATGCAGGAGCCACTTTCTAGAGGGCTATGGATATAGTGTTTGAAAAAGAAATTCATGATTTCCTTATGATATATCTAGATGATATTACTGTATTTTAAAAATTTTACAATCAACATTTGGATCATCTAAGGCAAGTTTTTATTAAATGCCAGAAATTTGGAATCTCCTTAAACCCGAAAAAGTCCTTGTTTTGCTTAGAAGAAGGAAATTTGTTAGGTCACATAATTTCAAAAGATGGTATAAGAATAGAGCCTACTAGAATAGAAGCCATCCTGCAAATAAAACACCCTAATAACATTAAAGAGTTACAAGATTTCTTAGGAAAAAATAATTTTCTTAGAAGATTTATATCTAATCTGGCAGAGTTAATTAGATCACTAAACAATATGCTAAAAAAGGAATTCACCATAAAATGGTCTATTGAGAGTAAAAATATTTTGAAGACATTTAACTAGCCTTGAATAAAACACCTATGTTAATCAATCCTAAATTTGACAGAGATTTCATCTTGTTTTCCTTTGCTTATGAGCACATAATTGCTGCAGATCTATTGCAAAAAAATGACTAGGGATATGAACAACCCATTGCTTTCTTCATCAAAGCCCTGAGAGATGCCACCTTGAAATATAATATAATGGAAAAACAAGCCTTGGCTTTAGTCAAAGCCATTAAGGACTTTAGGGTATACATCTTATATTCTCATATAGTAGCATACGTTCCTAATTTAGTAGTTAAAGACATCCTAACTCAGGATGGTCCTGATGGAAATAGGGGAAAGTGGAATGCTAGTATTTTAGAATATGATATAGAAATCAAACCTACTAAGTTCATCAAGGGCTAAGGTTTAGCCAAGCTCATGGCTGAATCAAACTATCAAGGCTTGGATATAAACTTTATTGCAGCAATAGATGATGAAGAGGAGATGGCGACTCCACTAATCAGCAAATCCTTTATTGAATCACCTTGGCATATGGTGATATTATTTATGTTTTATTGAATTTACAAGCTCCTCCTGAATTATCTAGGACTAAAAGCAGGTTTTTGAAAGTGAAATCCTTGAAATTTTGTATATTAGACAATGCTTTGTTTTGGAGAGATCATGAATTTATTCTTCTCAATGGGTTATTAAAAGAAGAATCTGACAAAGTTTTGGAAGAATTTCATGCAGGTGACTGTGGAGGACACCTTTAATACAAGACCACAGTAGATAAAATCCTTAGAGCTGGTTTCTACTGGCATACCTTGTTTGCTAATGTCAAAACGTATGTGACCTCCTGTCACAAATGCCAAATTTTTGAGGGGAAGAAAAAGTTCTTACCTTTACCCCTCAAGCCGATCTCTGTAGAAATACCTTTTCAACAATGGGGTTTAGACTTCACTAGTTAAATTCACCCACCCTCCTTTGCCCAACACAAATGGATCCTCACAGCCACAGACTACTTCAAAAGATGAATAGAGGCCATACCTTCAAGGGGCAAGCCATAGATACTGTTATCATAAACTTCCTTGAAACCAATATTCTATCAAGATTTGGATGTCCAACTAAGCTCATTACTGATAATGCAATAGCCTTTAAATCCAAAAGAATGATAGATTTCTACAATAAATACCATATCACCCTTGGCCATTCCACAACCTATTGCTATCAAGGTAATGGACTTGAAGAATCCTCAAACAAAAGCCTAGTAAACATCATGAAGAAGTTACTAGAGGACAATAAGAAAACTTGGAATAAAAAGCTAGTCAATGCCTTATGGGAAGACAAGTTGACTACTAAGAAATCAATTGGTACTTCTCCCTATCAACTAGTTTATGGGATGGAAGATGTCTTTCCATCCTCTTTGGGAGTACCAGTAATGAAGATACTTCAAGAATTGCAGGTTGAACCAAATAGTATCCAAAGAAGAATCAACAAAACTATTCATCTACAACAAACCAAAGAAGAGGTCTATGTCAGGTCTCAAGTTGTGTAGGAAAAGATGAAAAGGATTTTTGATAAGAGAACCAAGGTTGAAGATTTCTACGTTGGTGACAAAGTTCTTAAGTGGGATTCAAGGAGGGAAGACAAAGGCAAACATGGGAAACTTGATTTCCTATGGAAAGGTCCCTATGTCATTTATTCTTACAGTGGAAATAATGCTTTCTTCTTGAGAGAAATTAATGGTACAGATGCAGAAGGTTGTCCAGTGAATGGTCAAATGCTAAAACATTACTTTGAACCAAGTTACTAATTTTCATTTCCCATTTTTACATACCTTATGTAAAAGTCTATTTTGGATTGGATGGTGATCTTTGAAGTTGAAGCCCGTAGAGAAGGCCTGAAGCTTTGGAGATATAACTATCATAGTTATTAAAAAAGACAAAAATCACAAAAGCATAGTTACAAGGTAACCACAGTCATAAGTCAAAGGTCACTGATCTTTAGAGTTCTTGAAATTTCACTAAAAAATTCCATCCTCAAGTGGAGCCACTGTTAGGTTCCTATACCAATAGGAGACATAATTTTGAATGAGTAAGGTTAAGCCTTGTAATATTGTACATACCTTTGCTTTCTGCAAATTTTTTCCATATTAAAAATTAAAAAATGTAAAGAGGGTATGTCCTAAAAGAAATATCAAAGGAAAAAAAGAATAAAGAGAAGGTCAAAAAATGAAAATATATGAACCCTAAAAACAAAAAGAGACCATGAAAGTGTGCAAGTCTAAATGCCACTACTATTTACTTTTATGCATAGTAATGATTGTGTGCAGCTTGTTATTCATGCCACAATCCATGGTAATCAAACTGTTTAATCTTGATTATATCATGCTTTGAATTTTATGTTTATAATTAGAGAATAAAATCTGACCAAATAGTTTAATCTTGGCAGATCAGTAGATAGGTAGAGAAATAAAAGGAGCTCATAAGCTTAATCTGAGCCCTTGGAAGACATAAGGTTAGAAGTAGATAGTTTGTTTTATAAAAGAAAAGATAGGATAAGGGTTTGCCAGTCTAAATGCACCCAAATAAAATGAAGAAAAAATGTTAAAGTAAATGGGTAAGTAGAAGAAAGGTTGTTGAAGTATAAAGTTGATTGGATCAAAACACATGCATCATGCTTAGACACATATTTCAATATGTATGAACAATTATGGAAGAAAAAACAAATGTTTGCAAGTTAATGTGATTAACTCCCCCTCATTAATTTTTCCCCTTACTTACTAATTTCCCATCCACAAGTATGTTCTAGTACTTTCAATCCTTCAAGTCAAAGAGGCTCAGAGCATTTTTCTGACTTTTGGTGGGACCAGACCCTTAGCTTAATGACTTATGGACATCAAGCATTAGAATCCCCTTCATAAAAGGTCATCCCCCCTCACTACCCTAATAAAACCCCTTTTCCTAAGGTTAAACTTCATTTGCTTACGAAAAGTAAAGCAACCCCCATGTTAAATTCTATTCCATTCAAAAAACCCACAAAAGTGTTTTATCCTAAGTATGAAATGTATGTGAATAAAATGTGCAAATGCTAAGGGTATGCTCACTCCACTCATTTCATATTAATTTTTAACTTAATTATATAAATCCCTGATATACCTTTTCTCGTATATTAAATAGATCCCCTATATAAATATCCCAACCCTTAGTTTAATTATAAACTATAGTTGACCTTATACTTCATACAATTTACCCCATATTCCTGACAAAATCCATTTAATACATCACTGTGCAGTAGGGTTAAGCTAACCCTGTCATTAAGGCCCGCTCGATCGATTAAACCCATGATTAAGTCTTAATTAATCCCAAACCACCGAAGATTAGAGCCTTGCCCCCCCCCCCCCACGAAGCCCATGCTCTTATCACCCGTGCACCTCTCTCGCCCGATTGCCATTTGATCACCATCTCCCTCATTCGACGGTCCACAACCATAATGGCTGCACCCGACGACTAACCTTTACCTACCAGAGAAGGTGATTTTCCCCAGCCCCACAACTGCTATGTGTCAATCAAAGGAGTAAATCGGGTGACCCCTCCTAAATACCTCCTCCTCCACAAAAGCGGTGCGATGGCTTAGGAAACTACCTCCCCACTCAACCCAATAAACTGCCCACTGTTCATTCATAAAATTGCCCGCCAAAAAATGATTGTTACTCCATAAAAAGGCTAAGAAGCCTTTATCGCTTTTTTTCTTTCATTTTCTTTGTGAACCTCTGTGAACGAGTGTGATTCCTGGAAAACCTGAAAGCTACCAATTAACCACATTTTAGTCCTCAAAGAAGCTGTGGAGACCACCTTCAAAGCTCTCAGAGCCTTTTCAACCTTTTGCTGTCGTCCAGAACACTAGTTTGAAGTCAATTCACCTAAACCCCAGGTATTTGTGAATGAATTACCAAACGCCCTTTCAAAATTTGAAAATGTTCACTCTTAAAGTGCTTTAATTAAGTAAAATTAATTGAAAAATACTTTCAAGTTAACACCACATAGTCAAGCCCTTCTCAAAATTTTCAAATTGCCTTCCAACCCTCTGTCACAACCCTACACTGGCATATTCAAATCCATAAGAACTGAATTCTGGCTGCCCCTATCACCATGGATGTCAAACCTATCACAACTCCCCATTTAGACCTTGACCACCTCCCCCTGGCAGACAAGGACTTTCAAATCAATGATACAAGTGCATATGAGGTCCTGCTCAAAATCCATTGTTTGAGTAAAGACAGATACCTAAACCATTATGATGAAATTGCCCTTTAGGTATCCAATTTTCCCAAATACCAGTTTTCCCCAAGTGGATATTTTCCTAAAATTTTCCATATGTGCCACGACTATTACATCCCCATCCAGAGAGTTGTAATGTCTTGTGACCAGAGAGTTTTGTTTACTATCATACCTGAATCAATCAATGAGATGCTACAAGTCCAACTAGGTCCAAACCTGACCCCACTCTCCATTGGGGATTTGTTAGACCAGTACACCAAGTTGAGTCCCTCTAGACTGGCCCAATTATTTCAAACTTTCATTGTAGAAGAGCAACACATTCCTAAAATTGCCCCTCCATATGTTTCTGCCATGTTCTCTGAAAGGGGAAAACAAATCATAACCATGATATCATGTATTCTAGGCTGCACCACTGATGAATTTATTGATGAGCTTATCCTAGCCTTCATGTCCATTTACACCCCAGGAAAGCCTCCTGCTACTGTGTATGATTATGCCCAATTCATAGCTGAAAGAATGCATGAACAATTTACTAGGATGCACAATGAGAGAGTATTCAAATACTCATCTATATTGTACCATATGTTTTTATATTATTAGTCAGATAGATTTCCATTCACCCTCTAGAAGCTGGATACCAAAGGCCCGCCTAGATCTATTATCTTTTGGACACCACTTTTTCACAAGTATTCATCACCTTACACCTACACAGATTTCATAGACTCTTTTGTCCATCCAATCATGACTATGCTGACAAGAATTCTTACACCTAGAATAAGCCAGGAGATTAAAAGATTCGTCTAGCTTTCCAAGCAAAGTAATGTGGGAGATTGGTACCTTTACCAAAATCACACAGAGATAAGAATCTATGGTTTCCAGCAAGCCCCATACAAACTCCCCAAATACCTCCCCATGATGTTATTTTCTTTAGAGTATTATAGGCAGATAATGAACTCAGATGAAGTCAATTTTGTCCCAGCTAAGAAAAGAACCTAGTTCAAGGTCCAAAATCAGTTAGGCCCTTTCATTTGCAAGTCTAGAGAAGTAGGGAAGGAAGCATATACGATTCTGCAACAAATGAAGTTCCAAAACAATATCATATGGAGATATGACCCTTAGGGGTTTATGACTAAACTCTGAGAAAAGGTAAAATTGGGGCCTTACATTCAACATCCCATACTAGAGATAGAAAGATATGCTAATCAACATTAATGGGTGGAAAACACTCTCATAGATAGGGATAATACAAAGGTAGATGTTGAGAATACCTTAATTGATTTAGAAAGACATCTTGATGAAAGCTCATTCCTGCAGGTACCACAGCAAGAAGCAACCATGAGTACCCTGTAGGAATTTACAGGGTAAGTTCCTCAGAAAGAACACCAAAAGGACACCGCTCACAACCAGATCTCAAATCAATACACCAGTATTTTTGACGTGGTTAAAACCCTCAAAGAGGGAAACAGTCCACGGCCTGAGCCAACGTGGCCACTTCATGCAATTTATTAATCAAAGAATGAAAATTTACATAAGCTTTCTCTCATAGACGGATTACCCGAACAATGACCCTCCATGCGCTTTAAATAGAACTCATGGACCAATCGGGTGTCAAGCCACGGATCAAGTGTCGGTAATACCGAGGAGAGAGTGAACCGTCGGATCACTACATATCGTGACCGTCAGATTGTAAGTTACAAAATGTACAACGGTAAAGAAACACACTTTAACTAACTCTATACCTAACTCTATACTAGACCAAGTTGAACTTAACTATTTCCTATGTGTCGGAATATCCTAACATCCCCCCTTAAGAACAACTTGGGATAGGATTGAAGGATTTACAAATATGACACAATAGGAGAAGGAAGGAGGCACTAGAGCCTATCCCCCCTTAGTGAAAACTTCCTAAACTCCAAGCATATATCGAAGTTTAGTGAACTTCGCCTCTATGAGAGCCTTTGTGAAGATGTCTGCAACCTGATCATCTGTTGAACAATATTGCACTTCAAGAACATGGTCATGAATGAACTTTCTGATGAAGTGCATGTGTAGTTCAATGTGTTTGTTGCGCTGATGCAGGACTGGATCTTTGCATAGCTGAATGGCACTTTGATTATCACACCAAAGTTTGGTTGGATGCTGCTGCTCAAAGCCAAACTCTGATAGGATCTGACGAAGCCACAAGGCTTCCTTACTAGCTTCCACGGCACCACGATACTCTGCTTCTGCTAACGAAAGAGAAATGGCAGCCTGTTTCTTACAAGCCCATGTAATAGGTCCTGAACCAAGAGTGAAGACATAACTGGCAGTAGACTTCCGATCATCAGGGTCACCAGCCCAATCAGAATCAGTGAAACCAACTAATAGAGGAGCTTCTTTGGCACTGTAATGAATCCCAAACTGTACTGTACCTCGAACATAACGAAGTATTCTTTTAGCTGCTTTCCAATGACTTTCACGGGGGTTTTGCATAAAACGAGCAACAAGGCCAACAACAAAGGAAAGGTCAGGACGAGTATGGGTTAAATACAAGAGCTTTCCTACAAGTTGACGGTATAAGGTAGCATCAACTTCAGGAGAAGTACAAGAGACTGAAAGTTTGACTCCAGACTGAAAGGGAGAAGGGGCTGGCTTACAGTCTTCCATGTGAAAATGACGAAGAATATCACAAGTATACTTGGACTGGGAAAGGGAAATACCCTCCTTGGATTGCAAGACTTGAAGACCGAGAAAATAGTGTAAGTGTCCTAAGTCTGTCATTTCAAATTTCTTTTTAAGGCTGGACTTCACATGGTTTATAAGGTTGGGATCACTACTAGTAAGAATAAGATCATCAACATAAAGAACAAGGATGATAAGAGAGTTGCCCACTTTCTTGGTGTAGACAGTATTGTCAGAATAACACCTAGAAAAGCCAGATTCTAAAAGAAAGCTATCCATTTTGGCATACCAAGCCCGAGGAGCTTGCTTGAGACCATAAAGAGATTTCTTAAGTCGACATACAAGGCTGGAGTCTATTTGGATGAAGCCAATGGGTTGTTCCATATAGATTTCTTCATGCAAGTCCCCATGCAAGAAGGCAGATTTAACATCCATATGATGGACTTCCCATTTTAAAGAGGCAGCAAGGGAAAGAACAAGGCGGATAGAGTTCATTTTGGCAACAGTGGAGAAGGTTTCAGTCTAGTTAATGCCTTCAACCTGTGAAAAGCCCTTAGCAACAAGACGAGCTTTATGTTTATCAACTTTCCCCTCTGGTCCATACTTGGTTCTGTAAACCCATTTACATCTAACAAGTTTGCATCCCTTTGGTAGAGGAACAAGATCCCATGTATCATTTGCCAACAATGAATGATATTCTTCATTCATAGCTGCTTCCCAATGTGGATGGCCTGAAGCTTCTGCAAAAGTGTTAGGATCATGATTTATTGGAGCTTGAGCCAGTAAAGAAGAGGCTCTTTCAAACTGAGAACGTGTACGTCGCTGATCTGTAGGATCACCGACAAGATCACCTGCTGCATCCCGAGTAGCACGGACCCATCTTGGAAGTTGAGGAGCTGAAGGAGCATCCTGAGAAGGTGGGGGAGGATTGTCATCCTCACTTTCATCATCTGAAGAAGAAATGTTTTCAAAAGTAGAAGAGATAGGAAGAGGTGGCACATCCGCCAGACTAGGCTCGCAGGCCGATTTATTTTCATCAAATTTTACATCTCTTCAAATGATAACATTTTTGGACTTAAATGGAATAAGTCTATAACCTTTTACATCTTCAGAATATCCAGAAAAAGTACATTTCTCACTCTTAGGTTCTAAAGCTTTATGCTTTTCATCTGGAATATGGGCTGTTGTAGGGAAAACTATCCAATACGGAATGACCCTATCCCACTCTAAGGGTTATAGTTCCTTAGCAACAATCAAAGCAAAGCTATCTAAGATTTCTTCTTTATGAAAGTAAAAGGAGGGAGAAAGAGATCCACTAACCGATGTCTTTCGTTAATGGTTGATCCAATCTTCTCTCTTTGTTGCTTGCTCCCAGCTCCTTGCTCTTTCACGGGCCCAGCTACACCAAGATCCTGCAAAATGACAAGAGAGGGAAACTACAAGAAGCATACATTCATAATTGATTCAAGGATTAGAATAAATCAAATACACAAGTACAACAATACATCATTGAAACACATGTATATAGAAGAACCTCAAATGCTTTATTAATGGAAGAAGTAAGGTTCAGGAAGTGATACAACCATAAGAGGCCCAATCCAGCATCACCTTCCCAGCAGAAAGAAATCTCCTCTTCACCTCCTTCAAAACAAATCACCTCAATAATTCTAAACTCAAACCAAAAGCAATTCTTTACATTCACAAAGTTCCAGCCTCTAGATCTCATATAGGAGAGATCTATATATAGGAGTTTTGAGAGAAGATGAGTCAGCTTGAGAAGTGACTAGTGTCCTCTCCTACTCCAGTTCTTCTTCAGTTCTTGAGTCCACTTGGAGGTTCTTGCTTCCACTTGGAGATTTGGAACCTCTTACTCATCACTAGGCGAATTCCTTGATCCAAGTGTCACTTTGGAAGCTTCCTGGGCACTGACACATTGAGGAATGAGACTTCCACTTGTCAAATCTCGCTCAGGGCAGGTAGCCTTTGTTGGAGTTGACATTCAATGCAGGTAGACCATGGAGCAGTTGACATTCAGCGCAGATGCTCAGTGGAGCAGTTGACATGATCCAGAATTGACTTGTTTTTGGGTAATTTTCAGTGGAGAACTGATTTGGATTGCTGTGGTTTGCTGACCTTGTTCCTCTAGGGGTAGGAACAACATGTTTAGGGACTTTGGATCCCTTAGATTATGGACATTTCATGCTTCATGCTGTAAGGCACAAAAATGTCTATAACAGTTGCCCCCTAAAGTATGAGGTCGTTTATCGGGTGAAATGCTTTATCAGGAGGATCCGAAGTTCATTCAATCGCTGAGAGGTGACCTGTAATAAGATACAATACAATACATTATTTTTCATACTGCTTTCATGATCTAGCTGAGGCGGGCATTCCCATGCTCAGCTTTATAAATACATTTTTCTGTACATAGAACAGATAATCGTCTGAAGGTAGACTGATAATTCTCTGTTGAAATTATCATCGTTTGAGTAGGATGATCATCTGTTGCACATGTCAATGTCTTTATTTCCTGAATATATATCGCAGCCCAGATGGATGAAACTAGATCCGGGGTCGTCAAACTCGTCCGATCTTCACTCTAAGTACAAGTCGATCCATGTGAGAATTTCTTGGAGTCGAACATGGAAAGACATCGCTTGATTACCAGTCAATGATGAAAACTGTTAACAAGCGCGAGAGGAATCACCGATAATGATGATGACCCTCAAGGTACTGCAGTACAATTCACGTGGTGTGAATAGAGGACTTGGCGTCGAACACCACACAAAATCTTTCGGTCGAAGGTCATTGACGTATACCTGTCGCCGGAAGTGAGAAACTTGCCATTGAGGCATGCAAGCTTCAAAGTACTGAGGGGGGTGTTCCTAGATCAACTTCTTGGATAATGAGCTGATGTCGACAAGAAGCGATCCGTCAAAGGAGGGCCTTAATGAATCCCACATCAGTGACACGGAACGGAGATAATGATTGTGATGAAGGTGAAAACGATCTGTGAAATATGATTCAAGGTGGCGGTCATGAAAGGATGAAAGATGATGTATGGCAGTGGATGGGACACGGTTGACTCTTTCTGAACAACATCTCTTGAACATATAATGACACTAATGTGATGGATCGGTAGCATTACCCCAAATGTGGATGGTTTGGCGAGACCATGGTGATGTGACCGGTGAATGAAACAACCCAACCCGATGTGGTACGGAGGAAAAGTGTCATGTTCAAGAGTGACTTGCTACCAATAAAGCTTTGAGATTCTCCCAATTTTTCCCCAGTCATTTATGACCAGTACCTCTTTATTTTTGTCAAGCTTGAGTAGGATAACATATGCTTGTTCTATAACCTGCCCTTCGGGCAAGCCCATCGCTATGTTTTAACGAGCCTAGCGATAGGGAAACTTGTTCTCGTCTAAAGACAAGTTTGTCGCTATTTAATGTATTTAACGTGTCTAGCGACAAAGACAACTCGGTCCTTTTCATTTTTAGAGAGTCTGAAAAGGTACGTAAAGTTAACTCCAAAGGTCCTTTTTCGTCATCTAATCCCTTAAGTCCGAAAAAGTATAAAACAATACAGAAGGGATGAATGTTCGATAGTTTTATCGAGCTGAACTAGACAAGCGCTCGATCTTTTTGTGCAATAATCCCTCAGGTCCAAAAATATTAAAATCTAGAGGAGGGATAGCTCTTTCGGTCGCTTTAACGAGCTAGAAGGCCAAAACTCGGCAAACTTTTCATATTTTACGAGTCAGATGAAAAGAGCTCAAAGAAGACTCGTATTTTGAGGAACGAGTGATAAACAGGGATAGCAGTAGATTCCAGGTACAGGTTGGAATTTTCCAATCACGGCAGTGTCACAAGGATGGCTAGGTGAAATCACTCTTCGCAGCTGTTCCTCAAAATAGGTAAACAATCATGTGGAAGTGAATGATCGGCCAAATGAAAAGTGGAGGTGATGGTGCAAACACGACCAAGGCTTTTATGGCTGATGAATTTACGATCTCAAATGGTTATTTACTGGTTCGTTTTTTCTGGATGAGCTCGAACTCTGGGGGAAGCTTGCTCACAGCTTATGTTTATTTTTTAACGAGCATGAATTCCGTGTTAAAACTGCTCAGTTTTGCATTTATTTTTTAACGAGCATGAACTTTGCCAAAACTGCTCGTTTTTGCGTTTATTTTTTAACGAGCATGAACTTTGCTAAAACTGCTCGATGATAAGTTTGCATGCCCCCAGCATAATAATGCAAATCGAGGTGCATGCCCCCCAAGCTTCATTGCATTCAACTCGGTGGTTGGAATGAAGGTTTACCTTTGAGATTTGGAAAGGGGGTTGGTTTCATTTTTTAACGAGGTTGACACGAGTTTAGAACCGTCCTCGGAGCCCACTGTATTTACAATATTTCTATTAGGGCGATGATCCATGCTGACAAAATGTTTAGGAATCTTCTGAATCCATTAGATATAGAAGATTTCATTTTGTAGGTTTCCACTGTGGCCACTTCCGCCAGATTACTCGCAGGCGGTAGGGCAAAAGTACCCATTAAGGCAGGGTCTTTTAAGAGACCTACTCCAATATTTTGAAGCGAATGATTGCTTCCATGGATCATTGGAATGCTTCCTGTAACTTGTGAACTGTCGGGGAGGAAAGTTTGTTGGTCGACGACTGTAATTCCTCCTTGAAAGGGAAATGCAATCTTCCTGAAGTAGGTCGACACAACTGCGGCCATGGCATATATCCAGGGCCTTCCCAGTAGGATGTTGTAATCGAGTTTTCCATCAATTACTTCAACATCAATTTCTACTGTTTTGCACCCTAGTTCAACTTGTAAGTTACTTAAAATCCCGTATGGAGTGTATGATCGTCCATCAAATGCTTTTAACATCGTTGATGATCTCGACAAGGGTGGTGAGCCTAAATTTTTCCAGCAACTCATCGACATAATACATGTAGATGCCCCCTCATCAATAATTGTTCGATGAACAGTTTTGTTGAGGGCTTTCACTTGAATAAGGAAAGCTAGTTGAGCTGGTAACTAAGGGTCATATCCTTTATGATCAAAGGCCACAAGATTGGAATCCATTGGGCCAATCCCACCTATTGCTGATAATAAAGCTTGCTCTTAGGAGGGGCAATTTTGCGGTACCTCAAGTGTCGACATAGCGGACGATGATTGAGCCAGGTCGTCTATATAATTCTGTGCTATTTTTGCACGAGGATTAAATGTCAATTTGTGTACTACTCCCTTTTGCGACTTTATCATTCGCTCAGGAATGATGGGTGGCACAGCTTCGATCAGAGTTGTTGTCGAACTACTAGGTTGTTCATTAGCCTTGTTGTTCGACAGCTTTGGATTCCTGTAATCCATATTCTTCGTCAAAGCATTATTTTGCTGCTTTGATACAGACAACATAAGCACTTGGGATCGGGAAGCATTTTGATTAGCAACCAGATTTTGACCAGGATTGGGAAACGGATCAGTCAATACTGCTGGGGTTTTTGAACTCTTAAAGAGTTTCTTAACTTCAGCTATATGTGGACAATCTTTTGTCCAATGATCCTCATCGCATATATGACACCCTGCAGGGGGTTTCCTTTTTCTCCCTTTCTTTTTCTTCTTGCCCCCTGGTTGCTTCAGTCATTTGCCCTTGTCGGTCGACATGGCATTTACTTCCGAGGCAAGAAGTTCCTCATTTTCATTTTGACTAGAAATTTTGTGTTTTCTAATCACGCCATCGCCGGCGTGAGAGTCATTGTTTGATTTAGGAGGAGGAGGAATTGAGAATTCCGGTCTAGGGGCGTTAGGTATTTTGTCGTAGAGCATGCCGGACTGAGTATAGACCAAGTCCAGATATTGCGCACGAGCGATAACCTGCTCTTCCGTTACGACCCCTCCCTTTGCCACATCTTCTGTGATGGCAGGAAGTAATGACTTGATAAACCATTCAGCTAATAGCTGATCGGGAATGTACGCTTTTACCATCCTATGACGACGTCGCCACTCGTGTATATGATCATATATGTGGGTGGCGGTCGTCTGTTTGAAGTTGGTAAGGAGCTCTGTTCTCGTTTCATACCTTATCGGTAATTGAAAATGGGTTAAAAAGTTTGTGGCTAAGGTGCCGAAGTTGTCGAACGAAGCTCTAGGCAATTCAATGTACCATTTTGCCGCTGGACCCGTTAACGTCCTCTGAAAGAGGCGAAGTCTTATCGAATCATCATTCAAGGTGTTTGATGAACACCATAGATGGAATGTCATCACATGATTCGACGGATCTTCACCTGGATTTCCATTAAATTTAGGAATATCTGACGGAAGTTTATGTGGAATCGCTGGCCAGCAAGGGGCATAAGCAATTGGATCATTCGTCAGCCGGTTTAGATCTGGTAATTCTAGAGTTGCTACAAAGGGCAATTGCTGATTCAGGTTAGGTGAAGCATATCCAGGATAAGATGGGATCGCCTGAGCAATGGGTCTTTGCAAACCAGCATAATGCTGGAAACTTTGACAAGGTTGATGGGCATAACCATTATAGTATGGTTGCCCATTACTTACAAAGACTTGTTGCTCAGGTCCTTGATATGCTTGCTGGAATGGCGGTTGTTGAGATTGAACCAGCTCTGGTTGTTGAACCATTTGCTGTTGACCAATACTGGATGATTGACCAAGATGAGGAGTCACAGTACTTGTTTGAGCCTGAGTCGCTCCAGATAAGGAGGCACTAACCTGAGATTGTGATTGAGTCGTTGAGACAAGAGGCTGTTGTATTGCAACCTGAGTAACTTGGGGTTGACATACAACAGGTGGAGCTTGTACTTGTGACGCATTCACTATAGCAGGTATGGTGGGAATATTCGACACAGGGTGTACTGGTTGCATTGAATATACAACCCCTGGTTGTTGAGGCAGTATTGGAACCCAACCGCTGGATGTAATCCCAGTTTGACCTGAACTTTGTTGTAAACTCCCATATGGTTGTTCTCTGGGAGGGAACAATGAAAGAGCATACTGCCCTCCATATGGTGGAAATCTAGTACTTAAAGGGTAAATTGGCCTTTGAAGACACATTGGATCAATTTGTTGAGTTTCAACTTAAGAAATACCAGATGATAATCCGGATGAAGAAATAGGAACTAGCCATGTCGTCGTCCCTGATTGGACTCCAGCTTGTTGTTGACAATTTGCCGGGATAGATGGTATACCAGCGAACATCGTTGGAGTAGCAGCAGGAGGCTCTGCTGTCGCTGTGTCGGACGACACAGTCCTGGATGTCGACGGTTGTTCAGACATATCTAGTCTATCCAAAAGATTTCTTAGCGATTCTACAAGAACTTACGATGCCAAAAGACTAACTTCGAAGATCAATGAGGGAATGGTGATGATTATTCCGTTTAAAATAATTTTTAACGACGCTTAGACACAACTTGCTTTTTCACTTTTAAAGAGTCAAGAAAAAGCTAAAGATGACTCTAGTCTCCTTCGATGTTTTAACGAGCCCGAAGTGACAAATGCTCAGATGGACTTTTTCAGTTATGGAGTTTGAAAAAGGCCAAAAGAAACTACTCTGGAGTTCTAGGCAGAGGGTGTGCCAAACTTTTCGCAAAACCACAGAATACGTTTTACGGTACGGGTGGTCGATCTTCGTGAATGCTGTGTTCACTGCATTGCGATCAGTAGGGCGGCTGACACGGCTTCCTATGGATAAAGGCTTTATTCCTATAGGGGTCTCCCAATATATACGGGACCGTACGTGGGAGCACAAGTCCGTATTGATACTTATCGCTTCACCATGGAGGAATCACCCAACCACTCAACGGTAAGATATCACGTTTAACGACGCCGGAACACGTCTCTAGCTTAGACCTCTATGTGTTTGTGTTATGTTTCAAAGCGTTGTTATGTTCATTCAACTTATTTTAGGTTGATCTTGTTTAGCGGTTTGCCTTTATGGATCACCACGAGATGTATGGTACAACTCCTAAATGCAGTCTAAAGATGATAAGCAAGCTTTTTCAATCTTTTCAACTTATGAAAATATTAACTACTGAGGGAAAAGAAAGACATCATCTTTTCACACAGATCATAGAGCACACACTAATGCACTTTTTCCTAAATCAACATGCAAGCTGTCAAAATGCAAATGCACAATGCAGGTATTTCTTTTCTCTTTCTTAATATTGATGTTTATATAAAGAAAGCTGTTGTATAACTTTGAATTCGATTTCAAGTGAACAAGCTTTTCGTCCAAAATCAAAAGACACCTTAAGATTTACTTGTTTCGACACTAGAAATGCATAAATTCAAACCATATGACGAAAGTAAAAGCTCAATCAATTGTGAACAGCAAAAAAACTTACTCCTAAGATCAAAACGACACTTATGACAGGTCTAGATCTAAGAGGCCACAATAAGACTAGTTCACTTTCGTAATGGGAAACTGTAAATGACGTAAGAAATACACAAAGAACAAATACAGTTTCTTTACACAACTGAGACGAAATGGAGGCAAATAAAGGTGGTTTTAGATAGGTACATTGACTGATAACAGGCTGCAAAAAACAGGGATCAAAACAGGGCAACAGAGAGCAGAGAACCCCAGCTGCACAGGGCCAAACTGGTTCAGCGCGACCTCAACACTGTGGGTTTGACATTTAGCACAAATAGCCTTCACGGGACCTATGCTAAAACGCAGACTGCCTTCACAGCAGTCGCGCTGAAGGAGAAACTCTCGTTTCTCCTGGGTTCTGGGTCACAAATTGCTCAAAAATCAACAGTTTTTGGCCAAATCAAAGCTAACAACCAGGTACACACTAAAGGATGATTCAACGGAGGATGAAAAGCTATCACTAAGAGCTATTAGAGTCCTTGTGGATCAGCTCTTCAAATCATAAACATGCCCAGAAACTGAGCTAGAGTAGCTGCCCTCTACTTTGCATTTGAAAGATCCAAATGCAGTTCGATTCGGTACTCCCTGTGTTTATAAAATGAATAGCAAAAACACAAACAAACCAACAAGATACGATCCCTAGCGGAGTCGCCAGTTTGTTGTAGGGAAAAGTATCCAATACGGAATGACCCTATCCCACTCTAAGGGTGATAGTTCCTTAGCAACAATCAAAGCAAAGCTATCTAAGATTTCTTCTTTATGAAATTAAAAGGAGGGAGAAAGAGATCCACTAACCGATGTCTTCCGTTAATGGTTGATCCAATCTTCTCTCTTTGCTTCTTGCTCCCAGCTCCTTGCTCTTTCACGGGCCCAGCTACACCAAGATCCTGCAAAATGACAAGAGAGGGAAACTACAAGAAGCATACATTCATAATTGATTCAAGGATTAGAATAAATCAAATACACAAGTACAACAATACATCATTGAAACACATGTATATAGAAGAACCTCAAATGCTTTATTAATGGAAGAAGTAAGGTTCAGGAAGTGATACAACCATAAGAGGCCCAATCCAGCATCACCTTCCCATCAGAAAGAAATCTCCTCTTCACCCCCTTCAAAGCAAATCACCTCAATAATTCTAAACTCAAACCAACAGCAATTCTTTACATTCACAAAGTTCCAGCATCTAGATCTCATATAGGAGAGATCTATATATAGGAGTTTTGAGAGAAGATGAGTCAGCTTGAGAAGTGACTAGTGTCCTCTCCTACTCCAGTTCTTCTTCAGTTCTTGAGTCCACTTGGAGGTTCTTGCTTCCACTTGGAGATTTGGAACCTCTTACTCATCACTAGGCGAATTCATTGATCCAAGTGTCACTTTGGAAGCTTCCTGGGCACTGACACATTGAGGAATGAGACTTCCACTTGTCAAATCTCGCTCAGCGCAGGTAGCCTTTGTTGGAGTTGACATTCAACGCAGGTAGACCATGGAGCAGTTGACATTCAGCGCAGATGCTCAGTGGAGCAGTTGACATGATCCAGAATTGACTTGTTTTTGGGTAATTTTCAGTGGAGAACTGATTTGGATTGCTATGGTTTGATGACCTTGTTCCTCTAGGGGTAGGAACAACATGTTTAGGGACTTTGGATACCTTAGATTATGGAAATTTCATGCTTCATGCTGTAAGGCACAAAAATGTCTATAACATGGGCCCATGCTTCACTTCCAAAAACACGAAAGTGACTTACATTTGGTTTAATGGAACTCCAAGCTTCTTCTCGAGTGATATTCTTTAGAACCTTAGTAGGAGTGCGATTTATTATATAATTTGCACAATTAATTGCTTCGGCCCAAAAACTAAGACTGAGTCCTTTAGATTGTAGCATACAATTAGCCATTTCCTTTAAGGTGCGATTTTTCCTTTCAGCTACACCATTTTGTTGTGGAGTGTATGGAACAGTATGTTGCATTTGAATTCCATTTTCAGTGCAAAAGTTGATGAATGTGTTTTTAACATATTCTCCACCATTATCAGTTCTTAGCTTAAGAATTTGATGTCCAGATTTTTTTTCAACAAAGGCTTTGAAGGCCAAAAATGTGTTAAATAGTTCGCTCTTGAGTTTTAAGAAGTATACCCAAGTGCGTCAGGAGAAATCATCAATGAAAGTTAAGAAATACTTGCAGCCAGAGAATGAAGCAACAGGAAGTGGACCACATAAATCACTGTGCACAAGCTGTAAAGGGGCTGAGGCGTGCCAAGAGGCACGTTTTTCAAAACTGTCCCGATGATGTTTTCCGAGTACACATCCGGAACAAACACCATCTCTGCAAGATACCATAGGAAGACCTGTCACCATATTTTCTTTACATAGATGCTGAAGGGAGCGATAGTTTAAGTGACCAAATCGCTCATGCCAAAGTTTGCTCACTTCATCATTATGAGCAACAAATACTGAGGGAAGATTTGATGACCCAAAGTTGTGAAACTTATACAACCTTGTGGAATCATCATCAATACCAGTAGCTAGAATTTGTTTAGGATCTCTTAGATCCTTGATTACAACATCATGAGGTGAAAATTCAACAATTTTACCTTCACCTGAATGAGTTATCTGATATACAGATAGAAGGTTGCAGGATAAGGTTGGAACACATAATACATCATTAAACTGACCATTGTCTAGATGAACAGTTCCAGTCCCTACAACATTAAGAGATCTATCATCACCAACATATATATTTTTGGTGTTACAATCATTTAAAGAAGAAAACATGGCTTTGTTTTTGGCCATGTGATAAGAGGCTCCAGAATCAATGAGCCACTCATGAGAATGAGAAGAAGAAGATACATTTAATGCATAACCAGACTGAGATGATTGACAACGACATGCAGAAAGTGCCATTCCTGAAGATGAAGTTGAAGTTGAAGTTGAAGAATGCTCCACATGGATGTTATGTTTCTTCATTGCGGCTTCCAAGGCTTCCATCTTCTTAAATAATTTAGATTCTAAGTGGCCATCTTGATTACAAAAGTTACAATTTCTATCAGTCTTCTTCCATTTGTTTTTATTGGTCTTATCATTTTGCTGAAATGATATTTCATTTTGAGCCTGAGTTTGCTTAGGACCCTTGTTTGGTTTAGGACCATTCTTTTTAGGATATGACTTCTTAGGATTCTTTGAATTTGGTTGCTGCTGGGCGGCTAACGCTTTCTTGGAAGAGTTTCCAAGATTAAGAAGACCAAGGTGTAAGAGTTTTTCTTGTTCTCTTATTAAAGAATCACAAAAAGAGTCAAAGGAAGGGGCCTTGTAGTCTTTTCCTTGACAAATGAAAGCTTCCCTTGTAGAATGGAAGGTGGAAACAAATACAGACTAGGCTGGTCCCAACTTAGTAAGGATGGAATAAATAAGGTTACTATCTTCTTTCTTAACCTTAACACCTTCCAAGAGATATCTAAGGGTCTTGAATTTGGACAAGAAATCTTCAATGCAAGAAAAATTATTAGGATCCAATGTAAGCAACTCATTTTCAAGTTGATGGGCTCTAATTTCATTTTTAATCCCAAAAACTTTAGTGATTTGTTCCAATGCTTCATGAGGAGTATCAAGTTCTGCAATATGGAATCTAAGATTAGGAGAAATAGACATCCCTATCAAAACACATGCTTGATCTTGTCTATTTTCCCATTTTGCAGCCTTGTCTTCATCTTTTGTTTTCGTCTCTTGGCTTGTGGCTATTCTGTAGATACCTTTACTTCTAAGTAAATCTTCCATGTAGGATATCCATTGGAAGTAGTTAGTGCTGTCAAGAATGACTTGGCATGGACTTTCCATTTTTAAAAAACCTGAAGCTGAAGATGCTGAAAGTAAGTGTTCCAATGGATAGATCTCGAAAAATTAGGTTGTTTTAAAAAAAACGGCTTTGAAAAAGGCTTCCGGATGAAGAAGTTATGGCTTTTTGAAAAAACATTGTTGAAGTTGCCGACAAAGTGCGCGAATGAAAAAACGCCCCCACAAAATGGAGATTTGAATCCAAGAAATCTACTCTCTAAAAATAGCTTTGAACCAATTGAGCTATACAAAAAATTTGAGAGAGAGAGAGAGGGGGGGGGGCTTGGGTTGCGTGCTTGCCTTGAGAAAACTCTTTTTTCCTACAAAACAAAAACACAAAACCCAACACGAATATGCAAAGAAAAACGAACCTTATGGCTCGAAGTTAGCTTTAGCTGGAAACTAAATATTTTTCTCAATGTTTCTGATTTTCCAAGATCAAACTAAGGTGCAGGGAAAAGAGCATACATATGAGAAAAAAAACTTCCTTTCTGTTTTTGATTTGCCCAGATCGCACAGAGTCGCAGGGAAAAGAGCATACGCAGAAATGAAAGGTATAGATCCGGTAATAAAAAAAGCTAAATAAACAGAAACCGAAATAACCAGAGAGAAAATAACAGTAAACTGCAGATAAACACTGTATACCTCCAGATCTTAAAAATGACGCAGATAGGGCTACCGGAAACCTTTTCGCGTGAAACGAAAGGGGTTCCTCACTGGAACAGATGCTCTGAACACAACAGAGTAGTCCTCTCGGCCCGAAAGCAGTCAAAAACAGTAGATCTAGGAAACAACAGCCACATGCAGTTCTATCGGCTTCAGATTTGGATCACCAACGGACGCGGCCCTCAAATAGCTCTGATACCATGTAGGAATTTACAGGGTAAGTTCCTCAGAAAGAACACCAAAAGGACACCGCTCACAACCAGATCTCAAATCAATACACCAGTATTTTTGACGTGGTTAAAACCCTCAAAGAGGGTAACAGTCCACGGCCTGAGCCAACGTGGCCACTTCAGGCAATTTATTAATCAAAGAATGAAAATTTACATAAGCTTTCTCTCATAGACGGATTACCCGAACAATGACCCTCCATGCGCTTTAAATAGAAGTCATGGACCAATCGGGTGTCAAGCCACGGATCAAGTGTCGGTAATACCGAGGAGAGAGTGAACCGTCGGATCACTACATATCATGACCGTCGGATTGTAAGTTACAAAATGTACAACGGTAAAGAAACACACTTTACCTAACTCTATACTAGACCAAGTTGAACTTAACTATTTCCTATGTGTCGGAATATCCTAACATACCCCTACTATTTTGCACACTCCACAAAATGAGGAAACGAATCCCAAGAGGAATAGACAGGGAGCCTCCATAGGCATGGACATATCCAATGTGTAGTATGAATGCAACCAAAGCAAAAGGCCTATGCTTGATCTTGTTTCAGAACAGGAAGACACAGAAGGCTCAATAGAAATAAATAATACTGAGTTTGATGTGAGAAAAGGCACAGATCCATCTGGAGAAACACAAGAGCGGTCCACCTCACAGACTCAAATGTTGGAAACGCAGCTAAGTTTAGAGGTCTCCTCATTTAGCAGACCTACTAATAAAGATAGGGATATTAAGGACATGTTTAAAGAAATGAAGATGAGAAACGAGAAACTAGAGGAACAATCTTATGCACAGTATTTAAAACTTACCCCTACCAATCAAACCAGGTTGATGTCATATTTTGACATCAAGGAGGGAAATATACAAATGTCCTTTGTAAAACCAACTTTACAGCAACCAAGGACATAAGGAGATTACAAAAAGATTGATTTTGAGGTATTGGCAAGGGATATTCATCCCATTGACCAAATTGAATTTCACAAACAAGCTGGAGAGATGATTTACTCCACCCTTACAGGTAAAGCCATAGCTGCCCATCAATTGCAGAAATCATTGACCAATATCTCAGCTTAATATCAATTAGAGAAGGCCTCCTCATGAGCAAAAGATACCAGAATCAAGTCTTTTGAATACTTAGTGATTGAATTGGGACATGATCCCAAAGAAATTAAAGCCACTGAACAACTAATAAAGAAGAAGAATGATGACATTGCAGTGCTTAAAAAGTAATTGAAGGTACCTCAATTACAACATCCCCAGATACAGGAAGTTTGGAAAACCAAACCAGACATGAAGAATTGATGGACTTAGTCCTAAAATTAAATGATTAGTTAAGGTAAAGAGAGAAGGGATTAGACACCTTAATTCAATCGAAGCAAAGTGATATTGCCATTACATCTGTAAATGTCATCCCAACAGCCTCAATAGTTGTTCCTTCCACATTGGCAACCTCATTGGCTCCCACACCTCTTATGGCCACAACAAAACAGGTTTCAACATAGTCTACATCAGCAGCAAGTACATCAAATGAAGCAACAAAATTGGTTAGAGCTATGGAGGAAATGTGCATACAGGCTACAGAAATGAATAAGCTGAAAGAAAAGGTGACAAGCTTGGAAACTAATTGCAAACTTGCCAAAATCATGCACAAGGAAGAAGTGTGAAATGCTACCAGAATGACTGAAAGAATAAAAGCCATGGAAAAGGACCTAACACTGAAAGAACCTCTTGGACATGCTAAGGAATTGCTATGGGCCAATATCATTGTGTTGGTTCCCTATAATACTAGTTATTACCCCATTACTATTGTAGTTATACCCCTAATTAATATTGTTGTGCCCCTATTTCCCCCATATTTTTATTACTGTGCCCCATAGAATCCCTCTATTGTTATTTTTGTGGCTTTATATTATTATTGTTAGGTCGACTGGATTATATTGTGACTCCATAGACTCCTATATATAGAAAGGAGGTTTTGTCATTTGAATCATCCAAGAATTGTTCATTTATGTAATGTAAAGGAGGTTTCCCCCTCGAAGAGGCTGAATTCTAAGGCCTTGATCTATCTTTTCTATCTTTTTTTGAGCTGGTTTCATAACATTTGGTATCAGAGCTTTGGATTCTAGGGTTTCGCTGCTCCAAATAGGTCATCGTGGCATTTTCACTATAAAATTGTTTGTGAGATGTTTCAGAAGTTGTACAAAAAACCCATTTGGGAAGAAATCGCGCTAAAACTTGGGTCCTAATTTCAGAGCTTTTTGTGCTATCTTTGCGGAGATATGATCTAAGGAAGTTGGTCTTTTTGCAGACTCTTGAATTACATTCCAAATAGGTGACCTGGGGAAAATCGTCATAACATTATCTCTGGGGATCGGATTGAAATCTCGTAAGAAGGTACAGAAAGAGGACGGAATGTAGTTTCTTGTATGCATTTTTTAGATCCAAAGGTCGAAACAATGACTCGTGGAACGTCGTACAAGTTCACTCTACTGAACTAGTCTATAATCAAGTCACTGTGGGAGATTTCGCATAACTCTTCCCTGGAGAATCCAATTTGGGTCCGACTTGTAGAATTGGAAAGAGGACACAGAGGGCTACTACAGGTCACAAATTCAGAACTAGATGATTGGAAAGTAGAGAGATACATCAGAGGAAATATCGAGCTCCTGCAAAGTGAAAAAAGGTTTGTAGAATTTCTTATGCTTAAGCTTGGTTTGAAAATTTATTTTGAAGGAATTAAAAGGGCATAATAGAGCATTATTATCAGTAACTAATTCCCTGAGGAAATAAAATGCAAACACCTAGTAAGGAACCTGAAAGCTCTAGCATGACTCATGAAGAGAAGAAGAAATGCTATATGATATATCAAAATTACAAAAACAAGTGCAACAAGTGTCACTTGCACAAAAAGCAATAGAATCTAAGATGGATGGTTTAAGGAAAGATGTAGAAGCTAAGATGGATGGTTTAAAGAAAGGTGTAGAAGCTAAGATGGATTGTTTAAAGAAAGGCGTAGAAGCTAAAATTGAAGGCATGGATGATAAGATGGAAGAATTGAAGATAAATATGAATAAGTTGCTACAAGAAATGGTCACTAAGGGTGAAAGGGTACTAAAGGAAACTCATGATGAGAAAAAAAGAAATGTTAATCATGATTCCATAGACTCTAATGTTGGATCGAAGACACACCATATTCCAAAAATAGATATGAGGAAGTTTGATGGCAAGGATCCCGCCACATAAATATTACAGATGGAGCAATTCTTCGATCTCAATAATATGCAAAACACACAAAAGGTACGTATGGCAACTTTATATTTGGAACCAAATTAGTTTGTATGGTATCAATGGATTTTCTCTCATAAACAATTTATCACTTGGGAAATTTTTACAAAAGAATTGATAGCACATTATGAGGATACAAAAAGCAACACTTTTTTTAGCCAATTGATAAGTCTCAAACAAAAGGGTTCAATAATGGAGTACATTGAGGAGTTCCAAAAATTGAACATAAGGGTAAAAGATATTCCAGAGGAGCATAGGATTGATGTGTTCATAGGGCCTTTAAAGGATAATATCCAACATGATGTTCGCCTTTGGGAACCTAATTCATTAGAGAAGGCATTCAAGTTAGCAAGAAAAATGGAAAGCAAAATTATGGCAACCAAGAAGCATACCACTCACAACTATAAAGACGGAAGTGTTGTTGCCCCTAGTCTTCCACAACCTATAAGGTTGACACCACAAAAATTGGAAGAAAAAAGAGAAAAAGGGCTTTGTTACAGTTGTGATAGCAAATACACTAAAGGTCATAAGTGTGCTGAGAAGAAATTATTCTACATAGATTGTGAAGAGGAAGAAGAAAAGGAGCAAGAAAGGTCAAAAGAAGAGGATATACTCCAGGAACAAAGCCTAGATGAAGAACAAATAAATGCGACCATATCTTGTAATTCATTGGCGGGAATTACCACTCCTAAAACCATCAAGATAGAAGGACAAATCAAGAAGAAAAAGGTAATAGTGTTGATTAATTCAGGAAGCACCCACAATTTTATTCATTGTAAGGTAGCAAAAGAAAAGAATTGCTTCCTATATCCAGCACCAAAGTGTCAAGTGATGATTGCAAATGGAGGAACAATAAATTGCTCTGGAAAGTGACATAATATCAAGCTATCCATGGGTACAATAGCTTTTAATTTTCAAGAACTTTTCATCAAATTTTCTATGGAAGGAAAGCAAGTTGAATTAAGGGGTATTCTAGGGAAACCAAGAAAGATAATCAGCTCTAATGGTATGACAAAGCTTCTAAAAAAGGAGCAAAGAGGTGTAATTGCACAATTATGTTCGCTAGATGTTTCCACATCGGAATCATCTATTTCTCCAGATCTCCAAAAAGTCCTGGACAATCATTCCAAAGTATTTGAGACTCCCAAAGGTCTCCCACCTGTGCGTGATCATGATCATGCTATTCATCTGATTCTAGGAAGTGTTCCTCCAAACATCAGGCCATACAGATATCCCTATGTCCAAAAGAGTGAAATTGAACGTATGGTTGCAGAAATGCTAGAGGCTGGTATAATTCAACCGAGTCAAAGTTCTTTCTCTACTCCAGTAGTATTGGTGCACAAGAAGGATGGATCATGGCACATGTGTTCAGATTATAGGGAGCTCAACAAGCTCACTATTAAAGATAAGTTTCCCATTCCTGTCATTGATGAATTACTGGATGAATTGCATGGATCAATTTACTTCACCAAGTTGGATCTTCCTTCAGGATATCATCAAATCAGAATGAAGACTGAAGACATTCCAAAAACAGCATTTAGAACTCATGAGGTTCATTATGAATTTTTGGTCATGCCTTTTGGCCTTACCAATGCACCTTAAACAGTTCAAGGTTTGATGAATTCAATTTTCAAACCATTCCTTAGAAAATTTGTGTTAGTATTTTTTGATGATATACTAATCTACAGCAAGTCTTGGAAGGATAATGTTGAACATGTTGACAGGGTGCTACAACTATTTGAGGAGAAACAATTATATGCAAAAAGATCTAAATGTTTCTTTGGAGTCCAGGAGGTGGAATATCTGGGTCATATTGTATCTCATGAAGGAGTTAAGGTAGACCCTAGAAAAATTAAAGCCATTAAGGAATGGAAAATCCCCACATCCATAAAGCATCTGCGAGGATTTCACGGGTTGACAGGGTATTATCGCAAGTTTGTTAAGAATTATGGGAGAATAGCAGCACCTCTAACAACATTATTGAAGAAATATGCATTTTCATGGACTCCGGAAGCAACAAAGGCCTTTGACCATCTTAAAGAGGCAATGTGCCAAGCACTGGTCTTAGTTACACTGGACTTCACAAAAACCTTTATTGTGGAATGTGATGCTTCAGGAAATTGAATTGGTGCTGTTCTAATGCAAGATGAAAGACCCATTGACTTTGAAAGTCTTCCAATCAAGGGAAAGTTTTTAAGAAAAGCTATTTATGAGAAGGAAATGTTGGCAATACTCCATGCACTTAAGAAATGGCGACCCTACCTAATGGGAAGACACTTCAAGGTAAAAACAGATCATGATAGACTTAAATACTTTTTAGAACAAAGATTATCCTCTAAAGAGCAACAAAAGTGGGTCACAACGATGTTGGGTTATGACTTTGAAATCATCTACAAAAAAGGGAAGAAAAATGTAGTGGCAGATGCACTCTCAAGAAAGGATGAGGATGTGGAAGCATTGTTGTGCGCCATTTCTATTATCCAACTAGATTGGATAAACGAAGCAAGGGAGGAATGGAAGAATGACAAAGAAGTGTGGGCACTTATTCGAAAGTTACAACAAGATTCCAATACATCTGATACATTTAGCTGGCAAAATGATTCGTTATGGTACAAAGATCGCTTATACCTCTGTAAGAGTTCCCAGCTAAAACAATAGATTCTTATGGAATTGCACACTTCTCCCTTAGGAGGGCACTCGGGATTTTTAAAAACTTACTACAGGGTTAAGAAGCAATTTTTTTGGGATGGCCTTAAATCAGATATTCAAAAGTTTGTGGCGGAATTTTTGGTTTGCCAACAAAATAAAGTTGAAATAATTAAGACACCGGGTATATTACAACCTTTATCCATTCCAAGCCAACATTGGGAGGAGGTTTCAATGGATTTTATCACAGGTTTACCCAAGTCTGAGGGAAAGAGTGTCATCATGGTGGTAGTTGACAGACTTACCAACTATGCATGCTTTTTTGCATTATCACATCCATTTAAAGCCAGTACACTTTCTACTGAATTTATGGAAACAATTCAAAAGCTACATGGAAACCCAAATATTATTGTAAGTGACAGAGATCCCATTTTCACTCGAAATTTTTGGACAGAATTATTTTCTTGTCTTGGTACTCAGTTAGCTCATAGCTCATCTTATCATCCTCAATCTGATGGGAAAACTGAGATAGTGAACAAATGTTTGGAAGAATATCTTCGTTGCTTTGTATATGATAAACAGACACAACGGGTCAAATGGTTGCCTCTGGCTGAATGGTGATATAACACTTCCTTCCATACAACAACAAAAATGACCCCATTTATGGCATTTTATGGGTATCAACCACCATCCATCACATCATATTTAAGAGAAAATTCTAAGGTTCAGGCAGTGGAACATCACATCGAACATCAACGACAAGTCCTCCAACTCTTAAAGGATAACCTCATGTTGGCACAGAATAGAATGAAACAACAGGCAGATCAACATCGCAGTGAAAGAAGTTTTGATGTAGGTGATTGGGTATTCCTACGGCTACAACCATATAAGCAAATGTCCCTCAAGCAAGCTAAGAAGGATAATAAACTATCACCAAAGTATTATGGTCCATACAAGGTGTTGCAAAAGATTTTTACTATGGCATACAAATTGGAGCTTCATGTAGCTTCTCGATTGCACCCAGTTTTCCATGTTTCATGTTTAAAGAAGGTTATAGGCGACAAGCTACTAGTTCAAACAATATTTCCAGAACTTGACGAGGAAGGAAAATTTATACTGGAACCGGAACCAGTCACAGAAACAAGAACTCGACAGCTATGAAATCGATCAATTTCAGAGTATCTTATCAAGTGGAACAACTTATCTGTTGAAGATTCCACATGGGAGGATGAGAATTTTATGCAGAAGTATCCAGAACTACTCAAGCATTGAGGAGAACACTTTTTTGAAGGAGAGGGGCATGTTGGGTCCATATAATACTAGTGATTACCCCATTACTATTGTAGTTATACCCCTTATTAATATTTTTGTGCCCCTATTGCCCCCATATTGTTATTACTGTGCCCCATAGAATCCCTCTATTGTTATTTTTGTGGCTTTATATTATTATTATTAGGTCGGCTGGATTATATTGTGACTCCTTAGACTCCTTTATATAGAAAGGAGGTTTTGTCATTTGAATAATCTAAGAATTGTTCATTTATGTAATGTAAAGGAGGTTGCCCCCTCGAAGAGGCTGAATTCTAAGGCGTTGATCTATCTTTTCTTGAGTTGGTTTCATAGCACATTGACTCTGTCAATGATATTTGGCCATCTATTCAGGTGATTTTTGAACAAATAGATCTAATAAAGATGGTTACAAAAGCCATCCAAAAGGTAAAAGAGGAATTGGGAGAGATGCCCGAAGATGTCACCAGAATCATCCAATTTCTTAACAACAAAAATAGATATGAGCTTCAAGAATTGGAAATTGAGGATAGAACTAAAACAATTTTGGAAGTGAGAAAAGTCCTTTCCAAGAGAATCTTAATGTTAAAATTGGAGGACAAGTGTGAAAATATGCAGATAGCCATTGATATATTTATGGCTAAGTTTCAAATTTTGATAGAGAAAGGGTTACCTATTCCCTTAGCAATAAATGACAAGCTCATGAAACAATAGGATTACAATAGCAAAATCATAGAGCTAGTAAAAGAATAGGTCAGTACATCATCAATCAAGGCATTGCGAACAAGAAAAGTACTTTATCAAACATTTGAAAACTTGTTTTACCTCTAGCATGAGGTAAAACACTTGTTCATCAATAAGCCTGCTTTTTCCAAGTACACTGAGTCAGATGAACTATATAGAAGGATGTTGAAGATCCAATTACCTGATGCTGATACATGGGAGAAATTAACTGATTTACAGTGAGAAATATGCAATAAAAAGGTTAGTGTACAGTAAAAGTAAAACAACTAGGTGAAAAGATGAAAATGGGTCAGTAGAGTCAAAAGGTATCAATGTCAAAGTGTATCAAATGAAAGCCAAAAGTAAATGAATTTCCCAGCATAAAATATCAAACGAAAAAGCAGCATTAAGGGCTAAAATCAAACCAGAAAGGCTAGTAGTACCACAATAAGAGGGACAACATGAAACAATTCAGTAGCTATCTCTATCTTCTTGCTAATGAGCCTCATAAATGGGTAATTATATGGGCTCATTTTACCTCCTAACCTAGTCAAATCAACCATTCTCATAGCTTATTGTATGATTTTCTGATTATATTTATGCTTATAGAGTGAGTTGAGTTAGTTATTGTGCCATGTGGTATAACATGTATTTAATGCAAATTATTGATAGATTTCGAGGTCAAAGTCAAGGACCCAGTGGAAAACTGGCAGAAATAACTTGAATTTGATAGAGGATAGGACTTATAGGAGGGAATCCCCCTCATTTATTACTCTTCACTTCGAATTCCCTCTCATTCAACTCATAGTACAAGTAGCCGAATCATGCACTAGAAGGCAACCGAGCAAGTGGAGGATGACTGATGATTATCTCGATTTTTGGGAGCCAGGCCTCCCTGATTTTAGGAAGTTGTTGGTAGCTTCATTTTTATAAGTAGAGAGGCCTAAGGCCTCATTAGGGTCGGATTTTTGCTTATGTAAACTCTTCTCAAATTTCGAGCTTATTATTTTTGTGACAGTTTCATGTAATCTTGCTATTGTTTTGAAAATAAAGATGGAATCCTTTTTGAGCTAGCAATGAGTTACCTCAGAGGGATGAAGCTCTTAGGTTAGGGCCCAATCCAAGTAGCCAAGCTCCTTTTCACTTGTATTTGTATGCCTTGTTTCAGTTTTTAGATTAGTTTTTTGTTAGATGTATTTCTCTTATGGTTAAGAATAGGTTTCTTTTGATGATTTAGTAGTTTGCTTGCATTTGTGCTTTCTATAGCAGGTTAAGCTGTGACCAGCAAAGATTCAAAGGGATAGAAATAGTGCCTTGGCCTCTCTTCCTCCCTCTGGGACCATGATTTGAGGCAAAGACTCTCTTGCTGCCAAAAAACACAGATTTTCCTCCTTCATAGGACTTCTAGTGTTTGTAGCTTTTTAATAGTCCAGGTTTGCTTTGCTTTAGATCTTCGTCCTCATTCTCACTTCCTGATCTTCAATAGTCTTCTTTCATGCTTTCCTTTCCTACCACATTTCTCATCATTTCCTTTCATAGATCATAGTTTAGACCATTTTTATAAAAAACTTTGTTTTTCCTAAATGCATTCATTTCACTTGTTGCTTGATTTCCTTGGTTGACTGTTAGTTTCTATGTAGTAGATCTCTTCCAGTAGTAGGCCATATTATCAACAATCACACCCTCCATCTGATCCATGCCCTATAGGTCTCCCAAATCTCACCTCAATTCTGCCTTAGTTTCCTGCATTTTTCCATAGAACTTCTCCCTCTCTCCTTGAGCAAACCCAATCATATTTCTCTCTCCTAGTGATTCATGGTAGACCTTAGGCACCCTAACACCTCATTCCAACCTTCATCCACCTTTTTCACCCACTCTCACACCCTCAAAATAGTGAAAACTGCTCTCGGCCTCCTCTTGTAGGCCTCCTGTAGTTTCCCTATTTTCCTCCTGTAGATTTCCTGTGTCCTCCTGTAGATTTTCTTGTAGGCTTTCTTTTGAAGGCGGAAAATGGGAAAAGCCTCCAAAAGGCAACCTGACACCTCCTAGGACCCATCCACACTGTCCTACATCCTCTCAAGTCCCAAAATCGCCCTTCAACACCACCTATTCACTGCCACACTCACACACAGTAAATTACATGCATGCCAAATTCACATAAAAATACATAAAAATCCAAAGATATGTTTTTTGCTTATTTACTTCCAAATATAGCATAGTTAGATGTTGTTTACTTCCTTGAGTAAGTAATGGAGTTCCTTTCATGATTTTCATAGTGCTTTTCGCAAAAGTAGAATTAGTTAGTTAATTAGGGTTTACTAGGTTTGTTTAACATTTAAGTCCTTCTCCTTTCTGCAGTTAGAATAGCATCTGTAGAGCAATATTTCTTTCCTTTCATCATAGATAGAGCCTCTTCTGGAATCCATAGAAG
The DNA here is from genome assembly GCA_031772625.1 of Pinus tabuliformis. Classification (NCBI taxonomy): domain Eukaryota; kingdom Viridiplantae; phylum Streptophyta; class Pinopsida; order Pinales; family Pinaceae; genus Pinus; species Pinus tabuliformis. The sequence goes on along the minus strand of CM062815.1, from coordinate 911,172,019 downwards.
TTGGCTTGAGCTCCTAGTAATCTTGTGCTAGCTGACCAAGTGACAACCTACAGTGAGAACTAGTACTTGTGCATACAACAACGATGCTTCCAAGTTTGTTACGAACTACTGGGTTGATAAGAGTAAAGTAGGCAGCCTAGGAGTTGTAGCATTATTGCTGCAATACTAGTGCTCACCACTTTTTGGCACCGTTTTCGGAGAAGCATCAGAGTATTCTATGATTACTTATTTCTTCTATTTCCTATTGCAACATTCTGCTAATAGTTTATTTTAGCAAAAGTAGACTAGTCATTCCTTTTCCTTGAATTCTGCATTTCCTTTCTTACCTTTTCAATTCTACAAATTTCATTTTAGCAAGTTCATTTCAGTTAGTTTCAATTTGTTTTGTTCAATCACTTTCAGTTTCTGCAGTTACCGTCAGTGTGGGGAAAAGGAAACAAAAACCAACCAAAAGTATTTCCTTTCATGCCTCGTAGGAATAGAGATAACTCAAGAAAATTTTTGCCCAACACCCCCACTACTTCACACAACCAACCTTCTCTCTTATTCAGTGGCTGCGATCAAGAAGAGCCCTTAGGTGAATAGCGAGACATATTTGAAGAACCTATAGGGGAAGAAAAAGAAGAAAACATTCCTTTGGAGCCAATGGCTGAAAACATAAATTCTAGGGGGAATGGAGAGAGAATGGAGGGTACCTTTCCCATTCGGGAGACCAATGGGGAAACCAAAATGAAGAATATAAGCCCTTCCACCCTACCTCATTTCCATGGTTTGACTATAGAAAATCCTGACACCTTGTTGTTCGAGTTTGCTATCATCTATCAAACTTATGACTATGCAGAAGATGAGCAAAAGTTGAAATTTTTCCCTTCTACTCTCAAGGATGCAGCACTACGCTGGTTCATGGGATTACCTAGTAGTAGCATCACAACTTGGGCTCAGATGTAGCAAGCCTTTAACAACAAGTATCGAGACTATTGTAAGTCAAAAGATACTAAAGAAGAAATCTTTCGAATGACCATAGGAAGTGATGAGTCCCTAGAAGACTATGAAGAGAGGTTCCAGCTCAGTTAAAAAAGGGTTGGGTGTACACTTTACCCTGGGTCTCTAAAGTTGGTCCTGCTCAGGGGAATTTGGGAAGATATTTTAGACACCCTCCATCTACTGGCCAGGGGAGACATCTACCAACTATCCTATGAGGACATAAAGACTATTTTTAGAAACCATTCTAGAGCAGCCAGAAAGAAAGATAGGGGGAGTCAACCCATAGCCAGTACCTCTTCCTCCAACTCATCCATTAAAGGAGAAATTGGAAACATGCTGGAAGACTTCAAGAGTGAGATGTTGCAGACTCTTTCCATGCAAATGGATACCTTACATATCAAAAGAAAACAAGAGGAAGCAGAGAGAGCTTTGTCAATTTTTTGCCCTAGATGCACCAGGAGGCATCCGAGGAATGAATGCCCATTGAACTCTATAGAGGTTTTTTCAGTCTATGAGGAAAATCATTCTATAGATAAGTGACCTTCCTTGCCCAAACTTAAAGTTGTATATCAAGGGGCCAATGGAGTCACTGAATAGCTCTATTACATAAACCAAAGAAGGTTGCATGGACCTAGACCATACCAGTAGGGGATGCAAGGGATATCTCAGGCATACTACAACCCCAACCAAGTCACCTCCATACCTTCATGGGGCCCTCTTGCTCATCCTTCCTAGTCTGTGCCTCCTCCTTGGTCCTTCACATCTCAATATCATGCCAAACTACCCACCCATTCATTTCAATCCTATGCTCAGCCACAACCTCAGTGGAATGCATCTCATTGTGGGTGGAGGCCCCAATATAGCCCTCTTCCCACTCTTTTGCCTCCACCAGCTGCCCAACCACAACCATTACCTTATGCTCCACCAAAGCAACCCCAAATTCCTATCCATCCAAATCCAAACCTGAACAATAAACATGCTTAGCAAGCATATAGTGGGGAACCATTATGCCCAACTTACGCTGGGAAGATTCAAGAAATTAACTTGAGATCTGGGAAAGTCCTCCTAGATAGCCAGCCTCCACCTAGGGAGGTTCAGGAAGATAAAGAGGAAAGTGAACCTAAAGCAAATCCACCCTTTCCTGAGAGACTATTCGTGACAATCCAGCCTACCCCAGAAGAGACTAAACTCCTGGGAGAATTGAAACATTTATGTGTAAAGATACCAATTCTCCAAGCCATAAAAGATGTGCCTATCTACAACAAGTTGATCAAAGATAAGTGCTTTAGGAATCCAGGAAGGCACAAGAGAGATGCTTGAACCATCAATTTCATAGGAAAACTGTCCGAACTGATGTTGGGGTAGGTAATCTATCCAAAATATCTGGACCCTAGAAGCCCAGTAGTTGATGTCCACATCAATGGCAGAATGATCCCGCATACCTTGATTGATCCGGGAGCTACCATTAATGTGAGGAAAAAGGACACAATCCTCAAACTTAACCTCCAGGGCTCCTTGAGGATGACCATGACAGTGCTACAACTAGCAGACCACTCCACAGTTACCCCTGAGGGGATTGTGGAAGATGTGATGGTCTCCATTGATTCTTGGAGTACCCTATTGATTTCTTAGTTCTCTAGCCAGAGGCAAAGCTCACTAGGTATCCTCTCATTCTGGGAAGACCCTGGTTGGCTACAGTCAATGCCCGCATCAACTGTCGAGCTGGGAACATGACCATAAAGAATGGGCACATGTCAAAGCAGTTAATCCTATATCCTCCTACCCAACCCTTGCTAGAACATGATCTACCTCTTTGGTTGGAGGAGGAAGATGAGGATGAAGTTTATTCTACACCACTTTGTGCATTACAAATCACCATGGGGGAAAAACAACAAGATGAGGATGATATGATTGAAAATTTGATTCAGAATCCACCTCCCATTGTATCACCATTAGAGGACATAGTAAGATAAACCCAAAACAACCCATCAACTGATCTTTGTACGACCAACTCCACTTCTCTCTATGTTAAGAATATAGAGTTTGGCCGAGAAAGAACATTGAAAACCAATCCATCCTTATCCACTTTCTAGGAGAAGGAACTATGCAGCCTACTGAGAAAAAATCTAGATGACTTCACCTTGAGTTGTAAGGAGATGAAGGGAGTGCACCCTGCAGTATGTACTCATCATATATACATCAAGGAAGATTGCAAACTAGTCAAGTAGCCACAAAGGAGGATGAATCTAGCACTTAAAGATATTGTTAAGGAAGAATTGCAGAAATTGCCTGATGCAAGATTCATCTATCCCATCTTTGATAGTGAATGGGTCTCTACTTCGGTGCTAGTGCTAAATAAAAATGGTAAGCGGAGAATCTGTGTCGACTATTAGTAATTGAACAAAGCCACTAAAAGGGACCATTTTCCTTTACCTTTCATAGATCAATTGTTAGATGCTCTGGCAGGGAAAAAGTTTTTCTCCTTCCTAGATGGGTTTAGCAGGTACAATTAGATTCAAATCAGCCTAGAAGACCAAGCTAAGACCACTTTCACTTGTCCTTGGGGTACTTTTGCATACTGGGTCCTTCCTTTTGGTTTGTGCAATGCTCTAGCCACATTCCAAAGAGAGGTATTGAGTATATTTTCTGAACTAGTTCATGATGCAGTAGAAATATATGTGGATGATTTTACTCCTTATGGTTTTGAATTTCAAGAAGCTTTATCTAACCTAGGAAAAGTTCTAGACAAGCATATTGAGATGAACCTATCCCTCAGTCCATAAAAATGTGAATTTTTGATGACTGAAGGGACCGTGTTAGGTCATGCAATATCTCAGCAAGGACTACAGGTGGACCCCAACAAAATTGCCATCATCCAGAGGGTCCCACCTCCTCAAAAGGGGAGAGATGTCAGAAGTTCCCTAGGCTTGGTTGTATATTATAGGAGATTCATTTAAAGATTTCAGTAAGTTAGCATCTCCTTTGTTTGGCCTCTTAGGTAAAGATGTTGAGTTCATATTATCAGAAAACTGTCAAGAAGCCCTAGATACCTTAAAGAGCAAGTTAGCGACTGCCCTAATTCTCAGAGGCCCCAAACTGGGCCCTACATTTCCACATTCGCATAGATGCATCGAACAAAGAAATAGGAGCAACCTTAGGAAAAATTGATGAAAATTTACCTTATGTCATATACTTTATAAGAAAAAACTTGTCAAAGGTAGAGTTAAACTATACAGTGACCGAGAAGGAACTCCTAGCTGTCATGCATTCCTTAAACAAATTCAGACATTATATCACAATTTATCAAACCTTTGTGCACACTGATCATGCTACAATCAGATATTTAATGAACAAACTAGATGTAAATGCTCGAATTATTAGATGGTTGCTTTTATTGCAGAAGTTTGATCTGACTGTTATTGATAAACCTGGTAAAGAAAATGTTGCTGCTGACTTTTTGTCTAGAGTAAATTTTCCTGCAGGTGAAGAAGGAATGGTGGATGACCAAATGCCAAATGAACATCTATTTTCTATATCAGTACTCTCTCCATGGTTTGTTGATATAGAAAAATACTTGGTTTTAGTACAGTTCCCACCACACCTATCCTCAAAAGAGAAGAGCAAGATAGTAAGGAAAAGCACCTCTTTCACCTGGATTGGAGGAAATCTCTTCAAACTTAGCCCAGATCAGATCTTGAGAAGATGTGTTAGGGAGGAGGAAGTCTTTGACATGCTCTTGACCTATCATGACGGGCCTTGTGGAGGTCATTTTGCAGCAAAAAGAACCGCCTTCAAGGTATTGCAAGCAATATACTACTGGCCCACTCTTCATCAGGATGTGAGGATATATACAAGCCAGTGTGATTAGTGTCAGACATTGGGGAAAACTACTCCAAAGGATGAGATTCCCATGCAACGTCAAGTTACCTCTGAGCCATTTGAGAAGTGGGGCATGGACTTTGTGGGGCCTATCAGCCCTCCTTCAAAACAGAAACAATACATCATTTTGTGCACCGACTACCTGACAAAGTAGGCAGACACAAAAGCAATCAAAGTAGTGGTAGAGGAAAAAGTAGCTGAGTTTTTGAGAGAAAACATATTCTACAAGTCTGGGTATTTGAGAGAGTTGGTCATAGATCAAGGCAATTAGTTCACTTCCAACCTGATTAAATACCTTCTCACACATCATAAGATCAAGCACAATACTTCCACCCCTTACCATCCACAAGCCAATGGGAAAGTGGAGGTCACTAACAGAGCATTGGAAGGGATCCTAACCAAGGTAGTGAGCAGTAGCAGAAAACACTGGGCAGACAGATTAGTTGAGACCACTTGGGCCTGTAACACCACATGGAAGACCACCACCAAGTTCACACCCTATGAAATTATCTATGGGAAGAAGGCTTTGTTGTCAATAGAATTTGAGTTCAATACACTAAGGATTGCAGCTCAGCTAGACCTAGACCTCAGCCATGCACAAAAGGAGAGATTACTTCATCTTAATGGATTGGATGAATACAGATTGTAAGCCATTTTCCATACAGAGGTAGTTCAAATTCAAAGAAAGATATGGCATGATAAAAATATCAAGGAGAAGCAATTCTATGAGGGAGATTGGGCACTACTCTATGATTCAAGATACAAGTATTTCAAAGGCTAGTTGAGGACAAGATGGCTGGGACCCTACATTATGGAGAAATGGAATGACAATGGTTTAGTTCTGACCAGAACCATTTGATGATGAAGAAACTCCTCTCCAAGCGAGAGTTCATCGAAGATTTGAATAAAATAGTGATGGTAGTGGAGCATGTCTTAGCTTCCACTTCACCCACTCACTGAAGAGAAGAAAAAAGATATGGACTCAAGTGAAAACCTCCATGAGGTGCTTGAATCCCATCATTGGGTTGAAAACCTCTTCTGAGGTAGCCCAGTGATGTCAAAAAAAAAAGGAGAGGAAAAAAAAGAATAAGATCGATGGGTGAAAACCTCCCTTGGAGGCATCCAGGGCAGGCAATTAGGGTGAAAACCTCTCTGAGGTGCCCTAGTTGTTTTCAAAAAGAAAAAAAGAGAAAAAGGAGAAAGAAAATGAATTTTTTTGTTGCATTGCAGGTTTGCAGGAGGACTACAGGGAGCAGAAGAAGGTGCCAAGGGGACCCTGACATTCATACCAGCACCCATCTCATCTTCTCCACACCTTCCTCCATCATTTTTGGCATTTCTTTCACCCCACTGTACCTCTTTTTCAAAAACTGTGTTTTCTACAGGAGGCTCTGTGTTTTCTACAGGAGGCTCCTGTAGGAATTACAGAGAGCCAGAAGTGGCTACAGAAGGCAGTTTGAGGGACAAAGAAGCTTCATGAAGAACCTATAATCCCTCCTACAATCTTCAAACCTCCTTGCCATCATTTCTAAACCTGCATCACACCCCAAGCATCATTTTTCTTCCTGTCCAAGAAAAATAGAAACAAAAAAAATTCAATTTAAAAAAAAAAAAATACAAAAACAAAAAAACAAAACAAAAACAAAAAATGAGAGGAAAAAGAACCATCATCCTCACCTGAAGCCTACCTACTACCTCTTCATATTTATCTACACCTTTGGCATCATCCTTGAGCTCCAAGCACAGGAAGAAGCTGAAGTTTCAAGGGGAAAAGTAGCTACAGGAGCTCCTGTGGGAATTCCTATAGCAGTTGATCCCATAGAAATCCAACACCAATAGCAAGAGAGTGCGAACATGATGGTTGAAAAGGCACCTGAAGCTTAGATCCAACCAAAGAAGAACCTGCACAAGCACACAACCACACATTAGCAAGCAGAGATAGCATGAAAAAAGGGAAATAAAGGCATGCAGCAGAGAAAGCCACAACACCTCACAAAAAATACACTCGGATCACAGGTAAGTAACTAAGTCACTCCTCTGTTTGCATTTGTGTAATTAGAAGTCATGCAAAAGCAACAAGATGGTTGATGTTGAATGAGGGAAAGGTGGATAGTTAACTTGGCCACCTTCATCTAGTTGACTCCACTCATCTGAGATGTCACCCACACGTGCACATAGTCAACTCCAGCACAAGTTACCAAGGACAGGTAGTGGAGGAAGTGTGAACTCCGATGAAATAATGAGGGATGATTATGAGGAGGGGCCATGATGACCAAGCAGGTGAGGACCAACGGTCCGAATGTGGCCAACATATACCTTGCCAACTCAGCACTCATCACTAAAAATATTCATAAAGGGTAATAAGTACTCCTCCCCGAGCATTCTCACCACATTTTCCTTCATTCTCTCCTCATAACTCAGCTACAGCAGTCTCCTTGTTCCCCCACAGCCTCATAACCACCATCCTCCATCAATCTCTCCCATATTATTTTTCTCGATGTTTTCTATAGGAGCACCTACAATTTTTCTACAGGAGCACCTACAGGAAATCTACAGGAGGGACAACAGGCTTATATAAGAGGGGTAGTGAGTCATTTTGAAGGGAGAAAACACGATTTTTAGCACGATTTTCGGTCTGAAGAGGTAGGGTTCATCCATGCCCCCTCTTGAATATCAATATATGAAAGAAGTGGTCTCAATTTGAGGAGGAAATAAGTCTTTAGGAGAGGATAAAATACATAAAAACATTTTTCTACTTATTTAAAAAGAAACACACACAGTCTCCTCTGTTTCTCCATTTTTCTCAAAATTCCTTGTCTCCACCTCCATATTTGGTTTTCCAAAAGAGTATAGGAAATATGACAAGAGGATTTAGGAGAAATAAGCCCAATAACTCCACTAGGCTCCATGCACATCCTCCATTGGTGGACATCTTCACGAGGGAAAACTGGATGAATTTCCTTGAGAAATTTCAAGGGTTTGATGAGGAAATTTCCCAAGAGTTTTCTCTCTCTCTGGTCCCTCACACAATAACTCATGCCACTATCACCATTAGATGTCTTTCTATGGAGATAAATCTTGAATTTATCAGGAGGGTCACTACCCTTCCTCTTGGGCTGCCTTGGAGTAAAAATGAGAAACCGACTGGCCAGGCTGCCAAGAAGAACTTTTTCCAAGATAATGAAACCCCTGTTGAAGATAAAAATGGCATTAGAAGGGCTAGCATACCATATCCATAGGATGAGGTTAGCTATGAAATAATCAAATACATTTCCTGTGAGGGGAGGTACAACATTGTTTATGGTTATCACTTTAGAATCCTCCAAGAATTATGGTATGGCATGGACACTCCAGCACCTCAGAAGCTCAGTATCCCTTCCTCCTGCAGTCGCTCCTTGAATCCAACACCAAGGTACAAGCAAGAAATTCAGAGCAGCTAGCTCACCATGGCTTAATCAAAATCTTAGTAGAGGAAGCCCTCCATACCTTTACACTCCCTATAGCATGGTAAGTTTTTTGAAACATGACAGCTAAGGATGACATAAAGGCCGTAACCTATGATGTTAGCCCTACTGGTAGTGAGGAGGAAGAATAGCAAGGGAGAGAAGGTGAAGCTAGGGGTGAGATAGCAGAACAAGAAATGAAGGAGGAACGAACTAAAATAAAGGAGGAGAGAGCTCAAGGAACGAAGCAGGAAGAGACAGAAAAAGAGACAGAAGAAGGAGAAAAAGAGCTAGAGAAGGAAGAACAAGGAGAAGAGTCCTATGAGACTTTGGAAAGGGAGGCGAAATCTACCCTCACTGCCCCTAGAACACCAATCAAGCGAAAGCAAAAGAGGAAAAGATAGACCTCCATGTATTTCAGGGCTAGGAAGAGCACACGAATTAAAACAGGCAAACCTCAGCCCTCTTCAAAAGTGCCAATTACCATTGAATATTCATCCTCTACCAAGGGGAAAGAATCTCCTACCAAGACACCTATAACATATGAAAGGGGGACTCCTAGATCTTCCACATGGAAGGAAAAGGTAGTACTACAGGACCCAAAAAAAATCTTACAGGAGGCTCAGATAGTTCTACAGGAGACACTGTCAAAACTACAAGAGACCCAAAAACTTGAGAAAATGATAGAAGGACAACCACAGGTGAAGGAGGAAGCACAAGAGATACAATAACCTGATTCCTAGCCTAGTCTTGCCTCTTATTACAATCTACTTGAGGGAGGAAGGATAATCCCATAGAAATTTGCAATTCCACTATTTTTTGAATTGGAGAAAGAAAGAGTGAGAACACATAGGTGGATGCAGATAGCCAAATCCAAAGGAGTTGAGGATTTTGGCCATATGGAAAACAAAATTAGGGAAATGGGTGGAGAGTTGAGTGCTCTCAGAGATAGCGAAGCAATTACAAGAAGCCACCTTGAAATTGAAAATGAATTGCTAAGGAGGCAGATGCAAGAGAAAGAGACCCAGCTGGCATGCATGGCCAGCTTATCCATGGAGGCATTGCAATGCAGAACACTAGCCAAATCCTATGGCCTCTATCTAAAGGACCAATGGTTACAATTCCAAATAAAGACTTTGGCACAAAGAGGCACAATGCCTTTCCAAGACTATAGGCAGTTCATGGATTTGTGTGACCAAAGCACCTCAGAGGATAAAGCAAAGATGGCAAAATCCTACTTACATAACAAGGCCCTCACAAACATGAATGTGTGGGATCCCAATGCCAAGCTAGGGGACTTGCCATTAATGGCCATGGCCTCATGGATGAACCATGAAGAATTGAGGGAAACATAAATAAAAATATTGATGATAAAGGAGCAGAATGAGCCATTAATGATAAGAGCTGAGCCATCAAATCCTATGGCACTCATCACCACACACAACCTGCTTGTGAATGACCCTTAGATTGCCCCTAGATATCTTACCAATCAGGCACAAGCCATTGCAGACTTTAAGGATATGTAAAGGCTAATTAAGGATGACTGTGTGCATGCATGCATGGGGAGATGGAACACCGTACCACATAGTTTGCAGATCAGGTAATATCATGCCCTCATGAGGCTGAAGGAGGCATTGAAAAGAGTGCCAATGTACAAGTGCTCCATGCAAAGGCTAAAGGTCAAATGGATTGGCCTCAAACTAAGTCCCCCTCTGCTATTAGGCATGCTGGAAGGTAGAAGAGAAGAAGAAGAGGAGGAGAAGTGGAAGGACATAGAAAGGAAGGTAGGATTCTATGGCAAAGAAGAGCAGACAACATCAAAATCTTGGGATGCTAGGGAGGCCACTAGGGCCATAAAAGATGAGGAGATTGACTAGGTTGCTCAGAGGATGAGCAACACCTTCAGTAGGGGGTGATTATGAGCCTCATAAATGGGTAATTATATGGGCTCATTTTACCTCCTAACCTAGTCAAATCAACCATTCTCTTAGCTTATTGAATGATTTTTTGATTATATTTATGCTTATAGAGTGAGTTGAGTTAGTTATTGTGCCATGTGGTCTAACATGTATTTAATGCAGATTATTGATGGATCTCAAGGTCAACGTCAAGGACCCAGTGGAAAAATGGAAGTAATAACTCAAAGTGGATAGAGGAGAAGAGTTATAGGAGGGAATCCCCCTCATTTATTACTCCTCACTTCGAATTCCCCTTCATTCAGCTCGGAGTACAAGCAGCCGAATGATGCACTAGAAGGTAGTCGAGCAAGTGGAGGATGACTGATGATTATCTCGAGTTTTGGGAGCCAAGCTTGCCTGATTTTAAGGAAGCTATTGGTAGCTTCTTTTGTATAAGTATAGAGACCTAGGGCCTCACTAGGGTCGGATTTTTGCTTATGTAAACTCTACTCAAATTTCGAGCTTATTATTTTTGTGAAAGTTTCATGTAATCTTGCTATTGTTTTGAAAATAAATGTGGAATCATCTTTGAGCTAGCACTAAGTTACCTCAGAGGGCTTAAGCTCTTGGGTTATGGCCCAATCCAAGCAACCAAGCTCCTTTTTACTTGTATTTGTATGCCTTGTTTCAATTTGTAGATTAAATTTTTGTTAGATGTATTTCTCTTATGGTTAAGAATAGGTTACTTTTGATGATTTAGTAGTTTTCTTCCATTTTTTCTTTCTGTAGTAGATTAAGCACTGACTGGCAAAGATTCAAAAGGATAGAAATAGTGCATTGGCCTCTCTTCCTCCCTCTGGGACCATGATTTGAGGCAAAGACTCTCTTGCTAGCCCAAAAACACATATTTTCTTCCTCCATAGGACTTCTAGTGTTTGCAACTTTTTAATAGTCCAACTTTTCTTTGCTTTAGATCTTCTTCATCGTGCTCACTTTCTGATTTGAAATAGTATTCTTTCATGCTTTCCTTTCCTATAGCATTTCTCAGCATTTCCTTTCATAGATCATAGTTTAAACTATTTTTATGCAAAACTCTGTTTTTCCTAAATGCATTCATTTCACTTGTTGCTTGATTTCCTTGCTTGACTACCAGTTTCTATGCAGTAGATCCCTTCCAGTAGTAGGGAAGCTTATCAAAAATCACACCCTCCATCTGATCCATGCCCTATAAGTCTCCCAAATCTCACCTCAATTTTGCCCTAGTTTCCTACATTTTTCCATAGAACTTCTCCCTCTCTCCTTGAGCAAACCCAATCATCTTTCTCTCTCCTGATGTTTCATGGTAGACCTTAGGCACCCTAACACCTCATTCCAACCTTCATCCACCTTTTCACCCACTCTCACACCCTCAAAATAGTGAAAACTACTCTCAGCCTTCTCCTATGGACCTCCCATAGTTTCCTTATTTTCCTCTTGTAGATTTCCTGTGTCCTCCTGTAGATTTTCCTGTAGGCTTTCTTTCGAAGGCCGAGTATGGGAAAAGCCTCTAGAAGGCCACCTAAGACCTCCTAGGACCCATCCACACCATCCTACATCCTCTCAAGTCCCAAAACCGTCCTTCAACACCACCTATTCGCTACCACAGTCAGACACAATAAATTACATGCATGCCAAATTCACATAAAAATCCAAAAATATGTTTTTTGCTTATTTAATTCTAGAAATAGCATAGTTATATCTTGTTTACTTCCTTGAGTAGGTAATGACATTCCTTTCATGGTTTTCATAGCGCTTCCCACAAAAGTAGAAATAGTTGGTTAATTAGGGTTTACTATGTTTGCTTTACATTTTAGTATTTCTTCTTTCTAGAGTTAGAATAGCATCTGTAGAGCAATATTTCTTTCCTTTCATCACATATAGAGCTTCTTTTGGAATCCATAGAAGTTGGCTTGAGCTCCTAGTGATCTTGTGCCAGCTGACCAAGTGACAACCTGCAATGAGAACTAGTACTTGTGCATACAACACCGACGCTTCCAATTTTGTTATGAACTACCGAGTTGATAAGAGTAAAGTAGGTAGCCCAAGATTTGTAGCATTATTGCTGCAATACTAGTGCTCACCACTTGCAAGAAGATATTTTTGTTTCCTAGATTAAATCTCAAGTTAGTTTGAGATATTTTGTAATAATTTTTTTATAAATACTTCACAATTCGAAGTATGTATGGGGTGAATTCTTAGACATTTCTATAGAATTTTGATAAAAAAGACTGTAAAGATATTGTATCACTAACTGAGCCAACAATCTAGATTGATGAATAAAGATAAGATATTTCACAGGATTCATGTGTTGAGCAAAGTGCGGACAAGTATTTTTATATGTTATCGTTATCTTTCTTAAAGTTTTTCCACCATTTTTATTGTATTTATGAATCTAAATGCTATAACTGGAACAATATCTCAGAATTTGTTTAATTACACTCTGTTTTAATAGTTATGAATATAAATGTTTTCAACTAATATTTAAGTTAAGGAATTCTTAATTGCTCCTTAGTTTAGGTTGTTTCTTGCTAATCTATATCAAAGGACTCTTGATTTCCCTTTTCTTTCAATTACTCTCTATTCCTCTTTCATATCTCGGTCTCAGAACCCTTGATTGCTCTCTCACCCTCATTAAAACCATTTCACCCCCCTGTTCCAAAGACCTGCACTTTGCTCTACTAGCTTGCCCTTTGAACATTCCCTTTAATGTGTTGATCCAATTCTGCTACCCTTCTATTGACTCCATAGCCAAATGGTCCAAAGACATCATTCTATCCATCTGGTTTAAGGATCTCACCATCCAATCTTGAATACAAATCAAAAACCCCCAAAACATTCATAACTAGCATGAAGTCTAAGCAATCATAGCTAAATCATATAGAGAGAGCCCTCTCTAAGCCTAGGTTGGCTAGAAACTATGCTCCAAAGTTGGTTTGTGGTTACCTCGGTCATTTTCTTTCTTCTAATAACTTCTAGAGAAATTTCTGAGTGATAATAGAAACCACTGCTAAATGCTTCGTTAAATGAGTGTGGGTACACTTTGGGATCCCACAATCTATCATCTCAGATCGGGACAGCAGGTTTCTCAGTACTTTTGGTCCAGTCTCTGGTCGATGCTAGACACCAAACTCACTAAGTCCACAGCCTTCCATCCTCAAACTGTTCGCCAAACAGAGGTTGTCAATAGGATGATCATACACATTCTACGCATGTACAACTCAAAGCATCCATGCACATGGGATGAGAGCCTCCCTTATGTTCAGCATAGTTACAACCAAGCTCTCCACAGCTCAACTAGCCACAGCCCTTTTTAGGTGGGCTTGGGATTCCAACCACTATCTCCCATTGATGTGGCCATGCCATTTGCAGCTACTAACATAGATTCGGCTCATGTCCAGTCTGAAAAAAATAAGGAAAAAAACTTCATTGAGCACATCCAACATATTCGCCAACAGGTCCATGAAATTATGGAGAAATCAAATGCCAAGTACAAGTAGCAACATGATCAACATCGGATGCCACACAAGTTTCAGGTGGGTGACAAATTCTAGTTGCATTTGCAAAGGGAATGCATTTCCAGAGCCTATCGAAAACTCAGACCACTCTGATATGGTCCTTACACCATTACCAAGGCTATGGCAGACAATGCATTTGAGCTCATCATTCCTCCATACCATGGACTACACGCAGTGTTCAATGTGGACTGCCTTTGGCCATACTTTCCACCATTACTAGACACATCCGACATTGCAGAACAGCTCACACCCACAAGGTTAAATCCAGATTGCATGGAACAAGTTGCAATTGATTGGATCATGGGCACACAGATCAAACATACCCGCGAGTAGAATATCCAATTGTATTAGTTATCAAAGCAAGCCAACTACTTCACTAGGGCAAGTGGCTCACCAGGTACCTAGTTGAGTAGAAGTTTCCTCATCTCATGGAGGAACTCAACGCAATGGGGACCATTGCTTCCTAAGGGGGGAGGAATGATCTAGGTGGATATTGGTAGCCACCCGCCAATTCCACTTGGACCCCCACCATTGCTTCTTTCAGTTTTTTAGTTTCCTTAATTGTAGCACAGTTTACTATTTTTAGTATTTTATGGGGTCCTAAACTTTCCAAGCCGTTTTGAGGCCCTAAACGATGTTTCTTTGGAAATCTACCACTGGTGATTTTTTGTCTAAAATCATCTTTTCCATCGTATTCCTCAGAGAGATCTTTCCAACGTGTTATCATGAACGTGAAACAAAGATAATATGACCGAGTCACGACCCTGGGAAGTTGGTTTTCCAACTCACCCCAATGGGGCCCATAAATTCTTGGTGTTACATCTCCTCGAGTTAGGGTTTTGGTTGTTTAGGGTTTTCTCTTATTGTTCAATAATATAAAGGCCCTTGAGCCTCATTGTAAGGCAGTTCAGAGGCATGTAGCTGCCGCATCTCTTCTTAGAGATAAGCTACCTTGATCGTAGCTGGTTTATTTCCATTTATGTTTGTAAGAATATTTCAGTATTTTACATTAATGAAATGAAGTATTATTTCCACTACATCTTTATGTTTATGGTTATCTTTGTAATCTATTACATTCCTGTTTAAATTTGGATCAAATATGGTGCGAAGCACGGATGTGTCACTAGGTTCGCAGCAGTGTGGAGGGAGCTACCCTACCCAAGGAGAAATCACGTAGGTCGGCTGGAAAGTGTCTGTTAAAGTCATTGTTCATGAAAAGACAGTAGAAGTGAGGGCAAATGGAGCGGGCGATTGGCATTTAAGATGAAATTTATGACTTAGATCCTTGAAAGTATACTGCCAATCCGACATTAATGAACCAATTTTTTGGGGAATGGTTGGATTTGAATTCAAAATGCCCTATAAATTACAAATGGCTACCCAGTGAAAAACACTTGTCATTTTGAGAATTGAGTTGTTGCTCTTTCAGGTGCACATGAACTGTGAATTCTTTCAAGATGTGATAGCGAGCCCGACATTTGAACAATTTTCGAAGGAGACACAAGCACTAGGGAATAACGTCATGTCAACCCACGTAGAAGCTATGAACACCGAAGGAGTGGAAGTCAAGGAAAATGATGAGCCTAGGTATTGCAACAATAATGCTGCAACTCCCAAGGCTACCATCTTTACTTTTCAACTTGGGGTTTGTACAAACATGGAGGTGATAGTCCTATATGCACAAGTAAAAGTGCAGATATTGCCTATTGTCACTGCTCATCTAGCAAGATACCCCAAGGGTTCCAAGCCGGACTTCTATAAGGTCATAAGAAGCTTGATTTTGATGGAAGAAGAGCAAATCTATCCTAAGGGGGAGCTACTCTACTACATTAATATAGAAATCAACATGTAATGCTAAATCACACCATACCCTAGCTAACCAGTTAAACAACTATGACTAAACAAAATTTCTAAATCAACACTAACCTAATGCTAATTATCTAAGTTATAGAAGTAAAGAGCATCAAAACTAGATTAAGGTGTAAGAAAAGAAATAAACTAACTCGGCTTTCAAGCGGAAGAGTAGTCGAAGGACAAAATCAGTGAAAGGAGGATGTGAGGGAGCAACAATGCATAAGAATTGTTGGATCAGTCAGGTGAAAGGAAAATGAACAGTGGAGATCGGATCGCAGGAGGTTACGTTGATATATGGGTGAACAGGGTTAACGAACAGGATGAATGGTGGAGATCTTATCGCGAAGGTTTAAGCGAATAATGGATGAACAAGGTTAATGAACAGGATGAATGACGAAGATCATATTGTGCGAGATTAAGTAAGTGGATGGATGAACGAGGTTAACAGGAGATGAATGGCTGAGATCTAATTGTGTGGGTGAATTCAAGAGATGGACGGACGAGGCTAATAGCAGCAATGAACGACTGCGATCTAGGGTGAAGTCAAGAGATGGACGACAAAGATCATATCACGGAAAAAAGAAACATGTGGAAATGATGGGGCAGGTTTCTAAGGTGGTAAATAGTTTCTTGCGTGCTCTTCAGGCTATAAGCTGCATTTTGAAATTTCACGCGATTAGCCTTATTGCGCGACACGTAGCATGATAAAGCAAATTTTCTCGCGTTCTCTTGGGCGGATAATGATCGTGCAAGAATCCACACGAGATTGTGCGATAGCCATTGGATCATGAGGGGCTAGTCAATGGTGGAGATTGGCCAAGCTAGATGGCGATCGGGTGAAGCGAAAATCGTTGGATCAGGCAAGGCTCATCAATGTTGGAGATCGTCCAAGATAGTTGGCGATAGGGTGAAGCAATAGCCATCGGATCAGCCGAGGAAAATCGACGGTGGGGACTTAAAGCACATAAAGTAAGTTGCAGTTGGGAAAAATAATGGATCAGATGGTGATTGTGAAGGTTTATTGCAGATCGGACAATGAGGAAGCGATGCATGAAGAATGCGGTGAAGGAGGTTTTTAAGGAAAATGAAAGAAAAAATAGTGCGGGTTAACAAATAATTGCATCAAACAATGAACTCCATAGCTCATGTGAGAACCAGAAACCTATGTTTTTAGGGTTGCTGAAGGGTCTCTTCTTCAAGTCATGGTCCGAGAGGGAGGCGATGAGGCTGAGACACCTGCACACAACTTGAGAGTGATATTTTTCACCTAGCTAAGCTGTAACTGAAAAAAATCACAAACGAAAGTAAACTACAGCACAACCGATCTACTCTATGCTACTATAATGAAAATGCAGCTACCCAAGCAAATAACCAGAAAAACTATGAATCCTTCTTAAGAAAATGAACAGAACAAGGAAGCTACTTAAGAAAATAAACAGATCCAGAAAGCTACTAAGCAAATAAACAATGAAAAACCATGAATCTATTTAAGAAAATGAATAGAAATCTATGCTAATAGATATGTAAAATGAAGAGGATCTTTGGCTACTCGGGTCGGGCCCTAACCCAAGAGTTTAAGCCCTCGGAGTTAACTTAGAGTTGGCTTAAACATAACTGATTCTTATTATAAAAACCATGGATTACAGAGCAAACTGTCACAAGTATTTGCAGCTTAGAGATAAAACAGAGTTTTACAATAGAGTTCTGAATCCTACTAAGGTCCTAAGCCTCTCTATTTATACATTTGAATTCTCTAACGACTTCCTTCCCATTAGGGAGTCTTGGCCTCTAACTGAAGAAAAACTGGTTTCTATCATTTTCACTTGCCCAGCTATCTTCTAGTCTTCAAAGTAATGGTTGTTTACACTCTGAGCTAGTGGAGGAATATTTGAATGGAAGGGTAGTAAATGAGGAGGATTTACCTCCTATAATTACCCTCCCTTGTCCCATTCCAGTTTTACCAAGGTATTTTCCATAGTTCCTTTCTTTTATTGTTTATACATACATTTTTCCTTGCTTTTATTCTTTATTCCTGCATTACATTCACATTAGACCACAAAGCCAAATATCCAACAATAACTCATTTCACAAACCAAATATAATCAAAAGTATGCAGTAAGTTGTGAGAATAGTTGGTTTGACTAAGCTAGGAGGTGAATTAAGGCCGATTAAGGCCCATATAATTACTCAATGATGAGGCTCATCATCACCCCCCTACTAACAGTGTTGCTCATCCTCTGATCAACTTAATCAATGTCCATGTCCTTCATGGCTCTGGTAGCCTCTCTGACATCCCATGCTTCTACTATGGTCTCTTCTTCTTGTTCATAGAAGCTTGCTTTCCTTTTTACTTCTTCCCACTACCTCTTTTCCTCTTCTTCTTTTCTCCCTTCTATCATTCGTAGGAGTAGTGATGGACTGAGTTTTAGGCCTATCCATTTGACCTTCAACATTTGGATTGATTTCTTATACATAGGTGTCATGTTGAGTGCCTCTCTCAACCTTTGAGGGGAGTGATATTCTCTGATCTTCACACTATGTGGCAGTGTTTTCCATCTCCTTTAGGAGGCATGTATATTATCATCTCTTAGTAGCCTAAACATATCCTCAAAATGTGAAATTGCTTGCTCTTGGGTAGCAAGATATCTAGGTGGTGCCAGCAGAGGATCATTTGCAATTAGATTATGGGTGGCCATGGGATTTTATTGTTCAGCTCTAATGAGAAAAGGTTCATTTTTCTCTCTAGCAAATATTTTTTCATCTCTGCAGCCCTTTAATTCTCATGGTTCATCGATGATGCCAAAGCCATTGATTGTAGATCTCC
This sequence comes from Pinus tabuliformis, assembly GCA_031772625.1. Taxonomy (NCBI): domain Eukaryota; kingdom Viridiplantae; phylum Streptophyta; class Pinopsida; order Pinales; family Pinaceae; genus Pinus; species Pinus tabuliformis. The sequence goes on along the minus strand of CM062815.1, from coordinate 911,153,583 downwards.
TACCTCTGCATTAGGATCCCAAATATTCTTGTCTGTGAGGTCCATGTTGTGCAAGTAAAACTCAGCCATTTTCGCCTCATCCTTTAGTGCACTTTGATCACAAAGATCAATAAACTGTCTGCAGTCTTAAAATGGCATGGTGCCCTTTTTTGCTAGTGTTTTAATCTGAAATTGTAGCCATTGTTCTCTGAGGTAAAGAGTATAGGATTTAGCTGGCATCCTACACTGGATGGCCTCTAAGGAGAGGCTAGCCATACATGCTAGCTGGTTTTCCTTTTCCTGCAGCTGTCCTCTCTATTTTTCTTATCTTCTTCCTTTTGTTGTTCTTTCTCATCTCCATCACTTTCTTCCTCTGTTTCAGCATCATTCTCCTTGTGCTCTATTTCAACATCATCCTCCTTGTATTTCAGCATGTTCCTCTCCATTAGTTTCTTCTTCATTCATCTCATCCCATCTAGCTTTGTATCTTCTTATTTTTTTGCCTCCTTCTCACTGACAAAAGGACTCACATCATAGATGAACTTTTTGATGTCATCCTCTGCTGGTAAGTGTCTGAAGACTAACCATTTTATAGCGATCTTGAGGTTTTGGAGGGTATCCTCTATGAGGATCCTGATCAAACCATGGTGAGCCAACTGTTGGGAATTCCCTTCCTTTAATTTGTTGCTGGAATCTATGAGTGATTGCATCGAGAAATAGGGTATCTTGAGTCTTTGGTGAACTGGTGTTTCTACCCCAAATCTTAATTCTTCAAGCATTATCAAATGGTTTCCATAACAATATTATATCTATGGACTCTTGCATTCTCTTTTGACTTATTAAACAATTTCATTTTTGTCACCTTTCACTTGTAAACCAACTAACTCTTAAACTTTACAACTTTTGATCAAATGATGCATATGAGTGAGTGAGTGGGATACTTGACTGTGGTCTTGATGCCATGCTATAGTTGTCAAAGATCAGAGGTGCTGCTAATGGTCATTATTATTCCTCCTATGCTATCTACTAATGGTATCTTTGGTGTTGGAGGTGTCTGTGACTAAAGATCTGATGTTGTTGTTGCTGCTGTGGAACTCTTGGATCTGATGCTACTACTGCTATGGAGCTCTTGGATATGATGTTGCTGCTACTTTGGAGCTCCTGGATTTGATGCTGCTACTATTGTGGAGCTCCTGGATCACCACTTGGCAATGTTTGGTGTCTCCCTTAAAATTTCTTGATCATGTTGCTTGTTGGTGTTGTGAGGATGTTGTAATGAATGGACAGAGGGAGTAGGAGTGTGTGTGGATGTAGGGATGATGGTAATGGTTGAGGTGATTCTAGTAGAAAACACAATCTTCACCTGAATTGAAGCAATGAAATGAAAAACAATGGAATTGATGGAGGGATGCATGGTAAGGAGTGGAGGAGATGAATATATGTGGGGAAGGGTTCCTTTTGGGTCTTCTCTTTGCTCCTTGCTTGTCTTTTTCACCCACCTACTAATAACAACTATGTTTTTTCTTTTTATTATTATTATGTTTTTTAAAGAAACACCTAGGCTGCCTTAGAGATGTTTTCACCATTGATATCTACCCTGGGCACCTCAAGGAAGGTTTTCACCCAAGGATCTTCTTATCCATTTCATTTTTCTCATCCTTGGGCCACCTCATGAGGTTTTCAACCCAAAGATGTGACTCAGGCACCTCATGGAGGTTTTCACCTAAATCCTTATTCTTTTTTCTCTTTTTTCAGTGACCTGATGAGGGAGGAGCTAGAACTTGCTCCACCAACATTATTGTCTTATTGATATTGTTAATGAAATTTTGTTTTGATAAAGGCCTTTTGTACATTTTCAATCGGTGCCCATTAAATAGCAATGGATATCAATAGTTCTAATTTGGACTGAACCATTTTCATGGCATCTTTCCATCACATAAGGTCCAAGCTATCATGTCCTTAGCTTGCCCTTGAAGTCTTTATACCTTGAATAATATAAAAATGCCCATTGTCCCTCTTGAAATTGCTTCTCCTTAATGTGCTTGTCATGCCAAATCTTCCTCTGAAGTTGAACTATCTCTGTATGTAGGAGGGCCTGCATTCTGAATTCATCCAAGCCATTCAAATGTAACAACCTTTCTTTCTATGCATGACTGAGATCCAAATCTAGTTGGGCTACCATCCTCAATGTGTTATATTCAAACTCAATTGACAACAAAGCCCTTTTCCCATAGACCAGCTCATAGGGTGTAAATCCAGTGGTGGTCTTCCATGTTGTATTATAGGCCCAGGTGGCCTCAACTAGTATCTCTGCCCAATCCTTCCTATTGCTGCTCACTACCTTGGTTAAGATGTTCTCCAATGCCCTGTTGGTCAACTCCACTTTCCCATTAGCTTGTGGATGATAAGGAGTGGAGGTACTATGCTTGATTTTGTGATGGCTGAGCAGTTCTTCAATCATGCTGGAGGTAAAATGGCTACCTTGGTCTATGACTAACTCTCCAGGGTACCCAAATTCGTAGAATATATTCTCCCTTAGGAACTCATCCACCTTCTCTTCTATTTCTGCCTTAATTTCCTTGGTTTTAGTCCACTTAGTCAAATAATCAGTGCACACAATGATGTGTTGTTTTTTCTTTGAAGGAGGGTTGATAGGCCCAATGAAGTCCATGCCCCACTTGTCAAATGGCTCGAAAGTCACTTGAGGTTGTAGGGGCATTTCATCTCTTGGAGTAGGCTTTCCCATCCTCTGGCACCGATCACACTGACTAATATACTTTTTCACATCTTGATGAAGAGTAGGCCAATAATAGCCTACTTGCAACACTTTGAATGATGTCCTCTTTGCTGCAAAGTGACCTCCACAAGGCCCATCATGATATGTCAGAAGGATTTCAAAGGCTTCTTCTTCCCTTGCACACCTTCCTAAGATCTGATCTCGGCCAAGTTTGAACAGATTGCCCCCAGTCCAAGAGAAGGGGGTGCTCTTTCTAACTATCTTGTTCTTTACTTTGGAGGGAAAGTTTGGTGGAAATTGTGCTGATACCAAATAGTTTGCTATATCAGAAAACCATGGGGAGAGAATTGAAATAACAAACAAATTCTCATCTGATAACTGGTCATTCTCCATTCCTTCTTCGCCTGCAGGCAAATTCATTCTAGATAGAAAGCCAGCAACAACATTTTCCTTACTAGGCTTATCAACAATAGTTAGATCAAACTGATGTAATAAAAGCAACCATCTTATAATTATAGCATTTACATCTAGCTTGTTCATTAAATATTTTATTGCAGCATGATCAATATGCACAAATGTTTGATAGACTGTAATGTAATGTCGAAATGTGTTTAATGCATGCATAACAACAAGGAGTTCCTTTTCGGTCACAGTATAGTTTAGCTCAGCCTTTGACACCTTCTTACTGATAAAATAGATGGCATAGGGAAATTTATCCTCTTCCTGACCTAAGGCTACTCCTATGTCTTTGTGTTAGGAATCACCATGAATATGAAAAAGGAGGGCCCCGTTTGGGCCTCTAAGGATTGGTGCAGTGGTTAACTTACCCTTTAGAATGTCTAAGGCCTGTTGACAACTCTTTGACCATAAAAACTTAGAATCTTTGGCAAACAACCCAAACAAAGGAGAGGCCAACTGGTTGAAGTCCTTTATGAACCTCCAATAGTATCCAGCTAACCCTAAGAAACTCCTAACATCTCTCTACTTTTGTGGAGGTGGGACCCTTTGGATGATTGTTATTTTGTTTGGCTCCACCGACAGTCCTTGCTGAGATACTGAATGACCTAGCACAATCCCTTCAGGCATTAAGAATTCATATTTTTCTATACTGAGAGACAAATTAATTTCAATGCATTTTTGTAATACTTTTCCTAGGTTAGTTAGGGCTTCTTGGACATCACAGCCATAAGGTGTAAAATCATCCATATAGATTTCCGCAGCATCATGTACTAATTCAACAAAAATACTCAATACTGCTCTCTGGAAGGTGGCAAGAGCATTGCATAGGCCACAAGGAAAGACCTTATAGGCAAAAGTACCCCAAGGATAGGTGAATGTGGTCTTATCCTAGTCTTTTCGGTAGATTTGGATTTGGTTGTACCCACTGAATCCATCTAGGAAAGAAAAGAACTTCTTCCCTACTAGGCCATCTAGCACTTGGTCGATGAAGGGTATGGGAAAATGATCCTTCTTTGTGGCTTTGTTCAACTCCCTATAATAAACAAAAATCCTCCACTTACCATTTTTCTTGGGAACTAACACTAAAGGAGAGACCCACTCACTGTCTGAGATAGGGTAAATGAATCCTGCATCTAGCAATTTTTGCAGTTCTTCTTTGACTATGTCTTTAAGAGCTGGATTCATCCTCCTTTGTGGTTTCCTAACTGGATTGCAACCTTCTTTAATGTATATGTGGTGAGTACACACTGAGGGGTGTACTCCCTTCATCTCCTTATAACTCCAAGCAAAGGCTTCTAGGTTTTCTCTCAACATGTTGCATAGCTTTTCCTCTTCTAAAGCATAAGGAGATGGATTAATGTTTAAAGTTTTCTCTAGGACAAATTATATGGTTTTGACACAGAGTGAGTTGGAATTGGCCAAGCATAAGTCAATTGGATGATTTCTATGGGTTTCCCTTACTTCTTCTTCTAATGGTAGTGACCTAGGAGTTGGACTTTGGAGCAGGTGTTCAATTAAGTCATCCTCATCTTGTTGTCCTCCTCCTATCATTGCTTCCAAAGCATAAAGTTCGGCAAAATAAACTTCATCTTCTTCCTCCTCCTCCAACCATGAAGGTAAATCGTGCTCTAGGGTAGGTTGAGCAAGAGGGCATAGGACTAATTGTTTGGACATATACCCATTCTTGATGGTCATATTACCAGCTCTACAACTAATGTAAGCATCTGTTGTGGCCAACCATGGCCTCTCAAGGATAAGAGGGTAACCACTGATCTTAGCCTTAGGCTGGAGAAATAGGAAATATATAGGGTACTCTAAGGAGTCAATGGAGACCATCACATCCTCCACAATTCCCTCAGGGGTGACTGTGGAACGGTCTGCAAGTTTCCGAACTGTTGTGGTCTTCCTTAATGACCCTTGGAGGTTGAGCTTGAGCATGATATCCTTAGTCATCACATTAATGGCAATGCCAAGGTCAATCAGAGTGTGTGGGACAATGGTGTCATTGATGTGCACGTCTACTACAGGGCTTCCAGGGTCCAAATATTCTGGACATATTACCTGCCCCAGCATTAAGTCAGACCACTGCCCAATGACATTAATGGTAGGGGCATCCATTTTTCTTCTTCTAGGATGCTTGAAGCACCTCTCCTTAATCAGCTTATTGTAAATGGGAACATCTTTGATTGCCTGGAGAAGGGGGGTCTTTACACATATTTTTCAATTCTCCCAGAAGTTTAGTTTCTTCTGGGGTAGGCTGGAGTGGTTGGGCTAATCTCTTAGGAAAGGGTGGATTTACTTTAAGATTTCTTTCCTCTCTTTCTTCCTCAGCCTCCTTATGTGGAGAGGGAGGTTGGTTATCAAAAATAATTCTCCCAGATCTTAGGTTGATCTCCTGGATTTCTATAGCATAAGTTGGGTATGATGTCTCTCCACTGTATTCCTATTGAGTCTACCTATTGTTTGGGTTTGAATTTGGCTAGGCAAGCATCTTGGGTTGCTTAGGTGGAGAAGAGTGTAGGAGTTGTGGTTAGGTAGGTGGTGGAGGTAATATGCTTGGAACATTGTTGAATTGGGGCCTCCACCCTTGGTGTGGGGTATTCCACTAATGTTGTGGCTGAACATAAGGTTGAAATGACTGGCTGGCTGGATAGGATTGATACTGAGATGCATAGGACCAAGGAGGAGGTGTAGACTAGGAAGGATGAGTAGGGGGGCCCCAAGAAGGCATAGATGTGGTTTGGTTGGGGTTGTAATATGCATGGGATCACCCTTGCGTACCCTGCTAGTATGGTCTAGGCCCATGAGGTCTCCTTTGGTTGATGTAGCAAAGTTGATCAGTGACCCCTTTCAGCTCCTTGATATACAGCTTTGAGTCCAGGTATAGAAGGGCACTTTTCTATGGAATGGTATTCTTCACAGACTGAGCAAATCATAATATAGTTCAATGGACCTTCATTCCTAGGATGTCTCCTGGTGCATCTAGGACAAAAGATTTCCAAGGCTCTCTTTGCTTCGTCTTTCTTCCTTTTGATGTTCATGGTGTCCAATTTCAAGGCAAGGGTTTGCAACATATCACTTTTGAAATCTTCCAGCATGTTTCCAATTTCACCCTTGATGTATAAGTTCAAGGATGATGTACTGGCCATAGGTTGACTACCCATACCCTTTTTCCTGGCTGACCTAGAATGGTTTCTAAAGACAGTCTTGATATCCTCATAGGGTAATTGGTAGATATCTACCCCTGTTATCATATTTAAGGTATCCAGAAGATCCTCCGTTACTCCTCTAAGCAGGACCAGCTTTAGTGACTCAGGGTCAAGTGTGCACCTGGCCCTTTTGTAACTGTGATGGAATATTTCTTCATAGTCTTCTAGGGATTCATCCTGGCCTATGGTCATCCTGAAAATCTCTTCTTTAGTATCCCTTGACCTACAGTAGTGCCTATATTTGTTGTTGAAATTCTGCTGCATCTGCACCCAAGTTGTCATGTTATCTCCAGGTAAACCCTTGAACTAGCGCAATGCTGCATCCTTGAGGGTAGATGAGAATAGTTTTAACTTTTTCTCATCATCTGTATAGTCATAGTTTTAGCATATAACAACAACCTCAAATAGGAAAGTGTCAGGGTCCTTTGTGGTGAAGCCATGGAAATGAGGTAATGCAAAGGGGCTTATATTCTTCATCTTAGTGTCCCCATTGGTTTCCCTGATGGGGAAGGCACTCTCAATTCTCTCTCTATCTCCCCTATCATTTTGGTTTCCAGCCATTAGTTGAGTAGGAATGGGTTCTTCCTGTTATTCTTCCCCTGTAGGTTCTTGAAATATGTAAGGTTCCTCACCTAAAGGTTCTTCCACTTCACAGTCACCAAAGAAGAGAGAAGGTTGACTGTTGGATGCAGTGGGGGTATTTGTCAAGAATTTCCCTGAATTGTCCATATTCCTACGAGGCATGAAAGGAAATATTTTTGGGTTGGTTTTTGTAATATTTTCTTTAAAGTTAGAAAGTACTTGTAGAATGGAAAGGAATGCAGATAATGACAAACGAAATAAAGAAAGAAACTAGATTACTTTTGCAGAAATAAACTAAGGGAAGAAAATTGAGGATAAGAAGTAGAAGAAAAGTAGTAATAACTTCTACTTAGACACCTCCCTAGCAACGTCACCAAAAAATGACGAGCATAGGTATTGCAACAATAATTCTGCAACTCCCAGGTCTACTAGCTTTACTTATCAACCCGGGGTTCATACAAACTTGGAGGTGATAGTGCTATATGCACAAGTAAAAGTGAAGATATTGCCTATTGTCACTGCTCATCTAGCAAGAGACCTCGGGGATTCCAAGCCAGACTTCTATAGGGAAAGAAGAAGCTTGATTTTGATGGAGGAAGAGGAAATCTATCCTAAGGGAGAGCTATTCTACTGTAGTAATGAAGAAATCAACATGTAATGCTAAATCACACCATACCCTACCTAACCAATTAAACAACTATGCCTAAATATAATTTCTAAATCAACACTAACCTAATGCTAATTATCTAAGTTGTAGAAGTAACGAGCATCAAAACTAGACTGAGGTGTAAGAAAATAAATAAACTAACTCAACTTTGAAGCGAAAGAGCAGTCGAAGGATGAAATCAGTGAAAGGAGGACATGAGGGAGCAACAATGCATATGAACCATTGGATCAGTTGGGTGAAAGGAAAATGAACAGTGGAGATTAGATCGCAGGAGGTTACATAGATAGATGGGTGAACATGGTTAACAAACAGGATGAACAGTGGATATCTTATCGCGGAGGTTTAAGTGAATAAATGGATGAATGGGGTTAATGAACTGGATGAATGGCAGAGATCGTATCTCGAGGGATTAAGTGAGTGGATAGACGAACGACGTTAATAGGAGATGAATGGCCAAGATCTAATAACGTGGGTGAAGTCAAGAGGTGGACGAATGAGGCTAACAAGAGTGATGAGCAACTAAGATCTAATCGTGCTGGTGAAGTCAAAAGATGGATGGCGGAGATCATATCGTGGGAAAAAGAAACGTGCAGAAATGATGGGGTGGGTTTCTAAGGCGGTAAGTAGTTTCTCATGTGCCCTTCAGGCTATAAGCTATATTTTGAAATTTCATGTGATTAGCCTTACTGCGCAACACATAGCATGAGAAAACCACTTTTCTCGCATGCTCTCAGGTAGATAATGGTCGTGCAAGAATCCGCGCGAGATTGCACGATAGCCATTGGATCAAGCGAGGCTGATTAAAAGTGGAGATTGGCCAAGCTAGTTGGCGATCGGGTAAAGCAATAATAGTCAGATTAGGTGAGGCTGATCAATAATGGAGATCACACAAGCTAGTTGGCGATCTGGTGAAGCGACAGCCATGGAATCAAGTGAGGAAAATCGACAGTGGGGAATTAAAGCGCATAAAGTAAGTGGCAATTGGGAAAATTAATGGATCGACCAGTGAGGAAGCGATGCATGAAGAACATGCTGAAGGAGGTTTTTAAAGGAAAACGACAAAAAAATAGTGCGGGTTGTTAGAGCCTAGATTTGTGTCAGGCTAAAAAGACAAGGTTCTGGGTCCACATCAAACCACGCTCAACCTCGTAGCTAGCCCTACGAGGACATGAGAGGGCTCTCTCCGGGTTGATCTCGGTAAAAGACAAGTGATGGGGCTTGAGATGACTAAATTTGTAACTGATCTTAGGTTAGGTATTAAGTACAAAGGATTTGATTTGGTTTTTTAAGGGTTTTGTTGAAAAAATGGGAAAGGAAAATTTGGGCTCGGGGATGAGGCACAGTTTTTGCAGAGTTCTGATTGGGTAAAGGAAGGCGATCGCTTTGATGCTTTAAAGCAGGTGAGATGGGTAGATCAGACAGGTGAGGGGCTAAGGAGAGCAAGAGACACTCAAGAATTCTCCTTAAACTGAAGAAAACATGAAAATTTAAACAAATTCAAAGGTAGAGCATAACAGTTATGGATTCCACCTTAATCACTCATTTCTTTCAAATTCAGAAGAAGAAGCTTGAAGATGATACAAAAAACACTAGATAAACTTACAATTACTCAGAGAAGCACACCATCAAAACATAAAGCCACATGGATCCCAAACAGTGCTGCAAAACCCTGGTCTTTCCTTTGCCAAAAATGCAGAGATACAATGTACAATAGAGTGCCAAGCTTTTCCCAAGAGTCCAACCCTGAAAATGACTTAGAAATTACATAACATAGACAAGCCAACCTCTTAACTTTCCTCTAGGGGTAGAGCTCATCCTTCTAGGATCTATTTCAACCAATTCTAAACAAAGCACTAAAATCTAGGCAATCAAAACAACTTGCCTCTATAAGGTAGGAAATTGATTCATTCATTAAATTTTCACTCTTTGGTGAATGAATCCTATAGAAAAAGTAACTAAGTGTCAAAATTACATTATGTTCACTCAGTTACATCAAGATAAGTCAAAAATTACATCACAAAGCAAAACTAGTCAAACTGGCTGAATTTCTGAGCTGGAAGGTGAAAATTTGGGCCAAAAACCTCTGTGCGCCGCGCCAATTTCTGTATGCGTCGTGCTACTTCGCTGCTGATTTTGAGGGAATTTATGAAGTCCAACTTGAGCCCAAGTGTGCTTGTTGGAAAGCCTTGCCTGTCTAGTTTCCAACCCAAGTGGAATTTCTGAATTTGGTGCCCATTTGCCCCCCCAAAACCTCAATCTCCCAAGACTGTTTTCTGTGTGTCAAATTAGGGGCAGAAAGGTCATTTTTAGGGTGTTTTTGAAACTTGCCCAAATTTCTTGTCGAAGTACCAACAATCACGATTTTCCATGCTGAATCCAAAAATGCAAACCATTTGTGATTTGGAGCTCCCAATCCTAAGCGCTGCGCCAGTGGCGCGGCGCACAGGGAGAAAAACCTTGTGTTGTGTCCAAACATTTGTCATGTGTACTGTGCTTGGACTGCCCTTTGATGATGGTATGAAACTAGGTGTTTTTGTGAGATCTTCCACCAAGGGGAACAATGCAAAAAGGGAGTGTTAGGAAGGGGAATAATATGATGGGAATAGGGGTTATGGGGGGGAATTTTGTTTAGGGACATGTAGGAGGGTTTAGGGATTTTTATAGGGTAGGTTTTAGGAGATGTTTATAGGGGTAAGGGTTTAGGAGTTTTGGGATTTGAATGCAATGTTGAATTGATGAGCTTGATTGGGGGGGGGTTGGAAATGAGGAAACAAAAGAGAAATGGGGAAAGGGGAGAGTCCTTAGCGACCAATCAATAAGTCAAGACCCCACAACAAATTTCCTTTGAATGTATTTTAAAGGGAGGATTTAGATTTTGTTTCAAATGCTACCACCCATAAACCACTCACACTTATCACCAAATTCAAAGCAACAGCAAGAATGAGGGCCTACCTGGCGAATTCATGTAAGGTATAGGCGAATTGGTGAAATTCCAAGCAAGTTTTGGCCTTGAGGCTATATGTGTCGCGCTCAAAACCTAGTGCGCCACTCTCTTTATATGTGTCGTGCCCGTTATAAATTACAATGGGTGAAAACTCCCAGTGCGCAGCGCGCTCTATGTGTGTCGCACCACCTGCTATATGTGCCGCGTTGCCTCCAAGTCACACAATCGGCCTCTTCCACTCACTGTTTTGCTCTTGCACTTTCAAAACACAATTTCTCCCTTGGATTATGAAAGACACATTGCAAAGGGATAAATAGTTTCGAAATATCTTGACAAGAGATGGTTAAAGTTTTACTTCTTCAAAACCCAATTTGTAATGTTTTTGACTATGGCACTTTGTCTTTTAATGAAACTCTGTCCTTTGGCTTTCTCGTTGATTTTCTGAGTTTTGAGCTTGTTAGCACCTAAATCTGCCTCAGGCTGAAGGAAGGCAAAAATTAGGGTAACCACAAACCACGCTCAGTCTGGTAGCTAGCCCTACCAGAGCAGGAGAGGGCTCTCTCCGAGTCATGCTCAGTGAATAGATGATCGAAAACAGTCTGAGATGACTTACAATATAATGTTTACCTTAGGCTAGTAAGTGAATAGGGATTCTGGAAACAATTTTATGAAATGACCAAGCTTTTGGGATGTTATGGGACCGACACTCAGCAAAGAACAGAGAATTTAATACAAAGGCACAGATTATTCCGTGAGGCAAGGTAGGCGGAAAATGTAACAATTTATTTTGAGGTACCGCGGCATGAATAAATTGCTGAAGAAAGTGAAAAGGGCATAGTGACATGAATCCTTTTCAACAGAAGAACACTGAAACATGAAATTTTGCCACAGGTAGAGCAATAAAATTGAATTCTACCTAATCTCACTCAAAAAATTTCACTGGAAATGAACATGAATTGAATTATGAAACATAACGAATACATATGAAAACATAAGAGACAAATTTGCTACACTCACAACCACAAGAATCTCATGAAACAGAGCCGCTGCCTTTCATTAATTCTCTGTCAAAAATACACAGTGAAGAAACAAAGTTTCTTTCCCACAGTCTCCCAAAAGTTACAAGCCAACCAACCCTTTGCAAATAACTTGCATACAATATATAGAATGTGGGAGGAAGAGATAGAATGCCCAAGGTTTGGGAACTTACTCGAATCATTACAAAATGGAGATGGAGAGCCAGCCATCAGCTACAGGTGTAGCGCTGCAAACATGACATTTGGCTTTGGGGTGACCATTTGCCTTCCTTCGCCACTTGGATAGAAGCCAATCTGGAGAAAAAACTCTTTAAATTCCACCTGTGGTTCCAGAAAACTGAAGTGTATATGAGCGGGCACACTTGGAGCAGTCGCGAACCGAAATTTCGCGAAACGGAAGCAAATTGGCAATTTTTTCCTCTGTGCGTCGTGCCATTTTTTCTGTGCGTCGTGCTACTTTGGGACCTATTTTGGGGCACTTCCAGGTGTCCAAAATGTGCCCAAGTGAGCTTGCTGGAAAGCCTGTCCTGTCTACTTTCTAACCCAACTAGAATTTTCAAATTTGGTTCTCATTTGCCCCTCCAAATCTCCATTCTCCCAAGACTGCTTTCTTTGTGTTAAAAAAGTGGCAGAGAGGTCATTTTTTGGTGTTTTTTGACCTTTAGGAGACCCAGATCTTGCCCAAATCTCTTGCCCGGACACCAGTAGTCGTAATTTTCCATTTTGAATCCAAATATGCAAGCCATTTCTCAATTGGAGCCCTAGAATTTTAGCGTCGCGCGCATAGTCAGAAAATCCCTGTTTTTTACCCAAAAAATTACCAAGTGACCAAAATTTCCCCAATTTTTTTCAAATTTGGGCTGGAGGATCTCTATGGGGTGCTATGATGGGCCAAGGAAGCCTCAGACAAGATTCAAAGCCGATCTTTCTCTTTTTCCCTTTTTTCTCTTCTTGTTGCTTTCCTCAATTTTTCTTTCAAGTTCCTTATCCAGGCCTGTGCACTCATGTTTCGCACCCTGTAATGGAAAGCCATATGTCTCAATAGAGCAAGGTCCTGATCAGCTTTGTTGAGTAGCCTCTCCAAATGCATGTTTACCCTCTCAAGGTTTGCCTCCCGATCCTCATTTATTGGATGCTCCAAAGATCTGAGCGCAACCCTTCTTCTTTGAGCAGCTTGGCGATGCTCACGGATGTTTTGCAGCTCCATGATCATCTGTTGGTCCTCAAGCTGTTTGTTTCTTTGCTCCAGGTAGTTCATGTTCCATTTGGCCCTCTCCAAGTCAAGGGAAAAGGACTCAATCATTGACTACTGCTCCTGGATGATCTCTGTAAGCTCCTCATTTGTTGGTTTTGGATCTGTCTCATCATCCTGGAGGAGAACAAACACGGTCTCTCGCTCAACTGATGGCCCTTCCTCCTGTACTGGCTCCTTACCCTTACCCTGCTCCTGTGATGCTGATGTCGGAAGCGAGGCCCCTTCCATCCCGAGTGGAGATAACACTCGCTTTGATGCTGCAAAAAAGGGTCTACTGCCTTTCTGATAGGTGATGTATACCGGCATAGGGGCAGTCTCATGTTGCTCATACTGATGAGATGGGCCCCCTACCTCATGCTCTGCCTCTGAAAACACCTGTGGAGCACTGAAGAAGTCATGAGAGATGAAGTCCTCCCAAGCAATACCCTGTAATCCCAACTGATGTTCCACCAAAATCTGGATAAGGGCAAAGTGATACACACTGTTGAGCTGCTATCGAGGGGTCTTGTGCTGCATTAAATTTCTCATCCTCTCTATGTTCTCGCAGATGAAAAATGGGAGTTTCATCATCCGAACCCTGGTAAAGTTCATGAGCAACCTGATGTGGTATGCATAAAGGCGAGAAAACCTCCCCTCACAACTGAAGTATTTCATGATCAATTTCATGACCGGGGCATACTCATCTTTCAGAAATCTAAATGGAAAAACTCTCGTGAGGTGGCTCAAACAGCTGTCTTTGATGTAAGGCTCATAATGATGCCTCTCCACCTTCTTCTTCTTATGCCACTGCTCTCCAATGTTTGGTATGCCTGTTATCAATGATATGGATTCGGGTGTCAATGTGAAAGTGACCCCAGCCAAGATAGACTATCCTCCATGTAGGTGAAGTGCAAAAAGATGGTCCAACTCATGATGAACTCTGACATTTGCCACCCTCTGACAAAATTCAAAACATGCTAAGTGCTGGAAATAAGACATAGTAAGAGGGCATGCCTGCAACTCGATGAGGGTGTTTGGCTCATCTCTAAGATGTCTGCCACTCTGGTGATGTCTCCTTTGGGCCCTTTCTCCCGAAGCTGTGTCACCGTGGGTCTCCTCCTCATATTATGATGAAACTTCGGATGCCATTACTGTTGTTTGTACCCTGAGTTTTATGCTGCCCTTTAATTCCAATGAAGCTGGTAGTTGCTCTGAAAATCTGCCACCAAGGGGACAATAAAACAGGGAGTATTAGGAGGGGAATGATGAAATGGGAATAGGGGTTAAAGGGAGAGATTTGTCAGGGATTTGGGAGTAGTTTGGGTATAGTGTTGATGGGGTAGGGTTTGAAACACCTTGGCAGCACTGTTACTGTAGCACAAACCCTAGGATTATGTTTTCTTTGTGTCTTCTTTTGTTGGCTTTATAAAAATGTTTGCATTTGATTTATACCCCTACAACCATGCTATTCCTTTCAAGTTTGATGCAAGAATGGAGGTAGGTTGCCTACCTTTCAAATTTGGTGAGCATCCAAAAATTTTTAAGGCAAATTGATTGGTTTTTGGGCTTTATATCTCTGTGCGCCGCGCGCAATGCCCAGTGCGCCGCGCGCTATGAGTGTGCCATGCTAGTGGCAGATTTACACAGTGGACGGGCTATGTGTGTGCTGCGCCCAATGAGTGCGATGCGCTCCTTGGTGTGTGTTCCGCGCACTATGAAATCACCCAAATTTTCTCCTAATCGTTTGACTCTTCAACCCTTCGACCATGCACCTTTCTCCCATAGCCTTGCTTGCACAAGGAGTTGGTCTTATGGTGATTTTCAATTGACCAAATAGTGGAGGAATAGGGATAGGGTTTGGTAGTGATTTAGGGTTGGGTTTTAGGAAAAATGATCAAGGGGAGACGGGAAAAATGAGAGGTGAGGGGAAAAAGATGAGTGGAGTGAAACCTTGGCACTAACAACACAATTTTACAACCCTAGCCATCGTTTTCTTGGTGATTTTCTTATGGTTGACCTTATGCATTTTTGGGTGACATTCAAACATCTCCACAAACACCATATCATTGATAAAATTTGATGAGCAGGTGATGTCGTAAGGCTTACCTCTCGATTTGATAGCCTTCACCAAAATTTTGGGTGGTTTGGCAACGTTTCTATGCCCCTGGTCTATATGCGCCGTGCACAATTCCCAGTGCGTCGCGCGCTGGGTATGCTCCACACCTGTGTAAAGCTTCAACTGTAGGCTGGCTGCGTGTGAGTCGCACCCGGTTAGTGCGCCGGGCTCCTGGGTATGTGCGCCACGCGCTCTAAAACTTGCTCCCACTCACTCAAACTCTCCAATCTCACACTCACACTTTTGCAATGTATTCTTCAAGTCTTGTAATAGCACAATGCCTTTGATTTGGGCAAAATACAAGTATATATAGGTTTGGAAGAGATGGGTTTAATTTTTTGCTTCCTTGAAAACCCATTTTTCTAATGTTGTGTTTTGCACTTTTTCATTGACTTTAGAACACACTGATTTTCACTTTCCCTTTGACATTTTGGCTCAAATGATGAATTTTTCGGCACATATCTTTAAGGACTGTATGACAGAGCATTTGGCCATGGAAACCATGACTGCCTCTTAAAATTCAACTGGCGATTTTTTGGAAAATTTTGTCATAAATGACCTTGTTTGACTTTTCTAGATTCGAAGTCTATCCACGTGACGATGAAGCTCTCTGAACCATAGCTGTGTAAGGGCCTCCCTTTGGCCTGCATGGCTTTACTAGACATGTTTCAAAGACCAAATTGATGAATTCCTAGACCCAAACATAGAAAATGACTTTGTCCTATAAAGGACCAGACCTTGACTGTCATGGACTTTGGTGATTATTGGCAAAAGACCTGAGCCAGCAGGAGCCAGACATGAGGGGAAATGATTAGCACGACTTTCTCCCTTAGATCATGGGATGCCCCTAGCGAAATGTAGCTGACTAAATGGAGTGGGACACCTAAAATTGAAATGCACAAAGAGTTTTGATCTCTGACGGAGGGCTGACCATACCAACTCTAACAGAGCTGATGAACTTGGTTGTTTTTTACAAGGATGTTGGCGTGGATGTTTGGCAAAGGAAAACCAGAGCCTGCTTTGATAACTCCATGGTGAAAAATAAATGATTATTACAAAAAATGAATTCGAAAATTTCTTATTAAAAACAGAGTTTTGAACAAGAAATGTCCTCAAATGTGTTTGATGATGAACTTTTGAACTAAGAACCTCTTCGAAAACTATCCTCATGGCCTGCGGGCATTATTCGACATGTTTGAAGACCAACCACTAGACCTAGACTCTTAAAATAACTCTTTTTGACCAAAATAGCATAATGACTATGAATGACTGAAATGAACTTTGATGAACATAGAGAAATTTTGACTAGCCCGGGCAGGTACAAGCATGAGGGAAACAAGAACACCAAACCCTTCCGTCAGACAATGGCATGCCCCTAGCGAAATGCAACGAAGTGAGTCGAGCGAGACACCTAAAAATGAATTGCAAAAAGAGGAATGATCTCTGACGGAGGGATGACCAGACCGACTCTAACATTGGCTCCAATGGGGATGGTAGCTCCTTGGAGGTGCCAAGAACGGTAGATCTCTGGAAGAGCTAGACAATGCCTTCGTCCATTGGGCTACGGAATCATTATTTCGACAAACAACACATGACTCTGACTCATTTATTTGACTGAAAATATGACTAAAGTTTGAAACTAAAATGACTGAAAGACTTGACTCAACAGACCAAACATAAATGAAATATGACTGACTAAAAAGCTTTTGAAAAAGGCAGCAGTCCATCAAGATTTGAAATCATGATGAAAACCACCTGTGTTTCTTACAAGACAATATAACATCAAACTATATCAAAATGCCAGTGCAACCAATCAAGTAGATGCCTTCTTGATTGATTCTCTTGATCAAATTTTCTGGTCAACAATAGATACTGGTAACTAGGCATCCAAAAACATAGTTGACCATGATCTCCTTCATCACTGAATACTGCAATAATCACCTTCACTACTAACAACAACAAATCTGCCATTGGATCCTGAAAAACATGAAGATTTACCTCATGCTGGAGAAACAAGGTATCTTTTTCTCTTGATTCTGATCTTCCTTCATCATGTACTTCAGAAAGAGTATGTTCCTGGTCCTCAAAAAATTCTGAACAAGTAGATGAGCAGATCTCCTCTTGAAAGAACATTTCAAAACATGAGACATATGAAGAAGAATCTGAAAGGGAATCCTGAATGGTCTGATCTTCGGCAGTCTGAATATATTGTAGATCATCTTCATATGATATGACAACCAGATTCTCATTACATTCATCAATCATAAGAAAAGAAACTTCAGATGTTTCGTGAAACCCAACACTATCATTTATATCATCTACCAACGATGCATCCAAAGAAACTTTTTCACTTACTTGAACAAAGATTTCATCTTGTTTTTCATGAGCTGACTGGATTACCTCGTTATGAAGCCTGTGTTCTCATGAGATGAGCGCAGTTAGGCCTATAACTCTGTCTTCTTCATTTGAGTTGGCTCCAACAATGCAAGTCTCTTCTATGAGATTCAGAACAACATGTTATTCCTCATCACAATCTGTCTCTCGATCTGATTTATCATCATCATTTTCTCAGATTGGAACATCATTTTCCTACGTATCCTCTTTTATTTCAACCAGATCTAAAATAAAACTTCTTCTTTCATCATTTTCAGCCATATGGAAATCTTCAACCCTCTTGATTTTGATCCTGCTGCAAAGTTTCCTCTAAGAGTTCTGTGTGCTGCTGAAACGGACTTTCATACAATGCTTCCATGATTTCTCTGTCCATCAAGTCATCATGTCCATAAAAATTTTCAAGATCTTCAATAAAACTATGAACATGGTTACAACAGTCCTGAACTAAAGCCAAGGATGGGTATGATTCTTTATACCTTTCAAAGAATATTGCATGAAAATCTTTTAAACAATAAATAGAAGCAGGTGGCAAACTTTCATACCAAGATCGGGCTTCGTCTTCCAGAGTAACCATAAACATTTTCATCAAACAATCTTCAGGAAAATTGATCTTTAATTTATGCACATGAATGTGAAATTTCACCAAATGAAGAGCAGCGTCATTACCTTCCAAATTTCTGAACATAGGTAAATTCTTTGACCAATCTACCTTGGGCATTTTATTTGGAAAACCTGGGATATTCTCTCGGCTCATGGGAGCATATCTTCTTGCAACCCGATCCATCTTGAAAACCTTAAAGCTACTAATCTTCCTGCAGTGGAGTCACTATGAAGCATTGATTTCTAGATTTTTCAGTGAATGGAGTCACCAGGTGAATGATTTCAGCCTTCTTATGCATGATCGTTGTCCACCATCAAAAATCAGATCTGAACTTGATACATGTACTGGGGCAATTAGCAAGTTAGATGTCACGTTTACAAGCTAGACCGGAGATTGACTGAAGCAGCATTTATCTACTTGCACTAATGTAAAGAAAAAGCGTTCGAAGGCTAACTGGCATAACTTCAGGCTCCGTCTGTAGCTTAGAAAACCAATGACATCAACAAACAAACCATTTTCTTCGCCAGTATGGTCGCCACTATGTTAGAGCCTAGATTTGTCTCAGGCTAAAAAGACAAGGTTCTTGGTCCACATCAAACCACGCTCAGCCTCGTAGTTAGCCCTACGAGGACAGGAGAGGGCTCTCTCCGGGTCTATCTCGGCAAAAGACAAGCGATGGGGCTCGAGATGACTAAATTTGCAACTGATCTTAGGCTAGGTATTAAGTACAAAGGATTTGATTTGGTTTTTTAAGGGTTTTGTTGAAAAAATGGGAAAGGCAAATTTGGGCTCGAGGATGAAGCATAGTTTTTGTAGAGGTCTGATTGGGGCAAGGAAGGTGATTACTTTGATGCTTTAAAGTAGGTGAGATGGGTAGATCAGATAGGTGAGGAGCTAAGGAGAGCAAGAGATACTCAAGAATTCTCCTTAAACTGAAGAAAACATGAAAATTTAAACAAATTCGAAGGCAGAGCATAACAGTTATGGATTCCACATTAATCAATAATTTGTTTCAAATTCAGAAGAAGAAGATTGAAGATGATACACAAAACACTAGATAAACTTACAATTACTCAGAGAAGCACACCATCAAAACATAAAGCCACATGGATCCCAAACAGTGCTGCAAAACCCTGGTCTTTCCTTTGCCAAAAATGCAGAGATACAATGTACAATAGAGTGCCAAGCTTTTCCCAAGAGTCCAACCCTGAAAATGACTTAGAAATTACATAATATAGACAAGCCAACCTCTTCCCTTGCCTCTAGGGGTCGATCTCATCCTTCTAGGAGCTATTTCAACCAATTCTAAACAAAGCACTAAAATCTAGGCAATCAAAACAACTTGCCTCTATAAGGTAGGAAACTGATTCATTCATTAAATTTTCACTCTTTAGTGAATGAATCCTCTAGAAAAAGTAACTAAGTGTCAAAATTACATCATTTTCACTCAATTACATCAAGATAAGTCAAAAATTACATCACAAAGAAAAACTAGTCAAACTGGCCGAATTTCTGAGCTAGAAGGTGAAAAATTGGGCCAAAAACCTCTGTGCGCCACGCCAATTTCTGTATGCGTCACGCAATGTTGCTGCTGATTTTGGGGCACTTTCTGAAGTCCAAATTGAGCCCAAGTGTGCTTGTTGGAAATCCCTACCAGTCTACTTTCCAACCCAAGTAGAATTTCTGAATTTGGTTCCCATTTGTCTCCCCATAACCTCAATCTCCCAAGATTGCTTCCTCTGTGTCAAATTAGGGGCAAAAAGGTCATTTTTATGGTGTTTTTGACCTCCTGAGGACTCAAAACTTGCCCAAATTTCTTGTCCAAGTACCAACAATCATTATTTTCCATGTTGAACCCAAAAATGCAAACCATTTGTGATTTGGAGTTCCCAATCCTAAGCATTGCGCCACAGGGAGAAAAAGCTTGTGTTGTGCCCAAAAATTTGTCATGTGTACTGTGCTTAGACTTCCCTTTGATGATGGTATGAAACTGGATGTTTTTGTGAGATTTGCCACCAAGGGGAACAATGCAAAAAGGGAGTGTTAGGAAGGGGAATAATATGATGGGAATAGGGGTTATGGGGGGGAATTTTGTTTAGGGATATGTAGGAGGGTTTGGGGATTTTATAGGGTAGGGTTTAGGAGATGTTTATAGGGGTAAGGGTTTAGGATTTTTGGGATTTGAATGCAATGTTGGAGTGATGAGCTAGATGGGGGGGGGGTAGGAGATGAGGAAACAAAAGAGAAATGGGGAAAGGGGAGAATCCCTGGTGACCAATCAATAAGTCAAGACCCCACAACAAATTTCCTTTGAATGTATTTTAAAGGGAGGATTTAGATTTTGTTTCAAATGCTACCACCCATAAACCACTCACACTTATCACCAAATTCAAAGAAACAGTAAGAATGAGGGCCTACTTGGCGAATCCATGCAAGGTATAGGCGAATTGGTGAAATTCCAAGCAAGTTTCGGGCTTGAGGCTATATGCGCCGCGCTCAAAACCTAGTGTGCCACGCTCTTTATATGCGCCGTGCCCGTTATAAATTACACTGGGTGAAAACTCCCAGTGCGCCGCGTGCTCTATGTGTGTCGCGCCACCTGCTATATGTGCCGCACTGCCTCCAAGTCACACAATCGGCCTCTTCCACTCACTGTTTTTCTCTTGCACTTTTAAAACACAATTTCTCCCTTGGATTATGAAAGACACTTGTTGCAAAGGGATAAATAGTTTTGAAATATCTTGACAAGAGATGGTTTAAAGTTTTACTTCTTCAAAACCCAATTTGCAATGTTTTTTACTATGGCACTTTGTCTTTTAATGAAACTCTATCCTTTGGCTTTCTCATTGATTTTCTTAGTTTTGAGCTGATGAACTTGGTTTTTTTTATAGGGATGTTGGCGTGGATGTTTGGCAAAGGAAAACTAGAGCCTGCTTTGAAAACTCCATGGCGAAAAATACATGATTATTACAAAAAATGAATTCGACAATTTCTTATTCAAAATGGAGTTTTGAACAAGAAATGTCCTCAAATGTGTTTGATGATGAAATTTTGAACTAAGAACCTCTTTGAAAACTATCTTCATGGCCTGCGGGCATTATTCGACATGTTTGAAGACCAACCACCAGACCTAGACTCTTAAAATAACTCTTTTTGACCAAAATAGTATAATGACTATGAATGACTGAAATGAACTTTGATGAACATAGAGAAATTTTGACTAGCTCGGGCAGGTACAAGCATGAGGGAAACAAGAACACCAAACCCTTCTGTCAGAGAGTGGCATGCCCCTAGCGAAATGCAACGAAGTGAGTTGATCGAGACACCTAAAAATGAATTGCAAAAGGAGGAATGATCTCTGATGGAGGGATGACCAGACCGACTCTAACACAGGTGAACAAATAACTACATCAAACAGTGAACTCCATAGCTCATGTGAGAACCAGAAACCTATGTTTTTGGGGTTGCTGAAGGGTCTCTTCCTCAAGTCATGCTCCCAGAGGGAGGAGATGGGGGCAAGACACCTGTGCACAACCTAATAGTGATATTTTTCACCTAGCTAACCTATAACTGAAAAAAGTCACAAACGGAAGTAAACTACAACACAACTGATCTACTCTATGCTACTATAATGAAAATGCAACTACTCAAGAAAATAACCAGAAAAACCATGAACCCTACTTAAGCAAATGAATAGAAGAAAGAGGCTACTTAATAAAATAAACAGAACAAGAAAGCTACTAAGTAGATAAACAATGAAAAACCATGAATCTACTTAAGCAAATGAACATAAACCTATGCTAACAGATATGTACAATGAAGAGAAACTTTGGTTGCTCGGGTTGGGCCCTAACCTAAGAGCTTCAGCCCTCAGAGTTAACTCAGAGATGGCTTAAACATAACTCATTCTTATTATAAAAACGATGGATTACAAGTCTTTGTAGCTCAAAAATAAAATAGAGTTTGACAATAGAAGTCTGAATCCTACTGAGGTCCTAAGCCTCTCTATTTATACATTTGAAGTCTCTAATGACTTCCTTCCCATTAGGGAGGCTTGGCCTCTAACTCAAGAAAAACTGGTTTCTGTCCTTTTCACTTGTTCGGCTGTCTTCTAGTCTTCAAAGTGATGGATGTTTGCACTCTGAGCTGGTGGAGGAATAGTTGAATGGAGGGGTAGTAAATGAGGAGGATTTACCTCCTATAATTACTCTCCCTTGTCCCATTCTAGTTTTACCAAGGTCTTTTCCATAGTTGATTTTATCCTTTATACTTGCATTTTTCCTTTCTTTTATCCTTTATTACTACATTACATGCACATTAGACCAAAAAGCCAAATATCCAACTCTAACTCATTTCATAAACAAAATATAATCAAAAGTATGCAATAAGTTGTGAGAATAGTTGGTTTGGCTAAGCTAGGAGGTGAATTAAGGCTGATTAAGGCCCATATAATTACTCAATGATGAGGCTCATTAGAAAATGTGTAGGAAATTGATATGCGGGTAGAAGTAGGTGGAGAAATTCAAATGGTTTCATTGCCGGTACTGGAATCTGCATAAGAGATGTGTGATTTTGTATCACTGGAATCCAACTAAGAATGAGATTGCAGACTGGTTGGATAGAAAAATCCACGAATTCATGGCACAAGAGAACAAAAAACTGTGACTAAAAAAAGAACAGTGGTTGGATAGATATCTATATACAGAGATCCACGAGATCTTTTTCTGCTCCTTCCCTATCGATCTATGCGAGTGGATCGTGAAGCCAGCAGATAACCAAGGAAGGTGGAAACTTGACAGTCCTATTGTGTGGACCCTGGAGCTAGTGCGAAGGTTGGAAGCAACGAAGGATAAGATCACTCGCGCTGTCAATCATTGGCTCAATTGTGTCATAGGAGGATTTGTGACTCAATTTGCGGTCGACACCTCAGTCAAGTATAGTGAGGCATAGCGAAGTTTTTTCAACGAACCAAATGATATGGTGTGAAAAACGGGTTATGCATCTAGGTTGATGTTTGAGACTATGCTAAGCGGAAAAACTTACAGGAACAAAGGAAAAAAGGGTCTGAAGCATAGTCCCCTAATTTCGCCTTCGTGAGGTGAGGAAGAAGGGATAGGGAAGGTTTCTCCATGAAGTGCTATTCAGTTAATAAGATAAGGATTCCCGCAAATACCACCTCTATCCACACCACCTACAAGTTCACCCGTACCACCTCCACCTCCACCGTCGTTCAGTATGGAAAATACAGTGAAGTTGCCTTTATTTAAAGGCTTGGGAAATGAGGACTCAGACCAATTATGGTTCGTTCTGAGGGTTGTATGGGAAGCTCAAGGTGTTACAGATGATCATATTAAGAAGGCGACACTGGTTAGTGCTCTGCAAGATCACACGCTAACCTGGTATATTAAGAACTCTAACGATAACCCAAATGATGGAGTAGCAGACATATAGGCAGCACTAAATAGGGAATTTAGTAGGCCTAAATCTGAGGTGCAATCGATTGTGGGATTCAAAGAGACCATTATGAAACCAGGTGAGATGCCTTGGGATGTAGATCAAAGGCTCAATTGTACAATCTGCAAAGCCAACATGAATTTGACATATGGATAGCATCGTGAGTGGTTTGTGGCTTCGTTACTACCACATTTAAGGGGTGCGCTATTGCAACAGAAGATAAAAGCTCAGGCAGAGGCCTTGGAGATTGCCATGAGACTACATGAAACTCCGATGCAAGATCCTAATCTAGGAGTTCAGTAGATCCATGCACAACTGAAGAATCTATGCCTTGAGATGAAAAGTCTGAAGCAGGACAAGACAGTTTGACCAGAGGTACGCGAGGAGGTATGGTGCTTGAAATGCAAGAGTTAGGGCCATGACAAAGACCATTGCCTAGTCTTTGAAAACTATATTACAGGAGGAGGACCGATGCCTTTAAGGTCAGAAGCTCAAGTATGACCTAGCGGGGGCTGCATTATGGTGTGCTATCTGCCAGGTAGTCGGAAAACATGCCACAAATAACTATCACTTGCTACAAAAGTTTGTACAGACACCGCAACAGCTGTTTTGCAACTTTTGTAGGTCAGTAGGGCATGATGAGCGTACTTGTAGGAGCTATGAAGTGATGGTGGATAGAACTCCCACCTATAGGGTTCAGGATGAAACGTGGCCCCTTGACTAGAGCGCAGGGATGGCGAAGATAGGATTTCAAGGGTGTGGAAGAGGCCGAGGTAGAGGAGGACGTAGTAGAGATCGAGGAAAGGTTATTTTCTATAATTGCAGAGGACTAGGACACTATGCCCACGAATACACTAATCTAATGTGTCCCTCATGCAAGTATTGCACACTGTTTGATCACGAAATGGAAGGTTCTCCTATGCTAATAGGTAGGATACGTGACAAAGGGGCACTACCACCTCTGCCAACTTAGAACCTGTAGATGACGTGGTCTGAGCCACGTGAGGAAGATCCAAATGTAAATATAGCGCTCAGAAGTGGAATCACAACAAGAGATGACAAGGGGAAACAACCAGAAGATAGTACATGGGTTCACAAAGCCCCAACAAAGGAGGATGAGTTCAATTTGGAGCACGCTCATGAAGCCTTCATGGAAGCTAAGAAGAGCTTCATTGAGGCCTCCACCTCAGGAAGCAAGGATAAGCCTAAGCAGGAGATGGACCCCTCTATGCTCACAACTTTCTTGGAAACCTGTATGAAGTTACTGCATGATAGTAAGGCTATGAAAGCGTTATAAGAACTCATCAATAGATGTGCTGGAACCACGCCAGGTGAGGCGTGTGTAGTACAAAAGATTGGAAAACATAAAACAAGAATGGGATGAGAGATGAGACTAACTACATAGATAAGGGGGTATGAAATGGATCAGGTCAGTTTGGACTTGGGGTTAGATGAGAATGTCTTACCAAAGAAGACTTGGGAGCGAATGGGCAGACCTATTCTGCAATGGTCTCCTATTCTGCTAAGGATGGAGAATCAGCAAAAGATCATCCCCATGGGGAGGCTGCAGGGGGTGACCATGGATATTGAGGGAGTGAGCGCATTGGCTGATTTTGATGTAATAGAGAGTGGATGAAAACAATCCCTATCCTACGCTCCTAGGAATTGACTGGGATACTGATATGAATGGGGTAATTAATTTGAAGAAAGAAAAGATGATCTTTGTGAAGAAATCGATGCGCGTAATAGTACCCCTCAATCCTGCTGAAGGATAATGCTATACTGAACCTGTCCATGATTATGAGAGTGATGATGAACTGGAATGTATCTATAAGATAACAATGTGATACCAGGATTAGGTGAATCCCACCGCGGATGGGTGAATTACATGGGATCGCGAGAGTTCTTGCACTTCGGAATCCGACGAAGAAATAAAACGCTGGCAGAATCAGTTAAATGAAGTAACTACACTAAATTGCAACATGATGACATGGTCACTACACTGTGTGTCATTAGAGGTAAGAAATATACTTACTTATGATGGTCTGAATGAGTTTGATATCTTTTTGGATGCATTTGAAAGGGAGGTACCAGAAAAGTAGCACTTCTAGGCCCTGGACTGGGCACTGCACACTACACCCACAAGATGGTTGGGTACGCACAAGGGAAGCTTAGATGATTGGTGCGAATGTAGGAGGATGATGGGAACATCATTTGGTAAGCCTAAAATGCAACTAAAATACAAGTATGATGGGCAGAATGATCCGCGCGCGCATCTAGCCAAATGGACCTAGGCTTATGGAGAAAAGCCCCAACCTGAGTGGGTGCACCTGTTCTGTCATACCCTGGATGTTATCCCAATGAATTGGTATATAAAATTAGAGCTCCACCATGGGACAAGCGAATGGGACATCCTGCATGAAGGATTCATGATGACATTCAGTTTTGAGGACGGGTTTAATAATATTGATGAAGCGATGCAAGAGGTGAAAGCAACAATCTTTAGGATACCGCAGGATCCTTTAGACCTGATTCAACCTGAATGGGCTACTGAGCTAAGTCACACGTTGGAATGTTATAATGTAACTCCAGAAGAAGAGGACGATGATCCATGAAAGATTAACATTCCAGAAACAAAATTTCATCGTTGTTAGAAAATTACATATTACAGAGCAATTGAACACATAAAATATTGTAGAAATATAAACACAGAAAACACATAAAACAAGAGAGATACAGATATATGTGGTTCACCCAATTTGGGCTACATCCATGGAGAAATAACCAATCCTTCCTTTCATATATCCAGCAAAGTGAAGAGATACGACCTACAACAAATCCGTTGTAATTCACTCTTCTCTCTCGCTCAATCTCCTCTCTCTTCTCACTCAGAATACAAATCTACATAGACACAATAAAATTCCATCATATATAGCGAGGGGTTTCCTTCTAGGGAAAAAAATGCTAAATTAAACATAACTTCTACCATTAGATCTTTGGCTAATGAATGTCCCAGATTGACTATGAAATTACAACATTTTACAAGA
The DNA here is from genome assembly GCA_031772625.1 of Pinus tabuliformis. Taxonomy (NCBI): domain Eukaryota; kingdom Viridiplantae; phylum Streptophyta; class Pinopsida; order Pinales; family Pinaceae; genus Pinus; species Pinus tabuliformis. The sequence continues at coordinate 911,127,123 of CM062815.1, read as the reverse complement.
CCCCCGTGCAGCGTATATTTTACAGGCGGCGTTACCGCCACATTACGAACTAGGGTCCAATGTGGCAATACCTCTAAATAAAGAATATAATAAGGCTCCACACCCAACAACCACCACGTTCAAGGGCCGAAAATTGAGAACTGTGATATAACCACACCGTTGAAAATGAAACAAGTAAACATTGGTACAGAGGCAGAACCCAAATTTGCAAAAAATTGAGACTACTGGGACGATGCGACGGTGGATAAAGTCGCTGAACTACTCCATGAATACCAAGACTTATTCCCTACCAAGTTTATGGATCTGAAAGGAATAATTGGGGACCCAAGAATGATGAAGATCACGTTAAAACCCGACGCGAAGCCAGTTAAGTAAAGGCATTACTGTCTCAATCTGAAATATAAGAAGAAGGCCCACTTAGAGCTAGACAAGATGCTCGCGACAGGCATCATTGAGCCAGTGGAAGAATTTGATTGGGTAAGCCCACTGGTGGTGCAAGATAAAAAGCAGAAGGATGATATAAGGACATGCGTGGATCTTAGAAAATTGAATGATGCTTGTGTGCATGATCCTTTCCCGACTCCATTCACGGATGAAGTGTTAGACAATGTAGGTAGCCAAGAAGCATATTCCTTCATGTAGGTTTTAACCCTGTACAGAAATTACCTTCATACGAATTCTAAAACACAGAAAATAAACAATGTGAGAGCATAACACATAAAAGACATATACACAGAGTTTTTCCCCTGTATCCAAAAACCAGGACTACCAGCTTGATTTTTCATTATGTTCCTTTCAAGGTTACAATACATATTTATACATGCCGAAGCATCCAATACCATGGACCAAAAACCATCGCGTCCAAAACCATGTGTGAAAAATCATGCATAAAATCATAGGTAGGTCTGCCCAACCTAATATAGGGTCCAAAAAGAAAAATTTCAGGGGCATTGCCCTGGACCTCATAGAGTGGAATTACCTACACTCCTCAAACCCCCTGTGACCCACCCTGCTACGCAATAGGCACAACGAAGGAGGTGCTCTACTCCCCTTCTAACCCCCTCGTTAACTACATGGGCTAGTCGTGGAAAGAATATAACACAACCCAACATTCTCCCACTTGTTGTTTTCTTTCCACAGGGGGCCACAAGGGAGCTTAGTCATTTATCCAGCCCTGCAATGCCCATTGTTTCTCTACACCAATAGAACTTCTCATAGCTCACATATTTTATCAATGCATCTGTAGTATTCTTCAAAGTGTCCACCTTTACCAGCAACACCTTTTTGTCTTCTATCATATACCTCACAAAGTGATACTGAACATCAATGTGCTTTGTATTTGAATGGTATGTAGGCTTCTTTTCCAAGAAAATTTCACTTTGGATGTCACAGTCTATCCTTATAGCTCCCTATAGTAACCCCATACTTGAACACAATCTCTGCAATCAAATTGCTTCCTTGCTTGCATGAGTGGCTGCCATGTATTCTGCCTCTATAGTTGATAGTCCCACTACAGATTGTTTCTTACTCATCAAACTGACTGCACCTCCAAATAGGTTAAACACATACCCACTTGTAGATCTTCTCTGATCCATATCTCTAGCCTAGTCTGCATCAACAAAGCCACGAATATCCAACACTCTATCCAATCCTGGTCTTCCTTGGTAGCACAAACCATAATCACTAGTGCCATGCAAATACCTAAAAAATTGCTTCACTGCTGTCTAGTGCTCCTTCCGTGGTTTTGACATAAACCTGCATAATACTCCCACTACATGTACAATGTATGGTCTAGTATAGACCATTGCATAGATTAGGCTACCGAATGCACTTGCATATGGAACACGGGACACATCCTCTTCCTCTTCTTGTGTCTTGGGACACTATTCAGTAGATAACCTCACACCTACAGGAATAGGAACCTTCACCGGTTTACTATCCTACATATTAAACCTCTACATTATTGTCTCAACATACTTCCTCTGGTTTAACCAGAGCTTCCTCTTTTCCTGATCTCTTTTAATTTCCATGCCCAAAATATAGTTTGCAACACCAAGATCTTTCACGTCGAATATGGAGGAGAATTGGGTCTTCAAATCCTGGATAATTTCTTTGTCATTTCCAACCAGCAACATATCATCCACATACAAGACCAAATAAATAACATGGTCACCAATTAAATTAAAATACACACAATGATCTACTTTGCTTCTAGTGAAGCCAAGTCCTCGTATAAATGTATCAAATTTCTGATACCACATCCTTGGTGACTGTTTTAACCCATACATAGACTTCTTTAACTTGCATATTAGTTCTTTCTTACCCTTCACCGTAAAGCCTTCAGGTTGCTTCATGTAGATCTCCTCTTCTAGATCCCCATGAAGAAATGTTGTCTTCACATCCATCTGTTCTACCTCAAAATCAAAAGAAACAACAATAGATAAAAGTAATCTAATAGAAGTCACCTTGGCAACAAGAGAAAAAATATCACCAAAATCAATTCCCAGCACCTGGGAATAACCTTTTGCTACCAACCGAGCTTTGTATTTCTCCACCTTTCCTTCTGCATTTTTCTTCTTCTTGAACACCCATTTTCTGCCAATGGGTTTCCTTCCAGCTGGCAACTCCACTAGATCCCAAGCCTCATTTTTGTGCAAAGATGCCATTTCATGAACCATGGCCTCTTTCCGGAGTTTTGCATCCTCTGAATCTATTGCTTCCTTCACAGTTTTGGGATTATCATCAGTAATAGATAAAGCAAAATCTGAACAGAAAGCAGATGGACTATACCTTTCTGGCTACCTTCTTTCTCGAACTGATCTTCTCACACCCGGAGTTTGTGGCTCTTCATCTTCTAATTCCTCCTCAGTTATAGAGACTGATTCTTCCTCCTTTAGCTCAAAATCTATCTTTTCAGGTTCCTTTGGTTGGACTTCATGTTTAATAACATATTTCACGTCTCTGAACACCACATCTCGGTTATACACAACCTTCCTTGTTATTGGATTCCAAAGCTTATTGTTAAACACACATGGACAGCAAGAGAGATATGGAAGATAAAACATGCAATACAATTTTATTAACAAATGGTTTACATTTATAGTACATGTAGTGACCGTTGGGTTTCACATCCCAAGTTCTCTTGGAATACTTAGTCTAATTAGCTTCCACACTAACCCATTTAGGATTAGGTGTCCAACATTCCCCCCCTTAATCCGAAGGGTTATGTATGAGTCCAAGAAGAGAGCTGTACTACAAAATGTGCAAAAAATGCATGGCAGCACTAGGCTGAATGTGCTCTATGAAATGTTGGTATAAAGGGTAGTGGCTTAAGGATGACCCCTCAACCTGTGATGGTTTAAGGATAACCAACAACTCTGGAATGCTTAATGCAATTCCTGGAACTCTTCCAAAGCTGGCAAGAAGCTGGTGTCTTCTGCTAGAGGAAGTGTTCTCAATTTTGTTCATGGTGTTATCACTTAAGAATTCTAATTTCAATACCGCTCACATTAGTTTGATGGTAAAAAAAATTCGGTGCTACTCTAAGTTTGATTTTTGTTTTTAGAGTCTTGAGCCAACTATGTATTCTCATTCATCACCGGTCATTCTCATTCATCCCCGTCTCATAGCCATGTGTCAGTTTTGTTCAAAGGTTATTAGGTGCTACAAAGCTCTTTAGATGATTTTGTAGCACATAAGTCAGTTTTAGGTGTTTTCGCAGCGCAACATGTTTCTGGTGATTTCGTAGCAAAGCAACACAACCATAGCTCACCCATATCACCTTTGTCTCCTATGGGTTCTGTGGGAATATCTGATTCGACATGTCACAGTGCTGGATCTTATCATCAATATACAAATAATACTGCTGTGTTTCATTCTCAAGGTTTTTCCTATAATCTCGCTACATTGGCCGAAGTTCTGGTATCCAGTGGAGGTCAATATCCTAGCATGCCTATTGTGCAGAGTTCTGCTTCCCTTCAGAAATTTGCATCTAGTGAGAATCTCACAGGGGAACATACATCAGGTTACCTAAATTTTCCATCATCAGATTGCCAAAGAGGAGCTATACATGGGAGTATCTTTGATGAAAATACAGAATACATCAGGCAATGGCTGCAAGAGTTGGAGAGAGAACTTTTTAGTGATATTGATGAAGCAAGTATCATTAGCCCCGCTCAAAGCACATATATTGACAAGGAATGGGCAGACACAATAGAAAACCGCCTGTATGAGGATTCCCCTATGCATTCTCCGATGGAGAGCACAACCTTGAAGGATTATTCTAATGGAAGCATAGGTTATCCCAGTGTTGCAAATATCTCTGATTCATGTTCTGTTTCACAAACTAATTCTTTGCAACAAGAAGCATATGCATCAACTGGTCACCGACAAGATAATGTTCATACAGGGAGCTCTTCCAAGCAGTTGTTAGTTCAATGTGCAACTGCAATATCTGAAGGTAAAGAAGAAATGGCATCACATATAATCACAAAATTGAGAGAGATATTCTCAATTCAAGGAGACCCAATGGAAAGACTTGCAGCTTACATGGTGGAGGGTCTTGCTGCACGAATAGAATCTTCAGGAAACGGAATATACAAAGCTAATATGTAAATGTTATTTGAAGTTTTCCCATATTTCAAATTTGGTTGCATGGTGGCCAATGGTGAAATTTGTGAAGCCTTCAAGGATGAGCAGAAGGTTCATATACTAGATTTTGATGTTGAACAGAGTAATGCTGCATGGATTCTTGATAAGTTTGGGGAATATGATATATGCGTAGGAAAGTCAGGTTTCTGCAGTGATGTTGAACGACATCAACGTGCACACATGGCATGCATCAGAGCAGGGTAATGAACACGCGGCACTTTAAATTGGGGATGCCTATTATTATGGATGAGGTACATGTGGTTCCAGCACATATGTTTCGTAAAGTCATTAGCATTACAAAGTTTCATTGTAAACTTGGGCTTACAGCTACACTTGTCCGAGAGGATGAGCGCATTACTGATTTGAATTTCTTGATTGGGCCCAAGTTATATGAAGCCAATTGGTTGGATTTGATGAGGAGGAGAATAACTCAAGCCAGATAGCTTCTCATTTGGCAGCTGATGCAACAAATGTCAAATCTGCAATCGCGGAAAGAATCTCACAACTGTCTCTCAAAGGATTTGCGGGAGACACAGCAAAAGCGCATGCAAGGGCAAGCATGCTGGCAGGTGAAGCAGTTAGCAACATACGAACTGTAGCCGCTTTCAATGCAGAGGACAAAGTTCTCAATTTTTTGACCAAGAGCTGAAGTTACCTCAAACCCAAAGCCTGAAACGTGGCCAGTTCTCTGGCTTTCTATTTGGAATCTCGCAGCTCTCACTATATGGATCTCAAGGCTTAATACTGTGATTTCATCAAAGGTGGAGAAGCAGTCAGTTCTATTTTTGCAATTCTTGACCGTGGAACAAAAATTGAATCAGATGATGAAGATGCAGAAACTGCTGATAAAATCAAAGGTGAAATTGAATTAAAGCATTTAGAATTTGCTTATCCATCCAGGCCTGAAGTCACAATTTTCAAATATTTGAACCTAAAAATTAAAGTCTGTCATAGCCAAGCCTTGGTTGGGGCAAGTGGTTCAGGCAAAAGCTCAGTGATCGCATTAATTGAAAGATGAAATTTGTATTGCTTCTGCTGTACAAGATGGTATGAATCGTGGTGCACATGGTGTGACATCTTTTGAAGATGCAATGTCTTTTTCCAAGCATCAAGTGTTTGGACTGAAGTGACTAGAAAATTTAAAGAGGAGATTGGACACTATCTATTAACAGATAAGCTGTACAGGTACTTGAGTATTAAGCAGAGTGATATCCAAGAATTCAACAAGCATGATAAGGATCTTTTCAATCTACTTGAACAAATTTTTAGCAATGGTAGCTGTATCACTTCTGATTCAGATATTAAAAGACAAGACAAAACTGGTGCTCCTTTTTCAGGCAATGAAATTGAAGATAAGGTATACAAACAGAGTAGAGTCTGAGACTGTGTTTTTGAAATTACACAGCAGTTTCGTAGCGCGCTACGAAACTGCTGTAGGTGATGATTTTAACGCAAACAGGCAATTTTTAATTATAAGCGGGAATTTTTAAATGGGAACACCTAAAGGGCATACAAAGCATTATCTGAAGATATGTAACGGTTAATCAGATCAAGATAGGTGGAAGCTTAAAAAAGGTGGAATATTTCAACCCAATTTTAAATTTCTGTTGTAAAGCCCCTTTATCATCGTTCAAGAGGTATCAAACGATTTGCATACAAGGAACTCTTGCTTGCACACATGTTCATTGATGAAGCTTACAACGCAGCAAGAACGTGGCAGTTTTCCATGTTTTGGGTTATTAAAGGCTAGAAGACATGCTTCTGTACATTCGAACTTTTTGAGGAAAAATGAAGCCGAGAAGCAAGGGAAATCTCCTAATACTTCTGAGCAGTTAAAAGATTCAGCGTTCAAGGTCAATATGGAGCATTAAACATCCAGCTCAGCCAAATCGAAAGAAGACCAGGTGTCAAAGAACAAGGAGAAGCCATTATGCATGGAAAATAGAGTTAGAGTCATAGTTAATTTAGAACTCTTAAAAAAAATCTAGTCAGTACTTTATTGTATTTATTAGTTAGTTAAATAGTTGATAGGTGTCATTAGAGGTAGTTATCAAATTCCCCTCATGCTGGAGGAGGAAGCTCGAATCAGTTAGAATAAGAGTTCTATATATAGCTGAAACAATAATGTAATAGTTGTTGGAAATTTGATGAACAAAGCATTGTTTTGGCTTATGTAAAGACAGAGTTCAGTAATATAATTTGGCTGCTTTACTTCTCAGGATTCATGAAGGATTTCTATGTTCAGAGTGTATGATTTTATCCTTTCCTTAATGCCTTTTACAGTTGCATAGATGTATAATCACTCAGAATTCACTGATTGTGCTCTGATTTCCTATATGCATTTATGAGCTGTGGTTCCATATGAGTTGTGTTCTGAATGTTCAAATGCTAAGTGCCCTGACTTCAATGTAAAGGCAGTATCGTTGTTTACTGAGGTGTTGTTGACTCCATAGGCCCAATGGAAACTTGTTTAATGTTTTTCCAGCATCCATATTTATCATAGATATATCACAAGAGTTAGCCATCTTATCTTAATCAAAATCATCAACCCCTCTAAAGAGAGCCCTCTCAGGTTGAGGAGGCTAAGCCTCAGCCTAAAGTAGGTTTGAAATAGTTACTTGAAGTCTTCCTTGTCAGCAGCCTTCCAGGGCTTGATTTTGATTTTGCGTTCATAGTCCAACGGTTAGGATAATTGCCTTCCAAGCAATAGACCCGGGTTCGACTCTCGGCAGACACACCAAAATGTTATCTCAAAATGTTATGCAGATGTGGCTGGGCAAGCACGCATCCGCCGCTCTTTTCAAAAATGGCCTGTCTGCGGAATTTGATATGACAGACTCTGCCCTTTGTCATGAAATTTAATTTCTAATGAAATCTTGGAAAGTCTTGCTCAGAACGTCCATAAACTTACCAGCAATGATGCACCCCGAGGCTGATTTAACCACCGAGAAACCACAGTCTTGTTTCTTGAGCAATAACCACAACTGTAGTTGCTCATTCAGCATCCGCAGACCATAACGACTCCATACCATCAACGCCTAAAAGTTTTACTGTCCTTTTTTTTTTTCAGAAAAATGAAATGGCTCCTTCCACCATTCACGCAGCCTCAGTTTGAAGAATCTCAAACGTTCACCATGTCAGGCATTTAACCATGTCAGGCGTTAACCAACGGATGCATAATAGCAGACAGATGCATTATGGCAGAGTATGGGATAGAGGAGTTACAAGTCACACCAAAAAAGGAGCCTGGGACCTGTGCTCCGATACAGCGTGCCACAACGTTCAAGTTTAATGGCTATTCAAACACATTCAGTAACGCAGGTGAGAATAATCAGGTGAATTATCAGGCAGTAGAGGCGCAGGTGTAATGACGCTCTTTTTTAAACGTTTATGACAATCAGAGAGCGATTATTGTATTCAGAAGAACAGGCAGGCAGAATTAATGGAGCGTTACAGGTAATGAAGACTAGGCTAGCACTATTCAAGGTAGCTCAGAGCGGTTGCTCCGGGAATAACAACATCTCATTTTTTTTAACTAAAGGATAAACCCTGAGGAAGAAAACTACACAGGCCACACATCATGGCTCTGATACCATGTTAAACGCACATGGACAGCAAGAGAGATATGAAAGATAAAACATGCAATACAATTTTATTAACAAATGGCTTACATTTATAGTACATGTAGTGACCGTTGGGTTTCACATCCCAAGGTCTCTTGGACTACTTAGTCTATTCAGCTTCGACACTAACCCATTTAGGATTAGGTGTCCAACACTTATAATCCTTTAAACCATCCTTATACCCAATAAAGATGCACTTTTCAGATTTACTATCCAACTTGGTTCTTTTCTCCTTTGGAACACGCACAGATGCATCACATCCAAATATCCTCAGATGTGAAAGAGAGGGTTTCCAATGCTGATGAAGGTGATCTGTTGACCAAGTAAAATGCTGTCTCCACTACCTCTGCCTAGAATTCATGTCCTAACCCAGCACCACTGAGCATTCTTCTTGCCCTTTCCATCAACGTCTTGTTCATTCTTTCTGCAACTCCATTTTTCTAAGGTGTATATGGAGTAGTCTTCTGTCGTGCTATACCATGCTTCTTACAGAATTCTTCAAATTCCTTACTGTAAAACTCTCCACCGTTATCTATCCTCAGCACCTTTATCTTCTTACCTGTCTAGTTTTCCACCAGAGCCTTAAATTCTTTAAACCTATCATACACTTAAAATTTCTTCTTAAGGAAATTTATCCATGTATTCCTTGAGAAGTCATCTATAAATGATACATAGTACACAAACTTACCTAGTGATGGAACCTTCACAGGTCCAAACACATCACTGTGCACAAGCTTCAATATCTGTTTCGCCCTCTTACCACTAGAGGGTAAACTCACCTGATTCTACTTCCCATATACACATTTTTCATAGAAATCAAAATCTAGAGAGCTATTACTCATACCTTCTACCATACCTTTACCATCTCTCCAATATGTCTAAGCCTTTGATGCCACAACATGGTCTTCTCCCCAGAAACCACTAGATTTTCTGCTCCGCTTTCAGGAACCACAGAATTGTTGCACCCATCAACAACAGTGCTACCTTGTAGCTTGTACAGAGTTCCAATTTGAACTCCCCACATCAATACTAGTGCCCCCTGAACCATCTTGCAAGTATCCTTCTTGAGCACTGTTTTTACACCTGCATCATCCAGCTTGCTTACGAAAATTAGATTTCTAGCCAATGCAGGAATATGCAGAACACCCAGAAGTGTTCTAACCCTTCCACCTTGCAACTTAAACTTTACTTTTCTGCGACCAATGATTCTAGTCTTCCTGTCATCCCTTAAGAAGACATCACCACCATCATATTTCTCATACTCACAGAACCACTCTCTATGGGGAGTGAAGTGAAAGGATTCACCTTAGTCAATCAACCATGCCTCATGATCTACATGTGTACTTGAAGAAGCCAAGTACACATCCCCACCTTCATCTGAGGCGGTTTTCACCTCTACAGAACGAGCATCATCAGATCCCTTTCCTTTGCCAGGAGCTTTAGATTTATAATCCCTTTTTTAGTGCCCTTCCTTTCCGCATTTCCAGCAAACCACCTTTACAGGTTTTCCTGGAGATTTAGATCTCGCACTCGATGACTTATTTTTGTTTCTGTTCTGGGACCATCCTCGTATAGACAAGGCATCACCATTTTGTCTCTCCATATTTTTTCATCTCATCTCTTTCGTCAGAAAGGATGAGACTATTTCATCAAACTACAAGGCAGTTGTATTGCTACTATTGCAATAACCAGACTATCCCACAAATATGGTAGAGAACACAACAAACTGATCCACTTATCTTCATCTGAAATTTTAATATCAACACATAATAATTGATTTACCATAGTATTAAATGTATTCAGATGCTCTGTCACCGAGTCTCCATCTTTCATCCTCAAGTTATACAACTTTTTCCACAGGAACAGTTTATTCACCAGAGACTTAGATTGGTACAAAGTCCCTAACTTGTCCCACAAAGCCTTCGTCGTAGCCTCCCCTAATACATTCAGCAATACTGAATATGAGACACATAATCATATTATGCTCTTTGCCTTCCAATCTAGCTTCTTCCATTCTTCATCAGACACTCCCGTTGGTTTAGTACCCAGATCTACAGCGATCCACTGATATTTATCCACCAATAGATCCTCATATTGAGTTTCTACAACTCAAAACTTTGACCATTAAATTTCTCGATCTCTATCTTTCCACTATTCACCATATTCTTTCACCACTAGAATCGATCTCGCAAATCTCACACTGAACAGGGTCTACCACAGGCTCGAGCGAAACCCCTCAGCAACAAAGGCATCCCCTTGAAGCCAAAACAACTGTAATACCAAATGTAGGTTTTAACCCCATACAAAAATTACCTACATACGAATTCTAAAACAAAGAAAATAAACAATGCGAGAGCATAACACATCAAACACATATACACATAGATTTTCCCCTGGATCCCAAAATTGGGACTACCAACTTGATTTTTCATTATGTTCCTTTCAATGTTACAATACATATTTATACATTTTGAAGCATCCAATACCATGGACCGAAAACCATCACGTCCAAAACCATGTGCAAAAAATCATGCACAAAACCATACGTAGGTTCTCCCAACCTAATATAGGGTCCAAAAACAAAATTTTCTGGGGCACTGCCCCAGACCCCATAGAGTGGGGTTACCTGCACCCCTCAAACCCCCTCTGACCCCCCTACCCGCTAAGCAATCGAAGCAACAAAGGGGGTGCTCCTCCCCCCTTCTAACCCCCTGGTTAACTATGTGGGCTAGTCGTGGAAAGAATATAACACAACCCAACACTTCAGTGATGGGTTGTCTAGGTACCACCACATCAAAATCGTGCCAAAGGATAGGAGAAAGATAACCTTCGCAACTGAGGTGGGGTCTTTTTCAATACACTATAATTCCATTTGGATTGAAGAATGCATCTACAATCTCTTCGCGCGTGGTTGTTGCGACATTCAAGGAATTTATTCATAAGTTCCTAGAGGTATATTTTGATGACTAGACTATATTATTTGGGCTAGTTAAGCACCATGTACCAAGCTTGGGCCTGATGCTAGATACCTGTCGAAGATACTAGATAACGCTCAATCTCAAGAAGTGTTTGTTTTGAGTTCCTTTTGGGAACCAATTGGGGCATGTGGTTTGCAGACAAGGATTGATGGTAGACCCCGTCAAGATCGCAGTGATACTGAACTTGGAAGTGCCGAGGAGTGTGAAATAGTTACGTGCTACTCTGGGACATATAGGATGTTCCAGAAAGTTTATCAAAAGCTATGCCTAGATTACCGCGGCTATGGAGAAAGTGTTGAGGAAGGATTTCATGTTCTGCTAGAATGATGACTGTAAGAAGAGCTTGGATATATTGAAAGAAAATATGGTTAGCACGCTGATTCTAGTCCTCTTGGGCTGGAAGAAAGAGTTTCATGTACATGTCGACGTGTCATGTATAGCGTTGGGAGTAGTACTGACACAGGCTGGTGGAGAAGGCTTGGACCATGCTATCGTATTCGCAAGCTGCGAATTATCTGAAGCAAAGAAGAACTATTCTACCATTGAGCACGAGGGGCTAGCTATGGTCTATGCATTCCAGAAGTATAGGAATTACTTGCTAGGAGGCCATTTTAAGATGTATACAGATCACTCCACACTGAAGTACCTAGTCAATAAGCCTGTGTTGGGGGGGAGAATATGTACATGGCTCTTATTGTTCTAGGAATATGATTTTGAAGTTGTTGTGAAGCCTGGATGATTGAATGCAGGACCATACCATCTATCGTGCATCAAAACAGGGGAGGAACCTACTAACTTGGAAGAAGGATTATCTGACATGCAAGTATTTGTAGCACATGCCGCATATGGTCATTTTGTGGATATAATACACTTCCTAACAACGGGAATTGCACCGAAAGGATACACTATCTAGCAAAATAAGGAATTAGTGTTGCGCGTGGCCAATTTCTCTGTCATTGCTTGGAATCTATACAAGATGGGGACTGATGAGATATTGCGACAGTGTGTACTTAAGTTCGAAAGAAGCAGCATCCTCGTGGATGCTCATAGGGGCACCGCAGGAGGACATTATGTAGGGAGAGAAACTGTGTAGAAGATTCTATGTGGAGGGTTGTGGTGGCCAACCCTTCATTAGGATTCAAAAGCATATTCCAAGGTGTCTGATGTATGTCAAAGAATGGGCAGGCCATCGTGGAGGGATGAAATGCCTTTGAATCCACAAATGACATTGCAACCCTTTGAAAAGTGGGCAATATATTTTGTAGGACCCATTCAGCCACAAGGAAAGACAAGAGAAAGGTACATTATCACTGTGATGGAGTATTTGACTTGTTGGGCAGAAGTGCAGTTGGTGAAGGATTGCACATGCACGACTGCTATGAAGTTCCTATTTGAGCATGTACTGATGTGATTTGGATGTCCAAAGATCTTGATGAGTGATCATGGTATGCACTTCCTAAATGACACGATCAATGCACTAATGAAGGAATTTCAGGTATATCACCAGAAGAGAAATCCTTATCTCCCATAGGCTAACGGGATAGTGGAGGAATTCAAAAAAGTTCTTGAAAATGTGTTGACCAAGGTTTCCAATGCTCAACAAAGTGATTGCGGCTTATGCATACCTATAGTACTGTGGGATTATTGAATGACATGCAAGAAGTTGACTGGACAAACCCCTTTTAGGCTTGTCTATGGCGTGGAAGCAGTAATTCCTATTGAATACATCGTACCTAGTCTATTCATAGCAGGGCTCAAAGGTATGATGGATCACAAAGCCTTGGAGGCGAGGCTCACATAGCTGGATGAGCTTGGAGAAGAAATATTTTTGGCTGGATTTCACCAACAGGTCTAAAAGCAACGTAAAAAGGCATGTCATGATCGACACATCAAGATGCACACTGTAGAAATTTACAGGGTAAGTTCCTCAGATAGAACACCAAAGGACACCTCTCACAAACAGATCATAGATCAATACACCAGTATTGTTGACATGATTAAAACCCTCAAAGAGGGAAGCAGTCCATGGCCTGAGCCAACACGGCCACTTCAGGCAATTTATTAATAAAAGAATGAACGGTTACCCTACAAATGACCCTCCATGCTCTTTAAATAGAGATCTTGGACCAACCGGGTGTTAAGCCATAGATCAAGTGTCAGTAATACCGAGGAGAGAATGAACCATCGGATCACTACATATCATGGCCGTTGAATTGTAAGTTACAAAAGTGCATAGTAAAGAAACACACTTTACCTAACTCTACACTAGACCAAGTTATGCTGAAATATTTCCTATGTGTCAGAATATCCTAAAATCCCCCCTTAAGAACAATTTGGGATAGGATTGAAGGATGTACAAATATGACACATTAGGAGAAGGAAGGAAGAATTAGAGCCTATACCCCTTTAGTGACAACTTCCTGAACTCCAACCATAAATCGAAGTTCAGTAAACTTCACCTCTGTGAGAGCCTTTGTAAAGATGTTTGCAACTTGATCATCTGTTGAACAATATTGAACTTCAAGAACATGGTCATGAATGAGCTTTCTGATGAAGTGCATCTAAAGTTCAATTTGTTTACTACACTGATGTTGTATTGGATCTTTGCATACTTGAATGGCACTTTGATTATCACACCAAAGTGTAGTCGGATGCTGCCGCTGAAAGCCAAACTCTGACAGGATTTGACGAACTGACAAGGCTTCCTTACTAGCTTCTATGGCACCATGATACTCTGCTTCTACTGAAGAAAGAGAAATGGCACATTGTTTCTTGCAAGCCCATGTAATAGGTCCTGAACCAAGAGTGAACACATAACCTGCAGTAGACTTTCGATCATCAGGGTCACCATCCTAATCAGAATCAGTGAAACCAACCAATAGAGGAGATGCTTTTGCACTGTAATGAATCCCAAACTGAACTATACCGCAAACATAACGAATTATTCTTTTAGATTCTTTCCAATGACTTTCATGTGGGTTTTGCATAAACTGAGCAATAAGGCCAATAACAAAGGAAAGTTTAGGACGAGTATGGGTCAGATACAAATCTTTTCCTAGAAGTTGACGGTATAAGGTAGCATCAACTTCAAGGGAAGTACAGGTGAGTGAAAGTTTGGCTCTAGAGTGAAAGGGATATGGGGCTGGCTTATAGTCTTCCATGTGAAAATGGTGTAGAAGATCACATGCATACTTGGACTGGGAAAGGGAAATACCTTCCTTGGATTGTAAGACTTGAAGACCAAGAAAATAATGCAAGTGTCCTAAGTCTATCATTTCAAACTTCTTTTTAAGGCTAGACTTCACATGGTTTATAAGGTTGGGATCACTACCAGTAAGGATAAGATCATCAACATAAAGAACAAGAATGATAAGAGACTTGCCCACTTTCTTCGTGTAGAAAGTATTGTCAGAATTGTTAGCCTCCTGTTGCAACAGGGTTTCATTTTTCATGATTGACATTTTTACATGCCAAATATGTCATACTTTGTAGGCTGCAGTGTTCCATATTTCCACAGGATGCCATGAAGTGTGCTAGTTCAAAGGCACTGTTGTATTCCAATTTTGATGAGTTGTTCCATTTTTGAAGAGTTTTCATTTAAGGGAGGTCCAAACAGTTTAATCTTGGACTCCCTAGATTTCAATTTCCTACTTTAGAATATAGAGAATGATATCTGTCCAAATAGTTTAATCTTGGCAGATTTGTAGATAGGTAGAGAATCAAATGGACCCAACTGCTTAATCTGGGCCCTTGGCAGAAATAAGTGTAGATTTAGATAGGAAATCATTCAAAAGAAAGATTTTAAAGCTGGGTCTGCAAGTCTAAGTGCACCCAAATCAAAAGAAGAAAAAATGTTAGGTGAGTAGGCTGGGTAGGTAGCTGTGAGGTTGCAGAATGATGATTTATGATCAATTTTGTGTTACAAAGTGTTTTATCTCTTCAAGATCACAGTGCAGGCAGTTTTTCATTTGATGGAGCTCAAGTTGAACATCACTAACTTCCCCTTCTTCTAATTCCCCAAGTCACTTACTAATTTCCCCAAAAGAGGTCAAGATCTGCTTGATTCCTCTTAGTTTCATCATTTTCCATGTCATTTGTCGTGGTGAAGATCTGCTTCACTCAAGGATTTCTCATCTATGAGTCACTTTTCCCTCAAAAATTAGCCTAAGGTCCCCCACCTTAGCGCTTTCTTATCATTTCCATATTAACTACTAACTCTAGTATATAACTCCCCATCAGTTTTTCCCCTTCCCCTACTAAAAATATGTATATAAAACTCCCCTATGTAAATATCCTCTCCCTGGCAATATAGCCATATTTCTTCTAAGTCATGGGAAAAATAGTCCATCTAGGGTTATTTTTAGCCCATCCGTGTCATAGCAGGAGTTAGATGACACCTGGTCATGCTAATAACCTCCCCCCCTAGCCCTAAAAATTCTCAAAAAACCCATACTTCGCCCTTATCCTAAGTTTTTGTGCATAAATATATTAAACTGCGCTCATTAAACCCTGTAACCCACTTTCCCTAAGTCTAAAAAACCCCCGCCACGCTATATTTAAATTGGAATATTCCCGCGAATATCCCCACCCACTAACCCGCCGTCGCCCCGTCCTTCCCGCCAGCTGTCCGATCATCCTGCGCCCAGATCAACGATTGGCAGGCCTTCCCGTCTCCCAACGCGCCCAAAGGTTAGCGTCCGGGAGATGGGCGGTATTGCCACCGTACTCCCGCCACGCGTCGCCTTCTGGGCTGTGGCGGAGCCCCTCCCCCCAAAACCGCCCAGGCGCTAAGGCAGTGCGCCCAAAACCATTTACCACTCCTGCGCAATGACGTCACCTGCTTGTCTCACCCCCCTGCCCAGTCACAATGACACGTCATCCGCTTGCGTGGCCCTCCTGCCACTGTACCGCCGAGTCACCTGCCACGTGTCCTACCACATCATCAGATCTGTCGTACTGCCATGTCACCTCCATACGTCATGACATCATCATGCTGACGTCATCTTGCTGACATCATCGTTGACGTCACCTTCCGTACAAAGTCCCGTCATGCTGACGTCATCATCAGTTTTAGCGCGAAGGGCAAAAATCGCACTCCGGAGCCCCAGAATCAGTTTCTGAGGCAGTTTTTGATGAGCGATTTGCGCCTAATCGCTCATCGCTTGATAAAATAGGCCAGAATGGGGAATATTTGGGGAATCATTTCATCATGCAGCCCCCAGCAAGCCCGAAACGTGCCGAATGACCCGTTTTTCTTCACGAAGCATTTAGGAATGAGCCAAAGACAGTTTTAAGGAAGACAAAGCAGAAAAGCGGCCATTAAATGTTGATTTAACGCATAGCACATCAGAACAGCATCCCAATTTATTGTCAGAGAGTATCAGAGACGAAGAAGAGCCAAAGAGTATCAGCCGAAGATTTTTTAGGGGCTTGAAGCACCTGTACATTGATGAGCCCCCCAGAAAGTCAAATTAAGAGGCGTAAGCCCATCCTTGCCCTCAAATCACAGTTAAAGCTTTAAATGCAGACAGATAGCAAAGAAGCAGAAACCCATACACATTTATTGTAGAAAAAAATGCACCAAGCAACCGAGGACTACATCATTTACTCAGTTTTGATACGGCCACCCTCAGCGCAGCCCGAGATATTTTCATGCATTTATTTCTTATAGAATTAGGTCAGTTAATCATTTTTTATGACCCGTTTTAGGTCAAGATGTAATAAAAGTAGTTGTAGAGAGTTTTTCCCTATATATACCGCTCTCTACATCGTTTCAAGCATTGGTCAATTGAGAATTTTCACTAGAGACTCGCATTGTATACCTGAGTTTTTTCTATAACCAAAGATTGCTGAAAGCTTGGAGAGAAAACTACCTGTTGTTAATGAATGTTTTGAAGAAATGAAGATGGAATTCTTGTGCTGCAGCCTGAAACAATAAGTGCATCTTACCTCTGTTTTATTGTTTACCACTATCTAAATAGCAGAAAGAAAGAATAGCTTAAAATTTGTTTAAATACACTCTATGCTCATTTTCTGCTATTTCCTTATGTTTTCCTCTGAATGAATTGGTTATGAATATGAATTCCTCCTGGCTCATATTTACCCCTATTCACCTGTGTTTGCTAATTATCTAGGGATTCTTAAATGCCCCTAGGTAGAGCTCTGTTACGTACATCTGTTAAGCTGATTGAGAGATTATTAATTGCCTCTCGTTACTTAGCATTCTTTCCATCATTTAAACCTGAAACATTGTTTCATGCGCAGCTATCTTGCTCCATTTTCCATTATTGTGACCAAGGAAATGCACCAGCAGTCCTCCTCCTCGACTCCACACCCAATGGTTTGAAACACTCAGACTGTGCTCTGCCTCTCTACTTGAAACATCAATTTCCCCACCAAAACAGAACAAAAAACCCTTGAACTCAATAGCTAGCCTAAGATCAATTTCAACAAAGCTAAATCCCAAAGAGAGAGCCCTCTCTAATTGCAGGTGGGCTAGAACCTACAATCCAAAGTTGGTTTGTGGTTACCTCGGCTGTATCCCTTACTCCAACCTAGGGACAACCTAAGTGATAACAAGAATGACACCTAGAAAATATAGTTTCTAAAAGAAAGCTATCCATTTTGGCATACCAAGCCCGAGGGGCTTGCTTGAGACCATAAAGGGATTTCTTAAGCCAACATACAAGGCTGGAGTCTGTTTTTATAAAGCCAGTAGGTTGTTCCATATAGATTTCTTCATGCAAGTCCCCATGCAAGAAGGAAAATTTAACATCCATCTAATGGACTTCCCATTTGAAAGATAGAGCAAGGGAAAGAACAAGGTGGATAGAGTTCATTTTGGCAACATGGGAGAAGGTTTTAGTATAGTCAATGCCTCCAACTTGTGAAAAACCCTTAGCAACAAGACGAGCTATATGTTTATCAACTTTTCCATCTGGTCCATACTTGGTTCTATAAACCCATTTCCATCTAACAAGTTTTCATCCCTTTGGAAGGGGAACAAGATCCCATGTATCATTTGTTAATAATGAACGATATTCTTCATTCATAGCTACATCCCAATCTAGATGGCTTGAAGCTTCTTCAAAGGTGTCAAGATCATAATTCGTTGAAGCTTGAGCCACTAAAAAAGAGGATATATCGAACTGAGAACGTGTGCGACGTTGATCTGTAGGATCACCCGCAAGAGCACTTGCTACATCCTGAGTAGCATAGACTCATTTTGGACGCTGAGGAGCTGAAGGAGGATCCTTATAAGGTGGGGGAGGATTTTCATCCTCACTGTCATCATTTGAAGAAGAAATATTTTTAGAAGTAGAATGGATAGAGAGAGCTGGCACATCCACCGCACTAGACTCATAGCCTGATATATTTTCAACAAGCTTTACATCTCTTCTAATGATAACATTTTTGGACTTAAGTGAAATAAGTCTATATCCTTTGACATCTTCAGAATATCCAACAAATATACATTTTTCACTCTTAGGTTCTAAAGTTTTATGTTTCTCATCTGGAATATGGCCCCATGATTCACTTCCAAAAACACAAAAGTGACTTACATCTGGTTTAATTGAGCTCCATGCTTCTTCTGGAGTGATATTCTTTAAAACCTTAGTAGGAGTGTGATTTATTATGTACTTTGCACAATTAATTGCTTCTGCCCAAAAATTAAGACTAAGTCCTTTAGATTGAAGCATACAATTAGACATTTCCTTTAAGGTGTGATTCTTCCTTTTAGCTACACCATTTTGTTGTGGAGTCTATGGAACATTATGTTGCATCTAAATTCCATTCTCAGTGCAAAATTTGATGAATTTGTTGTTAACATATTCTACACCATTACTAGATCTTAGCTTAATAATTTGATGTCTAGATTGTTTTTCAACAAAGGCCTTAAAAACACATATTTCATTAAATTTGGAATTAAATAGTGGATCTAGAATTTCAAAATAACCAAAAAACTCAATTCTAGTGATTTATGTGTAATAATTTTTTTCCAATTTTAATGAAATATGTGTTTAAAGGCCAAGAACATGTTAAATACTTCACTCTTGAGTTTTAAGAAGTATACCCAAGTGCGTCTGGAGAAATCATCAATGAAATTTAAGAAATACTTGTAGCCAGAGAATGAAACAACTGAATTGGACCACTTAAATCACTATGCACAAGCCGTAAAGGGACTGAGGCATTCCAAGAGGCACATTTTTCAAAACTATCTCGATGATGTTTTCTGAGTACACATTCGGAACAAACATCATCTCTACAAGATACCATTGGAAGACCTGTCACCATATTTTCTTTACATAGATTCTGAAGGGAGTGATAGTTTAAGTGACCAAATCGCTCATGCCAAAGTTTTCTCACTTCATCGTTATGAGCAACAAATACTGAGGGAAGATTTGATGACCCAAAGTTGTTAAACTTATACAACCTTGTAGAATCATCAACAATGCCAGTAGCTAAAATCTGTCTAGGATCTCTTAGGTCCTTAATTACAACATCGTGAGGTGAAACTTCAACGATTTTACCTTCACCTGAATGAGTTATCTGATATACAAATAGAAGGTTGTAGGATAAGGTTGGAACACATAATACATCGTTGAATTGACCATTGTCTATATGAACAGTTCCAGTCCCTACAACACTAAGAGATCTATCATCACCAACATATATATTTTTGGTGTTACAATCATTTAAAGAAGAAAACATGGCTTTGTTTTTGGCTATGTGATAAGAAGCTCCAGGATCATTGAGCCACTCATGAGAATTAGAAGAAGAAGATACATTTAGTGCATATCCAAACTAATATGTTTGACAACCACATGCAGAAAATGTTATTCCTAAAGATGAAGTTGAAGTTTAAGAGTGCTCCAAATGGATGTTATGCTTCTTCATTGCTACTTCCGAGACTTCCATCTTCTTAAAGCATTTGGATTCTAAGTGGTCATCTCGATTACAAAAGTGGCAATGTATATCAGTCTTCTTCCCTTTGTTTTTATTTGCCTTATCATTTTGTTGAAATGATTTTTCATTTTGAGATTGAAATTGCTTAGGACCCTTGTTTGGTTTAGGACCATTCTTTTTTGGATTCATCTTCCTAGGCTTCTTTAAATTTGGTTGCTGCTAGGCAGCTAAAGCTTTCTTAGAAGAGTTTCAGAGATTAAGAAAACCAAGGTGTAAGTGTTTCTCTTGTTCTCTTATTAAAGAATCACAAAAGGCATCAAAGGAAGGGGACTTGTAGTCTTGTCCTTGAGAAATGAAGGCTTCTCTGGCAGAATTGAAGGTGGAAATAAACACAAAGTAGGCTGGTCCCAACTTAGTAAGAATGGAATAGATAAGGTTACCATCTTCTTTCTTAACCTGAACACCTTCGAAGAGAATTCTAAGGGTATTGAACTTGGATAAAAAATCTTCATGGAAGAAAAATTATTGGGGTCCAATGTAAGCAACTCATTTTCAAGTTGATGGGCTCTAAGTTCATTTTTAATTCCAAAAAAATTAGTGATTTGTTTCATTGCTTCATTAGGAGTATCAAGTTCTACGATATGGAATCTAAGGTAAGGAGAAATAGACATCCCTATCAACCCACGTGCTTGATCTTGCCTATTTTCCCATTTGGCTACTTTATCTTCATCTTTTGGTTTGGTTTCTTTGCCTAAGGCTATTTTGTAAAGACCTTTACTTCTAAGTAAGTCCATAATGTAGGACCACCATTGGAAGTAGTTGGTGCTGTCAAGAATAACTTGGCATGGACTTTCCATTCTAACAGAAACTAAAGCTATAGATGCTGAAACTAAGTGTTCCAATGGAAATATCTTGAAAAATTAGGTTGATTAAAAAAACCGGCTCTGAAAACGGCTTCCGGATGAAGAAGTTATGGATTTTTGAAGAAAAGTTGTTGAAGATGCCGATGAAGTGCGGGAATGTGTGGAAATGAATGATATGTGATATTTAAAAAAAAAATTGCCCCCTTTCCAAACTTAATCTAATTAGCTCAACAAAAAGAAAGACTTGAACTCAAGACCTCTACTCTCATAAAGTAGCTTTGGACCAAGTGAGCTAGATTAGAAGGTTAGTAAGTTTTGGAAAAGAGGAAGGGATTTTTTTTTACTTTTTTAGTCACTGAAGCTTTGGGGTGCATGCTTACTTGGGAAAGCTCTTTTTTTGCCTACAAAACAAAAAACACAAAACCCAACACTGACATACAAAAAAAAAAAACATACCTTACGACTTGAAGTTAGCTTTAGCTAGAAACTAAATATTTTCCTCAATGTTTCTGATTTTCTGAGATCACACTAAGGCATGGCGGAAAAGAGCATATGCATGAGAAAAATCCTTCTTTTTTGTTTCTGATTTCCCAGATCACACAGAGTCGCAGGGCAAAGAGCATACTGTTATAGACATATTTGGGCACTGCAACCCCAAACTCATATGTCCATAAACTAAGGGCTCCTTAAGTCCCTAAAAATGTTGTTTCATACCCTAAATGATCATGCTCAACTAATTACATCATTTCCCAAAAGTTTGACCTAAAAAACTACTCAGAACTCGCCAAAATTGGACCATATAGACTGCTCCATGGAAACGGTGCAATGCATACTGACTGCCAAACTAGCTAAGTGTGATGCATACTGAAATGGCCTTTTGTGGGGTGCAATTAGTGAGAATAGACAAATGGTAGAGACAGTTTGCTAAGTGGATGATCATGGAATCTTCCAGAAACTTCTCCTATGACACTTGCCTCTCTGAATTCACCTAGGGATGAGTAAGATATCAATGAAATCTCCAAGTGGAACCAAGAACTATCACTGGAATGACTCTAATAAAAACCCAGAGCTGACTCACACCCTTGCAAGACATCTATAAATGGATCCCTCATCTAAGAGATCTAGAGGCTGGAATTTTTTTATTTTGGAAAAAAGTGCTGTTGGTTTGTTGGTAAGAAGAGACATTGCATTGTTGGGTGATTTGCTTGTTCATGAGGTGAAAAGGGTTTCTACACTGAGAGGGTGATGCTGGATCAAACAGTTGGGTTGTAATCCTCTCCTTCACTATTATTAATAAAGTTCTTTTAGTTTTCCTCCATATAATCGTGTATTTTTGAATCTTATTGTTTATGAATGCAATTGTATGGTCAATGTGTTTCTGACTCCGCATTGTTTATGATGTTTTAGATGGAGATACTTTGATGGTTTGTTGTTACTTTGGCTCTACAGGTACTCTTTGAAGTGGGACAAGTGGGAGTGGAGTGGAAAATTCTATCAAGAAAAGGAGAAATCAAGCTAGGATCAAAGCGAAAGATCCAGGTTGGTCCTCTTTTCTCCCCTCTCATCTATCACACTTAAAGGAACTCTTGAAAATATTTCATTGTTTGTTTCTAAGATAGCTACCCATCTTAGTGGGATTAGCAGTTCGAATCGACACTAGTTTTCCTTGAAACAAAATGTCAACTCCACTGGGGAACGAATAGTTTGTTTTTTTTGTTTATTGTTTGCTTTATAAACTACAAACAGAGCCTAAAGTTAGCCAGCTAGCCTTCGAAACGCCTTTGCTATGAAATTGACAAGTAGATCAATGCCGCTTTAGTCAATCTCTGGGTTGGTTTATGAACTGAACATCTAACTTACAAAGCATTCTAAGTGCCCTTGTGGTAGCTCAGAACCTCATAAGATCTTATCCCTCTGCTTTGTTATTACTGTCCATCATTACTCAGCCTAAATCACTGAACTTAGCTGCAAATTTTGAGCAAAAACTAAGCTTAGTTTCACTCCCTGGTCCATCGCACTATCTGTAACTGTGCAACCTGGATGCATCGCACCTCCCGTGTGTTGTAGGTGAGATGCAACCCTGTTTCCCTATGTTTCAGGTGCGATGATTGAGTGATACTGCTTTCTTCTTTGAAAGTTGGTTTTTTCCTCCTTGGTTTTAGCTCTATTCAGTAGTTTTACTGTACATGATCAGTATCTTGTTGCTGGAACCTTTTTCCTTCACATATTTCAGCCTCCATTAGTTAGGAATTGTAAATGTTTTTTTGTATTTGTGAATCATTTATAGTCTTCCCTTGTCGAAAGTAGCCTAATCGAACTATCGTTTTTGATGCAAGTGTCGTAATTGTCATTTTGAATCAAAAGAAGAGTGTTGTAGAGTCTTCCTCTTCTAGATGGTTGATTTTACTTTTTTCATTATACTTGATTTGAGTTATTAGTACTTGAAGTGTCGAAAAACAGTTTTCAATTCGAAATCGAAAAGTGTCGTCTTAGTCTTCCTTTCATTTTGAAAAGAATTCGTTAGAAATGTCACTTTGAAAGAAAATAGTTCAGATTTGTACTTAGCTTTCCTTTTTGGCATTCACACATTAAGGAGACGGAAAACAAATACATGCATGTGCATCTGCATTTTGACTGCATGTGAAATTTTATTTAGGAAAGCGCATTTAGTGTGTGCTCTATGCTCTCTGCTGAAAGAGAATCATAATCTTCTTTCCTATGGAGCTAGGATTTTCATTGCTAAAAGAACATAAACGACTATTTATCATTTTAGATTGCATATTTAGGAATTTCACATCTGCATCACGTGGTAAACCTTGAAAGATAAACTTCTAAGCAAGATCAACTCTAAAATAAACCTCAATGAACATAAAAATGCTTTGGAACCTAATGCAACACATCTAGAAGTCTAGGCTAGAGACGTGTTATGGCATCGTAAAACCTGGTAACTATCTTTTTCATCGAAGGTTGGGTGATTCCTCCTCTTTGATAGGACAAGTGCCAGTACGGACTTGTGCTCCCCATACCATCAAGTATATATTGGGAGACCACAATAGGCAGATATCCTTTATCTTTAGGAAGTTGTGTCTACCGTCCTACCAATCGCAATGCACTGAACATAGCATTCAGGAAGATTGACTACCGTACATAAGTCCTTGGCAATTTCTCTGTCATTTATCACCAAGGTGTATTTTGCAGTTTTGCGATCGGTTTGGTACTCCCTCTGTCTAGAATTCTAGAATAGTCACTTTCATTCCTTTTCGACTCCTTAAAAGAAAAGGTCCATCTGAGCACTTGTCACTTCAGGCTCATTAAAAATCGAAGGTCACTAGAGTCACTTTTAGCATTTTCTCAACTCTTAAAAATTGAAAAATCAAGTTGCGTCAAAGTGTCTTAAAATTTATTTTAATCAGAATAACATCCTTGTTCCTTCGTTGATCTGAGGTTGAGATAATGGAGTCTACCAATCAAGGAATCCCTCTTGGAGGGAATCCTAGTCCTTTCTCCTCTTGGGGAGATATTGGTTCTCCATATATGGCTACATTGTCACTTCTAGGAATCACAATTGGCCTACCAGTATGGCTTTTCTCGACCTCTGTCATTCAAAACACCTTAATTCCTCAATAATCTAATCAGCAACCAGATGAGACTGAAGCTACCCCTTCACCTTCTACTTCGTTTGTTTCCCCTTCCCCTTCTTCCTCTTCACTCGCTGAAACTAGTGACACTAAAAACCAAGTAGTTGAGAAGAAAAAGAAAGGGAAGGAGAAGAAGAAGAAGCCAGCTAAACAAGGGAACAACAATGCATCATCTAGCGAAAATCTACGCACTAAACTTTCCAAACCAAAAAATCCATGCGCAATTTGCAAGGAGAGACATTACTATCGAGATCTCCCTTGCATCCCGCGGATCTTAAGAGAATGGTCTCTTTGGTTGTACCATTCGGTGTCATCAACCTTTGACAGTCAGGTTGACAACACACCATCAACTAGTGAAAATGAATTCAATAGACAGAAAGGAAAAATCAGAGTTCCATGTACGTTATGTGAAGGTGATCATACTCTTCACCGTTGTCCTTTTCTGGACAAAGCCAAAAGCATTTTGGATAATTGTCCTACTTCATCATAGCAACTTCCACTTGGATACAAGAAACTCTTGCCAAGTCCTTTGCTAGTTGAAAATCCGATTGACATAACTCAATTGTCGATCGAATCACCTATCATTGAAAGTGAACCTTCTGAATCCATACCGGACCAAGCTCAACTAGTTGAGATGGCAGTTGACCCAGTCTTACCTTCAGAAGACCCTCCTTCAGATGATACAATTTCCAAAGAGAATGAGAACGACACCATTCAAATTATTTTTGTCGATACAGAGTCTAATGAACTTGGGGGCAATCCACCCATTCCTTTACAACAGGAAGTGACCCCCCTAGTTCATGAAACATATCCAGACATTTATCCAGTACCTCCTCCAAGTAGCCTAATCGTTTTCTTTGATTGCAATCAACTAGCAAAACCCCGCCTTCCATCTAATGTGCCATTCTAAATCATAGTACAAGTTTACAAAATGATTGTGTCTGGCACTATCATAGATGAAGGGGCTTCAGTGAGTATCCTTTCCTCAACTGCTTGGAAAGCACTTGGTTCGCCATCGCTTTTGCCTGAAAAACAAAATTTGTTAGGCTTCAACAAAGGAGCCAGTCAACCATTATGGATCCTTCCAAAGTTAACAATAACTTTGAGAAAGAAAACTGTTCATTTGAACATGATGGTAGTCCAAGGTCCACTAGATTACAATCTACTCCTTGGACGTGACTATATATATAGCATGGAAGCTATTTTTTCCACATTCTTTTGAGTGAGGTTTTTTTCCACATGAAGGCAAATTGGTGCAACTTGTCAACCAACTTTCATTTCCTAGTTCAAACACAGCTATGAATCAACCATCATCCCTAAATGGTCTCTTCATGTCAACAATGTCTCTTCAACCTTCATTCCATCCACCTAATTATCGCGAGTAGTTCAGTGAGTGTGATGAAGGTTAGGGGGCATGCACCCTAGTTTGCTTTGGTAGGTGAACCCAAAGGAAAAGAGAGATTTTTCTTGAAAGGTTATAATGCTTGGACTAAAAAACATTCCCATGTAGGTTATGTGATCAGTCTGATACACTTATCTCCTTTGTATGATTGTGATTGGAAGCTCACACCATTCACCTTCGCACATTATGTGATTGGAAGCTCACACTAGTCACCTTCGCCAATTTCAATGGACAAAGCAAAGGAACATTTTTTGTCTGCTGACAGAAATAATCCTGCCTAACCACAAGGACTTCCACTTGGTAACCTAGAAACTCTCCTTTTACTGAAACACCTGGGGGCATGCAAACCTTTGCATGCAAGTGAAAATTGACCTTTGATTTTCTTAGTTTGTAGGTTCTCAACCCTTTAACCTCATAGCTCGATTGTTTATAGCCTACATAAAAAGGTAATGAGCACATGTTATAGTAGTGTTCAATCTCATTAAAAAATAAATCTACCAAGAGGCATTATCAAAAGACTGGTAAGAGAAATGTTCTCGCAAGGTTCAAGCTCATTAAAAAATCAACCTGCACTGAGCATAGTTTTCTCCTGGTTCAAGCTCATTAAAAAATGAAACCACCTTTGGTAAATAACCTTTGTGATCGCTTTGCTATCAACCTTTTTGAACCTTGGTTGTGTTCCTACCATCACCTCCATTCATTTGGCCGACCATATGCTTCCACTTGATTGTTTTCCCTTTTGAGGAACATCTGCGATGAGTGATTCTGATTGCCACCCTCTTCACACTGCCATGTTTTGAGAAGTTCCAAACTTACCTGGAACCGGATGCTACTTGAAAATACCACTCATTCCTCAAAAATGAGTCCCTTTTAAACTCTTTTTAGACTTGTTAAATATAAAAATATTGTCGATCTATTGGCATTTCTAGCTTGTTAAAGTAGGGGGAACGCCATCCCTCTCATATATTTTAATCTTTTTGGGCTTGAGGGATTATTAGACAAAAATATGGAGCGCTTGTCTTTGTCGGCTCGTTAAAACTATCAAAAAGTCATCCCTTTCATATTACTTTATATTTTTCGGACTTAAGGGATTATGTCACGAAAAAGGACTATTGGAGTCTCCTTTTCATCCCTTTTAAAACTCTCTAAACATGAAAAGGACAGAGTTATCTTTGTCGTTAAACTCGTTAAAACAACAACGATAAACTTGTCCACCCAGACAAGAACGAGTCTCACTGATACTAGGATCGCTAAACACAAAGTGACAGGTTTGCCCAGAGGGAAAATTATAGACCAAGCATATGTTATCCTCCTCAAGCTTGTCAAAAATAAAGAGGTACTAGTCAATAATGACTGGGGAAAAATGGGAGGAAAAATTGAAGAACTTTATTGGTAGCAGGTTGCTCTTGAACATGACACTTTCACTCCATCACCGTGATTGATTTGGGTTTGGTTTTTCCGTTCACCGTCACCATTGGTCCTCTGTACCATCCATGGGGTTAACACTATGAAGTCCATATCAGTGTCACCAATATGTTCAAGAGAAGTCATTCAGAAATTCACCATCCAGCAAACGCCTCATCCACTACAATACTTCCACCCTTCATTTTTCATGACCGCCATTCCTAAACCTTGTATCATCAAATCGTTTTCACCTCCACAAATATCATTTGCTCCATTTCATGTCGTAGATGTGGGATACATCAAGGCCCTCCTACGACAGGTCACTTCTTGTCTACACCAGCTCATTATCCAAGAGGTTGACTTAGAAACAACGCTTTCATTACTTTTAAGCTTGTGTGCCTCAATGGCAAGTTTCTCACTTCCGGCGATAGGTTTACATCAATGACCTTCGACCAAAAGATTTTGCGTGGTGTTTGAAATCGACTCATATATTCACACCACATGAATTGTACTGTAGTACCTTGAGGGTCATCATCATTATCTGTGATTCCTCTCATGTCTGTTAACAGCTCACATCATTGGCTAGTAATCAAGTGACGTCTTTCCATGTTCGACTTTAGAACATCTTTTCACATGGATCGACTTGTACATCAGGCGAAGATTGTACATCGGGCAAAGATTGTACACAGAAGCTGCATAAATAGTCATCTAAGCCAGGGAAGATGACTCTTCATGTGAAGAATCACTAGTCTGCAACAACAGATGATTGTCTATCCTATGTACATGAAAATGAATTTATAAAGTTGAGCATGGGAATGCCCACCTCAGCTAGATCATGAAAATAATATGATGATGATGTATTCTATTGTATCTTATAAAGGTCACCTTCTAGTATGAATACCTCGGATCCTCATGATAAAGCATTTCACCCGACATCAGAAGATTTATGACCTCATGCTTTAGGGGGCAGCTGTCGACAAGAAGTGACCTGTCGTAAGCAACTCATTTTCAAGTTGATGGACTCTTAGTTCATTTTTAACTCCAAAAATTTTAGTGATATGTTTCATTTCTTCATTAGGAGTATCAAGTTCTACGATATGGAATCTAAGGTAAGGATAAATAGACATCCCTATCAACCCACGTGCTTGATATTGCCTATTTTCCCATTTGGCTACCTAATCTTCATCGTTTGGTTTGGTTTCTTGGCCTGAGGCTATTCTGTAAAGACCTTTACTTCTAAGCAAATCAATAATGTAGGACCACCATTGGAAGTAGTTGGTGCTTTCAAGAATAACTTGGCATGGACATTCCATTTTAACAGAAACTAAAGCTATAGATGCTAAAACTAAGTGTTCCAATGGAAAGATCTTGAAAAATTAGGTTGATTCAAAAAACCAACTCTGAAAATGACTTCCGGATGAAGAAGTTATGGCTTTTTGAAGAAACGTTGTTGAAGATGCCGATGAAGTGTGGGAATGTGTGGAAATGAATGATAATGTGATATTTAAAAAAAAAATCTCCCCCTTTCCAAACTTAATCTAATTAGCTCAACAAAAAGAAAGACTTGAACTGAAGACCTCTACTCTCATAAAGTAGCTTTGGACCAAGTGAGATAGATTAGAAGGTTAGTAATTTTTGGAAAAGAAGGGATTCTTTTTTTTTAGTCATTGACGCTTTGGGGTGTGTGCTTACTTGGGAAAGCTCTTTTTTTGCCTACAAAACAAAAAACACAAAACCCAACACTAACATACAAAAAAAAAAACATACCTTACGGCTTGAAGTTAGCTTTAGCCAGAAACTAAATATTTTCCTCAATGTTTCTGATTTTCCGAGATCACACTATGGCGTGGCAGAAAAGAGCATACACATGTGAAAAATCCTTCCTTTTTGTTTCTAATTTTCCTAGATCACACAGAGTCGTGGGGCAAAGAACATACTGTTATAGACATATTTGGGCACTGCAACCACACACTCATATGTCCATAAACTAAGGGCTCCTTAACTCCCTAAAAGTGTTGTTTCATACCCTAAAGGATTATGGTCAACTAATTACATCATTTCCCAGAAGTTCCACCTGAAAAACTACTCAGAACTGGCAAAAACTGGACCATACAGACTACTCCATGGGCAAGGTGCGATGCATACTGACTGCCAAACTGGCTAGGTGCAATGCATACTAAAATGGCCTTCTATGGGGTGCGATGAGCGAGAATAGACAAATGGCAGAGACAGTTTGCTAAGTGGATGATCATGGAATCTTCCAGAAACTTCTCCTATGACTCTTGCCTCTCTGAATTCACCCAGGGATGAGTAAGAGATCAATGAAATCTCCAAGTGGAACCAAGATCTATCATTGGAATGACACTAATAAAAAACCCAGAGTTGACTCACACCCTTGCAAGACATCTATAAATAGATCCCTCATCTGAGAGATCTAGAGGCTGGAATTTTGTATTTTGTAAGGAAGTGTTGTTGGTTTGTTGGTAAGAAGAGACATTGCATTGTTGGGTGATTTGCTTGTTCATGAGGTGAAGAAAGCTTCTACACTGAGAGGGTGATTGTTATAGACATTTTTGTGCCTTACAACTATAAGCATGAAATGTCCATAAACCAAGGGATCCTAAGTCCCTAAAAGTGTTGTTCCAGCTCCTAAAGAAACAAGGTCAACAAATTACAGCTTCTCCCAGAAGTTCTCCACCAGAAACTGCTCAAAACTAGTCAAAACAGGATCATTTCAAGTGCTCCACTAGCTGACTGCATTGCAAAGCACCCAAATACACTGGCTAGGTGTGTTGCAACGCACTTGAATGCACTACCAGGGTGCGTTGAGCGGGAAATGACAAGTGGCAGAGTCATTCAGCGAGGTGGAGAGACAATGGAAGCTTCCATAATCTTCTCCAATGACACTTGCCTCACTGAATTCGACCAGTGATGAGTAAGAGGCTCTTAGTCTCCAAGTGGAAGCAAGAACTGACAGAGAGAAGCCACTAATCAATTCATGAGATGACTCATCCTCTTTGCATACATCTATATATGGATCCCTCACCAAGAGATCTAGAGGCTGGAATTTTGTACATTGCAGAGAATTGTTGTTGGTTTTGTGATTGATATCAGAGTATTGGGTGACTTATGCTTTGTTGGAGGTGAAGAAGGGATTCTATGCTAGGAGGCTGATGCTGGATCAGGAATCATCGGTTGTAAGTCCTCCTGGATCTTCTTGTTTTATCAATAAAACTACTTGAGTTTCTCCTACATGCTTGTATATCTGATGTGTGTTATATTTGTATGTTTAGCTTAAATCTGATCCTAAGCTTTTTATGAACATAAATCCATGTCTTTGTGTAGTTTCTCTCTTATGTGAACTTGCAGGAACTTGGTGACGATGGGCAAGTGAGGGAGCAGATCGTTGGAAGCTGGCAAAGAGAAGAGAGAATGGATCGAACAACAAGCGCAAGACACAGGTCGGTTCATCTTAATCATCTTCATTTATAGTTCATAAAGAAGAATACAAGAGTAGTTTTCCTTGTTTGTTTCTGAGGTCTCTGTCACAACCCTGTGGGATAGGGTCGTTCTGAATAGACACTTTTCCCGAAAACAAAATGGCGACTCCGCTGGGGATCGTGTCTAGTTAGTTTATTTTTGTTTCTATTGTTGTTCATCTCATAAACTTAGGAGTGGCGAATCGAACTGCATTTGCCATTTACAAATGCAAAGTAGACATCTGCTACTCTAGTCCATTCACTGGGCCTGTTTATGTTCTGAATAGTTGACTCACAAATGATCTGATTACCCTTTGTGATAGCTCTCAAACCTCTTGTAAATCAACCCTCTGATTGTGCAAAATTGATTGCTTTTACCCGGCCAAAAACCATAGATTAAACTGCAAACCGTGACCCAGAACCCAGAAAGAATTCTCCTTTCTGCTTCAGTGCAGGCTCTGTGAAGAGACTCTGCATTTCAGCGCAGTTCCCGAGAGGGCTACCTGCGTTGCAATTCAGTTTCTCTGTGTAGCAGGTGCGTTGATCAGCCTAGCCCTGCCTAGCTGAGGTTCTTTGCTCACTTTTTCCAGTTTTGCCTCTAATTTTTGCAGCCTCTTATCAGTGTGTTTGTCTGTTTAAAAGCCCCTTTTCTTTGCCTTAATTCCGCCTCAGTTGTATAGAAGAAACTGTATTTGTTTTTGTGTATTTTTTACGTCATTTACAGTTTCCCATTGCAAAAGTAAACTGGTCATACTGTTGCCCTTAGATCTAGATCTGTCGTAAGTGTTGTTTTGATCTTAGGAGAAAGTTTATTTGTTGTTGACAGTTGATTACGCTTTTACTTTTTCCTTTGGCTTGAATTTGTGAATTTCTAGTGTCGAAACAAGTGTTTACTTTAAAATCATAAAGTGTCGTAATCGTCTCTACTTTTTGATTTCGAAAAGAAGCTTATTTGTGTTTTTCACTTGAAATCGAGTTCAAATTTGTACAACAACTTTCTTTTTAGGCATCAATATTAAGAAAGTGAAAAAAAAATACATGCACAAGTGCATTTTCATATTGACAGTTTGTATGGCTTGATTTAGGAAAAGTGCATTTACAGTGTGCTCTTTGCTCTTTGAGAAAAGATTGTGTCTTTCTTTTCCCTTTGTAGCTAGGACTTTCATTGCTGAAAAGAGATAAAAGCTTGCTTATCATCTTTAGATTGCATTTTAGGAATTACATCTACATCTCGTGGTGAACCCAAAAGGCAAACTTCATAAGAAATATCAACCTAAAATAAATTCAATGAACTTAACAACGCTTTGTAACTTAACGCACAAAATCTAGAGGTCTAGACTAGAGACGTATTCCGGCATCGTAAAGCCTGGTAACTGTTGTCCTCACTGTTGGTTGGGTGATTCCTCCACTTTGAGACGATAAGTGCCAGTACAGACTTGTGCTCCCACGTACCATCGAGTATATATTAGGAGACCCCTGTAGGCATAAAACCTTTATCCATAGGAAGCCGTGTCGGCCGCCCTACTGATCGCAATGCACTGAACACAGCATTCGGGAAGATTGACCGTCGTACCCTAAAAAGCATTCTGCGGTTTTGCGATTGGTTTGGCACTCCCTCTACCTAGACCTCCAGAGCATTCCCTTTCGTTCCTTTTCAGACTCCTTAATGGAAAAGGTCCATCTGAGCACTTGTCACTTCAGGCTCATTAAAAATCGAAGGAGACTAGAGTCATCTTTTGTTTTTTCTCGACTCTTTAAAACTGAAAAAAAAAAGTTGTGTCAAAGCGTGTTAAAATTTATTTTAAACGGAATATTCATACCCTTTTTCCTGCGTTGATCTTTAGGTTGAGAAAATGGAGCCTACCAACCAAGGAATTCCCCTTAGTGGAAATCCTAGTCCCTTCTCCTCTTGGGGAGATGTTGGTGCGCCCCATATGGCCACATTGTCGCTTCGAGGACTGACAATTGGCTTGCTAGTTTGGCTCTTCTCAACCAATTTCGTTCAGAACACCACCATTTCTGAACAATCGAATCAGCAGTTAGACTAGTCCAGAGTTACCCACCAACCTTCTACTTCCTCTAATTCTTCCTCTCTTACTTCCTCTTCGCTTGACAGGACTGGTGAAGCTAAAAACCAAGTTCCTAAGGAGAAGAAGGAAAAGCAGAAGAAAGAGAAAAAGAAGAAGGAGCCAAAGGCGAATAAGGGAAAACAAGTGTCGTCTAAAGAAAATCCACACAGAGCACCAACCAGGCCTAAATCGCCATGTGTCATTTGTAGAGGAGACCACTTTCACAGAGATTGTCCTTGCATCCCCCGGATACTAAGGGACTGGTCTCCTCGTTTGCACAATCCGGTGTCATCAACCTCTGGAGATCATGTTGAAAGCACACCGTCAACTAGTGAAAGTGAAGCCCCAGGACAAAAAGGGAAAGCTAGATTTCCCTGTAGGTTGTGCGAAGGCGACCATGCCCTCCACCATTGTCCCTTCTTAGACGAGGCTAAAAGAGTTTTGGATGATCGTCCGGTTTCACCGCTACGACTTCCTCCTGGATATAAAAAACTCTTGCCGAGTCCATCACTAGTTGAGAACCCAGCTGGCCCGCTCAGGTGGTCGGCTGAAGCACCTATCATCGAAGATAAACCAACTGAATCCATACCAGACGAAAGTCAAAAGGTCGAGGCGGCAGTTGACCCGGTCTTGCCTTCAGAAGTTTTATCTTCGGATGATACAGTCACTGAAGAGGATAAGGATGACACCGTCCAAATTCTCTTCATCAACACAGACTCCGACGAACATGGGGGCAATCCACCCATTCCTTTACCGCAGGAAGGAAGTTCGTCAGAGTCATACCCGGCCGTTTACTCGGTCCCACCTCCAAGCAACCTAGTTGTATCCTTTGACTGGAATCAACTAGGCAGACCTCGTTTGCCAGCAAGCATACCATTCCGAATTATCGTTCAAATATATAGAATGGTCATGGCTGGTACCATCATTGATGAGGGGGCTTCTATGAGTATCCTTTCCTCTATTGCTTGGAAAGCGCTCGGTTCGCCATCGTTGTTGCCTGAAATGAGAAATCTGACAGGCTTTGATAAAGGAACCAGTTGACCTTTAGGGATCCTTCCTGATGTGCCCATAACATTGAGAGGGAAGACAGTTCGCATGAATGTCATGGTTGTTCAAGGACCCTTGGATTATAACCTACTCCTTGGACGAGACTATATTTATTACATGGGAGCCATCATCTCCTCACTCTTTAGAGTAATGTGTTTTCCACATGAAGGAAGAGTGGTCAAGCTCGTGGACCAGCTTTCATTTCCCGGATCACGCATAGCAGATAGTCATATACTGTCCCTAAATGGTCTCTTCACTCAAGAAATGTCTCAAGTCCCAGTCCGTCCTCCCGATGAGTGTGATTAATTTGGAGGGATATGACTGAAACCCAGGGGGCATGCGTCCTGGTCTGCTTCGGCAGGAAAACTTCGGGTATAGAGTAGGTTTCTGTGGGAGAATATGACTAGTCCATACCCCATCCGTGATTGGAAGAGGGGTTGTTCTAGAATAAGATTCTTTTGTCAAATTTATGTGAGTTGACAGACGGAGTCACTCACCTTTGTTTATCTCGGTAGACATCGCCGAAGAAGTGTTTTGTTTGCACTGCGAATAGAGCAATCTTTGGGTAACCTATAAGAGGTAGGCCTCTCCTGATAGAACAAATGTTTTGTCTGCAAATTGAGGGGTAACTTTGAAACTCTGTTTTATACCTGGGGGCATGCAAACCTTTTGGCATGCATGCAAGGGGCGGCTATTTATTTTTTAAATTTTTAGGACCTCTAGCCCTTTAAACTCGTAGGATTAGTCGTCACCAAACTTGCATAAAGAAAGGATGTGGGGCAAAAATCTAAAAGTTTCCATTTTTATATGAGACATTCTTATCATATGACTGGCTTAATCGAGCAGTTTTAGCACATAGTTCAAGCTCGTTAAAAAAAATAAACATAAGATCAAGCAAATGTTTCCACCCGCGTTTAAGCTCGTTAAAAAATGAACTATCCTCCGGCAAATAACCATCGTGAATGAAACATTTTCAGCCATTAAAGCCTTGGTCGTGTTTTCACCGTCACCTTCACTTTTCATTGGCCGATAATTCACCTCCATTTGATTGTTTACCCATTTTGAGGAATAGCTGCGAAGAGTGATTTCACTAGCCATCCTTGTGACACTGCCGTGATTGGAAAATTCCAAACCTTACCTGGAATCAGCTGCTACCCGTCTTAGCACTCGTTCCTCAAAAGACGAGTCTTCTTTAATCTCTTTTCATCTGACTTGTAAAATATGAAAAGATTGCCGAGTTTTGGCCTTCCAGCTCATTAAAGCGACAGGAAGTGCTATCCCTCCTCTAGATTTTAATATTTTTGGACCCGAGGGATTATTGCACAAAAAGATCGAGCGCTTGTTTTGTTCGGCTCGTTAAAACTATCGAAAATTCATCCCTTCTGTATTGTTTTATACTTTTTCGGACTAAAGGGATTAGATGACGAAAAAGGAATTCTGAAGTTATCTTTACGTACCTTTTCAGACTCCCTAAAAAGGAAAAGGACCGAGTTATCTTTGTCGTTAGGCTCGTTAAAAAGATTAATAGCGACAAACTTGTCTTTAGACGAGAACGAGTTTCACTATCGGTAGGCTCATTAAAACATAGCGATGGGTTTGCCTGAAGGGAAAATTATAGAACAAGCATATGTTATCCTCCTCAAGCTTGACAAAAATAAAGAGGTACTGGTCATAAATGACTGGGGAAAAATTGGGAAGAAAACTCAAAGAAACTTTATTAGTAGCAAGTCGCTCTGTTATAGACATTTTTGTGCCTCGCAGCATGGAGCATGAAATGTCGATAATTACAGGGATCCTCAGTCCCTAAACATGTTGTTCTTACCCCTAGAAGAACAAGGTCAGCAAGCCACAGCACTTCCCATCAGTTCTCCACCTGAAAACACTCAAAAACAGGCTATTTTTGGATCATGTCAGCTGCTCCACTGAGCATCTGCGCTGGAATGCAACTGCTCCTCCTTGTACCTGCGCTGAAAGTCAAATCTAATGAAGGCTACCTGCGCTGGGCGAGATTGGCCAAGTGGCACAGTCATTCTGCAAGGTGTCAATTGCCCAGGAAGCTTCCAAACTGACACTTGGTTCATGGGATTCGCCCTGTGATGAGTAAGAGGTACTTGATCTCCATGTGTAAGCAAGGATCTCCAAGTGGACTCAAGAACTGAAGTTTAACTGAAGAGGGAGAGGACACTAGTCAGCTTCATGCCAGCCTCAAGCTGACTCATCCTCTCTTCTTCTCTCCTATATATAGAGCTCTTCTATGAGGTCTAGGGGGGCTGGAATTTTGTGCAAAGCAAGGAAGTGCTGTTGGTTTACAGTTAGAGCTATTGGGTGATTGCTTTTATAGAGGTGAAGAGGAGATTTCTTGCTGCTGGGGAGGTGCTGCTGGATTGGAGCCATTGATGGTTGTAACCTTCTCAAAACCCTGTTACTTTTATCAATAAAGCTTTGAATGTTCTCCTATATACTTGTATTACATTGATGTATTGTATTTACTTGTATATTTGATTCACTCTAATCCATGCATCAGTTATGAGTACATGTATCTTGTAGTTTTCTTCTCTCTGTTGTGCAGGATCTGTGTGTAGCTGGACCGGCAAAGGGAGCAAGGAGCTGGGAACAAGAGACAAAGAGAGAGGATAAGGATCGACAAAAGCGAAAGACACCGGTTGGTTAATCTTTTCTTCCTTCTCTCTGTACTTTCATAAAGGAAAACATTAAAGCTTTACTTTCAGTTGTTGCTAAAGACTGTCACCTTTAGAGTAGGGATAGGGTCATCCGAGTCGGATACTTTTCCCCACAACAAACTGGCGACTCCACTGGGGAGCCTAGTATCTTGTTGGTGTTTGTAGTATCTTTGCTATTCATTTCCTGAACCAAAGAGTACCAAATCGAAAAGCTTTTGACTATATCAAAAGCGAAGTAGAGGGGCAGCTACTCTTGCTCATTTTTGAGCAGATTCATGATTTGAAGAGCTGATCTACAAAAGACTCTTGTACTCTTTGTGATAGCTTTTCATCCTCTTGATCATCCCTTAGCTTGTACTTGACCTATAGCTTTTTATTTCAGCAAAAACAGTGCATTTTTGAGCTTTTTATGACCCGGAAATCCTTGTAAACGCAACTCTCGTGTCTCAGTGCAGGCTGTCCACAGGCAGTCTGCATTCTAGCGCAGGTACTCCCTTCGGGAACTGTGCTGAGAGTCAATTTGACAGACCAGAGCCTGCGCTGATCCAGTTAGGCTATGTCTTCCTGAGGTTTCCCACTGTGTCTGAGCCCTGTTTTCACTGTTATTTTGCTGCTGATTGCTTGTCATTGTACTTGTTGTAAACCAACTTTCCTTGACATTATTCCACCTCAGTTGTGTGATGAAACTGTGATTGTTCTTTCAGTATTTCTTACTTCAGTTACAGTTTCCCATTGTGAAAAACGAACCAGTATAGCTGTGGCCTCTTAGATCCTGAACTGTAAAAGTGTCTTTGTGATCTTAAGAGCTAGTTTTATTACTGTTCATGGCTGTTTGAGTTTGTTTGTTTTTCACTTTATGGTTTGAATCTATACATTTCCAGTGTCTAAACAAGTCGATCTTAAGGTGTCTTTTGATTTTGGACAAGCTTGTTTATTTTCGCTTGAAATTAGATTCGAAATTATACAACAGTTTCCTTTCTGTCTTACATCAACATTAAGGAAAAAGAAAAGAAATATCTGCATTATGCATTTTGCATTTGACTGTGTGCTTGACGATTTAGGAAAATTTGAATTTTAGTGTGTGTTCCATGATCTGTGCGAAAAGTTGTGTCTTTCTTTTCCCTCAGTAGATTAAGGTTTTCAAAGTTGAAAGATTGAAAAGTTTTGCTTCTCATCTTAGATTGCATTTAGGAAGTTGTATAAATACATCTCGTGGTGATCCTTAAAGGCAAACTACTAAGCAAGATCAACATTAAAATAAATCCAATTTACATAACAACGCTTTGTAACATAATGCAAACATCTAGAGGTCTAGGTAGAGACGTGTTCCGGCGTCGTTAAACATAGTGACTGTCGATCTCTACGAAGGTGGGTGATTCCTCCTGAGAGTCGGTGGCACTAATACGGACTTGTGCTCCCGCGTACCGTCGCGTATATTGGGAGACCCCTATAGGCATTTATCCTTTATCCTTAGGAAGCCGTGTCGGCCGCCCTACTGATCGCGATGCAGTGAACACAGCATTCACGAAGATCGACCACCCGTACCGTAAAACGTATTCTGTGGTTTCGCGAAAGGTTTGGCACACCCTCTGCCTAGATCTCCAGAGCAGTTTCTTTTGGCCTTTTTCAAACTCTATAACTGAAAAAGTCCAACCGAGCATTTGTCACTTCGGGCTCGTTAAAACATCGAAGGCGACTAGAGTCATCTTTAGCTTTTTCTTGACTCTTAAAACATGAAAAAGCAAGTTTGTGTCTAAAAGCGTCGTTAATAAAATTTATTTTAAGCGGAACATAATCACCTGTTATTCCCACGTTGATCTTTCAGTTGAAAAGTATGGAGCCCACCAACCAAGGAAGCAACCTTGGCGGAAGTCCAAATCCCTTCTCCTCTTGGGGAGATGTTGGTGCGCCTCATATGGAAACATTGTCACTTCCAGGATTGACAATTGGCCTACCTGTATGGCTCTTTTCAACTAATGTAGTCCAGATCGCCACTAATCCTGAGTAGTCGAATCAACAGTCAGAGCAGTCTAGAACTACCCACCAGCCTTCCACTTCTTACAATACTTCCTCTGATCCTTCCTCTTCGCAAGGTGGAGCTGGCAAAAGTCAGCCTCCCAAGGAGAAGAAGGAAAAGAAGAAGAGAGAAAAGAAGCAGAAGGGGCCTATGGCGAAGGCGACTGGGGGCAAGCAAAAGACAGCTGACAAAAACCCACACACTACACCGGCCGAGCCTAAATCGCCATGTGTCATTTGCAAAGGGACCCACTTCCATCGTGATTGTCCTTGTATTCCCCGAATACTAAGGGACTGGTCCCCCAGGTTGCACAATCTGGTAGCATCAACCTCTGGAAGTCATGTTGATTGCAGTCCATCAACTAGCGAGAGTGAAGGACGAAGAGGGAGATCAAGATCACCCTGTGTATTGTGTGAAGGCAAGCATGCCATCCACAAATGTCCATTCTTAGATGAGGCCAAGAGAGTTTTGGAAGATCGTCCGGTATCACCGTTACGACTTCCTCCTGGATACCAAAAACTCGTGCCTAATCCCTCGATAGTTGAAAATACAGCTGGCCCGCTGAAGTGGTCGGCTGAAGCGTCAGTCACTGAAAATGAACCTACTGAATCTAGACCGGACGAAAGTCCAAAGGTC
This sequence comes from Pinus tabuliformis, assembly GCA_031772625.1. Classification (NCBI taxonomy): domain Eukaryota; kingdom Viridiplantae; phylum Streptophyta; class Pinopsida; order Pinales; family Pinaceae; genus Pinus; species Pinus tabuliformis. The sequence continues at coordinate 911,087,729 of CM062815.1, read as the reverse complement.
GATACGGCAGTTGACCCGGTTCTACCTTCAGAAGTTTCATCTTCAAATGACACCGTCGCCGAAGAGTCATCTTCATGCAACACCCTCACTGAAGAGAATAAGGATGACACCATTCAGGTTCTTTTCATCAGCACCGACTCTGATGAGCGTCAGGGCAACGCGCCCATTCCTTTATCACAGGAAGGAACATCATCAGGGTCATATTCGGCCGTATATTTGGTCCCACCACCAAGCAACCTGGTTGTATCCTTTGATTGGAATCAACTAGGCAGACCCCAGTTACCAGCCAGTGTACCATTCAGAATCATTGTCCAGATCTATAGAATGATCATGGCTGGTACTATCATTGATGAAGGGGCGTCTGTGAGTATCCTTTCCTCTGTTGCTTGGAAAGCACTGGGTTCCCCGACGCTTTTACCTGAGTTAAGAAATCTCTCAGGTTTTGATAAAGGAACCAGTCGACCATTAGGAATCCTCCCCAATGTGCCTGTTACATTGAAAGGGAAGACCGTTAATTTGAACATGATGGTCGTCCAAGGACCCTTAGATTATAACCTACTCCTTGGGCGGGACTATATTTATTGCACGGGAGCAATAGTCTCCTCACTCTTTAGAGTAATGTGTTTTCCACACGAAGGAAGGATGGTCAAGCTCGTAGACCAACTTTCGTTTCCGGGATCTCGCATCGCAAATAGTCAAATACCATTCCTAAATGGTCTGTTCACTCAAGATTCGCCTCCGCCCCCAGTCCTCCTTCCCGATGAGTGCGAGTGATTCAGAAAGAAAGACTGGAACCCAGGGGGCATGCACCCTGGTCTGCTTCGGGCAGAAGAAACCCTGGGTATAAAGTAGAATTTCCGCAGAAGAATATGACTAGTCCGTACCCCGTCCGTGGATGGAAGAGGGGTTGTTCTGGAATAGTATTCTTTTGTTAAAGTTATGTGTTTGACAAAAGAGTCATTCACCTTTGTCTAAATAGGTGGGCACTGCCCAAGTAGGAATTCCCTTTATTGTGACAAGTAGTAGCCATCTTTGAATTCAAGCCTCGCCCATTAAAACATATGTTTTGAAGGATAAGCAGGGGCAGCCTGCAAAGAAGGGGACTATATTGTTGTGACAGAGGGTAACCATCTTTGGACAACCCAATGATAGACACCGCCGAAGAAAGAGATTGATTTGCGGCAGCGAATAGAACCCTCTTCGGATAATAAGAAAGAGGCAAGCCTCCCTCAATAATACCAATGTTTTGTCTTTGAGTAGTGTTCTTCTCTTGTCACAAATAGTTGTTCGTTAAAAGTTGGGCCGACGGGAAGACAAGTACCACGTAAGACCCCTTAAAATAACGAGAAGACTAGTATCGTTAACATTAGATTGGCAAGATGACAAGTAGCTGTGAACACCCAAAGAAAAACAGAGGTAGGGGAGAGGAGGGGCAGCCTCGAAATTCTATCCTATACCTGGGGGCATGCAAACTTTTGGAATGTAAGCAAGGGACGACTATTTATTTTTTAAATTTTTAGGTCCTCCCTTTAAACCTGTAGGTCTAACCCTTTAAACTCGTAGGATTAGCCGTTTCCGACCTTACATGAAGAAAGCCTGTGGGGCAAAGGTAAAAACTTGCCAAAATTGGAGCATAGCTTCGTGAGATAAAGCTCCTTAAAAAATAGCTATCTCACAGGAGGCGTTCTTATTATGACTGGTATATCGAGCAGTTTTAGCACATAGTTCATGCTCGTTAAAAAATAAACGCAAGATCCGAGCAGTTTTAGCACATAGTTCATGCTCGTTAAAAAATAAACATAAGTTTATGAGCAGGCTTTCCTTCAGAGTTCAAGCTCATCCAGAAAAAACGAACCGGTAAATAACCTTTTGAGATCGTAAATTCATCAGCCATAAAAGCCTTGGTCGTGTTTGTGCACCGTCACGTCCACTGTTCATTTGGCCGATCATTCACCTCCATTTGTGTGTTTACCTCTTTTGAGAAACAACTGCGAAGAGTGATTTCACCTAGCCATCCTTGTGACACTGCCGTGATTGGAAAATTCCAACCTGTACCTGGAATCTGCTGCTATCCCTGTTTATCACTCGTTCCTCAAAAGACGAGTCTTCTTTGAGCTCTTTTCACTGACTCGTAAAATATGAAAAGTTTGCCGAGTTTTGGCCTTCCAGCTCGTTAAAAGGACCGGAAGAGCTATCCCTCATTTAGACTTTAATCTTTTTGGACCTGAGGGATTATTACACAAAAAGATCGAGCGCTTGTCTTGTTCAACTCGTTAAAAGTACCGAACACCCATCCCTTCTGTATTGTTTTATACTTTTTCGGACTTAAGGGATTAGATGACGAAAAAGGAATTATGGAGTTAACTTTCTGTACCTTTTCAGACTCTCTAAAGATGAAAAGGACCGAGTTTTCTTTGTCGTTAGACTCGTTAAAATGATTAAATAGTGACAAACTTGTCTTTAGACGAGAACGAGTTTCCCTATCGCTAAGCTCGTTAAATCATAGCGATGGGCTTGCCCGAAGGGCAGGTTATAGAACAAGCATATGTTATCCTCCTCAAGCTTGACAAAAATAAAGAGGTACTGGTCAGAAATGACTGGGGAAAAATTGGGAGAACATCAAAGTTTAATGGTAGCAAGTCGCTCTTGAACATGACACTTTTCCTCCGTTCCACATCGGGTTGGGTTGTTTCATTCACCGGTCTCATCACCATGGTCTTCGCCAAACCATCCACATTTGGGGTAATGCTACCAATCCATCGCATCAGTGTCGTTATATGTTCAAGAGGGGTCATTCTGAAAGTGTCAACCGTGTCCCATCCACTGCCATACATTATCCTTCATCCATTCATGATCGCCACCCTGAATCATATATCACAGTTTGTTTTCACCTCCACTAAAATCATTGATGTGGGATTCATTAAGGCCCTCCTTTGATGGATCGCTTCTTGTCGACTTCAGCTCATTATCCAAGAAGTTGATCTAGGAACAACCCCATCAGTACTTTGAAGCTTGCATGCCTCAATGGCAAGTTTCTCACTTCCGGCGACAGGTATACATCAATGACCTTCGACCAGAAGATTTTGCATGGCGTTCGACGCCAAGTCCTTTATTCATGCCACGTGAATTGTACTGCAGTACCTTGAGGGTCATTATCATTATCGGTGATTCCTCTCGCGCTTGTTAACGATTTTCATCATTGACCGGTAATCAAGCGATGTCTTTCCATGTTCGACTTCGGCGAAATTCTCACATGGATCGACTTGTACTTAGAGTGAAGATCGAACGAGTTTGAAGACCCCGGATCTAGTTTCATCCATCCGGGCTGCGATACATATTCAGGAAATATAAAAGCATTTGTCATGTACATCATTGCAGCAGATGATCATCCTACTCAAAGGATGATAATTTCAGCAGAAAATTATCAGTCTACCATCAGACGATCGTCTGTTCTATGTACCAAAATGTATTTATAAAGCTGAGCATGGGAATGCCCGCCTCAGCTAGATCATGAAAACAGAATGAAAAATAATGTATTGTATTGTATTGTATTACAGGGCACCTCTCAGCACTTGAATGAACTTCGGACCCTCTGGATAAAGCATTTCACCCGATAAACGGACTCATACTTTAGGGGGCAACTGTTATAGACATTTTTGTGCCTCGCAGCATGGAGCATGAAATGTCGATAATTATAGGGATCCTCAGTCCCTAAACATGTTGTTCTTACCCCTAGAAGAACAAGGTCAGCAAGCCACAACACTTCCCATCAGTTCTCCACCTGAAAACACTCAAAAACAGGCTATTTTTGGATCATGTCAGCTGCTCCACTGAGCATCTGCGCTGGAATGCAACTGCTCCTCCTTGTACCTGCGCTGGGCGAGATTGGCCAAGTGGCACAGTCATTCTGCAAGGTGTCAATTGCCCAGGAAGCTTCCAAACTGACACTTGGTTCATGGGATTCGCCCTGTGATGAGTAAGAGGTACTTGATCTCCATGTGTAAGCAAGGATCTCCAAGTGGACTCAAGAACTGAAGTTTAACTGAAGAGGGAGAGGACACTAGTCAGCTTCATGCCAGCCTCAAGCTGACTCATCCTCTCTTCTTCTCTCCTATATATAGAGCTCTTCTATGAGGTCTAGGGGGGCTGGAATTTTGTGCAAAGCAAGGAAGTGTTGTTGGTTTACAGTTAGAGCTATTGGGTGATTACTTTTATAGAGGTGAAGAGGAGATTTCTTGCTGCTGGGGAGGTGCTGCTGGATTGGAGCCATTGATGGTTGTAACCTTCTCAGAACCCTGTTACTTTTATCAATAAAGCTTTGAATGTTCTCCTATATACTTGTATTACATTGATGTATTGTATTTACTTGTATATTTGATTCACTCTAATCCATGCATCAGTTATGAGTACATGTATCTTGTAGTTTTCTTCTCTCTGTTGTGCAGGATCTGTGTGTAGCTGGACCGACAAAGGGAGCAAGGAGCTGGGAACAAGAGACAAAGAGAGAGGATAAGGATCGACGAAAGCGAAAGACACCGGTTGGTTAATCTTTTCTTCCTTCTCTCTGTACTTTCATAAAGGAAAACATTAAAGCTTTACTTTCAGTTGTTGCTAAAGACTGTCACCTTTAGAGTAGGGATAGGGTCATCCGAGTCGGATACTTTTCCCCACAACACGCTCTTGAACATGACACTTCCACTCCGTGCCAGAGTCGGGTTGGGTTGTTTCATTCACCAGTCACATCACCATGGTCACGCCATACCATCCACATTTGGGGTAAATGCTACCGATCCATCACATAAGTGTCGCCGACATGTTTGAGAGAAGTCACCCGTGTCCCATCCACTACCATACATTATACTTCACTCTTTCATGACCGCCACCCTGAATCGTGTGTCACCAGATCGTTTTCACCTCCATCAAAATCATTTGCTCCGTTCCATGTCATTGACGTGGGATTCATTAAGGCCCTCCTTTGACGGATCGCTTCTTGTCGACATCAGCTCATTATACAAGAAGTTGATCTAGGAACACCCCTTCAGTACTTTGAAGCTTGCATGCCTCAATGGCAAGTTTCTCACTTCCAGCGACAGGTATACATCAATGACCTTCGACTGAAAGATTTTGCATGGTGTTCAACGCCAAGCCCTTTATTCACACCACGTGAATTGTACTGCAGTACCTTGAGGGTCATTATCATTATCGGTGATTCCTCTCGCGCTTGTTAACAGTTTACATCATTGACTGGTAATCAAGCGATGTCTTTCCATGTTCGACTTCAAAACATTTCTCACATGGATCGACTTGTACTTAGAGTGAAGATCGGACGAGATTGAAGACCCCGGATCTAGTTTCATCCATCTGGGCTGCGATATATATTCAGGAAAAAATAAAGACATTGAAATGTACAACATTGCATCACAGATAATCATCCTACCAAAAGGATGATGAATTCATCAGAATCATCAGTCTACCATCAGACGATCGTATGTCCTATGTACATGAAAATGAATTTATAAAGCTGAGCATGGGAATGTCCGCCTCAGCTAGATCATGAAATAGTATGAAAATAATGTATTGTATTGTATCTCATTACAGGTCTCCTCTCCAGCATTAGAAGAACTTCGGATCCTCCTAATAAAGCATTTCACCCGATAAACGGCCTCATACTTTAGGGGGCAACTGTTATAGAAATTTTTGTGCCTTACAGCTATAAGCATGAAACGTCCATAAACCAAGGGATCCTAAGTCCCTAAAAGTTTTGTTCCAGCTCCTAAAGAAACAAGGTCAACAAATTACAGCTTCTCCCAGAAGTTCTCCACCAGAAACTGCTCAAAACTAGTCAAAACAGGATCATTTCAAGTGCTCCACTAGCTGACTGCATTGCAAAGCACCCAAATACACTGGCTAGATGCGTTGCAACGCACTTGAATGCACTACCAGGGTGCGTTGAGTGGGAAATGACAAGTGGCAGAGTCATTCAGTGAGGTGGAGAGACAATGGAAGCTTCCAGAATCTTCTCCAATGACACTTGCCTCACTGAATTCGACCAACGATGAGTAAGAGGCTCTCAGTCTCCAAGTGGAAGCAAGAACTGACAGAGAGAAGCCACTAATCAATTCATGAGCTGACTCATCCTCTTTGCATACATCTATATATGGATCCCTCACCAAGAGATCCAGAGGCTGGAATTTTGTACATTGCTGAGAATTGTTGTTGGTTTTGTGATTGATATCAGAATATTGGGTGATTTATGCTTTGTTGGAGGTGAAGAAGGGATTCTATGCTGGGAGGCTGATGCTGGATCAGTAATCATCGGTTGTAACTCCTCCTGGATCTTCTTGTTTTATCAATAAAACTACTTTAGTTTCTCCTACATGCTTGTATATCTTATGTGTGTTATATTTGCATGTTTAGCTTAAATCTGATCCTAAGCTTTTTATGAACATAAATCCATGTCTTTGTGTAGTTTCACTCTTCTGTGAACTTGCAGGAACTCGGTGACGCTAGGCAAGTGAGGGAGCAGATCGTTGGAAGCTGGCAAAGAGAAGAGAGATTGGATCGAACAACAAGCGCAAGACATAGGTCGGTTCATCTTAATCATCTTCATTTATAGTTCATAAAGAAGAATACAAGAGTAGTTTTCCTTGTTTGTTTCTGAGGTCTCTGTCACAACCCTGTGGGGTAGGGTCGTTATGAATAGACACTTTTCTCGAAAACAGTGATGCTAGATCAGATAGCTGAGTTGTAATCCTCTCTTTCACTACTATTAATAAAGTTCTTTGAGTTTTCCTCCATATAATCATGTACTTGTGAATCTTGTTGTTTATGAATGCAATTTTATGGTCAATGTGTTTCTGATTCCACATTGTTTTTTATGTTTTAGATGGAGATGCTTTGATGGTTTGCTGTTACTTTGACTCTACATGTACTCTTTGAAGTGGGAAAAGTAGGAGTGGAGTGGCAAATTATATCAAGGAAAGGAGAAATCAAGCTAGGATCAAAGCGAAAGATCCAAGTTGGTCCTCTTTTCTTCCCTCTCATCTATCACACTTAAAGGAACTCTTGAAAAGCTTTCATTGTTTGTTTCTAAGATAGCTACCCATCTTAGTGGGACTAGCAGTTCGAATCGACACTAATTTTCCCTGAAACACATACGCAAAAATGAAAGATATAGATCTGGTAATAAAAAAACAAAGAGCTAAATAAAGTGTAATAAATAGAGAGAAAATAACTAAAAACTGCAAATAAACACTGTATACCTCCAGATCTTAAAAATGATGTAGCTAGGGCTACTTGAAACCTTTTCGCGTCAAACAAAAGGGGTTCCTCATTGGAATAGATGATCCTAACACAATAGAGCAGTCCTATCAGCCCAAAAGTAGTCAGTAACAGTATATCTAGGAAATGATAGCCAGATGCAGTTCTATCGGCTTCAGATTTGGATCACCAATGGATGCTACCCTGAAATATTTGTGATACCATGTAGGAATTTACAGGGTAAGCTCCTCAGACAGAACACCAAAGGACATCGCTCACAAATAGATCATAGATCAATACACCAGTATTGTTGATGTGGTTAAAACCCTCAAAGAGGGAAATATTCCACGACCTGAGCCAACACGGCCACTTCAAGCAATTTATTAATAAATGTGAAAACTTACATAAGCTTCTCTCATGAATGGTTACCCTACAAATGACCCTCCATGCTCTTTAAATAGAGATCATGGACCAATCGGGTGTTAAGCCATGAATCAAGTATTGGTAATACCGAGGAGAGAATGAACCGTCGGATCACTACATATCATGACTGTCGGATTGTAAGTTACAAAAGTACATAGTAAAGAAACATACTTTACCTAACTCTACACTAGACCAAGTTATACTTAACTATTTCCTATGTGTCGGAATATCCTAACATGCACATTTAAGGTAAATGACCTGGTTTTGTTATATGATATTTTTTTGATAAATTTATAGGGAAATTTCAGATGCACTGGTTAGGGCCTTATGTTATTAAGGAGATTACTGATGGAGGAGCACTACAGCTAGTCAAGTTAAATGGAAAACCCTTCCAAGGAAAGGTAAATGGCAGTCTCTTGAAGCCATACACGGGCAGTCTGGCCATGTGACTAAATGAAAGTAGCACAGTCTTAACGCTCTAGACAGCTGAAAGGAGGTGCGAGACTATAAACTACACTACCCGAGTTGGGGAGCTGTGCAATTGAAAGATGGCACAAAGCAAGGATGTGTCAGTAGGTCCATGGTAGCGCAGAGGGAGCTACGGTACCTAGGGAGAAATCGTGCAGGTCAGCTGGAAAGTGACCATTAAAGTCACTATTCATGAAAAGATGGCAGAAGTGAGGCAAAATGAAGCGAGCAGCCGACATTTAAGATGTCCAAGGTCCCAAAGGAACTTGATGAAAGTAAGACTCCCCTAAAAACCCCTCTGCTACTAGATGAAATCACTTTTGATGATCCGCTTTGGTACAGGTGCCCGTATTGAAGCTCGGAGACTAGGACTTGGCAAACCATGAGAAGTTCCTACACCTAGCGACCGAACAACTGATGTGCCACATCATAGACATGAATACAGGGATGACTACATTGGAGCCACGGAAATGGCTCAAAGGAGTACAGAAGGAAAGATTAATCAACCTGCTATAGGTGTCGCACTATAACCACACCCTCGTGACAGTGCTGGTCATCAGGCAGATACTATGCTTGGTGCATGATGGGTGTTTGTGGCTGGAGGAGCCAATACCCATCATTGGTATTTTGATTCACCACATAACATGCCTACCGTATACAGGTGAAAATCTGACAATGATCTTTGGTGGCAAGGGTGGAGAGCAGGCGCTTGCAGAACCAATGAAAGAGAAGTTCAAACTTGTAAAGAAGTCATGTGGGTACACTATCTCCAGCATCTGTGACCTCACTGTGAAGGTGGAAATGTAGATCCTTATAAGGAAGGTGATGCAGGAGTGCCGCGCTGATGAGGTGCTATTGCCTGTCGTCGCGCTCACACAGCAATGCACAGAAGGAGTCTAGTTTAACTGGTCAAACTACCTTCAGAGAGAGTTCCTGGAGAACTTCTGCGAAGCACAAGAATTTCCACTATGTGTGTCTCTTGCTATCGATTATGTTGGTAGCATGGGACCTACCAAAAGAGAGCCAATTCCCCTCGATCGTACCAGACATTCCTAAAGTAACGAAGTATGTTTCACTGTGGATGACCAAGGATGCGAAGCGCATTCGGGATAGCAAGATCTTCTAGATCTTTATGGAAATGAATATCAAGATGGCCATCAATGGCAAGCTGTGATTGTTGCCCATGGTATATGCTAACCTGTAGATCTATGCCAAATTTAAAGCTGATTTCTAGTGGATATCAATCAAGGTGAGGAAGGACCCTGTGTAGAAGTGGTACGATTTGTTGTACCTAGCCACAGATGATGCCATCTATGTGGTGTTGGATAAATGGTTGGCGGAGTGGCGCTCTACTATGGACTTGGTAGTGGGTGGAAGAAAGTCTGCCACACAAAATAAGAAGGAAGAGGCCAAGCTGAAGATGGCACAGCTGGTTGAGAAGAGGAAAATGGAGGCCGCTGAGAAGGCCCAGGCAGAACAGTCAAGAAAGGGGACAGGAAAACATATAGGTGGTGCAAAGTGGGGCTCTAAAAAAGGCACGCAGTCACCTTCACCTGAGACCAAAGAGGAGGACATAGAGCAGCACGACGTGGACCCTTAAGAGATGTCCATTGGCATTAAATGCCTGAGAGAGCTAGAAAAGGGAGGGTCCAAAAAGAAATCCAAGACGACCAAGACCTCGCTAGACCCTATCACAATAATGGAGGGTGACTTATATGACATTAGTGACATAGTCAGAGATGTCACTGCAGAGGCCGTACAACAATTTGAGAAGCAACAACAGATCATCCTAGGGGCCATCCAGACTGGGTTGCAGGAGTTGCAGACCCGTGCGTCGCAAGCTAGTATGTTGTCCACCAGCTTGGCTATTGGTACGTCAGAGGCTACCAATATGCTATGCATGAAAGCTTCCAATGTGATAGTGTTGCTATATGGAGCACTGACCATGGAAAATGAGGCTGACAGACCCACTGTCAGCACCTTGAAGGGTGTTGGACTGAACCTGGCAGCGCTTCCGTGCGAAGCACTCCACCTCTTGCAGGATGGAGTAATTGTAGAGCTAAGGGCCCACGAGCACCGCACCCTCCAAGTGATTAGTGAACAGAAGATAAACAATGAGAAAATGGCCTTACAAAGGAATGTTGTCATCGCGATTGAGGCCGAGGTGACCAGCTAGAGCAAGAAGATCATACACGTTGTGGAGGAGGCCTGCAGAATGGTCCCAAAGTTGGCCATTCTGAAGGAGGATTCAATCGAGGTCCGCATCCACAAATTGGCCACAAGGGTGTGTGACACTTAGACAGAGATGGTGCAGGTTCAGTTAGAGCTAAACCTATAGATTATAGAGCTCAAGTTGAGGGCCCAACCTTCAACACTGCCAGAGGTAAAGGAACAACGGGTGATTGTTGTCACGGAAGCAGTCACGGTAGTGGAGAGTGCAGTAGCATACTGCACACAGTTGTTCGAACAATCGTTTGAGTTCCTGACCAACTTATTAGTATAAGTTGAGTCTCAAGAAGAAGTTGAAGAAAAAATCCATTAAATGATCCAATGTGGCCTCTTATACTAATAAATAAAGGGAATCAAATATCAAGTAATTGTTCTCATATAAATCAAAACAATGTAAACTTTGAAACATGAACTATAAACTCAAAACGGGAACTCTGGACAAAAAACCCCGAAAAAACATCAAAAACAGGGCTAAAAACAAAACGTTTGTATACTGGAACGATTTTTCTTTTGTTTAGGGTCAATTTTGAACATGTTTTAAAAATGGCAGTGAAAACGAAATTTTCGTGCAAAAAACACCTTGAAAATGAAAAAGTGTTAATACTGGAACAATGATTTTTTTTTTTTTTTCAACATTTTTAAAAAATGCTAGTAAAACTGAATTTTTATGTGCAATAAAACAGTTGTTTATGAGGAAGAAAACGCACTACTGTTTTTGGTATAATAACATTTTTCTCTCCTAAGTATAAATTCAACATGTTTCCAACCATAACATTCTAGATACAGAAAAAATTGAAATTTTTTCAACCATAAAATTAAAAAACCATGACATTATGAAGAAATTACATGACTAAATTAATCAAAATGTCATTATTTGTATATTGAATGAAACATACATTATATCTCTAATTTAATGTTGCATTGTAGATATTCTAAACAATAAAAATTATCATAATTAAGACATATAATCCAACAACATAAAAATGACTCATAACTTCCGATTTAACACCATATGGAAATCAAAATTTTTATTTCAAGACACGATGCAAACATTAGTTATATAAACTATCTTACACAATTATTCAAAATCACTCATATTTTCTTGCACACCATCAAAATTCACATCTTCAGATGAATGACTGGATGCTGACGAAGATGTCCCATATTCTTCCCTTTCATCAAATAGTGCCCCATCTGAGTCCACATGCATGCCCACCATTTCAGGTTTCAAAATTCTTCTAGATCTACGACTGGTTTCAATAGACTCCCATCTCAGCATTGTTCCTTCTGGTAACAACATTTTCAGAATCTCTATCATCTTGAAGCGAAGAGCTCCTCTCGCTGTTAAATTGAAGTCATAAACAAGTATATCAACATTCTCCAATTTTAAGATGTCTGTGAGGTGACGATTTATATTTGTACCCTTTCTTTTTCTCTTTCTATCACTTTTTTTTTCAACTACCATCTCTCTCTTATACACACCATTGAATGCGTGTGTATTTGTGGCATACCAATGTACTTCAACACTTGTAACATCCTCATTTTCTGTAAACACCTTTATAACCTTAGCAAACTAGAATGGATAGCCATTGGGATCTCCATCTGCTAGCACTACAATCATGCAACCCTCCTTAATATCCTGTACTGAACCCATGTAAAGGTATTCCATGGCTTCACATTGTGCACGAGATCTTCTAGAACCAATACACATCTCTCTTTCCTTTGCCTATGAAGAATTAATAATACCTTGAGATTGTTGTTGTTCAACAATGTTTATTTCCTCATGTTCATTTGACACATCTTCTGCCCAAAAAAATGGATTTTTCAAAGGTATATCTTCATTTGTTGTTGTTGAAATGATATCACTTTTATTATTGGAAAATGACTCCCACCAAACTGAATTAGCAATGTCAAAGTACTCATATGTATATCTAATACATTTTTTAATTTCTTCTAGGTAATCAAAATAATTTATATCTCTATTCTGTGTGTGTGCATTATGAACTTCACCAACTGATTGTACTAACAATATTATTGATGCAAATATTGGATGATCTGGAATGAACATAAAAAATTTCCAAACATGATGATGGTGCCCATTCTGCAGTAGTTGAATACTTCTTGCCCCATATTAGTGTTTTCCCATCAATTCTTTTGTTACGAAATTGATGTTGGAAGCTAATGTCATTAATTTGTTCAATGCATTTCTTCTCACCATGCGATCCTAGAATAAACCTTTGCATGTCAACAGTTTCTTCCAACACATCAAAAGTATGCTCTGGCATGTATGATTTCTTAATACATTCAATTAATGATGGCAAGCTCCCAAATTCTTTCCTCCTCAATGTGACTGAACCTTTGATCAATATGGTCATGAGTGTGCCCAACAAGAAGGAAAACAACCTTTACCTTCTCAAAAATTCTCAATTCAACAAGCATGTTTAGATATCCAAAAACAACCTAATTTTTGTTTTCATGGCAAGTGTTTTCCAATTGTAGATACAAAACTTCAGGAAGATTACCAGACCAATGATGTTAAGTTATGGTATGTTCTATGCTTATAATAGTTTACTTCCTTTTCTTTTTCTTATTATATTCCACAGATTAGCAATCACATGTACATAAAGTAAAGTGCAGATAGAACATTAAACGATCGACAGAAAACAAGCCAAGACAAGAGACACAAGATGTGGCGGCTAGCCAGGGACAAACCCCACATTGTGTGGGGAAACCCTTTGATCAAATCTTCTTTTATCTTCAATAATTCAGCAGAGAGAAATAGTACAATAAATATGATTCATATCAACAGTAGCAAACCCTAGATCAACAACATCAGCATTAGTGGCTTCATTATCAAACTAGGGCAGACGATATCTCACAAACTGACCGTCGGATTGACTTCATTCCATCACCAAAAGTTGCGGCTTCCAGAGGAGGTTCAGATGAACCTACAGTGCAGTTTAGATGAGGAGATATTCTAGACTACATAGGTAAATCTTTACTTCTGCAGTTGCAGCTTCAGTTTCAGTAGTGTCCGGCTTCAAACTAGGGCAGTTGATATCTTGCAAACCATTCATCGGATTGACTTCATTCCACCACCAAAAGTTGCTGCTTTCACAAGAGGTTTAGGTGAACCTACAGTGTAGTTCCATAGAGTATATCTTCTAGGCCACACAGGTCAATATTTACTTCTGCAGTTACAACTTCAGTTTCAGTAGTTTCCGACTTCACATGTGCGAGAGAGAGACCCATTTCTATGCAATAGAGAAGAGACTCATTTCTGCACAGTAGAGAGAGAGAGAGAGATGTGATGAGATGAGTGAGTCCAAATGAGGAAAAGTCCTCTTATATTTATACACAACGTTGGTGGGTGAATATATGTGACTGTTGGGCTTTTGAGCCTACATGAGTTGTAGGTTGGCTTGATAATAATTCCATAATCAAAATAAATTCATATCTCCATGAATACTTATCAGAATCGGATGATCTTTATATCAATCCTACACCTCGCGACGAGAGGAATCTAATAAAAATATTGTCAGCCATGAATAAGATGACCCACATGAATTTTTTCCCTGGTTGCCAATTTTAACACTCCCTCTCAACCAGGGAGAACTTCATTTGCAATTTGTCTATCGATCATTACTATTCATCCATCAAATGCACTATCCTGTATAGCCTGACCCTTGCCCTGCTCCACTCTATTCTTCCTATTCTGCTTTTTCTTGTTCTGCCTTGTACTGATCGGTACTGTTTTGCTCTGTTCTTCTCTACTTTTGTCAGAATTATGAAGAAGAAGAAATGATCGAGGATGTATCATACTGACTCAAATTCAGTCTTAGAGTATGTACCACTGGTCCCAGACCAGTCTCAACCAACCCAAATTCAACGTCATAGTGAGTACAACTCCACTGATCCTAGACCAGTATCATCCTCCACTGACTCAAAGTCAATCTCAGAGTGTGTACCACTGGTCCTAGACCAGTCTCTGTCGACCCAAAGTTAGCTTCATAGTAAGTACCACTCCTACCACTAGTCCCAAACCAGTATCACAGTCTCAGAGAGTGTACCACTGGTCCCAGACCAGTCTCAAGCAACTCAAAGTCAGAATCATAGTATGTACCACTCTCACTGGTCCCAGACCAGTATTGAACTGACACGAAGTCAGTCTCAGAGTATGTACCACTGGTCCCAGACCAGTCTCAACCGACCCGAAGTCACCATCATAGTATGATACAACTCCTACCACTGGTCCCAGACCAGTATCGTTGATCCCAGATCAATGGAGGTCATCCTAGCGTAGGGAGTACGGTAAATACAATGATGCGTCCATCGGTACTACTATGGTCCCTAACTTCATTTCCCTGCTCATTGATTAGATGAGAGGTACTTCCCATGAGTCCCAGACTACATGGGTAGGATGCCTCGATAGGAGAAATAATCAATCCTGTCCTCACAGGAGAACACATCAATCTTGCTACAATCGCCATGGAGAACACATCAATCCAGGCCTCATAGGAGAACACATCAATCCTACTACAATTTCCATGAAGAACACATCAATCCAGGCCTCACAGGAGAACTAATCATCCTACTACACAGGAGAGAGAATCATCTTGTTCCACAAGAGAGAAAATCATCTTGTCCCATAAGAGAGTGAATCATCTTGTTCCAGTGCACACCACCAGGGGAGGGTGAGTTACCATGTGGTCATATGTTGCTCCAGTAATAACCGCAAGCCCTCAGAGATCCTAGAGCTCAATGTATGCAACATGCAGGACCCTTGTACAAGGGTTTCTTGACGACTCCAAGTCATTTGGGAAAATCATAGATTAGATCTTTCCTTGGGGCTTTGACAAGGTGTATTGACCTATACATCATGTTAATGTGATGGAACTTCCTTGCTCATCGACTTGCCATATCCCAGATGATGTCTATCTGCTGGAGCAATTGAAGAATATGGGATTCCCCAATAATCAAATCCCACCTCTGGTTGTTACAGAGAATCACAGTGGTATCCAATGTAAATCCAAACAGCTCACTAAGGAGCTTTCGCAACTAGATTGCCTCACACGAGGTCATGCTAGTAGCAATATATTTTGTTTCGACGGTGCTCAAAGCCACCGACTTCTGCTTCTTGCTCATCCAGGATATTGAGGCAGATCCTAAGGAGAAACAGCACCTAAAAGTTCTCTTATGATCCACCACACTGCCTGACCAATCAACATCAGTATATCCAAGTAGTCTCACATCTCCAGCAATTTATCTCAATCCATGAGAGATTGTGTCCTAAAAACATCTCAGAAGATTCTTGGCACCAATCTAGTGAGGCTCAACCGAATATGAGCTCACAATGATAACTGCAAAACATATGTTTGGACAGAGGTTCATCAAGAACATCAATGCGAATGAGTTTATGAAACTCAGAGGCATTCCCCAAATCTAGTCTGACATCACTACCATATAACTTCTAAAAGTTAAGATCCTCGAGGTAGTCACAGGCTTGCAGTCCATCATACCAAATATTTTCAGAATCTTCACCACATATTTTCCTTGAGATAGGAAAACTTCCCTTGGCTTCTGCCACACTTCAAGTCCTTGGTTCTTCATTTCAAATTTAGAAGCCAACTCCCTCTTACATTTGTGAATGAGATGACATGCACTTGTTAGAAAGAGGTCATCCACATACAACACCAATATGAGAGGCTTGTCATCTTCAACCTTAAAGTAAAGGTTGGGATCGGCTTCACTCCTAGTGAATCCCAACTTCATCAAGTAGTTGTCGATCCTCGCATACCATGCTTGGGGTGCTTGCTTCAGCCCATAGAGAGCC
Source organism: Pinus tabuliformis (assembly GCA_031772625.1). Lineage (NCBI taxonomy): Eukaryota > Viridiplantae > Streptophyta > Pinopsida > Pinales > Pinaceae > Pinus > Pinus tabuliformis. The sequence continues at coordinate 911,071,516 of CM062815.1, read as the reverse complement.
TTCTTCAACCCGTATACATGAGATTTTCGGTCATAAATCTCCAATCCTTTGGGTTGCTCCATGTAGACCTCTTCTTTAATCGAGCCGTGCAAGAATGTGGTCTTGATATCCATCTGATGTAGGTTCCATTCTTATCAAGCATCAAGGGGTTTGATCGAGTGGATGGTCGTATATCTGGAAACAGGTGCAAATATCTCATCATAGTCTATACCTTCCTTCTGGGAGAAACCACGAGCAACAAAATGAGCCTTATACTTTTCCGTACTTCCATCTGCTGCATGCTTTATCTTGTAAAGCCATTTGGAAGTAACAACTGTCTTGTCCTGGGGTCTGGGAACTATTTCCCAGACATCATTCTTCATGATAGAATCATATTCTTCAGTCATAGCATCCTTCCATACTTGATGCTTGACGACATCTGAGAATGATGGAGGCTGATTTTGTATGATCGTGCTCATGATGGTCAGGTATCCCTGATACCTGTTAGGTTTCTTACTTTCATGGAAGGTTCCTCGGGGTGCAGCATGTACTTCAGCATCATCAAGTATCCCCTTAAGCCATGAAGGCCTCTTCCTAGAAGAGGGAGGCTCAGGTGGATAAATAAGATCCATGGGTTCCTCCAAATCAAGCATTGTTACATAATCTACCCATAGAGATAGTTTCCATAATCGTACGATTCTTCCTTTTCGCCACACCATTATGCTCAGGAGTATGTGGTGTAGTAGTCTCCCTCTTAATGCTAGCCTCAGATATGCCTGAGTAAACCAACTGTAATATATCAGAGGTCTTGCTTTGGCTTGAGGGGAATGGTCCCCTTTTGAGCTTTCCTTCATCACATCATGGACATACACCTTCTTTCTCTACTCGGAATTCGGGCATCCCTGTCACCATTTGTCTTACATGGGGTAGAGCTCTATAATGAAGGTGGGCAAACCTCCAATGCCAAAGTTCGGACTGAAGAGATGTGTCATAAGGTATGACACCTAGAGGACTTCCATCGACCTGATATAATGAATCAACACTAAACCCAAAAGTAAAGGCATCTTTAACATTATTTTTCCATATACGTACCTTGCCATTGCTAAAGGTTACCTTGTAGCCTTTGTCTTCCATTACTGAGATGGACACTAGGTTCTTTTTGAGGTCAGGTGCATTTAATACATCCTGGAATTTCTAGCCTTCTTGAATGGTTGTCCTCTTCCTCAATTCCTAGCTCTCCTCTTACCTTTGCTATTGAATTTGTCATTCCTTTGATTTCCATCAGAGGGATTTTGATCATCATCCCTGTGTGAGTCCTTTCTATCAGGGAACTCCCTTGCATAGTGACCTGCTTTATTGCAGATGTACCATCATCATTTTCTTCCAACCTTAGGTCCAGCCTTTCCTGTTGATTTAGTCCCGAAATTATTTATTTTCTTAGCATGAGAAGAAAAGGCAGTAGGAGGACCTTTAGGCATGGGCATTTCTTGCTCTTCTTCCCTTGTTTCTTCTTGAATGCATCTAGCCATTAATTCCTCGAAACCACGAATTACATTATAGTTCAGAAGAGTAGTCTTGAACACGTACCATTCGGATGGTAATCCTCCAAGAGTCATGAGTGCCATTTCCCTATCAGTAATAGCCTCCCCAATAGATAGGAGATTGTTCTTGATTTCGGTTATTCTTAAGAAGTATTCTTTCATACTCTCATCTTTACCCTTCTTGATTTCCTTCAGCTTATTTCTAAGAAACAAAACTTGATTTGCATCATTTACTTTAAATAAACTCACCAGTCTATCGTAGACTTCCTTGGAGGTGTCCAGTTCAGAGATGTAGGCCACCAAGTGCTTGTCGATAGAGTCCTAGATGATCTTCTTTGTTTTGATTTCTCTGTTTTTCCATTTGTTCGAGGCAGCAGTGGATGCATTTGATGGAGGCTCAAAAATATTGCCTCTTACATGGTCCAGCACTCCTGCATCTTCTAGGGTTAGATCGATAGACATTTTCCATCCATGATAGTTATCTTTCTTATGAAGCTTGCCTTCGGTAGAGTGTTGAGGACCCCATAGTTCTTTTAGGATAGCCTTGCCAATCTTCTCTTCGGTGATTTCTCTTGCTCTTTCTCGGGCTTTGTCTTCACCTCAGCTCTGATACCATGTTAAGTTATGGTATGTTCTATGCTTATAACAATTTACTTCCTTTTTTTTCTTATTATATTCCACAAATTAGCAATCACATGTACATAAAGTAAAATGCAGATAGAACATTAAATGATCGACAGAAAACAAGCCAAGACAAGAGACACAAGATGTGGCGGCTAGTGAGGGCAAAACCCCACAATGTGTGGGGAAACCCTTTGATCAAATATTCTTTCATCTTCAATAACTTAGAAGAAAGAAATAGTACAATAAGTCTGATTCATATCAGTAGTAGCAAACCCTAGATCAACAACATCAGCATTAGCGGCTTCATTATCAAACTAGGGCAGACGATATCTCACAAACCAACCGTCGGATTGACTTCATTCCACCACCAAAAGTTGTGGCTTCTAGAGGAGGTTCAGATGAACCTATAGCGCATTTCAGATGAGGAGATCTTCTAGACCACGCAGGTCAATCTTTACTTCTGCAGTTGCAGCTTCAGTTTCAGCAGTTTCCAGCTTCAAACTAGGGCAGTCGATATCTTGCAAATTGTTCATCAGATTGACTTCATTCCACCACCAAACGTTGTGTCTTTCAGAGGAGGTTCAGATGAACCTACAACATAGTTCCATAGAGGAGATCTTCTAGGCCAAGCAGGTCAATATTTACTTCTGTAGTTGTAGCTTCAGTTTCAGCAGTTTCCGGCTTCACATGTGTGAGAGAGAGACCTATTTATGCGCAGTAGAGAAGAGACTCATTTCTGTGCAGTAGAGAGAGAGAGATGTGATGAGATGAGTGAGTCCAAATGAGGAAAATTCCTATTATATTTATACACAACGTTGGTGGGTGAATAGATGTGACTGTTGGGCTTCTGAGCCTACATGATTTGTAGGTTGGCTTGATAATAATTCCATAATCAAAATAAATTCATATCTCCATGAATACTTATCGGAATTGGATGATATTTATATCAATCCTACACTTCTCGATGAGAGGAATTTAAAAATATTATCAGCCATGAATAAGATGACTCACATGAATTTTTGCCCTGGTTGCCAATTTTAACAAATGAGAAAGCACATCATGAATTATGGCTATTGTCAAATTTGCATCATTATGAATATTTGGAGCTATGAAGTACACCCTTGGCAACATTTTTCCATTGAAGACCATACAACCAACCAAGTGATACTGAATAAAATTTTCCTCCTGTAAATTTTTGGGTGTGCGAACAAAATGCAGTAAAAGTGTTTTCTTCTGCTCCATACCATCAATTATCAAACCCAATTATTTATTCAGATTACCATAACACTTCTTTGAATGCTTGTAAAACTTTTTCCTTTCACTTGTTTGTTGTTTGCAATGCTCCTAAAGTTCTTTGACAATTGAATCTACACAACATAAAAGAAATCCATTAAGAAATATCTTTTCATAGTTGATGACTATACAATTTTAAAAGTTAAAGTTATGAATGCTTAACTCTTTCTGACCCTTTGCATTTGTCCTTTTTTTATTTAAGAGAAGGAGATGTACTGCAAATCCCCATCCTTGTCTTCTTAGGGATATGGACATTGTTGAGTTCTTTCTTCCATACCTTCACAAAATATTGATATGTAATAAACTGACCATGTCCCTCAGCACCTTCTGCATATTCTTTGTATAAGTTGTCGATTTATCATCTTGAAAAATTATCTGGAATATGTATTGTCTCTCTATTTGGCATACACTCTCCATGTTTTGAAAAGAAATCTTTCATCCATGACATTGTAGTATTTGATAATGGCCCAAACTGTCGTTTGTGACATACTTCTGAATAAAAATGTGGGATCATTTTCCAAATTTTCTTGAATTCTTGAGAGACGAAAATTCCCCATTGAATGAAACATTTTGAAAAACTTTCTACAGATAAATAAAGACCCAATATGATAATAATAACCTGACAATGTAGATTTCATGCACCCAAATAATATGAATTTTACATGCTTTTATTCATTGACAAATATCTCTTCCTTTTCTCTAATGCAAATTTGAAATCCATATGTTTCAAGCAATATTTTTGGCAACATTCACTTGAAATGAGAGCACTGATATAACTTCTTCTCGTCAGATATTCTATTGTACCCCTTGTATAACTAGAACATCTTGCATTGGTGCAGAAAGGTTTTCTCCTACTCCTCGATACAATATTTCTTGGCAATATCTCCATCATTGGATCATCGTTTGTATAAGAAATTTCATTATCATTAAGAGGAATGTTATCCAAACTATGATCAGTTGTGCTTTTCAAATACTGACTTGGAGGATATTCTTCATCTTCCCCTTCTTTAGTGCTGCTATCATAGTCCTTATAATTTGGACTAAATGGAAAATTTGACTCGATGTTTATTGGATATTCTTCCTCATGTGCATTTTTAGTGCTGCTCTCATAGTCCATAGAATTAGGAATACGTAAAAAATGTGACTGTTTACTTATCGAAAATGCTACATCATGTCCTTTGTCACTGCTACTCTTGTAGTCATTAGGATTAGGACTAAGTTCTTCATCTTGTCCTTCATCACTACTGCTCTCATAGTCCATAGGATTAGGACTAAGAGGACATCGTGACACTCCATTCTTTTGAAAATTTTCATCATGCTCTTCATCACTACTGCTCTCATAGTCCATAGGATTAGGACTAAGTGGACACCATGACACTCCATTCTTTTGAAATTTGTCATCATGCTCTTCATCATTGCTGCTCTCATAGTTGATTGGATTAGGACTAAGAGGACACCGTGACACATTCTTTTGAGATTTTTTATCACGCTCTTCATAATTGTTTCTCTCATAGTTCATAGGATTAGGACTAAGTGGACACTGTGACACTTCATTCTTTTGGAATTCTTCATCATGTTCTTCGTCACTGCTGCTTTCATAGTCGATATGATTAGGACTAAGTGGAAATTGTGACACTCTATTTAGTTCAAATTATTCATCACTTCTCCTCTCATAGTTCATTGGATTAGGACTAAGAGGACACCATGACACTCCATTATTTTGAAATTTTTCATGATGCTCTTCATCACTTCTGCTCTCATAGTCCATAAGATTAGGACTAAGTGGACACCGTGACACTCCATTCTTTTGAAATTCGTCATCATGCTCTTCATCACTGCTGCTCTCATAGTCCATAGGATTAAGACTAAGAGGAAACTGTGACACTCCATTCTTTGGAAATTCATCATCGTGCTCTTCATTACTGTTGCTCTCATAGTCCATAGGATTAGGACTAAGAGGACACTGTGACACTCCATTCTTTTAAAATTTTTCATCATGCTCTTCATCAGTGCTTCTCTCATAGTCCATAGGATTAGGACTAAGTGGACACCGTGACACTCCATTCTTTTGAAATTCATCATCATGCTCTTCATCACTGCTGCTCTCATATTCCATAGGATTAGGACTAAGAGGACACTGTGACACTCTAATCTTTTGAAATTTGTCATCATGATCTTCATCATTGATACTCTCAGGATAGCCCCACCACCCCACTATTGGGCCTCGGGTGGCGAGGCGGGGGAGCTGGCCACCCCGACAACCCGACAGCCCGCGGGCAACCCTGCCGCCCCACCCTGGTGGCCCAACGGTCCGCGGGGTGGCGAGGCCGCCGAGGTTGGATGGGGGGAAGTGGTTGAGTTGCCAGGGTGGGATAAGGGGCCGGACCTAACGACCGGCTCGATTGGCCGACCGATTTTTAGGGTGTGGTGGAAAGGCGATGTATTTTAATTTTTTTATTTTATTTTTTCAAAATTGTTATGGTTTATAAAATTAATTATCATTTATTGTTTTCATTGTTAATTTAAGTTACTATGTTTTTGTCATTTATTAATTTATGTGTGTCTTTTTTTTTTTTTTCAGGAAAATGGTATCAAAGAAGATTTATGTGAATCTTTCTAGACCAAAGACTCTTAAAGGTGGATCTTCAAAAAACATTGGTGAATGAACCCCACCTGTGCTGATGGCTACAGATCTTTCAAGTGCCTCAAATGATAAGAATATGATTTCATACTGGAAGAAATCAAAAGAAGTGAAACTTCCATCAAATGTTTAGTATGTGAAAGAAAGAGAAAGCCAAAATGTGCAGATATATCTATATGTTGATATACCTAATGATAATGAAATTTATGATGTGATGGGAAGAGTCATAGACATGTGTTCGGTACTAGAAATTAAAGTTGTTTACATACTTACAAAACCGCCCAAGTCACATGAAAGGATTAAATACGAGTTATCATATTCATTGTATGACATGAGAGAGGTATCTACAAAGTTGTGTAAACAAATCGTAAATGAGGTGAAACAAAATATCATAAGTATTGTTATTTATATTTTTGTTTTGTGTTCTCGTAACTATATCACTATATTTTTTTAACTTTGTTTTTATTGACATATGATATTTTGTTTGGCAAAATTTTGTTGAAAGTTGTTCAATTAGGTTGGGAGGCATTCATTTCATAGAGCATGATATTATGAAAGTTGTCAACAGTTTCTACTCAGTGTTAGAAGAAGATATGGAAAACAAGAAAAATGTAGTAATTCATGATGCTACAAAACTACATCCAAGGGATCAGAAAAAAAAAAAACATCTAGTGGATAAATCTAGCAAGGGTAGACAAGTTACTTTTGAAGACGAGGAAGTTGAAACTAGTAGTGAAGAATATGTTGCCGTTGCTGAGGATGACACTGGAACTGAGAAGATCTGTAAAAGACCAAAAGTAACAACGACAAAGAATAAATATATTAGAGTTAATGATGAGAATGTTATGAAGAAGAAAAGTAAAGTTGAACATTTTGAAGTCATTACCAACAGTCAAGAACCTAGTGAAACTTCAAAAGAAAGCAGAGAAATCATTACACTAGGAACTAATTTAGAAGATGGCATTATCAAAACAAAACAAAATTCCATTCGACAAAAGTTGACAAAGAGAAACTGAATTGAGGATGGTCTTACATTTCAGCTTAATGTCAGACAAATCTATAAGGAAAGTGAAGGACAAAGTCAATATGAAATCAAAAAGCCACACCATTTGCATGTTCACAACTTGAAGAAATTGATGAGGTACAATCCATGTGCTCATGTGGTTAATTGTGTGCTTCTTGTTGATCTAGTTCAAGTTCCCAACAAAGAAGCATTTGATAAGTCAAAATGTTTTGAATACAATTATTATGTGCTTGGGGGGAACCATTCTATAGAAGCTCAAAGATAATTGATGGAGGAATATTCCAATAACCCACGTTTTGAAACAATGAAATGTATCATTTATGCTCATTTATCATATACATAAGCAAAGTTAGTGGAATGGGATCATAATTCAGATAATGAATATAGGATGTCTATGACTTTCATCCAAAGGGTTATATTTACTCATAGTGAATTTGAAGAAAAAATGTGGTGGGGATAGGATAAATGCTACTGTAGATTTCCGAAAGGAATGTTGTATCGAAATAAGCTATCAAATTGAAGAGAAAATAAATTCCAAAGGCGGCAAAGGCAGAAAATTTAGTGATTTATTCAAAGGTGTTGATAACATTTTCCAGTTGGGATTTAGAACTCGAGAGATATGGGAGTTGATTAATGAGATTTTTAGAATGTGGGAGAACATTGACATTAAAAACCAGAAGGTCAAAAAGTCTAAGCCATTGATATGTAGCAACAGTAAATTAGGTCCTGAAATGAAGTAGCTTCCAGAGGATATGACTATCATACCTTGGAGAGCATTGCAAGGAGTGAAGGATGAAAAACTTGTCAAAGAAATATTATCTCATGTGCGGTCAAGGGAATTATCATTGGAAGAAATGTCTAAGGAATTTCAAAAGTAAGTTTGTTGAATTATTTTTATTTATTTCTAAATTATAATTTTCTTTTAAATATAACATATTGTTCTTGGTAGTATTTGTTATACATATCATTATATTAACTTTTTTTACTTTATCTATGTAGTCACAAAGTTTACATGAAAATTCAAGAAAAAATGGTTAAATTGTTGAATGAAGATAGTTGGGATGATGTTGTACGCAACTATCTAGATTCAAGTTCTACATCAACATTAAAAAAAAATTATCTTGCATTTAAAAAGGTATGTTGATTTATACATTCATTTTTATTCATCTGTATACTATTTTTAATTTATAACTTACACATATATTTGTTTATTTTATAAAGGATGAAGAGGATGAAAATGGAGCACCAGATAGTTTCAGAACCTTTATTGAAAAAATAAAGATTGAAATACTGAAGAAGCAATGTCTTAAGAATGTTGAACTTGATCCAACTCTTACTCATCTCATTTGGAATGGGATAGACACTATTCAATATCAAGTAATACAAGGTGACTATGAAGACGTTGCTAAGCTAATACCTAAAAGGGATTATGCCCTAGTTATTGCAGATATTCCCCATGGTTTCAATATTCCAACATTGATTATGATAGTGACCCTTATACTTATCAAGCTCTTAGTAAAGTGGTTGTGGGATTTCTATAAGTCACGTCATCACCATTATGGAGATTTATGACATTTCATTCAGACACACAATTGGCAATATTATTGTCAAGCTTCAAGGGGAAAACAAATTCAAGAATGTAGCTTACATGGCAAGACGTTTAAAATGTATATTTGGTTAATGCTAAAAAATTCGTTTATGTATAAGTTAATTGAACTTTTACTATTTCATGTTACAGGTAAAAGCCAAATCTTCTTAACCCTGAAGATCAACCATTTATAAATGATTGTGATTTCATCCATATTGATAGTTGGGAAAAATATGATAGCTATATGTCTATGATTTTTAATCGGGTAGATGGAAAGAGTTATATCCAAATACTGACTTATGCTGTTAACATTTATAAAAAACCACAGTTATTGATTAACTATCTTATAGACATATGTTCAAATGAAGAAGATTGGGTTTTGGATTTATTTTTTGGCTCAGGTAAGTCTTATTATATGGAATTGAATTTCAATATGTTATTTATTAATTTATATGTCATTGTACTAATTTACTTCATTATTTCTTTTGTGATTGATAATTAGGTGCAACACTAGCATGTTTCCTTCAAAAAGGAAGAAATTGCATTGCCATTGAAAAGGATCCAATACAATGCATTTTTATTCAACAAAGAATTAATGCTCTTCAATTTATTCCAGATGCAATGCAAGAAATTGGGTTAAAGAAAGGGGACTTTAGTGAATCATGTGTGGAAAAAAAGGCAAAGGAACCCCAACCACTATTACACGGAATGATTGGAAAGGCATACATTGGGAAATTCGCAGACATCAAAGATCCATTAGAGGAGCAAAATGAAGCAAAAAATATTGTGAAAGAAGACAATGATGACACTCTAGAGGACGAAGAGTTTGGATTACGTCACATTGTTGATTAAATTTAAGTTATGCTTGGAAATCAAACTCATTTTTTACAACTATTAATTAGTTATACTTGTAATGTTTTGACTTTGACATTTTATAAGAAGCATAAGCACTCAATTAAGGTTTTTATGCATTCAATATTTATATTATGTGATTTTTGCATTAATTCTTATGTTAATCATTATTTTCTGAAAAAAACAGTGATTATTATTATTTTTTTGTCATGAAATTCATAAAAAAAACTATTATTTAACCATTTTAAGTTAAAATTTTCCCATAAAAATTGTGATTTTGACATGTCATCTCTAGCAAAAAATTACAAAAAATTATCAAAACATGTAGTTTTTTAATTATATTTATGTTAATAATGGTTATTTTTATGTCAATTGTTAAAAATTATTGTTTTTTAGAGACAATTATTTCATGTGGATTGAAATATTAATTAACGATGTATAAATATGTAGAATATCGAAAATTCAAAGTATTGACCTTCTTCTTTAAATATGCAAAACAATAAAAACCTCAATACAAAAAAAAAAATTAAAATAAAAACAAGAAAGTATGAAGAAGAAGACCACTTCAAAAATTATTTAATTTAGAAAATAATTATTTACATTTCATACATTAGAAAATTTAAAGTCAAAAAATAGGTCTTTTAAAAAAGTGCCTGATGCAGAATTACCACTTTTTTAAATCAGCATGAATATCACTACCATTCTAAAATGTAATGTACATAAAAAAAAATAAAGTGCCAAAAACTATGCTTTAAAAAAAACATGTGTGTTCTGCATCACCCCTTTTCAAAATCAGGTCACTTTTTTGCTATCTCTACGAAATAGGTAATAGTTTCAGTTCCTATTTCAAAGTTTACATTGTTTCAAGCCCAAAGGATACAAAGCCTACATGTTGTATTCCCAAATAGACAAACGGTTTATGGTTGATTGTGCTAAGTATTGAGAAATTTATAACATACTCAATGCCCTAGTGTTTGATTAAGGATACAAGGTATGAATTTGTTTTCTTCTTCATGAGCTTAACAATCATATCCAATACCACTTTGTAACCACCCAGCCCCCTACTACCTTTTTAGGGATATGTGTGACAACCCCTTTTCATGTCCCCAAAATTTGTTATGTAATTAAATATTTGTAATTTTGGGTTAGCATAATTTATATTATGTACTAAAATTTACTATCTCAAATACTGTTCTATTTTATTAATGAAAAATATAGAGCTGAAGGAAGGTTGCAACCAATATTGAGATAGTAGGTAGCTGAAAGGAGGCACGAGACTATAAACTATACTGCCCAGGTTGGGGAGCTGCGTGATTGGAAGATGACACGAAGCAAGGACATGTCACTGGGTCTGCAACATTACTCCCTCATCAATAGACTTTGCATGCTTCTTCCAACCATCCTTTCATTTCTAAGTACTCTGAATATTCCTTCAAAGAGTAGAACATATCATATGAAAATCAACTTAATAACAAAAGGAAGCAAAGGAAACACCAAATAAACAAACAAAAACATATAATGGAGAAACTTTCTACAGTAACAAGGCTTATATAAAAGTTCATTAAAGACAAATAAATATTACAAGTTTTGTAGTCAATGGAAGTGGCATAATAAGATGAAGAATTGGAATAAAAAACTTACCAAAGCAGATCCTAAAGTTTAGTCTTAGGAAGAAGTTGAAGAAAAAATCCAATGAATGATTCAATGTCGGCTCTTATAATAATAAATAAAGGGAATCAAATATCAAGTAATTGCTCTCATATAAATCAAGCCCAAAGGATACAAAGCCTACATGTTGTATTCCCAAATAGACACACAGTTTATGGTTTATTGTGCTAAGTATTGAGAAATTTATAACATACTGAGTGCCGTAATCCTTAATTAAGGATAGAAGGTATGAATTTCTTTTCTTCTTGACGAGATTTGTTGGGTTGTGTTATATTCTTTCCACGACTAGCCCACGTAGTTAACCAGGGGGTTAAAAGGGGGGTGGAACCCCCCCTCTGTTATGTCGATTGCGTAGCAGGGGGAGTCACAGGGAGTTTGAGGGGTGCAGGTAACCCCACTCTATGGAGTCCGGGGTAGCGCCCCAGAAAATTTTGGTTTTGGACCCTATGTTAGGTTGGGCAGACCTACCTATAGTTTTGTGCATGATTTTTGCACATGGTTTTGAACGCGATGGTTTTCGGTCCATGGTATTGGATGCTTCGGCATGTATAAATATGTATTGTAACATTGAAAGGAACATAATGAAAAATCAAGCTGGTAACCCCGGTTTTGTGATCCAAGGGAAAATCTCTATGTATATGTGTTTTATGTGTTATGTTCTTGCATTGTTTATTTTCTGTGTTTTAGAATTCATATGCAGGTATTTTATGTACAGGGTTAAAACCTACATTTGGTATTGGAGCAGTTTTGGCTTCAAGTGGATGCCTTTGTTGCTGAGGCGTTTCACTCGAGCTTGTCGTAGACCCTATTGAGTGGGAGATCTACGAGATTGATTCTGGTGGTGAAAGAAGATGGCGAGCAATGGAAAGATAGAGATAAAGAAATTTAATTGTCAGAGTTTTGAGTTGTGGAAACTCAAGATGGAGGATCTGTTGGTGGATAAAGATTAATGGATCGCGGTAGATCCGGGTACTAAACCAACAAGAGTTTCTGATGAAGAATGGAAGAAGTTGGATCGGAAGGCAAAGAGAACAATACGATTGTGTGTCTCAGATTCAGTATTGTTGAATGTATCAGGGGAAGCTATGGCGAAGGCTTTGTGGGACAAGTTAGGCGACTTTGTACCAATCTAAGTCTTTGGTGATTAAATTGTTCCTTTGGAAAAAGTTGTATAACCTGAGGATGAAAGATGGAGACTCGGTGATAGAGCATCTGAACACATTTAATACTGTGGTAAGTCATTTATTATTTGTTGATATTAAATTTTCAGATGAAGATAAGTGCATCAATTTGTTGTGTTCTCTACCAGATTCATGGGATAGTCTGGTTATTGCAATAGGTAGCAATACAACTGCCTTGCAGTTTGATGAAATAGTCTCATTCTTTCTGACGGAGGAGATGGGATAGAAAAATATGGAGAACCGGAATGCTGATGCCTTGTCTATATGAGGACGGTCCCAGAACAGAAACAAAAATAATTCATCGAGTGGGAGATCTAAGTCTAGAGGGAGATCTAAATCTCTAGGAAAACCTATAAAGGTGGTGTACTGGAAATGCGAAAAGGAAGGGCACTACAAAATGGATTGTAAATCTAGAGCTCCTAAGAAAGGGAAGGGATCTGATGATGCTCCTTCTGCAGGGGCGAAAACCACCTCAAATGAAGGTGGGGATGTGTACTTGGCTTCTTCAAGTACACATGTAGATCATGAGGCATGGTTGATTGACTCAGGTGCATCCTTTCACTTCACTCCCCATAGAGAGTGGTTCTATGAGTATGAGAAATACGATGGTGGTGATGTCTTCTTAGGGGATAATAGGAAGGCTAGAATCATTGGTCGCGGAAAAGTAAAGGTGAATTTGCAAGGTGGAAGGGTTAGAACACTTCCAGGTGTTCTACATATTCCTGCATTGGACAAAAATATGATTTCTGTAAGCAAGCTGGATGATGTAGGTGTAAAATCAGTGTCTGAGAAGGATACCTACAAGATTGTTTGGGGAGCACTGGTATTGATGTGGGGAGTTCAGATTGGAACTCTGTACAAGCTGTAAGGTAGCACTGTTGTTTATGGGTGCAACAGTTCTATGGTTCCTGAAAGTGGAGCAGAAAATCTAGTGGTCTATGGAGAGAAGACCACATTGTGGCATCAAAATCTTGGACATATTGGGAGAAGGGTCTTCGAATACTTCATGGTAAAGGTATGGTAGAAGGTATGAGTAACAGCTCTCTGCATTTTGATTTTTGTGAAAATTGTGTATATGAGAAGTAAAATCGGGTGTGTTTCCTCTCTAGTGGTAAGAGGGCGAAACAGATATTAGAGCTTGTGCACAGTGATGTGTTTGTACCTGTGAAGGTTCCATCACTGGGTAAGTGTGTGTACTATGTATCATTTATAGATGACTTCTCAAGGAATACATGGATATATTTCCTTAATAAGAAATATGAAGTCTTTGACAAGTTTAAAGAATTTAAGGCTCTGGTGGAAAACCAGACAGAGAAGAAGATAAAGGTGTTGAGGGCAGATAACGATTGAGAGTTTTACAGTAATGAATTTGAATAATTTTGTAAGAAGTGTGGTATAGCACGACAAAAGACTATTCCATATACACCTGAGCAAAATGGATTTGCAGAAAGAATGAACAAGACGTTGATGGAAAGGGCAAGAAGCATGCTCAGTGGTGCCAGGTTAAGACAGGAATTCTGGGCAGAGGCAGTGGAGACAACATGTTACTTGGTCAATAGATCACCTTCATTAGCGTTGGAGGATAAGACTCCACAATAGGTATGGACTGGTAAGAAACCATCTCTTTCACATCTGAGGGTATTTGGATGTGATGCATATGTACATGTTCCAAAGGAGAAACGAACCAAGTTGGATAGTAGATCTGAAAAGTGCATCTTTATTGGGTATAAGGATGGTTTAAAGGGTTATAAGCTTTGGAACCCAGTAAGAAGGAAGGTTGTGTATAGCCAAGATGTGGTGTTCAGAGAGGTGAAAGATGTTATTAAACATGAAGTCTAACCAAAGGAACCTGAGAAGACAGAGTTGGAGCTAAAGGAGGAAGAATTAGACTCTACAGTTGAGGAGGAATAAGAAGATGAAGAGCCACAAACTCCGAGTGTGAGAAGATCAGTTCGAGAAAGAAGGCAGCCAAAAATATATTGTCCATCTACTTTCTGTTCAAATTTTACTTTATATATTACTGATGATGATCCCAGAATTGTGAAGGAAGCAGTAGATTCAGAGGATGGAAAACTCTTTAAAGAGGCCATGGTTGATGAAATGGCTTCTTTGCACAAAAATTAGGCTTGGGATTTGGTGGAGTTTCCAGCTGGAAGGAAACCCATTGGTAGCAAATGGGTGTTCAAGAAGAAGACAAATGCAGAAGGAAAGGTGGAGAAATACAAATCTCGATTGGTAGTAAAAGGTTATCCCAGGTGCCAGGAATTGATTTTGGTGATATTTTTTCTCCTATTTCCAAGGTAACTTCTATTAGATTACTTTTATCTGTTGCTACTGCTTTTGATTTTGAGGTAGAACAGATGGATGTGAAGACAACATTTCTTCACGGGGATCTAGAAGAGGAGATGTATATGAAGCAACCTAAAGGCTTTGCAATGAAGGGTAAGAATGACCTGGTACGCAAGTTAAAGAAGTCTTTGTATGAGTTAAAATAGTCACCAAGGATGTGGTATCAGAAATTTGATACATTTATACGGGGACTTGGCTTCACCAGAAGCAAAGAAGATCATTGTGTATATTTTAAATTAATTGGTGACCGTGTTATTTATCTAGTCTTGTATGTGGATGATATGTTGCTAGTTGGAAATGACAAAGAAATTATCCATGATTTGAGGACTCAATTGTCCTCCAAATTCGACATGAAAGATATTGGTGCTGCAAACTATATTTTGGGCATGGAAATTAAAAGAGATCGGGCAAAGATGAAGCTCTGATTAAACCAGAGGAAGTATGTTGAGACAATACTACAAAGGTTTAATATGTAGGATAGTAAATCGGTGAAGGTTCCTAATCCTGTAGGTGTAAAGTTATCTACTAAACAGTGTCCCAAGACACAATAAGAGGAAGATGATATGTACCATGTTCCATATGCAAGTGTAGTTGGTAACCTGATGTATGCGATGGTCTGTACTAGACCAAACATTGCACATGCAGTGGGAGTATTGAGCAGGTTTATGTCAAAACCAGGGAAGGAGCATTGGAAAGCAGTGAAGTGGGATTTCAAGTATTTGCGTGGCACTAGTGATTATGGTTTGTGCTACCAAGGAAGACTAGGATTGGATAGAGTTTTGGATATCCGTGGCTTTGTTGATGTGGACTGGGCTAGAGATATGTATCAGAGAAGATCTGTTGTAACATGTATTGTAACATTGAAAGCAACATAATGAAAAATCAAGCTGGTAGTCTCAATTTTGGGATCCAGGGGAAAATCTTTGTGTATATGTGTTTTATTTGTTATGCTCTCACATTGTTTATTTTCTATGTTTTAGAATTCGTATGCAGGTAGTTTTTGTACAAGGTTAAAACCTACAAGCTTAACAATGATATCTAATACCACTTTCTAACACACCCAACCCCGTACTACCTTTTTAGGCATATGTGTGACAACCCCTTTTCATTTCCCCAAAATTTGTTATGTAATTAAATATTTGTAATTTTGGGCTACCATCATTTATATTATGTACTAAAATTTATTATCTCAAATATTGTTCTATTTTATTAAAAAAAAATATAGAGCTGAAGGAAGGGAGCAACCAAAAATTGACTTATCTCATAATTACTCCCCCATGAATAGAATATGCATGCTTCTTCCTGTTGGAAATAATACTGAGAGGGGGGGGGGGGTGGTGAATCAGTATTATTGAGTCAATTATTTTTCATTTCATACAACGATTTGTATACGCTACTTCAGTTAGATAAAACAATGTATATACGCAACTTCAGTTAATTAAACTCGTGTATAACTTGAAAACTTATAATTTAGTTTATTCTTCAGATGTTGATCATTAATCTGTGTGTCAGTATAGTAACCAGGAATAGAAAAATAGAGCAAACAGTCACACACAAGAACACAAGATATAAGGTGGAAACCCAATGTGGGTGAAAACCACCTGCTGCAATTCGTCTCTATATTCTTTCAATTAGAAACTTATTTTTACAATGTTTCTGTACTGGTGTAGTCTTATACCAGTACGCAGGCTTCTACCTATAGAAGGCTACAACATTCTCTCATTCTCCAGCTTCTCCTACAACCCCCTTATCTCTTGTACTAGCTGAGATACTAGTACGTAGGTGCTGACCTACAGAAGGCTACAACCTTCTCTTCTCTTCCAGGGACCATGTTTCATAAATTTTCAGACTGGTTCCATGAATAAAATCAATCAAACATCAAGTATATCTGCATCAATCAATCTCCTTTGTACAACCCAATACTGAATCAAACAATCACTTCTTTGAATGCTGTACAGTAACAATAACCAGAAACCAATCCTAAACCCAGAACACTGCAGTAATAAATAGAAGCAGCTAAAACATATTTCATGAGACGTACACTACTTCAAAATGTAGAAACCTGCATACATATGCAACTGTATTAAGGCCAACTAGCATATACGCTATGTTCACTTCCTGAACCGGCAAGTATACGCGCCTCTGATGTGCTGAAACTGTGTACAGATCTATAAAAGATAATTTACCCTTTTCACTTAACCAGACATCAATTTTACCCAGATTATCAGATTTATAGATCTAATCATGCACCAATTATAACAAATCAAAAATCACACAATGATACTACTATTCAAGCCTTAAGATCTTGACCCATCAATAGAACTTATCCATCTTTTAGCGCTCAGGTTCCTCCTTGGTTCAGATCCAGCAATGCACCATAACCCAATTCTAGATCTTGCTCTTCATAAGATATTCAATACTTCAGTTCATGCCTTTGCCTAATGATCTCCTTCCCCTTTTATAATCTTAGGCCTTACTCAATACCATGATCCAAAACCATTTAGAACCAATACTAGGGACCCAATACCTGGGTTCAACACTTCGGAAACCATAGGCCCAAATACCAAGGACTAAATACCATGGACCAAAAATAAATTTTCCCACATGTACATGCTTTTATTTCTATGAAAGTGTGTGCATACACATACACGACTTTTGATCGGTAATCCCATGTGTATACGCGACTTTGTTAAGAGGAACTTGTGTATATCTCTTTTTCTTTCATTCTGAGAACCGGAACTGTGATATGCCATTTGAGTGAATTGCCATCAAGGACAACACCTGTGTCATAATGCCAACAATCTCCCCCTTTGGACTTGATGGCAACCCCAAGTCACTCAAAGTCATTCTCCCCTTTAACATCAAGGGCAAAGGATTATGCTCCCCTTGAGTACATGCTGAATTCTCTGCTCTATTGTGCTATCCAAGCTCCCCTTGACTGTAGGCAAGGTCTACAAGCAGAAACATGACTCTATACTTCATAAGCGACCTTCTTGTCACCAAAGACTCATACATACATCCATCTCCCAACCAAGTGGGGATATACCAATATTGACTCATCCACCCAACCAAGTGGGGATACACCAAAAATTTACACATGAGAAAACAAGAACATTACATCATCCATCCCAGGCATAGTGGGGAAACCAAGATAGGCCGTTACCTGACCTTGACAAGAAAAGAAATGCATGACATAGAGACGAAATATCTAGAGCAAGACTATGATAGTTATCAACAACTATCATCAGCAGCATCTGTCAATCATCATTTAAACCAGCAACCATGTTCTCCCTCTGCACCTGTTCCACCTAAAGCCAAAACAACTGTGAAATTGAACCAAGATCTTCTAAGATAATTCCAACAATGCATTATTAGAAGAATATATGCTCCCCCTGAACCTGTGCCAGATAGCTCTGTCAAACCCATATCAGACTCTTTTCATCATGAGCCTAGCCCATTGTTTGTCTTCAAACCAACATATACGCAACTAAATCCATAGAAACAGGCATATGTACGCGGATTCTCCACATGAAACTCACATACAACCATTAATCTCTGAAACAGACAAGTTTCAAGAGCAAGATGATGCATCAACTACTTCCAGCTTTTGTTTGAGCTATTCAAATGTCTCCCTGGGTGGTGGTTTGGTGAGTATATCAGCAACTTGTTCCTTGGAGGGAACATACTCTAATTTGACCTTTTGTTCAATCACTTGTTCCTGAAGAAAATGATATTTAATAGGTACGTTCTTGGTCTTTGAATGCATGACTGGATTCTTTGAAATATTGATTGCACTTGTATTATCACAAAAAATGGAGATAGGTGGAGTACAAGTGATTTGAATGTCTTGCAATGTTTTCATCATCAAAAGGAGTTGTGTGCAGCAAGATACAGCAGCTACATATTCTGCTTCAACTATAGATAATGCAATTGAACTTTGTTTCTTTCCGAACCAAGATACTAATCTAGGACCCATGAGGAATGCACCACCACCAGTGCTTTTTATGTCATCGACGCTTCTTGCCCAATCTACATCTGTATATGCATGAAGTGTGAGATCTGTACCTCTAGGATACCATAGGCCATAGTTTTGAGTTCCTTCAAGATACTTGAAAATTCTCTTAACTGCTTGAAGATGAGTTTCCTTTGGATGTTCCTGAAACCTTCCAACTATTCCCACTACATGCATAATGTCTAGTCTGGAACCTGTTAGATAGAGCATACTACCAATCATGGATCTATAGGTTGGTTGATGTACTACTGCTGATTCATCATTTATGCTGAGGCTGCATCCTGTTACCATAGGGGTACATACCGGTTTCGAATCCTCCATCCCATATTTCTTCAAGATCTGCTTGAGATACTTGGTTTGTGATAGATAAATACCGTCTTTGTTTTCTTGGACTTGTAAACCAAGAAAATATGTGAGCTCACCAAGCAGTGACATTTCAAATTCTTTTTGCATCACCAAGGCAAAGTTTTGACTCATGTCTTCTTCATTGCTACCAAAGATGATATCATAAACATACATAACAAGTATTAGCAACTTATCATTGTCAATTTTTATATATAGATTGTTATCTGTTGATCCTTTTGTAAAACCTTGTTGATGGAGGTACATATCCAAACGATAATAACAAGCCCTTGGAGCCTGTTTAAGGCCATAGAGAGCCTTTTTGAGTCTGCATACAATTTTTGGATCATTTCCAAGGGTAAACCCATCTGGTTGCTCAATATACACTTCTTCATCCAAGTCTCCATTCAGAAAGGCCGATTTCACATCCATTTGAAATACTTTGAACTTCTGAAATCTAGAAAGAGCAAGGAACATTCTTATGGCCTCAAGTCTAGCAACTTGTGCAAAAGTTTCTTCAAATTCTATACCTTCTTGTTGAGCATATCCTTTACAAACAAGTCTGGCCTTGCTTCTAATAACATCTCCATTTTCATTCAGCTTGTTTTTGAATATCCATTTTATCCCTATGACATTCTTATCGTTTGGTCTAGGAACCAACTCCCAAGTGTTATTCTTTTCAATCTGCTCCAGTTCTTCATTCATGGCCTTGACCCAGCATTCATCTTTGCATGCTTCACTTACATTTTATGGTTCAATGGAGGACAACAATGCTAGATGGCTTGAAGCTTCTGAAATAGTTCTTATTGTTTGTACACCTGCCTCTTTCTACCCCAAAATTTGAGTTTCTGGATGATTCTTCTAAACGTACCTAGATGGAGTCTTTTCTTCTATCCTTATTTGTTCTTCTGGTGCCTCATGAGTTTCTTCTTCATCATAAGTCTGATTTGATGTTGAAGGATAGTCCTCATCATCCTCGAAATCTTCTGATTTTACTTGCCTATGAATGTTTCCTTCTTCATCAACCACTACATCAATACTTTCAACAATTTTTTCAAGTCTTTTATTGTAACACTTATATCCTTTGCTGTGGGGAGAGTAACCAAGGAGAATGGCTTCATCTACTCTAGGTTCAAACTTGCCAAGGTTTTCATCAGTTCTTTTGATGTAGGATTTGCTTCCAAAAACTTTGAAGTATTTTACTGTGGAAGTCTTACCATACCAAAGTTCATGAGGAGTTTGAGTGTTGTTTACCCGGATGTTTGTCTTGTTGAGAATAGTAACTGTAGCAAATGTAGCTTCACCCCAGAAGGTTGCGGGAGTTCGAGACTCATCAAGCATAGCATGAGCCATTTGTTGAACCATTCAGTTCATCCTTTCCACTACTCCATTTTTCTGAGGAGTCCTTGCAGTAGAGAATTCCATTCTTATTCCATGTTCTTCACAAAAATTGAAAAATTCATCCGAGGTAAATTCCCCTCCTCAATCACACCTGAGGCATTTGATTCTGCGATCTGATTCGTTTTCAACCAAGGCTTTGAATGCTTTGAACTTTTCAAAAGCTTCATCTTTATGCTTTAGAAGTCCTATCCAACACATCCTGGAAAAGTCATCAATGAACAATATAAAGTATTCTTCTCCTCGAGGTGACCTTTTCCTAGATGGACCACATACATCAGTATGGACAAGTTCAAGTGGCCTGCTAGCTGATCCTTCCTTCTTAGGAAAATTAGTTCTGGTTTGCTTACCAAAATGACATGATTTGCATATTGTATTGTATGGAATTCTGATATCAGGGAGATCATGAACTGCTTGATATTTGCATGCTTTCCTTATCTGAGAGAAACTTAGATGCCCCAATCTTCTGTGCCATAGCCAGTGTTCATCATTCTTGCTTAGATAGCATTGTTGTTGTCCTCCCTTGAGTATGTATAAATTATTTGGAGTTCTTATGCCTTTGATCACTGTTTCTCCTGTATCAAGCTCACAAACAATACACGCATTTGATCGAAATATTACTTCATTTCCTTGATCACACATTTGACTGACACTCAATAGATTATGCTTTAAGCCATCAACATACATAACATTTCCAGCTTTGACCTTTTCTTTCAAAAGAACAGAACCTTTAACTTTTATGAGTGCGGGGGTGTCATTTCCAAATGAGACCTTCCTTTCCTTTTCTAAGGCACAATATGACTGAATTTTTTCTTTATCACATGTCATATGTTTCGAGCATCCACTATCGATGTACCACTGATTTTCCTATCCTTCCGCATATAAGGCTATCCCACATCTTTCTGGTTGCGGTTCTTTCTTTCTCCATGTTTTGGGACTCAATGAAGCTTGCTCCTTTTGAGTTGTTTGCCGAAACCTACTCCTGCCTTCAGAATTTTCATGACCGAAGTTATTACAAATAGAACATTCTATTTCATTCTCAAGAGTAGAAACGTTATTGCAGGTCCTTTTCATGATCCTAGTCATACTTCTTTGTTTTTGAGCTTCTCTTGTCATGATGGTCTTGTAGGAAACACATTGAGTAGTTTTATGTCCAAAGTTATGACAAGAGAAACATTGGCCATTGAATAAATTCCTGCGATTATCAAACCTACCGACCAAATGATTGTAGTTTCCATTGACATCCATTCTTGAGGAAAATTGAGAATGATTTACCTGTGGTTGATTGTAGCTTCTGTTCATCCTTGAAGTAGATTGCCCCTGATTTACTTGGTGATGTCTATTCATTATGGAAGTAAATTGTCCCTGATTTACCTGGTGATCTGCATTCTGCTTTTGCTGTCGATTGTCAGCCTGTTCACTTCTCCTTGCTGCATCAAGATAAGTTTTGGAGGTGGATGGCTTCTATGCTTGAGATGCTTCTTTAGTATATCCAAGACCTGTCTTGATTAGAGGAGAATGATGCACTTTGATAATCTCATCTAAAGTTTTAGATCCTTTAGAGAATCTAAGATTAAGAGCTTTTGATTTCTCAATATCTTTTCTAAGTCCCAGAATTTCACATTCTAACTTCTCATTGTGTTTTTCCCTTTCAGCAAGTTGGAATGTCAGAGTATCTATAATCATATTCTTTTCTTCTAAAAAAATTTTAAGTTTATAAATTTCTTCATAAAGACCTTCTTCATCTATAGCATCCAAGAAATCATCATCTTCAAAAGCCATCAAAAGTCTATAATCTTTACATTGTTCATCTTCATCACTATTTGAAAATCCATCACTATCTTCATGTGTATAATAGCTCTTCTTACTTACATTCTGTTTTCTGTTCCATCTAACTGGTTCCTTACCTTTGTCAAGATTATCTTTATGAAGACACTTGGCAGCATAGTGACCGACTCTTCCACAAGTAAAACATTTGAAATGTAGCTTACCTCTAAATCTTCCAGAACCCCGTTGAAGGTTCTTCACAAAGTTTGATTCTTCCTCTCCTTCTGACATATGTCTAGACTCATTGTAATCTCATTTTCTTGAGGCTTTGAATGCGGCTTCTCTCCTATCTAATGGTCCTCCTTTGCTCATTTCGAAAGCAGTTAGGATTTCGTGCAGCTGTGACATGGTAATGCTTTGTAGATTCTGTTTTTCTTCTATGGCAGAAACTTTTGATTCAAACTTAGAAGACAAAGATCTTAGAACCTTTTCAACCAAAACAAATTCTTTTATTTCTTCACCCAAGATTTTCATACAATTAACAATCTCATCTATACGTAGAAAATAGTTAGCCACACTTTCATCATTGTGCATTCTGAGATTTTCATAATGAATTATGAGAGTTTGTAGTTTTGCTCATTTTATGTGATCATATCCTTCATAGCTCAGAATGATCTTGTCCCATATTTCTTTTGCGGTTTTGAGCTGCATAACTTTCACAAATTCTGAATGAGATAGACTCCCTAATAGAGTATTGATAGCCTTCGCATTTGTTTCATACTGCTTCTTACCAACTGTATCTGTAGGAGTTGTTGATGGAAATGTGTATCCTATTTCCACAATATCCCAGACGTTTATACTAGGAGATTGAAGATAGGTTGTGATTCTTACCTTCCAATAGATGAAGTTGCTCCCATCAAAAATTGGTGGCCTGATCGATGCCTCTTTTTCGTAGTTGCTCATGATGATAGATCTTCCTTCAAGCGATCAAGCTTCTTCTGAAGGACCTGCTCTGATACCAATTGTTGGAAATAATACTGAGGGGGGGTGAATTAGTATTATCAATTCAATTATTTTTCATTTCATACAACGATTTGTATACGCTACTTTAGTTAGATAAAACAGCGTATATACGCAACTTCAGTTAATTAAACTCGTGTATAACTTGCAAACTTATAATCTAGTTTATTCTTCAGATATTGATCATTAATCTGTGTGTCAGAACAATAACCAGGGATAGAAAAATAGAGCAGACAGTCACACACATGAACACAAGATATAAGGTGGAAACCCAATGTGGGTGAAAGCCACCTGCTGCAATTTCTCTCTATCTTCTTTCAATTAGAAACTTCTTTTTACAATGTTTCTCGACTGGTGTAGTCTTATACCAGTATGCAGGCTTCTACCTGCAGAAGGCTACAACCTTCTATCATTCTCCATCTTCTCCTGGAAGTGAGGTAATACCCCCTTAGCTCTTGTACTAGCTAAGATACTAGTACGTAGGTGCTGACCTACAGAAGGCTACAACCTTCTCTTCTCTTCTAGGGACCATGTTTCATAAATTTTCAGACTGGATCCATGAATAACATCAATCAAACATCAAGTATATCTGCATCAATCAATCTCCTTTGTACAACCTAATACTGAATCAAACAATCACTTCTTTGAATGCTATACAATAACAATAACTAGAAACCAATCCTGAACCCAAAACACTGCAATAATAAATAGAAGTAGCTAAAACATATTTCATGAGACGTACTCTACTTCAAAATGTAGAAACCTACATACATACACAACTGTATTAAGGCCAGCCAACGTATACACTATGTTCACTTCCTGAACCGGTGTGTATACACGCCTCTGATGTGCTGAACCTGCGTACAGATGTATAAAAGATAATTTACCCTTTTCACTTAATCAAACATCAGTTTTACCCAGATTGTTATATTTTATAGATCTAATCATGCGCCAATTATAACAGATCAAAAATCACACAATGATACTACTGTTCAAGCCTTAAGATCTTGACCCATCAATAGAACTTATCCATTTTTAGAGCTTAGGTTCCTCCTTGGTTTAGATCCAGCAATGCACCATAACCCAATTCCAGATCTTTCTCTTCATAAGATATTCAATACTTCAGTTCATGTCTTTGCCTAATGATCTCCTTCCCCTTTTATAGTCTTATGCCTTACTCAATACCATGATCCAAAACCATTTAGAACCAATACTAGGGACCCAATACCTAGGTTCAACACTTCGAAAACCATAGGTCCAAATACCAAGGACTAAATACCATGGACCAAAAATAAGTTTTCCCACATGTACGCGCTTTACGTCTATGAAAGTGCATGCATATGCATACGCGACTTTTGATCGGTAATCCCACATGTATACGCGACTTTGTTAAGAGGAACCTATGTATATCTCTTTTTCTTTCATTCTGAGAACCTGAACTGTGATCTGCCATTTGAGTGAGTTGCCATCAAGGACAACACCTGTGTCATAGTGCCAAACCTATGTCATAATGCCAACACTTGCAACTACCCTTTCATTTCTAAGTACTCCAAATATTCCTTCAAAGAGTAGAACATATCATATGAAAATCAACTTAACAACAAAAGGAAGTAAAGGAAACACCAAATAAACAAACAACAACAACATATAATGGAGAAAATTTCTAAATTAACAAAGCTTATATAAAAGTTTATTAAAGACAAATAAATATTACAAGTTTTGTAGTCAATGGAAGTGGCATAATAAGATGAAGAATTGGAATAAAAACTTGCCAAAGCAGATCCTGAAGTTGAGTCTCAAGAAGAAGTTGAAGAAAAAATCCAATGAATGATCCAATGTGGGATCTTATACTAATAAATAAAGGGAATCAAATATCAAGTAATTGTTCTCATATAAATCAAGCCCAAAGGATACAAAGCCTACACATTGTATTCCCAAATAGACACATGGTTTATGGTTTATTGTGCTAAGTATTGAGAAATTTATGACATACTCAGTGCCCTAATGCTTGATTAAGGATACAAGGTATGAATTTCTTTTCTTCTTCATGAACTTAACAATCATATCTAATACCACTTTGTAACACACCCAACCCCCTACTACCTTATTAGGGATATGTGTGACAGCCCCTTTTCATTTCCCCAAAATTTGTTATGTAATTAAATACTTGTAATTTTGGGTTACCATAATTTATATTATGTACTAAAATTTACTATCTCAAATATTGTTCTATTTTATTAATAAAAAATATAGAGTTGAAGGAAGGGAGCAACCAATAGATCATGATGTGATTGGGGGGTTGGGGGAGGAACTTGACTAGGGAGGAAAATATGCAAGGGGGGGAGCGGGTGGGATCAATCCCAACCTTTCTTGAATAAACATTATTTTACTTTGACGTGATGGTTGGTATTCCCAAGAAGCTTTTAGCAAAAGATTGGGAATATGAAGGATTAATGTTTGATTATAAAAATAATGAGAAACCATCAAGGGGGTTTTGTTCTTATGTTCTCCTTAACTTCTCTCTCATACTATATCACTCAAAAAAATTTTGGAAAGAGAAATGGTGGCAAGACCTAGAAATGTTTAGACCTTGTGACTAGTTAAGAGCTATGAGTGAGAGTCTATGTGACATAGATTGAGTTTTTCCTCCGTTTGAAGGAGAGTGTCCTTCACTTTTTGTGTTAAATATGGTTTTAAATTGTGTGATAGATCCCTGAGTTTATTTTTTCCTCAAAGCATAAATATTTGTAATGGGTGTGGCGAGTTGTGAGAAAACTTGCAACAAAATTGAGCCTTTGTTGGGGTGGAACATGGCTCACCCTACTTCAGTTTCCAATATTTTTCTTGATGCAACACATATACTAGTTTTTCTTTGTGCTATTGGTATTTATTGCATGAATGATATAGTGATATGCAAGAATCATTCCCTTTTTTATATTATTTTGTTTATGATCATTGTATTGGTTATGATAGTAAATTCTAGACTAATGGGTTTGGATTCACTTGGATGTCGGATTTAAACGAATTGGGATGCACGGGAATGCATGATAATTATGGGTAATTTCTTTATCTTCCTGTTAGTTGCATAACTTCATTGTTAATTACATGATTTCCCTATTAATTTCATCTTGAATATTCTTTAGTTTCCTTTGTAAGCTATAATTTATTTCATGAAATTTAGTCATGGAAGCCCAAAATGTGATTTAAAAGGTAAATAGGTCATCTTGGATTTTTCTCTATAAGTTTACTTTTGGGAGATTCTAGAGGTTGAAACTTGGAATGTACAAGATGCTTTGATGGCGACCGGGTATCCTATTCATGAGTACTTGTATCATGTATATGGGGTCCTCATAACATGTCCACATAGGATACATAACATGTAGATTATATGGGTTTCATTATAGATGAGACCATCTAGGTCCAATTTTGAACCATGTTTCATCTAGTCTTTTATGTTTCTTGATTAAAGAATGTAATCAATGATAAAATCCCAATCCAAAATACTTGACTAGAGAATAATGAAGAAGGGAAAATCACAATTGGACCTTAAAAAATCTTGGAAGCAAGGATTAAGTAGCAAGAAATTGAGCAATTATTGTGTACCTCAGCAAATGGAAGAGCTTACTAGTGGAAGAGGGAACATCAGAAGACAAGTTGTTCATGTGGAAACTCCTGCATTTAGGAAACTGATGACGACAACATTCGTTTGTATGGGAAGGGTATTTTAATCCCTAGACAAGACCTATGTTAACTCTAAATCCCCTTATTAAGCCCTACATATTGTGTTATTACATTTATATTGTTATATTATTGTGTTGATTAAAACCTTTCATTGTACCTTTTCATTATAATTGTAACGCTCTAATTTGTTGAATAATCTTGGTGGTCCCTCTATTGGTACATTCTTATGTCAAGGATCTATTGTCAACATTTTTTTCACTTTATTTCACTTTTTCTATGATCACACATTTCTACAACAAATTTATTTATTAGTCTATAGCCTACTAGCACTGCAGAAAAAACCACCATTTCAAGTCTCAATGACTCAGGCCCTATCTCTAACATCAACTGTAAACCCATAAAGAGGTCATGAAAGAATTACATGAATGAGAAATATAGGAAAGAACCCAAATATCCCTATATAGTAATAAATTATCCTTCAATGAGTTAGTTATAAGTCTCACTTGGGGATTAATAGATTGCTTAGCGCATTGGTGGACACAAATTCCACAGGCACATATAGATAATATACTGAAGGAAGGTGCAAGATTCAGAGACCACTACCACTAACAAATCTAGTCAAGGATACCAATACATAATTCTATGGTGATATAAAATTGGTTAAAAACCAATATGTTGATATATCTATCTTCCAAATATTATGTGATCTTTATTTAAGTCATGAATACAAATGCATGATGCAAGAATTGTTATATGGATCTATATATGGAGAAAATCATTTATTTAAATGATACCATGTTGCATCATGACTAGGAATCATGCTTGAACTTGTAAGGAAAATATTTGAAGAGAAAGGGAATTTTTTTGAATATTACTCTCTTGTAGGTATACATCAAACAATAGAAAATACTCTGTTGGTGTTGAGATGAGGTCCTCTGGGTTAGTTTTGGGGTTAAGATAACCCAAGCTTTGATGTATTTTTGTAAATTAATGTAAAGTCTCGCGATTTGTGGATGCGGAGTGCGTAGATGATTAGAATTCAAAGCGGTTTTAGCCCCTTGTTTATGTAAAATTTGAGTTGGCATTGAGACCCACCCATGGTCCACGGACCATGGGATTGTATGTGAAAGGCTATAAATAGGTGTGTCTTACAGAGTCTAAGGTAGGTTAGAATATATATTGGATTTAATGGGTCAATAGAGGAGAAGTGTTAGCACAGAGAAGCAGTTTAGATAGGAGAATAAAGGCTCTACAACTGAGTGCACAGAGGCCTAGATAGAGTCTATAGCTGAGTTCACGGACCCCGACAGCTGAGTGCGCAAGGTAGTTTTGAGTCTGTAAAGCTAAATTTAAGATAAATAAAGAAAGTTACCAAATAAATATTGTGTATCTATTTATCTTTGTTTACATATGTTTACGACATATGTTGTGGATGAATAATGTGCTTATGAAATATTGATCTAATGATGTGTGATTCTCTTGAATAAGTATTAATAGATGTGCACAATGCATGTTAAGTACTTTCATGAAGAATGTGATGAATTATGTTATGTTTACTAATTAACTTAAGTATAACTACGTGAACACTAATCTAGGATTGTTCTCTAATGCATGTAAGTGGATAACTCAACTGTTAAGGGTCCACAAAGACTGATCATAGACCTTTGCAAAGGTATGAAGGTTGTTTCAGTAGAGTTACAGTACCAAGCCCTAAGGGCTTATCGATCTGCACGAAGGCAGGTCTAAGGCACTAAAATACATTACACTAGTCTCTGGATGCAGAAACTTGGATCTTACTTCATCCCCATACTACTTCGGGTGAGACTACAGCCAACGCTATGCGAGTTGTTGTTGAAAGGGCCACTAGTGTAGGGATTTGTTAGTTGGCGCAACTAACTTTGAACCTGGGTCAGGACCCCCTAAGCCAAAAAATGGTTTCCTTGTCGGGACTAGGATGTACTTGAAGGAGATGTGTGATGACATCACTAGAATCTCAGCAAGAAAGAAATTGAAAAGTGGATGGATAGAAAAATTGACGAGTTCGTGGCGTAGGAACACAGGAATTTGTGCATGTCAAAGGAGTAGTGGTTGGATAGGTATTTGTGTACAGAGATACATGAAATTTTCTTCTGCACCTTATCGATCAAATTATATGAGTGGTTAGCTAAGTTGGCAGACATTCAAGGGAGGTGGAAGCTTGACAATCCAATAGTGTGGACTCCAAAACTGCTACGATGATTAGAAGCCTCTGAAGACAAGATTGCGTGGGCTATCAATCAGTGGTTCGATCAAATTAAAGGAGGATTTATTATATAACTCACAGTTGATACCTCACCCAGCTACATCGAAGTAGAGTGGTGATTTTTCAAGGGACTACGAGGTAAGTATTTAAGATCTTTGAATACCTGGATTAAAATGTTGTTATGTGAAAAATGGTTTATGTCATTTCCTTGATGTTAGGAGCTACGCGAAGTGGAAAATTCTATAGAGATAGAGAGAGATCAGGTCATGAATATAGCCCATTGATTGGACCTCCGTCGAGTAAAGACGAAGGAGCAGTACAGGCCTAACCGCAGAGTGTTGTCCAGTTGATAACACATGGTTTTCCATGGACACATCATCCATCTACTCCACCTCCACTGCATACACCCTTGCCTACACCTCTACCATCACCACCACCATTCAACATGTCAAACACTATGAAGCTACCAATTTTCAAAGGCATAGGGAGTGAAGATACAACACAGTTCTAGTTTGTTGCGAATGCTGTTTGGACAGTGTAGCAAATTACTGATGAAAATATAAAGAAGGCACAATTGGTTACCACTCTACAGGATCATGTGCTGAATTGATATATTAAGTATTATTCTAATAATCCTTTGGGATCGATGGTAGAGACTAAGGCTGCTATAAACAAGGAGTTTAGTAAGCCTAAGTTTGATTCACAGTCAGTATTCAGCTTTAAGGAAATCATGATGAGGTTGATGAGATACCTTGGGAATTATATTAAAGGTTGAAATGTGTAATTCGAGAAGCTAACATGCACCTCACAGATGGTAAGCATCGCGAGTGGTTCATAGCTTCACTTTTGCCCCACTTGAGGATTTCTTTGTCGCAACAAAAGATAGGAACTCAGGTAAAGGCCCTGGAAATCATGATGAGTTTGCATGCCACACCCATTTAGGACACAACCTTGGCAGTACAGTAGATTCACTCCCAGTTACAAAGCCTCTACTTGGAATTGCAGAGCTTAAATGAAGACAAGGAGACTATACTAGAAGTGCACACAGAATTTTGGTGTCTGAAGTGTAAGGGCCAATGATACGATAAAGAACATTGTCCCGTATTCATGAATTATATTACAGGAGGGGGACCAATTCCCCTAAGGCCAGAAGCTTCAGCCGAACCGAGCATGGGGATTGCACTATGGTGTGTTATTTTTTATGTTGTTGGAAAATATGCGACGGATAACTATCATTTGCTTCAAAATTCATCCTGACACCTCAATAGTTATTCTGTAACTTCTACAAATTAGTAGGCCATGATGAGTGCCATTGCCACAATTATGAGCTGATGACAGAAAGAACACCTATGTACTAGATGTAGGTAGAAACTCAACCTCCAAATCAGGGTGTTGCATGGAGATTATCAGGGAAGAGGATAAGGCCAAGGGGGAGGAGGGACCAATAGAGGTCATCGTTAGCTCATCTTCTATAAGTGTAGAACATCAGGGCACTATGTGTGATACAATTAGAATCAGATGCGCCCATCATGTCAATACGGCAGCTAGTTTGACCACACAATAGAGGAATGCCTGGTGTTGATAACCAAAATCTAGGAAAAGAAGGCGCATCCTCAGCAGCCTATGCAGAACTTATAGATGATGAGAGTTGAGCTCTACGATGAATATCACAACTTGAAAATAGTGTTGAGAAGTGGAATAATGACTGGTGATGATAAGGGTAAACAACATGAGGAGGATGGATGGGTCTGCAAGGCCCCAGAGAAGGAATTGGGTTTTGATCTGGTGTGTGCTAAGGAAACATTTATGGAGGCTATGTTGCACTAAAAATTGTCACCTTAACATTCTACATTCTGTGTGAGTCCATTACCACTCATACTTACCTCCTTTGCGAGTCTAAAGCCTCAATTCTCCATATCAAGCCTTGAAATTAAGAGAAAAGCCCTAAAAGTCTTTAAAACTTTGGTTCCGAACTTTCTCTTAGTCTTACCTGTGGTGCCGCACCTAATGGTCATGTCCCCTGTGCATCTGATCGCTCTATCCTTATGTTATGGGTATAGACCCCTGTAAAAGTTAAAAAGGCGCAAGTACATTCTAAAAAACTCACTTTTAGTCATTTCTAGAAGCTTTTGGAAGGAATCTTGAGGTGGCAAGTTCACTCTCTTAAAGTTCATGCACTCCATACCTTAAGGAGCTAACCCCTTGATGTGAGGAGCTTATCCCTTTGAAGGAGGATTCTATCCCTTCATAGATGGACCTAAAACCTCCTCCTTTACACTATAAAATGAAGCATTGGGCTGGTTACTTGGGAGGTTGAAAGATGAATATTTTTGAGGCGAAATGCCGCTGGAACTTAGTCTTCTTAGTTGAGATTTTATGAGGAGAGATTACATATCTCTAAGATCTCATTTGGAAGAGTGCAAGGCTTGTCAAAGTAAAGGGAATTCCTGTTTCGGACCCCATGAAGAGCTTGTTCAACATTAAGGCTGAAAAGGTTGTAAGGTTCTTCTACTTCAAAGTTAATACAAATAAGTTTTCTTTTCTCAATAAAATGTTCATTTATGGTTTATTTTATGGATTCCTTGATCACCATAATAAACATGATTTATGATATTTGTTATGCAGGTGCTATTTTATGTTTGCTTGTTTAAGATTGCAGGTCTTTAAAGATAACTATTTAGGATGATCGAGGGATGACTACAACGAACAAGCATTGGATCTAAGGTAGGATCGTAACACCTCTATAGTATTTATTTGTAAATTACATATGTCTAGAGAAAGATAGATTTATTTGTCTGTTTGTTACTAGATTATCTTGTGATACTAGGGAGATCGGTCTTGTCTGCAAGAACGATTTATCCAGCCAACAGGCTAAGAGAATCTTTGTTGAGGCATCCACCTCAGCAAGTCAAGACAAGGATCAAGGCACCAGTGCACCTACAGAAGTTGACCCCTCTATTCTTACTACGCTTTTCAAGAGATGCATAAAACTATTGTGCAATAGAAAAGTTGTGGAAGGCCTGCAGGAGTTAATAAACAAATGTGCCAGCAAAGAGAAGGCCCCTAATGGACACTGCAAAGTTAGAAAAATTGGCAAGCATAAGGCAAGAACAGGGCGTGAGATGAGGCTCACTACGTAGATAGGAGATTATGAGATGGACCAAGTCATCTTGGATCTAGGGTCCGATGCGAACGTTTTGCTAGAAAAACATGGGAAAGAACGGGGAGACATGCATTGCAATGGTATCCAATTCAGCGTAGAATGCCAAACCAATATAAGATCACACTATGAGATGATTATATGGGCTAGCAATTGATATAGAAGGTGTGAGCATGATGGCTAACTTTGAGGTGATAAAGACCATTGATTACAGTAGTCCATACCCTGCGCTCCTAGGAATTAACTAGGCCATTGACATGAATAGATTCATATATCTGAGAAACAAGACAATGTCATTTGATAAGAAATCACTTCAAGTTATAGTTTCGTTGGACACTATTGAAGGGGCATGCTATGGTGAACCAGTCTGCGATTATGAAGAAAGTGAATATGAGCTAGATTAGATCTACAAAATAATAGTGCGAGACTGGGAATGGATCAATCTGATGGCAGATGGACAGATTGAATGGCACCAGGAGAGTTCCCGCAGCTCTAATTCAGATGGAGAGTTGGAACATTGGCATAATAATTTGCATGAAGTATCCATGCTGCGATGCAATATGATGACAAAATTATTGCACTATGTTTTGTTGGAGGTGAGGAACTTACCTTATTATGATGGTTTAATGGATGTGGATAAGTTTTTGGATGCATTTGAGCATGAAGTCCCTCAGGATCACTGCTTCTAAGAGTTAGATTTGGCATTGAGCATTATGCCAACACAATGGTTTGGTACGCACAAGGATAGCTTTGATGGATGGCAAGATTACAGAAGAATGATGAGGTTACGATTTGGGCATCCTAACACTAGGTTGATTGAGAAATATAGTAGGAGGGATGATCTGCATGATCACCTAGAAAAATGGACTAAAGCATGGGGGACAAAACTACTGTCGGAGTGGCTACACACATTTTTCCATACTTTGGATACAATTCCCATGAAATGGTATCTAGAGACGGACCTCCATCGTGACACCACAGAGTGGGATATATTGAGGGTAGGGTTCTTATTGACCATCATTTTTGAAGATGGATTCACAAGCATTGATGAAGGCCTATAGGAGATTAAGGTAGTTATCTTCATAATGCCATAAGAAGCTATGGAGTGGGTCCAACCAGATTGGATCACCTAGATGTGCCATGAACTGGAATGTTATAATGTGACAGCTGAGGAGGAGGATGAAGATTCACAGAATATTAACATTCCAGAGGTGGAAGGGAATCAAAAAGTTGAGGGCCCGTAAATAGAAAACCAAGACATCACCATGCCATTTAAAACAAAGAAAGTAAAAATTGGTCTTGAAGCAGAACCAAAGTTTGCAAAGATAATATATATTGGGACATCACTACTGTGGATAAGGTTGTTGAGTTACTCCATGAATATCAGGATCTTTTCCCTACTAAGTTTTCGGATCTGAAGGCCATAGTAGGTGATTTGAGCAATATGAAAATCACTTTGAAGCTAGGTGTGAAGCCTGTTAAACAGAGGTTGTATCACCTTAATCCTAAGTCAAGGAAACGGTTCGCCTTGAATTGGATAAGATGCTGGAACAAGGCATCATAGAACCAATTGAAGAATCTAATTGGGTGAGCCCAATGGTGGTTTAGGAGAAGAAGAAAAAGGGTGAGATATGGATTTGTGTAGATCTACGGAAGCTTGATGATGCCAGTTTCCATGATCCATTCCTGATGATGTTTACTAATGAAGTATTATACAACATTGGAGGGCAGGAGGCCTACTCGTTCACTGACGGGTTTTCAAGATACCGTCAGATCAAGATTGCACTCGAGTATATGGAAAAAATGACTTTCACGATTGTTACAGATCCATTTGGGCACATCACTCCCATCATTCAGATTAGTACCATCAGGGATCATCAAAACCTAATTCAGTTGCTATATACCCTAGACAAGTCATCATTTTGAATGCCTCCTTCCTTGATATTTTTTTGGCATGAATCCCTCCAGAATTTCCTCCTTGAGGGACCAACACAGCCTTGGACAGGGGTAAGTGCACTTCAATGTAGGTAGGCCCATCTCAAGGTGCTCTATAGAGCACCTAGGCCCACTTTGAATTGCACTGAGCGAGATTGAGCGAAATTGACATAGGGTTCTGGAAATATTATTATATTCTGGATCCATCTAGAAGATTCCCACACTTATCATCTCCTATGAGCTTGAAAGTGGATAAGGAATGAGTTAAGTAACCTCCTATGCTCTCATCCCTTCCTCCATGTAAACTAACACTATATTTGGAAGGCCATTCAATACCCTCATTTATGATGAAACCTCCTCCATTTACCTATAAATTTAGCACTCATCAAAGTGATTAGTGTCTGGACTTTGAGAATTTTTAAGGAGATATTGTTGGTGTGAGAATTGAGATTGTAAGTGAGTAGTTTTATGCTGCCGAAGTGCTATGCTATTGATGTGATGTTGGTTGGAACCCAAGCTGGAAGAGTGACAATGGATCAGACTTCATGGTTGTAATTCTTCCTTCTACTTAATAAAGTTGTTTACACCTTTTTCCATATGCTTATCTTGATATATGATGTTTATATGTGTGAATGTATCTAATTCCATTTACTTGTATTTGATAGATCTCTTTCTTTTATTGGTTCTTTGTCTTCTATTTATGCTTGCAAGTACTTTTTGAGCGAGTTAAGTTCGAGAAGGAGCGACAGGAGTCAAACAAAGGAGACAAAAGGAAAGTGAAAGAACAAGTAGGTCCTTTGATTCCTTTGTCTTATTTATTGCCTATAGAAAAGGGATAAGTGCTTTAAATCTGTTGTTCTAGGTATAGCTACCTACCTAGGGAATTAGTATTTATTCGTAGATGCAAAATTCCTCATAGATAATTGGCAACCATACTGGGGAACGATCATCGTTCCGGGTAGTTTACCTTCATCCTAGTACACTCTAATAGACCTTACTTGCTTCCATTGATCTTCTTTCCAGCCTTTTTGAAGTGTTTTTGGTCAAAATTGTGCTTGTAAGCCCCTAGGATGGCATCTCTAGCACCAACACAAGCTTGGTCTAGAGGCAGAGCACTACAGAGCACCCCTGGCTTGAGGACAGTGCTCTAAAGTGCATTGTTGCCCATTAAAGGCTGTGTTGATCCTCCTTAGGACAAAAATCCCTCCCTTGAGGTGATTTTTTGCCAAATTTCCTTTTGTTTCTGCTTGCTGAAGGGTCAATGATGCTTGTGTCTCTGAAATCAATTTGTGTTTCCTTTGCCAGCCCTATTTTGTCCTTGATTGTTTAGTGTTTCTTAAATGATTTCTTTATCACCATCAATTCATTGTAAAAGTTAGATTATAGTTGATTAATCTTTGTTCAAAAGAGTGTTGTAAAAGTCTTCATTTCTTTCGAAACAGAACTGTGGTAAAGTCTTTGTTCTTGGAAAAGGATTGATTGATTGGTGTGAATTAGTTTCCTTTTGTTCATCATAACATTAAGGGAATTGAAAAGGAAAACTTGCATTGTGCATTAAAAGAGTTTGTGTGTGCTCATAGGAATAGTTTAAGGGAAATTCCATTAGATGTGATATTTGTTCTTTGATTACAAGAATCTGATTTCTCTATCCCTACTAGTTAAGGTTTTCATTGTTAAAATTGAATGAAAAGAATGCTTATCATAATAGTTGCATTCTAGGAATTGCAAACATATATCATGCGGTGAACGTTGAAAGGAAAATTCTAAAGAAGATCAACTTAAAATTCATCTAAATTAACCTAATGGAGCATTGTAACTTAACACATAACATTTAGAAGTTCTAGGCTATAGGCGTGTTCTAGTGTTGTAAAACATAGCAGCTGCCGCTAACTTGTCTGCAATACATCCCGAGTGTGATACCTCATTCCACATACGTGAGTATATCGTAGCTCGTCCACATACCTTCGGGTATATAGGGTGGTGTTACAGTATGTAAAGTATATGGGAATGCTCTCACTGTGTGGTTTTGCATTAGACAACACTAATACGGATTGGGCCTCCATGTACTTTCGGGTATATATGGGAGGACAACACTAGGTTTCTATCCATCCCTAGGTAACCGAGTCGGCCACCTTGTACACTGTGATACACCGAACACAACATTCGGGGAGATTGCATGCCCGTACTTCGTGGTTCGCAGGAGGTATTCCGCAGTTCACAGTTACTTGGTAATCCTTTTGCCTAGATCATCCCTTTTTTGTTTTGTTTTGTTATTTTGATTAAAATAAATTTAATTGACCACGGATAACATCCTCCACGCTCACTCCTTAGTTTATCTTACGTTGAGACATATGGCGACAAATCCGAAGTCCACTGATCAAGGAAATCCTTTTGATGGGAATCCTAGTCCTTTTCCTCCTTTTGGAAATATTGGTGCTCCTTATATGGCTACATTGTGCCTTTCGAGACTTACCATTGGCTTTCCAGTATGGTTGTTTTCAACTTCCTTGGTTCAAAATGTCGTGATTTTTCCGTAATAGAGTACTCCTACAACTGAACACAATCAACTTCCAGTTGATCCTAAAGTTGACCCTTTGCCTTCTTCCTCGGTTGTTTCTTCCTTCCATTCTTCCTCTTCGCCTGGTGAAAGTATTGGTACTAGTAACCAGGTGGCTAAGAAGAAGAAAATTCAACAGGGGGGCAACCCAGAAACCATTGCTTTGAATGCAACTTCTGATGAGAAACCATCTGATAAGCCTCATAAAGTTTGATATCCATGGAAAATTTGTACAAGATACCATATTCTTCGAAATTGTCCTCATATTCCTCAAATCTTAGAATAATGATCTTCTTGCTCACATCATCCTGTGTCATCAACTTCTGGAGATCATGCTAGTGACACACCATCAACTAGTGGTAATAAAGTTCATGGAAAGAAGGGTAAAGTTAAGTTTCCCTGTAGGTTATGTGAAGGGAATCACCCCATTCACCTTTGTCCCTATCTGCATGAAGCCAAAAAAGTATTGGATCATGATCCTGCTTCTCTGCAACAACTTCCATCTGGTTACAAGAGACTCTCCCTTAATCATTCACTAGTTGATGAAGTGACTGACCCAAATCAACCGTCAATCAAACCCACTCTCTCTGAATGTGAATCCCATGAGTCTATACCTGACCCATCACTGGTCAAGGAAACCAATTTCACCTTTGGTTAATCCTACCTTTCCCATATAGAGTGAATATGATACCACTCAGGTTCTTTTCATTTCTTTAGATTCTAATGAGCTTGGGGGAAATCCTCTTATTCCATCAAGACATGAGGAAACTCCTCCTGCTCTCGTAACTCAAGGGGTTAATTATCCTGTTTCTATGGCACCCCCTCCAAGTAGTCCAGTCACTTCCTTCGATTGGAATCAATTCACAGGATGTTGTCTTCCTTCTTATGTGCCTTTCCATATCATAGTACACGTTTATAATATGATTGTACCTAGCACTATTATAGATGAAGGTGCATCTATGCGTATCCTTTCCTCCACTACCTGGCAAGCACTTGGTTCGCCGCCACTTGTGCTTGTTACTAGAATCTGTTGGCTTTTAACAGAGGAACCAATCAACCATTAGGGATCCTTCCTTAGTTTCCTATTACTTTGGGAGGAAAAATAATTTATCTGAATGTGATGGTAGTCCCAGGCCCTTTAGATTACAATTTAATTCTTGGGCATGACTATGTTTATGACATGGGGGCTATTGTTTCAACACTCTTTCGAGTGATTTGTTTCCCGAATGAAGGAAAAATTATCACCATTTACCAGTTTTCATTTCCCGGTCCAACTATGGCTTCCAGTCAACCATCTTCCCTAAATGGTAATTTTGTACCAATGGTATCATCTCTTCCATGGGTTAATTATGTGGCAACCTATTCCATGCCTGCATCAACTGACGATCAGTTCAGTGATGTTGTACATTATGTACTAGAGGCATTGGAACCAGATCTCTCTAATGGATTCCTTGCTATAGATCCTTTCCAGAGCATTGTTCTCCCTTCTAATGAGAACCTTTTGGAAGTCATCACCTCTTATGAGTCGTGATCAAGGAAAATGAGGATAGTTATTTTACTGTGTCAACCTCAATAAAAAATGAAACAACTCCCATGAGGATAGTTCCTTGTCTTGTGTCAACCTCGTCAAAAAATGAAACCAAGGATATGAGGATAGTTCTTGGTCTTGTGTCAACCTTGTTGAAAAATGAAACAAAGGAGTATGAGCATAGTTCCTTGTCTTGTGTCTAGCTCGTTAAAAAATAAAATAAGGAATCTGAGAAGATTTCCTTGTCTTGTGTCAAGCTCATTAAAAAATGAAACAACGTCCCCTGGAGCAAAGTTCCAAGTCGAGTCCTTGAGTAGATCTCATAAAATCCTAGTCGAGTCTTTCACTTGATCTCGTAAATGAACCTTCATTCCATCAACCTGATAGCCACGAGTAGTCTACTTAGATGAATGTAATGAATCTTGTGGGGCATGCACCTAGAATTGAGTCATCATGTTGGGGGCATGTAAACCAATCTCAAGCATAGTTTTTCATGATTCAAGCTTGTGTAAAAATGAAACTGAATTCAAGCATAGTTCTTCATTTCAAGCTTGTGTAAAAATGAAACTAAATTCAAGCATAGTTCTTCGTTTCAAGCTTGTCTAAAAATGAAACCGAATCCAAGCATATTTTTTCATTTGAAGCTTGTATAAAAATGAACCCATTTCCATTTTAACCCTTGTGATTTTCATTCTATCATCCTTTTCTATCAGATGAGCCTTGGTTTTTCTCCTTCCATTGTCACTATCTGCTTGGCCGATCATACGCTTTCACTTGGTTGTTTTACCATTTTTGAGGAACAATTGCAATGAGTGGTCATATTAGCTAGCCTCTTCACATAAATCAACATGTTTTGAGAAGTTCCAACATCACCAGAACTAGTTACTATCCTAGACACCACTTATTCCTCAAAGTGGAGTTCTGTTTATGCTCTTTTTAGACTCTCGAAATATGAAAATATTTCCAAGCGCTTGTCCTTTTTAGCTCGTTAACGGATTGGAAATGACATCTACTCAGTATAAGCTTAACCCTTTTCCGGGCGGAGATAGATTACTTATGAAAAAGGAATAAGTTGATTGAACATGGTCAATAGGTTCTCTCTTGTATTGTTTTACACTTCTTCATACTTGAGAGACAAATCTACAAAAAAGAACTTGTAGAGTTTTCTTTTTGTCCCTTTTCAAACTCTCTAAACATGAAAAGGACTGAGTTATCATTGTCGTTAGACTCGTAAAAACATCAAATAGCAAAAAATTTGTCCAACAAGACCGAGTTTCACCTCCACTAGACTCGTTAAAACATCACATAGTGATGGATTCACCCGAAGGGTGGAATTATACAACAAGCATATGTTATCCTCCTCAAGCTTGATAAAAAATAAAGAGGTATTGGTTAGAAATGACTGGGAAAAATGGGAAAAGGGGTAAACCACTTTGTGGCAGTAGGTCGCTCTTAAACATGACACTTTCACTTCATCATTGTGACTATATGGGTTGGGTTATCTGCTTAATGGTCATCATACCTTGGTCTCTCATACCATCCATTACTTTTGTTTTGGGTCAATGATGCCAATTCATTTAGTTTCACCGACATGTTCAAGAGAAGTCACTCAATTAAAATTCATCCTTTGCAATACTCATAAACCTTCATTTTAATAACGCCATTCCTGAACCTTGTGTCATGAGTCAAATTACATCTACAAAATCATTACACTCATTCCGTGTCGTTGATGTGGGATAAATCAAGGCCCTCTTGTTACAAATCCATTCGGGCACATCACTCCCATCATTCAGATTAGTACCATTAGGGCTCATCAAACCCCAATTCAGTTGCTACATGCCCTAGACAAGTCATCATTTTGAATGCCTCCTTCCCTGAGAGTTTTTTGGCCCAAATCCCTCTAGAATTTCCTCCTTGAGGGACCAATACAACCTTGGACAGGGGTAAGTGCGCTTCAATGTAGATAGGCCCATGTTAGGGTGCTCTGCAAAGCACCTAGGCCCACGTTGACCTGTGCTAGGCGAGTTTGAATGAAATTCACATAGGGTTCTAAGAATATTCTTATCTTCTGGAGCCATATAGAATATTCCCACACTTATCATCTCCTATGAGCTCGAAATTGGATAGGGAATGAGTTTAGTAACCTCCTATCCTCTCATCCCTTCCTCCATGGAAACTAATTCTAAGTTTGGAAGGCCATTCAATACCCTCATTTATGACAAAACCACCTCCATTTGCCTATAAATTAAGCACTCATCTAAGTGATCAAGGGATGGACTTCAAGAATTTGTAAGGAGATACCATTGGCGTGAGAATTGAGATTGTAAGTGAGTAGTGTTATGCTATTGGAGTGTTGTGCTATTGATGTGATGTTGGTTGGAACCCAAGCTAGAAGATTGATAATGGATTAGACTTCATGGTTGTAATTCTTCCTTCTACTTAATAAAGTTGTTTACAACTTTTTCCATATGCTTATCTTGATATATGATGTTTATATGTGTGAATGTATCTGATTCCATTTACTTGTATTTGATAGATCTCTTGCTTTGATTGGTTCTCTGTCTTCTTTTTAGGATTGCAGGTACTTTTTGAGCGAGTTAAGTTGGAGAAGGAGCGATGGGAGTCAAACAAAGGAGATAAAAGGAGAGAAAAAGAACAAGTAGGTCTAGTGATTCCTTTGTCTTATTTATCGTCTATAGAAAAAGGATAAGCGCTTTAATCTATTGTTCTAGTTATAGCTACCTACCGAGGGAATTAGTATTTATCCGTAGATGTGAAATTCCTCATAACAATGATAGAATGGGTTTTTTTTCAATACGCTGTGATGTCATTTGGACTCAAGAATGCGCTTACGATATTTTCTCGCGTAGTCATCACTGAGTTCATGGAGTTCATTCATAAGTTCTTAGAAGTATATTTTGATGACTGGACAATGTACAAATTAGTAAAGTGCCATGTAGAAAGTTTGCGCTTGATGTTGGATACGTGTCACAGACACCAAATCATGTTGAATTTGAAGAAATGCATCCTCTATGTTCCCTTTGGAATCTTGCTGCATCACATGGTGTGCAAGCAAGGGTTGATGGTGGACCCTGCCAAGATTATGGTGATAGTGAATCTGGAGTCCCCGAGAAATGTTAAGCAACTACGTGCGACACTGGGACATACAGGATATTACAGATAATTTAACAAATCATATGCTCAAATTATTGTGCATATGGAGAAATTACTGAATAAGGACACAACATTCTATTGGGACAAAGAATGTCAGCGCAACTTAGATGTACTGAAAGAAAAGATGGTCACCACGCCAATCTTGGTATTCCGAGATTGGAAGGAGGAATTTCACGTACATGTGGATGCCTCTTGCATTGTGTTGGGTGCAGTGTTAACGTAGGCCGATGAGGGAGAAATGGACCATCCTATAGCCTTTGTGAGTAGGAAATTATCGGAGGCCGAGAAGAATTGCTCAATGACTGAGCACGAAGGATTGGCCATGGTGTACGTGCTGCACAAATTCAGGCATTATCTTTTACGATGGAATTTCAAGATGTAGACGGATCATTTTGCTTTGAAATACTTGGTCAATAAGCTTTTGTTAGGTGGGAAGATCTGCAGATGGTTGCTCCTATTCCAGGAGTATCACTTTGAATTAATTATGGAGCCAGGAAGGTTAAACGTGGGACCTGACCATTTGTCATGGATCGAAATAGGAGAAGAGCCCAATAATCTAGAGGAAGGGTTGCTAGATGCGCAACTCTTCATGGTGCGTGTAGTGGATAATCATTTTGCAAATATTATCCACTTTCTGACTACGGGGATGGCACCAGAAGGGTATACAAGTCAGCAAAATAAGGAAGTCATAGTACACGCTGCTGATTTTTTAGTGATTGCGGGATATTTGTATAAGATGGTTGTTGATGAAATATGGCAAAGATATGTGCCAGATTCTGAGACAAAGAGCACTTTCACTGAAGCTCACGAAGAATTTGTGGGAGGACATTATGTAGGAAAGGAAATTGCATAGAAGATTTTGCGTGTAGTTCTATGGTAGCCAATGATACACAAAGATTCCAAGGCGTAGTGTAAGACATGTGATGTGTGTCAGAGAATGGGAAGACCATCACGAAGACATGAATTTCCCTTACAGACTCAGGTGTCATTGCAGCCATTTGAAAAATGGGTGATTGATTTTGTTGGTCAAATTCAGCCCCCAGGGAAGAAAACTAGTGTGTGCTATATCATCACCACCAGAAGCACAGCCAGTTAAGGATTGTACTGGGGCTACAACAACATAATTTTTGTTTGAGTATGTCTTAACCAGATTTGGCTACCCAAAAATGTTGATGAGCGACAGAGGTATGCACTTTCTAAATGAAATGATCAGCGCATTGATTGAAGAATTTTAAGTCTACCACCAGAAGAGTACACCGTATCACGCATAGGCTAAAGGAACTATTGAAGCCTTCAACAAGATTTTGGAGAACACATCGAGGAAGATCTACAACACATAGCGAAATGACAGGGATGTGCACGTACCTGCAGTACTATGGCAATATAGGACTACTTGCAAGAAGTTGATAGGACATACGTTGTTTAGATTGGTATATGGTATAGAAGTTGTAATTCCAATGGAGTATATTATGCCTAGTCTGCACATAGTAGCTCTCATAGGTATGGTAGATCACGAAGCCTTGGAGGGATGGCTCATGCAGCTGATGGAGCTTGAAGAGGACCAATTCTTAGTAGGATTCCATCAGCAAGTATAGAAGGAACGTGAAAAACCATGGCATGATTACCACATCAAGTTTTGCACGTTTAAGGTAAACGATCTAGTAAGTTCACTAAATTTCCTGGTAAATTTCATATGCATTAGCTAGGGCCATATATTATCAAAGAAATTGCAAATGAAGGTGCATTTCAGCTCGCGAAGTTGAATGGAGAACCTTTCCTAGGTAAATTTCAGATGCATTGGATGGGGCCATATATTATCAAAGAAATTACAAATGGAGGTGCAATTTAGCTCATGAAGCTGACTGGAGAACCTTTTTCGAGAAAAGTGAAGGGCAGCCGATTGAAGATGTATACAAGGTATCCTACGCAATGACTATATGGTAGCTGGACAGTCTTAATGCTCCAAGTAGTTGTAAGAGAGCACGGGACTATAAACTAGACTGCCTAGTTTGGAAGACTACACAACAGGCAGGTTGCACAGAAAATAGTGAATTTGCAACATGTGAAGCTACATGCAGAAGGCTACACTCTAGAGGAAGGTGTCATGCAACGTAGTATAAAATTGACCGTTGGAGTCATTGTTCATGACTTGATAGCTAGAAGATGGTTAAGAGGAGAGGGCTGGTGACATTTAAGGAAAAAATCTTTGAAGATTTGCCGCCAAAACAACATTAATTGTCAAAATTTAGGGGGAGTGGTCAGATTTGAATTCAAAACCCCCTATAAATTTCACATGCCAGACCAACAAAGAACACTTTATGCCCTTCGATTTGTTGGTGAAATTTGTTGTCTATTTCTTATGAGCCGAGCATTTTGGGAGGAATTTTTCACACACACAAATGTTTCTCTGGAATCCCATGAGTTGTTTATGGAGAGGATGACTACCACCAACCCCACTGAAGCCTTCAACTTGGAAGTCATTGGATCTGATGCTCTAGGACCTGAATTATCTAGTGTTGAAGCTACGCCTACGGTACCCACGGTGCCGAGGTCACCAAGACCAAAATAGTCCATGGCGAAAGACAAACAACCTGCAGCAAATGAGAAGCAGAAAAATCTAGTACCGGTGCGCGAGTCCCCCAGGAAGCATTCTACAATGTAGAAATAGAAGAAAGATAAGTATCCAACAAAAGGTAAGCAGAAGAGTGTAGACTTGGAGGTAGAAGAAGGCCAGGGAACAAAAGATATTGATGTTGAAGGCATGGAACCTATCACAAAGCTACCTGCTATATCCCTCCGAGAAAGGGAAAGATAAAGATCACAAAGGATCCAAACTTGGATAAATTCACCATTTCCATGCCCCTTCTCCTTAAACAAGTTCTTTTTCAAGGCCGGTGGCTCGCACGAGTCCCACAATTGAAGATGGAGGATTGGGACCACGCAGATTATGCTAAGTTCCCACACTTAATGGCGAATAAATACATGAAGAGAATTTATTATGAGGAAATAGGTGTTACAGCACTGGAAACAGAGGAATGGGTCCACGTTGTCAAGTAATCGGGATC
Source organism: Pinus tabuliformis (assembly GCA_031772625.1). Classification (NCBI taxonomy): domain Eukaryota; kingdom Viridiplantae; phylum Streptophyta; class Pinopsida; order Pinales; family Pinaceae; genus Pinus; species Pinus tabuliformis. The sequence goes on along the minus strand of CM062815.1, from coordinate 911,026,895 downwards.
GTTCAACTTGCTATGGGTGCCACATTACCACCGCACCCCCATTAACACAATTTGCTTATGCCAGCTGCTGACATTGGTGCACGATGGGTGCCTACGGCTATGAGGGCCTATACCCATCACATATATTCTCATTCACAGGATTACACACCTTCCATATGAAGATCTGAACCCTACCAAGGAATTTGGCAGAAAGACGGGGAGAAGGAGCTTGTGGAATGAATGAAGAAATAGTACGAACTCGTAAAAAGGTTGTGCGATTACTCAATTTTATCTATATTAGACCATACAGTTCAATTGGCCACGTAGATATTAGCAGGAAATGTGATGAGAAAGTGCCATACGGAGGAAGTTCTAACCCCTATAGTGTCCCTAACTTCTCAGTGAGCAAAGGCCGTGAAGTTCAACTGGTCTAGGCATCTCTGTCAGGAGTTCCTGGTAAACTGTCGCAAGGCCCAGTGTTACACTAAAAAATGTCACCATGACTATTTGCAGTTAGTATGGCTCCATCCACTGTCATACTATCCTCCTTGGCAAGTCTCATGCCTCTGCTCTTCATGTCAAACTCCAAAAAAGAAGAGAAAAGTCATTTAAAGTCAATTATCTTTGGTACGCAGTTTCTCTTAGCCTTACCTGCGTGTACGCAACCCAAGTTCAAAATACCTGTGTACTTGTACGCTATGTATGTAAAGGGGTGGGTGCGTACCCCTGTAAAGGTCAAAAGGCACGAGTTTCATCTTTAAAAAGTTACTTGTGGTCATTTCTAGAGCATTCTAGAAGCTTGTTTGACATGTATGAAGCGCCTCCAGATGGTTTATGTACCCAAAGAAAGAGGAACTTATCCCATGAAGAAGGGAGCCTATCCCATTGAAAGAGGGGCTTATCCCATCCATGGTGGAGCTAATTAACTTCCTCTAGAGCACTATAAATACATGCATTGGGCTAGAGGGAGGGAGGTTAAAAAGCTAAACATTCCTAAGGGTAGATGCTGCTGGAATTAGGACTTCCTTGTGAGAACTTGTGAGGAGAGATTACCATCTTTGCTTGTTTCCATTGGGAGGTGGGTGAGCTGATCAGAGTAAAGGAGAACCCTTGTGGACCCTGGGAGGAGCTTGCACAACACCAAGGCTCAGGCTGTAATGGTTCCTTTTGTTACCTTTTAATACAAATTAGTCCATTCTTCTCAACAATTTGTTATTTATGAGTTGTTTCATATACTCCTTGGTCTATATGTTAAATATGTTTTACTTTATGTGATATTCAGGTGCTATTTAATCGTGTGCCTGTTGGTGAATTCAGGTTTCGAAGAGAAGGAGGAGCTCATCTGGATCAACGAAGCTGGACTACTACAACAGCATTGGGTTACAGGTAAGATCTAAACACTTGATTTCTCATACTGTAATGCATATTTAGAGAAGGATTTCTCTTATTTGTCTTGTTTGTCACTAGAAAGTCTTAGGCTTCTAGGGAGGTCGGTTGTGTCCGCACCATCGACTCTTTCCGCGTGACAAAATGGCGACTCCGCTGGGGAAACCATGAATGTGTTTGAGTTCTTTTTGATTTCATCTTTTGATCTGAGAAAACTCGCTTATTTTCTGGTTTTTGGCTGTCTGACTGTGTATTTGGGTGGGTTAGCTTAGGGTCAAATTAGTTTTTTATTTTTCTTAGCTTTGCCAGCAATACGCAACCTCTGAGTTAGGTACAGTGCGTACTTGTACGCACTGCGGCTTTGTGCACAGAGCGTACCCGCACCTGTGTGAACAGATGACCTGCGTACCCCTGTCAATTTTGAGAAAATTTCATTTTTTCCTTTTTTTCTCTTTAGATTTTGTTTTTACTGCCCAGATCCATTAGTTTACTGTCAGAGATCTTCACCTGAACTTGTTCCGTTAGTGTCGAGGGTTTTTGGTGGAATTCATAGAGATTTTGCCTTAGGGTTTGATTTTTAACTGGTCCTGTAGTGACTTTGGCGTTAGAGGTTGTCAAGCTTTGGATCTCCCTGGTTTTGCTCAACCCTCTTAGGAGTCGGGCCTGTCATATAATTCACCCTTGTGAGAAACCTACCTTTGTGTCTTCTCTTTGCGAATCTCGAAAAAGTTTGTTGATTAAAGCTTTGAATTTCATTTTTGCAAAAAAGAACAAAAAGATTTCGATTTTGTTTTTTGATTAGTTTATGATTCTGCATGAACTGATCCTTAGTTGCATTTTGACTAAGTAAAACATCCGGGAATTATCATTGTAGGCTTTTGTCCTCATTATTTTTTGCTTTTAGGTAAATTTCCCTTTAATTTGCTTTTGAGTGGTCTTGATTTGATTGCCTTAGATTTGTTAAATTCGATTTTTGATAAATAGTTTTACATGCTTGATTAATATAGGAAAAATACAAAAATTCTTTTGGAAACAAGTTTACTTTGGTAGCATTTGTAGTCTTTTGAAGAAAAAGGAAATTTCGTGAATAATTAGTGGTCATGAGTTTCATGTTTTGAAAAGATAAAGAGAATTGTTTCTTTGATTGTCTTTGCCAAGAAAGTTGTTTTCTATAAAATTTGCATTCTTTCAACTCTCTTAGCTAGGAGATTCATTGAAAAAGAAAAGTAGTGTAAATCATCTTAGGTGCATCTTTGTAGTGGTTGCGAGTCGAGTCTACACACCACCAGTTTCATCTCCACTACGTTTTGTCTTAAAAAAGCCATAAAATTAACGCTTAAAGTAAAATCAACTTAGTAACTTTTTTATTTACTAGGGCTCTGAAACACCAATATAGATCAGGCTAGTGTCTTGGAGTAGGAGAGTAATAAACTCTCCAAGACAACAAAACCAAACAAGTAGCTTATCTTGTGATAGATTAAATCCAGCTGTTTCATTTATACTCTGGGAAAGCTCCTCTTAAAGGAGAAGCACGAGCTCGTGTCCGAACCAGTGAGAGGATCAATCCTCCCTCGTTGGGAACGACGCCAGACACGCACGTATTACAAACGGTAAACCTCGGATTAACCATTGTCGAGGAGCCAGGGGTCACTTGTCGGTAAAGCTTAGATTATTGTCAAGGAGCCGGCAAGGGGATTGAGCTTGATACTCTGCCCTTGCGTGCTGTCGGAGTGTAGACTGTTCCCCCAGGTGTACTTGTTGTTGTTGGTAACCTTAGTGACCATAATCTTTAGGATTCTACCGAGGTGACGGTGGAGGGAAGATCCCACTGTACCTGGAGCAGACGTCGGCTAGACTCACTTGGATTTTCCGGGGGGTTCACTTCACTCGAGATGGTTAAAGTGGAGGAACTTGTGCCTGTCTATTCATTAAGCAGGTTGCCGGGGTAACTGTTCCACCCGCCACTTCTGTACTGAATCCGGCGATGTTGGGTTTCATCTCCAACTAGCGTTTTCGGTCCGGAAGGCTACTGTTTGTGCTTGGTTTGACGCTCTAGATTCTTTAGGCGTGTGCTTCAAATTTGTTTGGTTCTTTAGAGACTTTAGGCAGTTTGCTTTGAGATTTTACTTTGTTTGTGTGTGTGGTAGTTAAAAGTTTTTAGCTGTGGCGGAATTACCGAGACAGTCCCGTAGACTTCGAGGCCAGTCGCTTGAGATTTTTACCGTGGCCGAATTGTTGAGGACATCCCGTAGAATTCGGGGTGAACCTCCCGATGAGGTTCCGAGTCATTACGAAGGTTTGAAAGTCCTTGTAACTCCTCGTAGTGGCAGTAGAGTAGGTTCACCTGAAGAAGGAGAGTCTTCGTTGGTAGTCCATCAAGATTACCAAAGTATAGAGACAGGTTATAATTCTGAAGCTGTTGCAGTTTCCAAACCTGCTGGTAGTTTTTCATCTGCTAGTGATATAGGCGAAGAACCTGAAATATCTGAACCTGTTACTCCAACTTCTAGTGTTCCTGATTCACCTAGGGTAGAAAGAGTCATAACCGAAAATCTTCCTTCTGGTTTGGTAGCTATTGAAGAACTTGCTCCAGAAGAAGAAGTAGGCCCTTTTCTTGAAGATCAACCTACTATTGATCTAAGAGAGCGTGAATCTATCTTTTACAGTCCTCCTAGAAGTACTACTTGGTATCTTTCGTTAACTAATTATTTAGACAACTCAGGTACAAGTTTTTCTCCACCTCGTACTCCTTTTCCACCTAGAGGTATTTATACTCCTGTAAATATGTCTGGTCAATCATCCATGTTCACTCTATCACCTGAATCATTTTTGTATGGCGGTCCTTCTGTTCCTACTGGGTATCAGTCACTTGCTGGTACTTTTGCAGGAGCATCTCCTCAACCCATTGAACATGGGTTATTAGCTGGAAACAATGGTAATAAGCCGTTGGGTGTAGGAGACATCTATATGATGTCAGGTTCAACTCCTAGTTCTCAACCTCAAGGTGGGCAATTACCGCCTGGGGGGAAACCTCAAGTAACGCCTAGGGGGCAACCTCAAGGTACACAAATTGCGTCTGGGGGGCAACCTCAAGGACAGTATATACCTGTGGTACAATACATTCCTCAAGGTCAAACCCAGCCTCAATATGTACCCCAGGGTCAACCCCAGTATCAGTACTTACCTCAAGGGTATCAACCCCAAGGTCAGTACTCGAGTCAAGGTCAACCCCAGTATCAGTACGTGCCTCAAGGGTATCAACCTCAAGGTCATTACTTGACTCAAGGTTATCTACCACCTCAAGGTCAAGCTTATGTTCAAAGTATAGGAAATGTACCTGTCAATTATCAATCCTACTCTCAACCTGGTTACGGGTCTCAGTATCCTCAACCTGTTACGGGTCAATACCTCGGAATGATAGTGTGGGATCCATCACAAGATCAATAGGTGTTGCAGCCAAGTATATAGTTGTTACCTCAAACTGGACAACCCGTAGTTTCTGGTTCACCCCAGCAACCGCAACCTGTCCAGTCAAATATTCAAACTTCTGTAACTTCGGTAGTTACTCAGCCGCCAATTTCACCTGGTACTCCATCTCAAACGACTGCTGCAACTACCGCAACATCCACCGCACTTACTTCTGGAGTATCGACAGTTCCGGTTTCTACTGTCTCTGCAACCACCCCTCAGACATCTTTACCGTTGTCCAGATCTACGATTCAAACCACGGTTCAGATGCCTATAGGGCAGCCTGGTTTAAGTACTGTTGTAACAAGTCAACCTCAATTTACGTATCAATAGTACCAGGGACAGTACCAATTCGGTCCTACTGTCCAACAACCGGTTTACCAGTATCAACCGTATCCTGCGTACACTTATCAACAACCTCAACAACCATAGTACGGTCCGGTTAATCCTGGTTTTCCAGGAGGATATAATATCCCGAACGCGATTCCTATTCCTAGTTATCCTGGATATCCTCCTCCTGGAACTGGTATTGTGACCCAGAGTTTTAGAGATCCTAACCGGCAATTACCGTTTATCGCAACTTTGGATTTACCCGACTTGACGCGCCTAACGAACGACCCAATCAATTATCTTCCGTTTTGGCCGCCAATGCCAAATAAGTTGCCCAGTGATATACCCAAGTTCGAAGGTAAGTCTGGAGAGGATCCGTCCAATCATGTGATGACTTACCACCTCTGGTGTGCTTCAAATTCTATCTCGAATGATTCAATCTGTTTACGTCTTTTCTAGCGTACGCTCATTGGTCTCGTGGCCAAGTGGTACATTGAGTTACCACGGTCCTCTTTTTATAATTTCAGCCAGTTAGCTACTTGGTTCCTTACTCATTTTCAGTTGCCGGTCAGATATGATAATGGTACTGAGTTGTTAACTTCATTAAAACAATCGACGTCCACTTATATTTCTGATCATATCCATGAATGGAGACGTCGACGACGTTAAGTTAAAGTTTTTATCCCGGACCAAATCTTAGCTGAATGGTTTGTAAAATCATTGTTACCGAAGATTACTGAAGACGTAGCTAAGGCCGGAGTAGTTACTGAGGAGCAAGTCATTGCTCAAGCCCAGTATCTTGACTTAGTTTACACTCAGTCGGGTACGTTGCACGAGAAGATCCCAGATCTTCCGAAGTCGAATCAAATCGTTGCTGCTCCTTCGGGGTCTCATGCTGCTGATGGCATGACTGGTACGGTAAATACTAAAAGTAAGAAGAAATCCTCAAAGAATTCTTCTCCAATAATAACCTTACCAAACTCCCCGACAGGAGAGTCTTCTCCTGAAATTACCGCCGACGTTCATGCTGTAGAGTCATCTACGGCTAAATCAAAAAACGGTGGTAAGAAGAAAGGTAAGAAGAAGGAGAAAGCAGACAAGGCTCCAAAGGAGAAAAAGGAGAAGTCGGAATCTAACGACGAGAAGTGCAAACCTCGCTATCCTTGTTTAATTTGTGAAGAAGATCATTTCACAAGAGATTTCCCTCATCGGGCGGAGGTTGTGAAAATCGTTAAAGGTTCCCCAACTCCTACTGTTTTGAAAGATCCATTTCCAAAGCAGGAGAGTAAAATGATAGGTTCTTCCTCGAGTGCTAGTGAAGAACCCATATTGATGATGTCTCATGTACGGATTGCGACTCGATCGCAAGATTATGGTAGTAAGAGTCCTGTTGATGGTAAAGAAGCAGAATCTTCTCATTCTAATCCATCAACCTCAGCTCCCGGTTCCGATCCACTACAAATCAAGAAACCTAACCTGGACTTGGTAATCAAACCTCCTGCCAAGGGTATACTTCGAAAGTCTGCTTTCAATCCACATGCGAGAGCAGCTCAGAATTATAACATTGTTGAGGACTTGGCTGTTTCACCCTCAGCAATGTCGGCTTTGGAAGTGCTGCAATCATGCCCAGCACAACGCAAATTACTTTTGTCGGCTATAGGAGCTGTTGATATTCAGGACCCGAACCTGATAATCTTTGATCTAGAAAATAGTACACCACGTCTCCCTCATCAGATGGCTTTCCAAATTCCAGTGATAGTCAAAAACAGGCCTATTCATCGGACTGTAATTTATGAAGGAGCTTCTACATGTATTATGTCGATTCAATGTTGGAGATCACTTGGTTCTCCTTCATTTAACCAATCCCCGACGATTCTTAAGGCCTTTTATGGCCGTGGGTTCCATCCGTTTGGCATTCTACAGGATTTGCCTATAGGGGTTGAAGGAAAAACCGTTACTCTGGATGTGGAAGTGGTTGATGCCCCTCTAGACTACAACCTTCTTTTGGGTCGCAGTTGGTCTTATGCTATGACAGCGGTCATGTCATCAGTCTTCAGAGTTATAAAGTTTCCACACAATGGCAAGATCGTGACAATAGACCAGCTGGCTTATTTTTCATCCGATCCAGCCTCTTCAGAGAGTATCCAGCATGTCGGTAAAACGACTATCCCTTACAAGGATGTTGGTGTAGGATTAGTTAAAGATTCCGGTTTACTGGGAACTTTCCCTTTCCCTCCACTCAACGCAGACCCTTCATTTGCTTTCATTCATATGATTACATCAGACACTATTATTTACGATGATCCTTGGATTGTCCCATCTGAATCTGAGAAAGACTCATTCGGTGATACTATGCCTTTGAGTCCATATGAAATTGTTTATGAAGTTGTGCAGTCTTTTACCGACACGCGTTCAACCAAAATCGACCAAATGAATGCGGTACGTGAGGAATCACTTTTCACATCAACCTCAGAATGGATAACTTTTCCTGAAGTTGTGTCATCTGACGAACAACTTCACGAAATCCTAAGTGTAGACGATCTACCATGGGAAGATCTCCATCATAGATCTTCGTTTTCACCTGAGGGTGATGACTTTGAAAATGATTTTTCATCAATTTTTAGTGCTGAATATGTCAAGGACACTCAGAATCCCATGAAACATCTTGATTCAGAGTTGAATTTGGGAAACATTTCTCAAACTATTGCCATTGACATTTCAGTCAAAACCGGAATTATTGAGAACATTCATATAGGTGCCTCATGTACAGATGACGAGATTCAAACATACAAGGCCCTATTTCAAGAATTCCGCGACGTGTTTGCCTGGTCCTATGAGGAAATGCCAGGAATTGATCCCTCCATTGTTGTTCATGAGATTAAGACCTACCTGGATGCTAAACCCGTTCGGCAACGTTTGCGTCAGATACACCCTAGGAAAGCGGCTGCGATTAAAGCAGAAGTCGAGAAGTTGTTGAAAGCAGGTTTCATTTATCCGATCCCGTTAACGGATTGGGTTTCGAATATTGTTCCGGTTAACAAGAAATAGGGAACAATAAGAATATGCATCGACTATAGGGATATAAATCGTGCTTGTCCAAAAGACAACTATCCCACGCCCTATATCGATCAAATAATTGATGATTGTGCCGGCAGTGAAATATTTTCCTTTATGAACGATTTTTCCGGTTACAACCAAATCAATATTCTATCTGCCGATCAACCGAAAACGGCTTTCAATTGTCCTTGGGGGACATTTGCTTACTGAAAATTACCTTTTGGACTTAAGAATGCCGAAGCCACATTCCAACGGGCAATGTCTTACGCGTTTCACGACATCAAGCACATTGTGCAACCGTATCTCGATGATTTTCCTGCTCATTCTTTACATCGAGCTGATCACCTTGTCCACTTACGAGCTATTTTTATGAGGTGTCGGCATTATCGAATTCGGTTGAACCCACACAAATGTGTCTTCTGCATAGAAGTGGGACGATTGCTAGGATTTGTCGTTTCAAAAGCCGGTATCCACGTCAATCCCTCGAAGGTCGAAGCTATCATCAAATTGCCTCCTCCTTCGAGTCTGCGCCAACTCCAAAGTTTGCAAGGGAAAGAAAAATTTTTACGTCGATTCATTCCTAACTACGCCGAGGTTACAAAGGGTTTCACCTGGTTGTTGAAACAAAACGCTCAATTTTCTTGGGATGAGATAGCTCAGAAATCTTTTGATGCACTTAAGCACGCGTTGACCCATGCACCGTTGCTGCATCCTCCCAACTACAACCAGGATTACTTTTTGTATCTCGCCGCCTCCCACTCCACCATTGGAATGGTCTTAGTTCAGGAAGATGAATTCGGAACGGAACATGTGATATATTATCTTAGTCGGACCTTAAATCCAACTGAGTTAAAGTATTCACATGTGGAAAAGTTGGCACTGGCAGCCGTTCAAGCTGTCCAACGATTTCGTCACTACATTCTTCTCCGTAAAACTACAATGATTTCGGATTGCAACCCTATGATCTATATTCTGACTAAACAATTGCTAGGGGGGCAAATACTCCAAATGGATCGTTATCCTGCAGGAGTTCGATTTGGAGTTCGAGAAATCCAAGTCTAAGAAATCCTTAGTCTTTTCCGAGTTAATGTGTGATTTCCCGCGTGCTGACACGGAAACAGTGGCAGAGGAGCCCATTACGGACGAATCTTTGTTTCTTATCAGCACTTTAGATCCGTGGTATGGCGATATAATCGTCTATCTCTAGACCCAATCCTTTTGGCCCGAAATCTCAAAGTCGGAGCGTCGGAAAATTCGATTCCAGTCCCAACAATACAAAATCATTGGAGATACTCTTTATCGTCGTGGGGTGGACTTGATTTTTCGACGTTGCTTAACTCATGAGGAAGCTGAAAGGGTTTTGAATGACTGTCACTCTGGAGCGTGTGGCGGTCATATGTCTGGGTATGCCACTGCCCAAAAGATATTGTGCGCTGGCTATTTCTGGCCATCCTTATTTAAAGACTGTATTATTGCGGTCCGAAAATGCCACAACTGTCAGGTGTTTGATCGAAAGATGCGCGCGCCACCTGCTCCTCTCCACCCTATAATTGCCGTTGGTCCTTTCGCCAAATGGGGTATCGACGTTATTACTTGTAACCCTCACTCGGCCGGGGGACATGCTTATATCATCCTTGCGGTTGATTATTTTACTAAGTGGGCCGAGGCGATGCCTACATTTGAGGCAGACGGCAAGACAGCAGCAATTTTCATATTCAATCACATTACAGCTAGGTTTGGTGTCCCACAAGGGATAATCACTAACCATGGGCGCCATTTTCGAAACATTATGATGACAGAACTTACAGGCCATCTTGGTTTACGTCATGATAGTTCTACTCCTTATTACCCCCAAGAGAACGGTCTGGTTGAGTCTATCAACAAAGTTCTAGTTATCATGATTTGACGGATCATTGGTATTCATCGGTCGAATTGGCACAACATCTTATTTTCGGCGCTGTGGGCATACCGAACCTTAGTGTAAACATCAACAGGGTTCACTCCTTTCCAACTAGTTTATGGTTTGGAAGCAGTGCTGCCCATTGAATGCGAAATCCCGTCACTGCAAATGACCATCGAATTACTCCCAGCTACTTCCAAAGAGGAGAAGCATCTGTTATACTTAGCTAAATTAGATGAGACTCGACGTGAAGCTGCTTTAGCAATCGAGACTCACGCAAAACGAATGAAAGCTCAGTATGACCGGAATGTGACCCCTCGAAATTTTTCGGAAGGAGACCTAGTGTTGTTATATGATCAAGCTAATGATAAGTTAGGTGCTGGAAAATTCATTACTATGTGGCATGGGCCCTACATTGTCAAGCGAAAGCTAGCAAAAGGGGCCTATGAGCTGGTAGAATTTGACGGGGACTCTTTGGGTAAACCCAGAAATGGACTTTACCTAAAGAGGTATTATGCTTAAATGATGGGTATGGAGATTTTAGTTAGGATTAGTTTTCTTTTTCTAGCTGGTATGTGTGCTTAGTTTAGACAATGTGCTTTAGTTTAGAGAGTGTGTTTTCGTCATTATTCTGGCTTATCTTGGTTTTACTCTTGATATTGCAGATTTCGACGCCTCTCCAAACGTACATTGGATTTGCTGATGGTGCTTGTCGTAGTACACGGAATATCTCTTCCGCAGCTTGGGTTACCTATTCGCCCTCTGACGAGTTAGTTTCTATGCATGGGGTGAGCCTCGGTCAAACAACAAACAACATTGCAGAATACAGTGCAGTGATTGAATTATTATCTGAATCTATTTCATTTGGGATTCGGAGTTTGATAGTGAGGTTAGATTCTGAACTCGTTGTATTACAGCTTAATAGAGTCTATGCCATTAGAAATCTAGTATTATTAAGGTTGTTTTTGAGGGTGCGTCTCTTGAAACGTGAATTTGATTACATTGAATATCAGCATATTCCAAGGTCTTTAAATACATTAGCAGATGCAATGGCGTCTCGGATGTTAAATAGACATTTGTAACAATCATAAATGTAAATTTATAAACATTTCATCACACATGTTTAACAAAATAAGTCGGTAATAATGATATATATAGATAGGAGTGTGTCAAAAAATATACATCGTCTGAGATCATAGGTTGAAAAACACCTTATGATCGGCAAAAATGATAAGTACAAAAAGTCAAAATGTCACATGTGTCTACAAAAGTGGCCATCCAATCACTGGTGGTGCTCTCTATACGACACCACTGCGTGGGCCACTCTACACAAAAACGTCCTAAAAGGTCTCGGGACTGCGATTACATAGCGCTGCAGTCTGATAGGAATATCATCTATAGTCGTCTCTAGTATATCCGCCGTCAGACGCTCTAGATCCTGCTCCAACTCAGCTAGTGTCTCTGCGGCCGCGTCCTGTGGGGCCGGTGCCGGTGCAGCTGGATGTCTCCTCTCAAAAGCCCAGAGATTGGCTGGACGCCGTGGGCCTACATCTGCATTTTGAACATTGTTACTATCAGTTTTGAGACGATATATATAAAAAAACAAAAAAAAATAGATAATTTAAAAACTTGTGAAAAATGAAGTACCTCTGTCGTCCCATTGTTCTCCCTGTGGAAGAACCATGTCCGGATCATTCCGAAAATCCATTCCGGCATAAGGAAAATCCTGAATCGCAAAGACCTGGCTCTCCATCCAGTGAAAGTAACCATCAGGAAATCGAACAACTATTGCTCCCTCATCAGGATGCCGGGCCATTACCGCAACCCACCGCGTCAACTTAGCCTCCCGAGGAGGCCCTACTGGAACTGTAAGATGCTGGGGGATCAGCATTGGAACTCTCTCTAGGGTAAAGCTCACAACTAAAGGCCCATATCCAAAGGTCTTCAGTTGTCTATTCTTTGCCTTGGTTATTTGGCCCTTCATATTGGCCAACACAGCATCGCACCAGTTGAAAATGGTGCCTCAGAAGCAATCTATAGCCATCCGCATTTGGGAACCAGTGGCTATGTGCAAAGCGGCAGCACCGCAAAGTCTGGTAACAGTAAAGGCTATCACCATAAGTTCAGGTCGGGATATGTATTTGATTTCTATCCCCTTCTCCTGTTTTGATTGTTGCACCACTCTAGCCGGAGACTAGCAAGGGATTGGCCACCCAGCCTAGTCCCGAATAGAGACAGTTGCTCGCCCCTGTTAGGCAAGCCAGTGAGAAAATATATGTCAGAGGGCTTTATCTCGAGCTGGTGCTCTCCGATGTAGAAACATTGATCCTGAATGTTCCACCTTTCAACCAGCCACTCAAGGAATGGCACCTGGGCCCTCATTCCAGGTGTGGCCCAGTACTTGTAGAGACCGCATGCCTTTAAAGCATCAATAGAAGGTTGATGACCTATTGTGGCCAAATCAACATCTTTGTGTTCTCTTTCACGCCAATTTAGCATGGTGGGCAATCTACACACCAAAAAACAATGATTAGAATTCATAAAATAAAAATTTGATGGTTGATTTTTGTGTTTGGGGTTTGAAAATCCGCTTTGCGCAGAGTACGCACCCTGCGTTCAGAAAACAGAGTGGGGGTACGCAGCTGTTCTGAAGGTGGGCTGCGTACTCTGACCTTTTTCCTATATACAAAAAAGTCAGGGTACGCAGGTCACCCATGGGGCACCTGCGTACCCTGAAAAGCGGACCCTAAAACCCAAAACCCTCTAAAAAATCAAACTAAGACTAAAAATGAGATTCTAAATGGATGAAATTGAAGAGGAGGAGGTTGTGAAATACCTGAAAGAGACGGCGCTTGATTCTGACGGTCGGATTCTCCGCAATGTCCACGGGAAGTTTCTTGTCAAAAGCCCTTTTCTCAACCTCAACAGTAAAATGGTAAAACTGACATGGTAAAAAGTCTTTTTATAGGTTTTTTGGATAAATGAATGCTAAGTTTGTTTATTTTTCACCGTGAAAGGATATTTTTCAATGTATTTTTTCCTATCTTAAACATGTATGAGTAATGTGTTGTTTTTGTGCAGGACAAAGGGACTTTAGGGTAAAATCATCATTTTTCACGAACCAAAAAATCAGAGTCATCTTTTAAGCCCTTTTATGACTCCTAAAACATGAAAATATTGCCAAGCATTTCTTTTACACTCGTCAAAATGGAATTAAAAGTCGGTCCTCTTATAACCCTTTTTTGACCGTAAAAAACAAGAAAAGATTGCCAGGTTTTTGTCGTTTCAAACTCGATATTGGAAATAAAACGACGTGTCCTTGATCGCTTTTTACTTTTCAGGTCAAGGGCACTAAACATGAAATTACTCCTTGGTCGTAAGATCAAGCGGTTCTCTCAGGTATGATTTTATACTTTTTCAGGCTTGAGAGACACAAACTTACGAAAAAGTTCACCTTGGAGTCTTCTTTAGTTTTTTCAGACTCTCTAAAATTGAAAAACGTCGAGTTTCTCCTATACTGGACTCGTTAAAATTTCACAGTAAAGAACCTGTTCGATTACAAACAGGAACGGACCACTCCTTCTTAGGGTCCGAATCTAAACTAAGTTGGACTCATCCGAAGGATGAGCTTATAATCAAGCATATGTTATCCTCCTCAAGCTTGTAAAAAATAAAGAGGTACTTGCCAGAAATGGTGGGGGAAAAGAGAGAAGAATGAACCTATTTTTTATCCTTTGTTACAGAAGAACCTTATCACCGCTCTTGAACACGACACTTTTCATTCACCTGGGTTGGGAAATCCTTTGCCTTAAAGTTGATCAAACCTCTTTGAAAATCTTCAATCGTTTCTGGGTATTAACTTTGGGTCAATCGTCACCAAGCCATCTGTTGTGTCGTTATGTGTTCAAGAGGTCTCTGCAAATAAACCATTCATATGCAAAATATTTGTCATCCATTTTGACCATCCCTGAGTCAGTCCTTACAGCAACATTTCTTCAACTTGAACAATGATTTCGTGTTGCAGGCTTGCCTGCAACGGGTCGCTTTCTATCAACATCAGCACATTATCTAGAAAGATGACTTAGAAATCATCAGTACCTTGAAGTCTGCATGCATCAATGGCAGGTTTCTCGCCTTTGACGACAATTTACATCATTGACTTTCGATCAAAGGATTCCGTGATATGTTCGACATCAACCCATTCATTCACATTTCATGGATTGTACTGGGTACTTTGAGAACCATTGACATCACTGGTGGTCTCTCTCACACTTGTTAACAGTTTACATCATCGACTGGTAATCAAGTGGTTTCTACCATGTTCGACATCAACTCATTTATTCGCATGGATAGAATCATACCAATTCGGGAAGTAGAGATGAAGACCCTGGATCTAGTTTCCACCATCCAGGATGCGAGGAGTTTTGTATTCATTATATAGTAGACTTATCATAAACAGATGGCTGCGTCCATACTGTGTCTACAAAAGTCTATGATTGTGATGTACTGCAAAATCATTCTTGTATCAGAGCAGTATTTAGATTGTTAGTTAAAGTTTTCAATCCGAGTATGGGAATGCCTACCTCAGTGATGATATCATCTTATATATGTATTTTTTGTTGAATATTTGTAGGTTCTGACCGGGCTCTCCGCAAGATACTCCTTGAAATGATAATGTACCTCACCCTTCCTAGATCATATGAAACCCTAATCTACTACAGGCTTCGCACTTTAGGGGGCAATCTGTTACACTAAAAAATGTCACCATGACTATTTGCAGTTATTATGGCTCCATCCACTGTCATACTATCCTCCTTGGCAAGTCTCATGCCTCTGCTCTTCATGTCAAACTCCAAAAAAGAAGAGAAAAGTCATTTAAAGTCAATTATCTCTGGTACGCAGTTTCTCTTAGCCTTACCTGCATGTACGCAACCCAAGTTCACAATACCTGCGTACTTGTACGCTCTGTATGTAAAGGGGTGGGTGCCTACCCATGTAAAGGTCAAAAGGCGCAAGTTTCATCTTTAAAAAGTTACTTGTGGTCATTTCTAGAGCATTCTAGAAGCTTGTTTGATGTGTATGAAGCGCCTCCAGATGGTTCATGTACCCAAAGAAAGAGGAACTTATCCCATGAAGAAGGGAGCCTATCCCATTGAAAGAGGGGCTTATCCCATCCATGGTGGAGCTAATTAACTTCCTCTAGAGCACTATAAATACAAGCATTGGGCCAGAGGGAGGGAGGTTAAAAAGCTGAACATTCCTAAGGGTAGATGCTGCTGGAATTAGGACTTCCTTGTGAGAGCTTGTGAGGAGAGATTACCATCTTTGCTTGTTTCCATTGGGAGGTGGGTGAGCTGATTAGAGTAAAGGAGAACTCTTGTGGACCCTGGGAGGAGCTTGCACAACACCAAGGCTCAGGTTGTAATGGTTCCTTTTGTTACCTTTTAATACAAATTAGTCCATTCTTCTCAACAATTTGTTATTTATGAGTTGTTTCATATACTCCTTGGTCTATATGTTAAATATGTTTTATTTTATGTGATATTCAGGTGCTATTTAATCGTGTGACTGTTGGTGAATGTAGGTTTCGAAGAGAAGGAGGAGCTCATCCGGATCAATGAAGCTGGACTACTACAACAGCATTGGGTTACAGGTAAGATCTAAACACTTGATTTCTCATACTGTCATGCATATTTAGAGAAGGATTGCTCTTATTTGTCTTGTTTGTCACTAGAAAGTCTTAGGCTTCTAGGGAGGTCGGTTGTGTCTGCACCGTCGACTCTTTCTGCGTGACACCCAGGATGAAACCAAGCCTTTCCATTATGCTTGGTTATTACTCTCTATTGTGTTGGTTTCATGGGAACTATTGGAGGAGAGCCAGTTTCCTCCACTTGAAGAGGGATTACCAGAAGCAGCGCAGTTTGCTTCCTTATGGGCTACCAAGGACCTTGTGTGGATCATAGAGACAAAAATATTTTTCATCCTGATGGAATCGAGTCTCCTCATGGATATTAACTAACATCCAAGGTTGTCCCCAACCTTGTACATGCAGTTGTCAGCCTATGCAACCTTCAAGGCTAACTTCCACAGGGTGTATATCCAAGCGTGGAAGGATCTAGCACAGAAGTGGCATGACTTTCCATATTTGGTGATGAAGACTAATGTCCAGGAGGTAGTAGCATGATGGCCAGCCGAGTGGTGCACCCCCTTAGATCTAGCTGCTGTGCCAAGCACGGGTGCAGAGAGTGTTTTCGCGAAGAAAAGGAAGGAGGCAGCTAAGCAAGGTGCACAAAACCTGGCCGCATAGAAAAACAAGGACGTGACAGAGAAGGCTCATGTTGAGAAGGAATGTGCTACCAAAGAAAAGGCAGAACAGGAGCAACGCGAGACCCAGAAAGATGACAAGTCACCATCACCAGAAATAGAAACAGAAGAGCTTACAAGACAAGGTGGCAGAGGCGAGGAAGGGCAGTGCACTCCCTTCATTCTGAAAAGGCATGAACTGGAGCAACAAGATGGATCACGGAAAAAGCAAAAAGCCTAGAAAACGCAAGTTGATCCCATGGTTCTCACAAAAAGAAATCTTGATGAGATCGGTGATAAAGTTTGGGACACCAGAACAAAAGTACTACATTAGTTTGAAAAATAGTACATGTAGAATTTTGGAGGAGTACATGCAAACTTTGGGTGGATTACATGTAGACTTTGGCTGCTGGTGTGCATGAAGCCAAGGTAGAGGTTGGTCGAGTTCAATTTGAATGCAATATGAAAATCATTGAGCCACAGTTAAAATTTCAGCCCACGACACCACCTGAGGTATGAGAGTAGTGTGGAGCCACCATCAAAGAAGGAATTTCCACCCTAGATGCCATAGTTGTTGACTTCTCAACATTATTTTATGTAAGAAATGGAGTTGGTGACAAATTTGCAGGAAGAGCCAAACCTACAGACACTGAATATAGAGTTCAAGGAGCTGGAGAGGCAATATGAGGAAGTCAGGGCAATGACGCGCTCCATTACACTAGCGCAACACTTTGAAAAATTACAGGAAGAGAAGCAACTCCTAGCGCAAGTAGAGGAAGCACAGAAGAAGGAGGCCTTGCTTAAGGCCAGGTTGCAACCATGGTTAGAATAGGCTTATCAGATCACGACCACTATTTAGGATAAGCTAAAGGGCTTGCAACAGATGCAACAAACAATGAGGTTTCTCGCCGAAGGACTAGCTATAGAGAAGCTAGTTGAGGAGGTCAAGCAGGCAGCCACTTAGGGTGATGTCGAGGTTGTCGTAATCCAAGTGGAGCTAGGTGATCTTTACAGCAATATCGCATGCTAACCGAGTGACTCGAGGGTGATTGAAAATATTTGTGTTGGGGGCCTGTTGGGATGAGGTCCCCTGGGTCAGTTTTGGGGTTAAGATAACCCAACATTTGATGTATTTTTGCAGAGTAATGTAAAGTCTCTGAGATTTGTGGATGCGGAGTGTGTAGATGATTATAAGTCAAAGGGGTTTGAGCCCCTTGTTTATGTAAAGTTTGAGTCGGCTTTGAGGCCCGCCCATGGTCCGCTAACCATGGGATTGTATGTAAAAGGCTATAAATAAGTGTGTCTTAGAGAGTCTAAGGTATGTTAGAAGATATCTTAGATGTAATGGGTCAATAGAGGAGAAGTGTTAGCACAGATAAGCGGGTCAAATAGGAGAAGAAACTCTCTTCAGCTGAGTGCGCAGAGGCCTAAGTAGAGTCTGCAACTAAGTGCGTAGACCCCTGCAGCTAAGTGCACAGAGTAGTTTTGAGTCTGTAAAGCTAAATTGAAGATGAATAAAGAAATTTACCAAAGAAATACTGTGTATATCTATTTATCTATGTTTACTTCTATTTACGATATATTCCATGGATGAATAATGTGCTTATGAAATACTGATCTAATGATGCACAATTCTCTTGAATAAGTCTTAATAGATGTGGGTAACACATGTTAAGTACTTTCGTGAATAATGTGATGAACTCTATTATGTTTACTAATTAACTTAAGTATATCCGCACGAACACTAATCTAGGATTGTTCTCTAATGTGCACAAGCTGATAACTCAATTGTTAATGGTCCAGAAAGGTTGATCATAGACCTTCACGAAGGTCTGAAGGTTGTTTTAGTAGAGTTACAGTACCAAGCCCCAAGAGCTTATCGATCTACACAAAGGAAGATATGAGGCAATAAAAGACATCACACTCATCTCTGGATGAAAAATCTTCGCTCTTGCATCCCCCCATACTATTTTGGGTGAGACTTAAGCTTGCGCTACCTAGGTGGTTGTCGAAAGGGCCAATAATGTAGGGATTTTCTAGTTGGCGCAACTAAATCTGAACCTAGGTGAGGACCCCCTAAGCCAACATTTGGACACGTGTAAAGTTCAAGGCTTCTAAACAACTTAATAAGAATTTTAAATTCATCAACAAACCTCTCTAAAACTAATTTAGGGAAACTAGTGGTTATGTTTTTTTAAGACAAATCCAAAGCATGCATCTAGTCCTAGGATAATAACATGTAAATGATATGGGTTTCTGATCCAAAATGGATCTAGTTTTGCCTTTAAATAAAAGTCTTTAAATGGATATTAAAGTAGGATCAAGTCGAAGTGCTCATCGATATGATTCCAATAGTGCGGACGACGTGCAAATCTGAGTCTAGATGAAGAAGTTAAAGCCAGTCAAAGTTTTTGGAAAATTAGGGCAAAAGTAAAAAATTCAAAGGTCAACAGGGTGATGTTAGCATGACACGTGTCATCCTGGGAATACACCACTTGTCCTGGATGATGTCAGCAGAGGAGGTACTGTGTCGCAGTGTGATTGGTTGATATGGGCCAATCTAGTGCTAACACATGGCAACCCAAATTTTACCCAATGTGGCCTTATTTCAAAAATTTTGGGGATCAGGGAAGATCGAACCCCTAACCTCCCAGAATGGATAAGTCTTTGTCGAAACTAGCTCACCGAATGAGCTACCACAGGTCTTGTTAAGGTTGGTGATGATATTATATTTAAGGTTATGCGGGTTTGTGGCCGGAAAAAGGTCGGACGGTCGGGTTCAACCCCATGACCAGCAGACCTTTGGTATATATATATATATATATATATATATATATATAGTCCTGCGACCTTACCAATATCACCGCGAATATATCATCTATCACCAGCAAACGAATAAGATACAATGTAATACATAACCAATGGAGGAAGGTAGGGTGGGGGTTTTGAACCTCCAACCCACCAAAATCCATATATACCAACAACTTCAATCCAGTCCAATAACAAACATGCCAAGGGCGAGGCTTGGCAATCCAAGCTCCCATAACTTTATTTAAATTTTTGTGCAGGTGTCGAATAGCCAAACCACCAACGCGTGGACCAAGGCGGTTTTGTAGAGGGCAGAGGTGATTTTGCTCATTCCAGGGGGTCTAGAGCTCATAATGGCCAAATATGGGAAAGTTTATACTCGTTTGACTTGAAATTTCAAGCTGAATGCAATGGTGAGGTCCATTTTCTCATTTGAGCTACTGCTTTTTTCTCATACCTGTAAAATTATTTTGAAGATAAAATAAAGCGGTCAACACTAGAAGCTAAAGGACCAGGAGATGTAGCCATGAAGTCTGGTGAACTCCTTTATTAAAATTTTCTATGTTGATCTATTTGAATGTGTTTTCAACTTGCTTATGTGTTCATGTTATTTGCAACCTTTTCAATCCATTACACTTAGTAACATAAGCAACTTCACATAAAGTCTATAATACCTCTTTCATTAACGGATCAAGTGGTATCAGAGCTCAAGGTTTGTAAGGTTTGACAAGTTTGTGTGAATATTTTAATGCTTACTAGGTTGAGGCTTGAACGAAATTAGGTTTGAATCTCAATTTCTGGATAGTTTCATGACGATACGTGCTATGGTGGATGAGATGTATCGTGAGTTTAAGATGAAATAAGATGAAGGCACTTCATCACCTAAAGATCAAGAAGATAAGGGAAAGGGAGAAATGCTTCCTCCACCATCTCCTCCATCATCACCATCATCATCATCATCATCCTCTTCTTCTCATAAATCTAGTCCTTCTAAGAAGAAAAAGAAGAAATCCTCTTTGATCAAATTAGATGTAAAATTTGATTTGCCAATTTATGATGGAGAACTTAACGTTAAAAAGCTTGATAATTGGATAAGACAAATTGAAGTGTATTGTAGGGTGTAGAAAGTTGTTTCAGAAAGGAAAAAGATCCAGTTTTCTAGCCTTCGACTTAGAGGAACCACACTTGTATGGTGGGAAGGCAAGGCACAGGCAGATCTCAAAAAGCATGGTAAAATCATTTCAACTTGGAATGAATTTGTTTCTGCTATTAAAAAAAAAAATTATCCTTTGGCTTATATGCAACAAGCAATGATGAGTTGGCAAACACTATGTCAATTAAAAGGTCAAAGTGTTCAAAGTTATACTTAGGAATTCTGTAAGAGAGCTTTAACATTAGGCATATCATTGGACTCACCAGAGACATTGTTGAAATACATAGGTGGTCTTCTTAGTTATTTGAGGCATACCATAGTAATGTTTAATCCAACTAGCTTAGATGATGTATCGGTCCAAGCAACTCATCTAGAAGCTAGAGGAAAAAATGTAACCCAAGATGTTGGGAAATCATCCAAACCTATTGAAAGCAAGAATAAAGGCAAGAAGAAACTTAAATGGAAGGAGAAGAAAACAAACACTATGAAGAAAGATAAACCTTCATGCACTCATTGTAAGAAGGAAGGCCATGATGAGGCACACTACTGGTCATTGCATCCGGAATTGAAGCCTAAGAAGTTTGGGAGTAAAGAACGGAAGAATGTTGTTGTTGTTTAAAAGGACTTGGGATCAGATTCAGGTGACGAGGCAACAGTTACAGCTACAGGTATAAAAGGTAATGATTCTAAAGAATATACAAGTACTTCTTTGCATTTTGTTGCTAATGATAATGATGAGAGGAAAATAAATGAGCTATTTCACATTAGAGTCATCTCCAAGCATACTAAAATTGATACTTTATTTGATAGCCTGGGATCACAAGTTAATTTGATTTCTGAAGCAATTCTAAAGAAGTTGGGTCTATAAACAAAACCTCATAAAAGGCGATATCCATTAGGTTGGGTGTGTGATAAAACTAAGCTACAAGTTACAAAACAATGTAAACTTTGTTTTGCTATTGGGTCAAAGTTTGTAGATGAGGTTGAGTTAGACATAGTCCCATTGGACATATGTGGAATCGTATTAGGAAGTCCATACTTATACGGTAGAAATGCTATATTCTATCGAAATAAAAATAAGTATCAACTCACAAAGGATGGAATTGAATATATTGTAAGGGCTTATAAACTCAAAGATAACTTCTCTCTCATAAATTCAAGATAGATGAAAAGAATTGTAAATTCAAGTAAACAATTTTTACTTATGATTGTAAAAGCAAAGGATATTGATAAATCCGATGCTTTCCAAGATTGTAATCCTAAACAGAAAGCAGATCTAGTTAAAGTTGTTTCCGATTATAATATTCTATTTCAAGAGACTAAAGGGCTTCCACCCAAGAGAGAGATAGAACATGAGATTTATTTGCAGCAAGATGCTCCACTACCTAACATTGGAATATTCAGGTTATCATCTCTAGAGAATGGAGAGGTAAAGAAGTATGTACAGGAGTTGCTAGATCAAGGGTTTATTCGACCATGCACATCACCATGCCAATCACCTATTGTGTTAGTGCGAAAGAAAGACGGTTCGTGGAGAATGTGCAATGATTTTAGAGCATTAAATAAAATCACAATAAATAATAATTATCCTCTTCCTCGTATTGATGATTTGTTAGATCAGTTAAAAGATGTAGTTTACTTCTCTAAATTGGATTTGTGAAGTGGCTACCATCAGATTAGAGTTGTAGAACAAGATGTATGGAAGACTGCTTTCAAAACAAAGCAAGAACTCTATGAATGGATGCTTTTGCCTTTTGGCTTAACTAACGCTCCAGCTACATTCATGGGAGTCATGAATGATGTATTTAGACCATTCATTGATGATTTTGTAATAGTCTATTTAGATGATATTCTTGTTTTCAGTAGAACATGGGATGAATATGTAAAGCAGGTAAAGAAGATTTTAGATGTTTCGAAAAGAGAAAATCTCTATGTAAAACTGTCAAAATGTGAATTTGGCAGAACATATTTGAATTATTTGGGTTATATTGTAGGGGTGGTGAATTTAAGATAGATCCATCTAAGGTCGAAGTCATTGTAAATTGGCTTAAGCCCAATACTGCTATAGAAGTTAGAAGTTTCTTAGGGGCAACACAATATTGGACAAAGTTTATTGCTAACTTTTCTTTGATTGCAGCTCCATTAAATGCTTTGACAAGTGTGAAACAGGTGTTTCAGTAGGGAGGCAAATAGCAGAAAGCCTTCGCCACATTGAAAGAAAGGATTAGTACAACTCCAGTACTAGCACTACAAAATCTTGAGCATCCATTTGAGATCAAGACAAATGCAAGTGAATATGCCATGGGGGCAGTGTTGATGCAACACAAAAAGCCTATATGCTTTCATTTTGAGACATTCACATTAGTAGTAGTTAACTATCCCACGTATGATAAGGAATTATATGCATTAGTTCAAAGTGTTAAAAAGTGGAAACATTACATAATGGGTGAAGAAACAATCATACATACAGATCATCAACCACTACAATACTTACACTCACAAACTAAATTGAAACAATAAAGACACTATCGGTGGATGGGTTTTCTACGGTAATTTCATCTTGTTATCAGATATAAGAAAGGCATATATAATAAGGTTGCAAACATGTTATCAAGACCAATTATAAATGCATCCACAATACTTAAGCATAATTCAGTAATTCATGAAAGTTACATTGAACAATATGCTCAAGAAACAGATTTTAAGGATGTATATGCAACTTTAAATCATGGCAAGCAGGTAGAAGAATTGGATTATTTCATAAAGGACACACTCTTATATCATTTGTGAAAGTTATGCATTCCACAAACTAAAAGAGTTAATATAATTTGAGAAGCACACACTTCTCTCATATTAGGTCATTTTGGTGTAATTAAAACAGTTGCACAATTACAAATATTCTACTATTGGCCATGAATGAATGAGATAGTTTCTAGATATATTAAAGTATGTATTATGTGTGCCACAAGCAAGCCAAGTAATAGAAAATTAGGCCTGTATACTCCACTTCCAATTCCTTCTCGTCCTTGGGAAAGTGTTCCATGGATTTTGTTGAGGGATTGCCAAAGTCTAGAAAGAGTCATGATTATTTGTATGTAGTTGTGGATAGGTTGAGTAAGATATGTATTTTGACACCATGTAATAAATAGGTCATAGCTGAAATGACACCCACTTCTATTATATCTGGTTGAGATTCTCGATTTGTCAGGAAATTTTGGTCAAGTCTATGGGAGTTAATGGACACAAAGTTAAAGAAGAGCACAAAATTTCATATGCAAACATATGGTCAAACAGAAGTGGTCAACATAACAGTGATACAGTTGCTTCGAGGATATTGGAGCAAGCATTCCAAACTTTGGGATGAGCATTTGTGTTATGTGCAGCATGCTTACAACCATGCAAAAAATTCTTCTACTCATAGATCTCCTTTTGGGACTTCTTTTGGTTTTATACCATGAAAGTCTCCCTTGGATTTTGTCTTTGGTAAAGATATAGCAGTTGATGGACACAATGATGTGGAAAAAACAACCAAGTTCATTGAACAAATCTAGGAAATTCTCCAAGCAGTATAGGAACAACTGGAAAGAAGCCAAGCAATGTTGGGTTGTGTTATTCTTTCCACGATTAGCCCACGTAGTGAATCGGGGGGTTAGAGGGGGGCCGGATCCCCCCTTCATTGCTTCGATTGTGCAATGAGGGGGTCATAAGGGGGGTGGAAACCCCCCTGTATGGGGGATTTGAGGGGGTGGGTAGACCCCCGCTATGGGGTCTGGGACAACGCCCCAGGAAAATTTCTTTTGGACCCTATATTAGTTTGGGCGAACCTACCTATGGTTTTGTGCATAATTTTCACACATGGTTTTGGATGCGATGGTTTTTGGTCCATGGTTTTGGACGCGATGGTTTTCTGCCCATGGTATTGGATGCTTCGGCATGTATAAATATGTATTGTAACATTGAAAGGAACATAATGAAAAAATCAAGCTGGTAGTCCCAGTTTTGGGATCCAGGGGAAAATCTCTGTGTGTATGTGTTTAATGTGTTATGCTCTCATATTGTTTATTTTTTGTGTTTTAGAATTCGTATGCCGATAATTTTTGTATGGGATTAAAACCTACAAGCAAAGTATAAGGCATGACATGACAAGCATCGAGTCGAGCATAGTATTCAAGTTGGTGATCAAGTCTAGTTGTACATCAGCAAAGAAAGACTGTAAGGGGAAGGTAAGAAGTTGAAACCAATTAGATATGGTCCTTCCAAATTAATTGACAAAATTGGTGAAAATTCTTTCTGCCTAGATCTACCAGCTTATATGCAGATCTATTCCGTCATAAATGTTGAAAACATGTGATTGTATGAACCTTCATTGATTTCCATTGAATATATTTTTCCCGAGTATCTCAATGAGCTACAGGAGAACACAGTTCTTGACAGGAGGATAAGGACTTCGTGATGGGGAAATGTTGAGTATCTTCGAGTTGGACTCAAAGGTACAAATCCAAGTAAAGCAAGATGGATAGAGATTGGAAAAGTGAAGGAACTTTATCCTCTCTTACTAAACAATTAAAACCAACTTTTGGTGGCCCAAAAGCTTCTAGTGGGGAGGAGTGATCCAAAATGGATCTAGTTTTTCCTCCAAATCAAAGTCTTCAAATGTATATGAAAGTAGGATCAAGTCGAATTGCTCATCGATACAGTTCCAAAGGTGTGAACGATGTGTAAATCCGAGCCTAGATGAAGAAGTTAAAGCCAGTCAAAGTTTTTGGAAAATTAGGGAAAAATTCAAAAAGTCAAAGGTCAATGGTCAACAGTCAACAGGGTGATGTCAGTAGGACACGTGTCATCCTGAGAATACACCACTTTTCCTGGATGATAGCAGTAGAGGAGGTGACGTGTCGCAGTGTGATCAGTTGATATGGGCCAATGTGGTGCTGACATGTGGCAACCCAAATTTTGCCCAATGTGGGCTTATTTCCAAAGTTTTGGGGATGAGGGAGGATCGAACCCCTGACCTCCCAGAATGGCTAAGCCTTCACTGGAACTAGCTCACCAAATGAGCTACCGTATGTCTTGTTAATGTTGGCGATGATATTATATTTAAGGTTATACGGGTTTGTGGCTAGAAAAAGGCCAGCCAATCGGGGTCAACCCCATGACTGCCGGACCTTTAGTATATCAGTTATATATATATATATATATATATATATATATATATATATATATATATATATATATATATATATATATATATATATATATATATAGATAGATAGATAGATAGATAGATAGATAGATAGATAGATAGATAGATAGTCCTGAAACCTTATGAATATCACCGCAAAAATATCATATATCACCACCAAAAGAATCACATAAAATGTAATACATAACCAACAGCGGAAGGTAGGGCGGGGGTTTCAAACCTCTGACCCACCAAAACCCATATATACCAACGACTTCAACGTAGTTCGATAACCAACATGCCAAGGGCAGGGCTTGGCAATCCAAGCACCCATAAATTTATTTAAATTTTATGCAGGTGCCGAATAGCCAAACGACTAGCGTGTAGACCAAGGCAGTTTTGTGTAGACAGAGGCGGTTTTGTAGAGGGTAGAGGTGGTTTTGCTCATTCCAGGGGGTCTGTAGCTCACGTTGGCCAAATATGGGCAAGTTTATACTCGTTTGACTTGAAATTTCGATCTAAATGCAATGGTGAGGTCCATTTTCTCATTTGAGTTACTATCTTTTTTCTTATACATGTAAAATCATTTTGAAGACAAAATAAAGCGGTCAAAATTGGAAGCTAAAGGACCAGGAGATGTAGCCAGGAAGTCTGGTGAACTCCTTTATTAAATTTTTCTATGTTGATGTGCTTGAATGTTTTTTCAATCCATTGCGCTAAGTAACATAAGAAACTTCACATAAAGTCTATAATACCTTTTTCATTAATGGATCATTTTCCATGTAGATGAGCCCATCTAGATCCAATGTTGAAACCATCTAGTATTCTATGTTTCTTAATTAAAGAAGTTAATCAATGATAAGAGCCCAATCGAAACTATTTGAATAGAGAATAATGAAGAAAGGAAAACCATAGTAAAACCAAAAACATTCCTGGAAATGAGGAATAAGTAGCAGAGAAATTGAGCAATTATTGTGTACTTCAAAAATGGAAGAACCTAGTAGTGGAAGAGACAACATGGGAAGACAAGTTGTTCATGTGGAAACACCTATATTTAGTAAAATGTTGAGGATAACATTTGATTGATGAGAAGGGTATTTTAATCTGTAGACAAGACCTATGTTCTCTCTAAATCCCCATATTAAATCTCATATATTGTGTTATTACATTTACATTTTTAATTGTTGTGTTGATTAGAACCTTTCATTGTACCCCTTCACTATAATTGTATCTTTCTCATTTGTTGAATAACTTTAGTGGTCTTGTTGTTGATCCCTTCTTATGTTTAGGATTTGTTGTCAACATTTTTTATAATTTATTTTACTTCCTTGATGATCACACCTTTCTGCAACAAATTTATTTATTAATTTAGAGGAGGATGGGCTAGATGTAAATATTTTATAAATTATATTGAATGGTCAGTAATCAAAATTATTCAACGATGATTCCAAGAGAAAATGAGTCTAGTATGAAGCCTATTAAGCTTTGTGAAAAATGATTATTTCCTAATAACACTCAACTCACTATGTCTAACTAGAACATGATAGATGAGATGCAATTCATTTCCTATAAAAAGAACAAGAAGACCATATATCAATGGATAAAAACCAATTGAATGAGAAGGAATGCATGGAATGAACGGGATGGAATGCATATATGTTATATATATTCGCTGTGATTGAGTTTATATGAGATTTGATTGTGTTGGATTAATTTGTGAACTTCATATGTGATGGTGTATATCATATGAATAATGAGAGGTTGCATCCTTAATTCAAGTTTTTTTGAAGACATAGCAGTATGTAAGTTAATTAATTCGAGAAACATATTAGTTTTTGTTGCAAGTATTGTAATTTTTTGGGCTTAGTTCAAATTTTTATCATACATTTACTCATATCCATAGTGGGAGTAGTTTTCTCTAGCAAAGAGAACTACAATGAGTGGTTTAGGAAGATAAAACACACCTTTATTTTCAATGAGTTGCGGAAAGGGATTTGTGAATGAGAAGGAGACAATGCATTGGAAAATCCCACTTCAAGTAAGGAGTTTTCCATTTGGGAAAACAAGAATAACAAGGCATATTCCTTGATTGTAGCATTAGTAAATCAAGAGGTGAGTCACCGTATTTCTCCATTTTTAAATTCTTTTGAAGACTTGAAGAAGTTGAAGGAATTTTATGACTCACACTCTAAACTTGAAGTTGTTCAATTGATGATTAAGTTGCTCAGTCTGCAGTTGAAAAGTGATGACCCTCTTGCCTTAGCATCAGAAGTAAGATCAATCATGCATGACATAAATCCACTAGGGTTGAAATAGCCATTCCTCTCATAACTTATGTCAAGGAACTATATCCTACATGTTAGCACTCTGTAAATCCCTTAAGGCTGAGGAAAAGGATCCCATAGGTAACCACAAACCACTTGTAAGCTAGAATCTAGCCCTTTTATCTTTAGAGAGGGCTCTCTCTATATGATTTTATTCAATGAATTGGTTGAGTAGTTTGGATTTTAGGCTAGCTATGATGATCAAAGGATGAATTTAAGTGGTGGCTTGAAGGTAAGTGAAGGAACGAAAACTCACTTTGAACAGGTTCATATTTTAAATGATTCTAGTGAATAAGGGATAATGATGATATCTTGAGCAGGGGCAAGGTAGGAAGCTATGTTGGTAATTAACCAATTGCCTCGTAGTAATGGATTAATATAACATTAGAGGTGACAATATGAGCATCAAACTAGGATGAATACAAGAATAAGAGATACATAAATGTTCAACATATATAAAGCATAGCACAAAGTGAATTTTGCAAATTCTCTTATGTGAGCATGAAGAACTATATTAGCACCACAGAAACATAAGTAATAATAATAATGTCGAGCAGTATAAATGCAAGATTTACACCAACATTTAATTTGTCAATCCGAGTAAGTAAACTTAGAGGCGTAGCACAATATATGCCAGAATACGAACTCAAGGATCTGTTAATATAAAAACTCATCTCTTGCAAGAAATTCAAAAGGAGCATCATTCAGGAAAAATAAACAAGAATTTTCAATGAAAAGTAAACACACTTTGGGAATCTACTCCTGGCTCCTCTTCTGGGTTGAGTTGACTCCTGCAGTAAGTCTTCCTCAGCTTTCCAGGGGACAAAGGAATGCAAGCCCCATTCATAAGAAAGTGATTCAATAAATGAATAATGAAAAACCTCTTAAAAATTAATGTTATGTTGCAAGAATGAAACTAGAAATCACACGGAAACCTCATTCCAACTAATCTAAGGAAATAATCGAATGCTTTAAAAAGAATCAAGATAATAATGCACTGCTTCTCTTAAAGATAATTTAGTACTTTAGTTGTAAGAGAAATATGCAATAAGAACCAATATATAATTCATGTTATTTACCTTGATCTTATTAAACACTTCCTTATAATATATGCAACATTTAATTATAATGAAGAATTCTATGAGCGTTTTGTGAAAAAGATTCACAATCTTTCCTTATGCTGATATGGGAATTTGCTTGCAAAAGTGCAGGAATCCATGTCATATAACATTCAAAGGTAATCATGAATATATGTTAAGTTAAGTTAACCAGAATTCTTGCTCAGAAATTATTTCGCCATTGTGTTCTAGAAATAAAATTTGTTATGCAGCAATGAGATCAGGGTAAATCTTTGTAAGAATAAATAAGAGGCGCAGTTAAAATAGTCGTCATTTACTTTAGTTCAGCCTTTATGAAAATACATCCAAAAGCATTGATATTAAACTTAAATAACTAGAGAAGTAAAATAAAGCTTTTGGAATGAAATTGAAAATGAAATGACTGAAAGAAGAGCTATGAAATGAAATTGCAAAACTATCTAAGATCACACTGACACCAAGCAAACTAAAATGTAGCAAAAGAAAGTTAAGAGGTTTGGGGCAACGGACTGGTTGGTGGGCCCAACCATCCAGCTCATTGCCCTTGCAGCGATTATGTCACAATCTTCAGAATAGTATGGATAAAAAAATTTACTCATAAGTGATTTAAAAATAAACTCATTTCAGAGTAGAAACCAGAATTCAAAATTTAATGCCCACAAAATTCATTTCAGAAGTCTTGTTACAAATTCATAAAACAATGTTGCGCTAGTTCTAGTGGTCCCCTCGAGGGATCATCCCACTAGTGCGCAACTCCTCCCTTCCTGCACAACAAGATCAATTCCCTCCTCCTGCAAACAAATATGATTTACATAATACAATCTGCCATATACAAAAACCAACCCTCACACCTACGTGACTCCTTCCTTTTATAATGTTCTTTCATGATAATTTTGGCTCTATTCCTTAGAAAACAACATGGGGATTGAATCCCAACTGATATTCATCAATAGAATATCAGTACAACCATTTACCCATTGAAGGAATGAATATCTGGCACAAATTTCCCAAATCTGGCCATTTTCTACAATTCTGGAAAAATCGGTTTTTTTAACAAAATGCCTCCAAAGAACTCTATGTATCTCCTTAACCATTATGAATTTTAGAAAATTGTTTGGAGGAAATCTAGCTTGTTATATTTTCAACAATAATCTCTCTCAGAATTGTCTAGTTCAGATCCATTGCCTCGATAATCGTGCCCAAAAATGATTGTTTGAAATTTGAGATGCTAAAATTCCAGAAAAATAGTCTATTTTTAGAAAAATACCTCAAATACCATTATGTAAATTTTATAACATTACGAATTTTAGAAATAGATTTGAGGCTTTATCAATTTTCTATACTGGGACCAGAACCCATGTTCCATAATTTCTCCAATCACCTTCACCTGCATGGAAAACGAGGTGGAAGGTGCCAGTTTGGAAACTTCTGCGAATTTGGGGCTGAGGCATTAATTATTGCCTAAACATAAATCCATACAACCTAGGTGTATCTGAACCTATCTGAAAGTGTTCAAACACCATTTTGAACAAAAATCTCTTTCATATTCCCCTAGAGATGTGTCAATGTATGAAAGCCTTAAATTAGTGCAGCCATGTTGGTGGAGGCATGTTGGTGCAGGCAGAGTTAGTGTAGACACAACTGGTATAGGAACTGATACTACAGGAATGTTAACACCTACCACAAAAGAGCTTGACATTAATGACATTTTCACATTAAATTAACAATACAAGAAGATTTCATAGATCAACAACTATCAGCTCTAAAATCCTCTAAATAATAACTTAATAATGTGCAAAACGAATAATAATGATTATAGACACTTAGTACAGGCATAAAATTATTCAGGTAAATCATGAAAATTTGGACAAAATGGAGGCTCAACACTCCCCCACGCTGACCTTCTTGCATGTCCTCATGCAAGCCAAACCATAAGATTATAAAATCATGGAAGAAGGCAGGGGGAATGTTTAAAGATCATACTATGCTTCCTGATAAAAGTGTCAGCAAAAATCTTCGCAAGGAAATATTAAGATATCATGGTATGTCATCATTTAAATCATTCATCAAGTCTACAACATTATTATTATTGTTCTAACAAAAACCATGTTACAGTCCTCATGAATATATCAAGTGCAGAAATGGTAAAATTGCAATGTAAAAAATCAGGTACAAGAAAGTAATGCTTTCTACCAAACATTATGGAAAAAGTGTACTACACCTTTATGATAGGAATCATATACTTGTTGTCCTGGTTCAAATGAATTCTCTGCTTGTCATATATTTCATAGCTCTTATTCATGTCCAGAGTCTTATTAACAATCATGATAAAAAATCAAATCTTTTTTGAAAATGCGCAATTTCAAGAAAATTACCATAAGATTCCCGCACCTAATACAACAATCTTGTACATAGGTCACATAGTGCTTATTTAGAGGAAACCACAATCAATAGACATTGTTTTCCATCAACACCTACTGAGTAATCATCGCTGAGTAATTCATCACTCTAAATGCCATAAAAAAAATAAGTGAGTTATGATACCAGAAAAGGGAGATAAAAGTATAACAAAATGACACCTTCTTGGACCAATCAAAAAATTGAACACTCTAAATTTGTTGTCATGCATATGTGAAAGTAAATTTCTCCTTAATCTAGTACAAAGAATTACCTCCACTAAGGGTACCACACCATTGAAGATTCATAAGTTTTGAAAGAAAAAACTCAAAGAATCATGTTCAAATTATCTTAAAACCATTATCCAAGAAATAAAATGATGCATTTTAGGGAAAGAGAAAGATAACCGAGTTGTCATAGTATGAAATTAACTTTAATACCATAGACATGGCCTTATTGCCCACAGGTGTCTATAACCTCAGCAGGGATGTATTTTAACCCAGTGAAATGCCTGTGTTCCACTTACTAGATATAGATTCAAAGTTAACTTATTTGATTTTTTTTAAATTAGATGAAGGCCACTATCCTGGCTTGGTAACTAGCTAATGGTAGTTCCACTCACAAGAAGTAACATGGGTGAACAGGCTAGCTTGTGATGAGACCTCTTGTCTTCCATCTTTTCAGTTGAAAGCCATTACTTTGGCTTGGTGACCAGCACAGTAATGTCATGCATGTTAGGTCTCATGATCATGGTAGGTCGGCTCATCACGAGACCTCCTATCCTCCCCTAAATCTTTTGAAAATTCTGATTGTAATTAACTTTGAAGGTTACTTAATAAGTGGGGAGGCAGATCTACTCCTTAAGACTACAGGATGGTGTGAAATTTGTTTTTAATGACTAATCATTACTGGCTAGTTCCTCTACCCTAAAGACTTATTAAAAATATCCCAAATAATGAATTAAAGACTCTTTAAGTTAATAATGCTAGTGTTCTCATGAATAGATTATTATGATCTTTACAAGAGTGGTCCACCATAGTGGGTTCTCCAATAGTACCTTCTAAGGGAAACTGAAAATATATATCTCAAATGAAAACTTCATTAGAGTGGTTAATCATGGTTACTTTTGCAAAATCATGAGGTAGTGGAGTGAATCATACTCAACAAGATTTGTCACTAATGTGTGTGTGTTAAAAACCAATGTGGATCAAAAGAAATTTTAGTGGCTATGCTTTGAAAGTCAAAACCCTAATAGCATTGTTGTAACAAATTTATTCATGGCATTATTTATTCTTCTACCCTACTCTACCCTAAGAACCAGAAGTCTCTCTCTTAATTATAGGAGGACTTCCAATGCAACCAAGTGCACAACAATAGGATAATCATATTCGTGTTCAAATTTAGAAAGTATATGCGAGAAAATACTAGAACATGAGGTACTAACTGCATTAACTGATGTGATGCTACAAATTGTTGAATGATAAGGGAAGGATGAATGTTGACAATCATCTGAAACCAAGATTCTATGGGATCCATATACTCTTGGTTATTTGATTCATGGGCAACATATGGTGCATCATGCACATCCTCCAATTTTCTTTGTTCATCCTCTAAAGTGCAGCTAGATCAAATGGATGTTCTTCAATTTTTGTATCTGATGGCTTCTCCTCATCAAGCATGATCTATAGCTTCCCAATTTCTTGAGGAAGATCTTCTGGTTCTTCATGAGTCTCTTCTTCCAATGGAATAAACCTCTCTCTAATTGATTCCAAGATGTGTTATTTTTGTGAAGCAAAGACCCTAGCCTCTGCCAGAATTTGAGATAGTTATTTGAATAGCATCACACTTCTTGGCATTTTCCTGCTAGCTGGAAAGTCTTGTTAGCACCTCGATTGAGAGCGGGTGGATCGTTTAGCACCAAAAAAAATTCAAAAGATTAATTGTAGTAAAAAGAAAAAACCAAGATTGTAAATTAAATAAATCACACTTGCGGAAATTAAATAACCTCTATTGCAGAAAAAAAAAAAAGTAACACACTTTGCAGTAAAATAAATTACTCATAAAAACTAAATTGTAGTAAAAGAAACAAATTAGGCATCACAATTTGCACCAAAGGAAATCACTCATTTGCAGAAAGGAAGAATCTCGTTAATCTATAAATTCAATTGCAAAGGAAAGAGAAAAGCATGAAAAATCGTTGAGGCCTTATCCTACAATGCCTCCCCAGCAACTACGCCAAAATGTCGGGCGGCATAAATGCAATATTTACACCAACATTTAATTTGTCGATCCGGGTAAGTAAACTTAAAGGCATAGCAAAATATATGCCAGAATACGACCTTAGGGATCTATTAAAATAAAAAACAATCTCTTGCAAGAAATTCAAAAGGAGCATCATTCAGGAAAATAAACAAGACTCTTCAAATTAAAGTAAACACACTTTGGGAATCTGCTTCTGGCTCCTCTTTTGGATTGAGTTGACTCCTACAATAAGTCTTCCTCAGTTGCCCAGGGGACAAAGGAATGCAAGCCCCATTCAAAAGAAAGTGATTCAAGAAATAAAGAATGCAAAACCTCTTAAAAATTACAACTATGTTGGAAGCATGCAACTAGAAATCACATGGCAACTTCATTCCAACTAATATAAGGAAATAATCGAATGCTTTAAAAAGAATCAAGATAATAATGCACTGCTTCTCTTAAAGACAATTTAGTGCTTTATTTGTAAGATAAATATTCAATAAGAACAAATATATTTCGTGTTATTTACCCTCATCTTATTAAATACTTCCTTATAATATATGCAACATTTAATTCTAATGAAGAATTCTGTGAGTGTTTTGTCAAAAAGATTCACAATATTTCCTAACGCTGATCCGGGCATCTTCTTGCAAAAGTGTAGGAATCTGTCTCATATGATATTCAAAGACAATCATGAATACATGTTAAGTTAAGTTAACCAGAATTCTTGCTCATCAATTATTTCACCATTGCATTCTAGAAATAAACTTTGTTATGCAACAATGAGATCAAGGTAAATCGTTGTAAGAATAAATAAGAGATGTAGTTAAAAAATTCACTGTTTAATTTAGTTCAGCCTTTATGAAAATACATCCAAAACCATTGATATTAAACTTAAATAACTAGAGCAGTAAAATAAAGCTTTTGGAATGAAACTAAAAATGAAGTGACTGAAATAAGAGCTATGACATGAAATTGTGAAATTATCTAAGATCACACTCACACTAAGCAAACTAAAATGCAACAAAATAAAGTTCAAAGGTTTGGGGAAACGAACTGGCTAGTGGGCCCAACCATCCAGCTCGTTTCCCTTGTAATGATTATGTGACAATCTTCAGAATAGTATGGAGAAACAAAATTACTTAGAAGTGATTTCCAAATAAACTCATTTCAGAGTAGAAACTAGAATTCAGAATTTAATGCCAACGATATTCATTTCAGAAGTCTTGTTACAAATTCATAAAACAATGTCGCGTTGGTTCTAGTGGTCCCCTTCAGGGATCATCCCACTAGTGCGCAACTCCTCCCTTCATTCCCAACAATATCGATTCCCTCCTCCTGCAATCAAATATGATTTACATAATACAATCTGCTATATACAAAAACCAACCCTCACACCTAAGTGACTAATTCCTTTTATAATGTTCTTTCATGATAATTTTGGCTCTATTCCTTAGCAAACAACATGGGGATTGAATCCCAACTGAAATTCATGAATAGACTATTAGTACAACCATTCACCCATTGAAGGAATGAAGATCTAGCATGAATTTCCCAAATCTAGTCGTTTTCTAAAATTCCGGAAAAATCAGTTTCTGAATAAAATGCCTCCAAAGAACTCTGCATATCTCCCTAACCATTACGAATTTTGGAAACTTGTTTGGAGGCAATATATCTTGTTATATTTTTAACAATAAAATCTTTGAGAATGTTCTAGTTCAGATCCATTTCCTTGGAAACCGGGCCTGGAAATGATTGTTTGAAATCTGAGATGCTAAAATTATGCAAAAATAATCTATATTTAGAAAACTGCCTCAAAGACCATTATATAAATTTTATACCATTACGAATTTTAGCAATTGGTTTGAGGCTTTGTCAATTTGCTAAACTGGGACCAAAACCCATGTTCCAGAATTCTCCATTCACCTTCACCTGCACGGAAAAAGAGGCATAAGTTGGTAGTTTGGAAACTACTATGAATTTGGGGCTGAGGCATTAATTATTGCCTAAACATAAATCCATATGACCTAGGTGCATCTGAGCTTATGTGGAAGTGTTCAAACACCATTTTGAACAAAAATTTCTTCCACATTCCCCTAGAGATGTGTCAATGTATGAAAGCCCCAAATTAGTGCAGGCATGTTGGTGGAGGCATGTTGGTGCAAGCAGAGCTGGTGTAGGCACAACTGGTATAGGAACTACTAGTATAGGAATGTTAGCACATGCCACAAAAGAGCTTGACATTAATGACATTTTCACATTAAATTAAAAATACTAGAAGAGTTCATAGATCAACAGCTGTCAGCTCTAAATGCCTCTAAATAATAACTTAATAATGCACAAAACGAATAATAATGATTATAGACACTTAGTACAGGCATAAAATTATTTAGGTAAATCATGAAAATTTGGACAAAATGGAGTCTTAACAAATAACAGAGATAACACACATACCAACAGAAATATGACACAAGAATTTCTGGAAAAATAACCTCGGCCTTCTTCTATTCACTTAAAAAATACTTTAAAATAATAATAAAAAAAGTCTTTGCTTCCAACACTAATCAATCAATAACAAAAAAAAACCCCACGTTTACATTGTGTATTTAGCCCTTTTATACTACTTTGGCCAAAGGCCAGATACATTGCATTACATCCAGCTAAATGGATCAAAAGGTGTGTTTTATCAATAGAAACAACAAGATTAAGGTTGATAACAGGTGCATCATCATTCTCATCCTCATATGCTCGACGACCTCTACAATGTCCTGAACTGCCTTCTATGGTGCCAAAAATCCTACTAAAAATCCTCCTGATGCTTTGGTTCATTCCTAATCTTCTTATCTGGTCACTCCCGATCAGTGAAAACCATAAAAGCATGGTGGAGCACAAAATCATATTCGTGGATAGGATGTAAATCCTTCACCTCAACGCCTTTATGCATTTTTCAGTTTTGCGACCAAAGGCGAGACCAAGGCTTATTATATCGGAGCCCTTAGTTGCTTGCCACTTTGAACTGCACAGGGTGTGAAACTCTAAGATATGTCTAGCCCTAGGGACTTAGGTGGAAACTCAAGGCCAAAACCTTTTGATATGTTAAACCCTTTTGCTTGAAAGGGGGTCAATTCTTTAGAATACTGCCACATTACACACGGTCTCTATGTGAAATACATGGGACCACAACACATACATGCCCAAGCCATTTTATATTATTTATATCACAATCAAATATTTCGCAGCGACGCACATGGTTGCACCTTTTAAAACTTGTGATCACCAAATTTCGATCACCCTTTTTGTTTTAGGCCATGTTCCTATGAAGCTTCACATGACCACGTTCCATCCCCCTTATCAAAGCCCCTTTCCCAACGATCTCTAATTGGAAGTTTCATTTGATACACAATGCACATCCGCTAATCATTGAATGTCGATATGTGACGTCATCAATGCCACGTCACTGCCATGTGTCACCATGTGAGTGGTGAAACACGAAACCCATCTTCAACTTATTTTAACCCCTAAACATTCCAAATCCACCTACCATGTGTCTCTTTGGAGGAGAGAGAAAAGGCCCAAATTTTTTTTTTTTTTGCAAGCGATTTCTTTGTTAATTTGTTTTCGGCACTCCCAAAAATTTAATGCTTTAGGCCTTCTCATATCACAACCCTGGTGATTTTTTGTATATCACAATTGACACTTTGTTATGGCTGGCACATTGCAACCGCCGACTAGAGATATGTGATATTGCAAGACCTCTGACCTGTGACTTGTGATGTTCTTTGCTGATTGGACCCTGCCGACTATCAACTGACCATAAACCTCCTATATGCAGGGTTTGGAACCTTTGATCATCGATATGCGATATCAACGATTGGTAATTGGTGTTTTCTCCTACCTGTGTTGTTTACTCTCTCCAAAAACCTCTGATATGTGGGATTCAGGATTGAAAACTTAGGCAAATTTTCTTTATTTTCTGCTCTTCAAAGGGGAAATCTGATCTGCTCTAACTTCTTACCTAGAAGTCAATTTGATGAAATTCATATACCACTTGAAAGCTACTTCTAAGCACTTTACCATGGAAAGGGTCTAATGAAGCTTTGAGTCCTTCCAATCCTCAAAAAATGAAATCAAACTTCCCTATCTAGACCACAAGACCTC
Organism: Pinus tabuliformis; assembly: GCA_031772625.1. Classification (NCBI taxonomy): domain Eukaryota; kingdom Viridiplantae; phylum Streptophyta; class Pinopsida; order Pinales; family Pinaceae; genus Pinus; species Pinus tabuliformis. The sequence continues at coordinate 910,989,112 of CM062815.1, read as the reverse complement.
AAGGACTAAATGATTCCTTGGACAAGCAAACCTTAGGCTATAACACCTAGTGATTCATAGGCTAAATTAACAAAAGTTAATATTGAGAGACCAACACTACTGATTCCAATTATAGGACCCTAACATCAGCTCCAATGGGGATGGAAACCTCCCTATGAGGTGCCAAGAGCAAAAAGTTTACTAGTAGCCTAACCATTGGGCAACGGAGTCAACACTAGAAACCAAATTACTGCAAATTGACTGACTAACTTACATAGTTGTAAAATTTAAATAAATAAAAAAAAATTGACAACACATTACTGAAGTCTTAGGGCCTTCCGCTCAGGCTTTGAACCTCAATGAGAGTTGTCTACACCTGTTGTAAATGTACATATTAGGTGATCTCCTCCTTCCATTGTAACCAGTCAAACAAATGGCTACTTGACTGAGTTCTGCTCACACTTCTCATGAGAATGCAGAAGAGATATAGGAATGGCAACCCAAACTGCCACTAAAACTGGTGGCTACACTCCACAAATGTAAGAACTCATCTTGCATAAATTGGTCCTTAGCTTACATCTAGCTAAGTAAAACATCCTTAAAAAGGACATCTTGTAGGCTTTGACTTCAAATAGGTTTTTATAGTTTATAGATCTCAAAGTTAGTCATTTTCATAGTTTTGAGTGTTTTATAAAAATAAAAATAAAAATCTCTTTTGGAAAAAGTTTGTTTTTGTAGTGATTGAGTGCTTTGAAAAGAAAAGGGAAATTTTTGTGAAAATAACTAGTTGTCTCGTTTTGAGTGCATTGGAAAGGACAAAAGCTCTTCTTTTAATTTGTTTGTTAAGAAAGATTTGTGTTTACAAAGTATTTTCATTCTCAAACTCTTTCCTAGCTAGAAGTTCATTGAAGAGAAAAGATTGTTTAAATCATCTTAAGTGCATTTTAGTGATTTTGAGTCGAGTCTTCATACCACGAGTTTCATCTCCGCACCTTTTGACTTAAAAAAAACCAATAAAAATAATGCTTAAAGTAAAATTCATCTAGTAACATTTTTATTTCTAGGGCTCTGATACACCAACTTAGCTTAGGCTAGTGTCTTGGAGTAGGAGAGTAATTAAATCTCCAAAGCAGTAAAAAAAAACAAGTAGTTGTATCTTGTGGTAGGGAAGAAATCCATTTGTTGCATTTATGCTATGGGAAAGCTCCCCTTAAAGGAGAAGCACGAGATCGTGTCTGAAACAGTGTGGGAATCAATCCTTCCTCATTGGGAACGATGCCAGATATTCACGTATTAAAAATGGTAAACCTCGGATTAACCATTGTCGAGGAGCCTGGGGTCACTTGTTGATAAACCTTGGATTATGTCAAGGAGCCTTCAAGGGGATTGAGCTTGCTACTCTGCCCTTGTGTGTATCGGATCGTAGACTGTTCCCCCAGGTATATTTGTTTCAGTTGGTAACCTTAGTGGCCATATTCTTTAGGATTCTTCCTAAGGTGACAGTGGTGGGAAGATCCCACTGTACCTAGAGCAGACGTGGTCTAGACTCACTTGGATTTTCTGGGGGGTTCTCTTCACTCGAGACAGTTAAGTGGAGGAACTTGTGCCAGTCTATTCATTAAGTAGGTTGTCGGGGTAACTGTTCCAACCGCCATTTCTGTATTGAACTCTGCGACGTTGGGCTTCATCACCAACTAGTGTTTTCAGTACGGAAAGTTACTGTTTGTGTGTGTTTGATCTCCTAGATTCTTTAGGCGTGTGATTAAAATTTGTTTGGTTCTTTAGAGGCTTTAGGTGGTTTTTATTGAGATTTTACTTTGCTTGCGTGTGAAGTAGTTAAAAGTTTTTAACCATGGCTGAATTACCGAGGAAGTCCCGTAGACTTCAGGGCCAACCTCCTGAGTTTTCACCAAGTCAGCCTGAAGGGTTGAGAGCCCTCATCACTCCTAGAGATAGTAGAGTTGGATCACCTGAAGAAGGAGAGTCTTCTTTGGTGGTACATCCTGATTTTCAAGCTTTAGTAGCAGATTATAATCCACAATCAGTGTCTATTTCCGAAGTTATTGGTAGATTTTCATCTACTAGTGATATAGGTGAGGAACCTGAAATATCTGAACCTGAAAGTGAATTTGCTGCTACTTCGATATCGGGGTTTGCTTCTCCAGCTTCTAGTGGTCCTGATTCACCTAGGTTAGAAAGAGTAATCACCCAAGATCTTCCTTCTGGACTTATAGCTATTGAAGAACTTGCTACTCCGAAAGAAGAAGTAGGCATCCTTATCCCTGAAAATCAACCTATTATTGAGCTAAGGGAGCGTGAATCAATTTTTTACAGTCCACCTAGGAGCAGTACTTGGTATCTTTCTTTGACTAATTTCTTAGAAAAACTAGGGTTAAGTTTTTCACCACCTCGTGTTCCTTATCACCCAACACCTAGAGGTTATTATCCTCCATTAAATATGTCAAGATAGTCGTCCATGTTTACTCAATCGCCCGAATCCTTTTTGTACGGCGGTACTTCTGTTCCCTCTGGGTATCAGTCGCATTTTGGTACTTTTTCGGGAGCATCTCCTCAACCTATTGAGCAAGGGTTATTAACTGGAAGCAATGGTACTAAACCGTTGAGCGTAGAAGATATTCTAATGATGTCAGGTTCTATTCCCAATCCTCAACCTCAAGGTGGCCAGTTACTGCCTGTGGGGCAGCCTCAAAATCCTCAATTATCGCCTAGGGGGCAACCTCAAGGACAGTACATACCTACGGGACAGTACGTTCCTCAAGGTCAACCCCAGACTCAATATGTACCCCAAGGTCAACCCCAGTATCAATTTATACCTCAAGGTCAACCCCAGTATCAGTACGTGCCTCAAGGGTATCAACCCCAAGGTCAGTACTCGAACCAAGGTTTCCAACCACCCTCTAGTCAATCGTATGTTCAAGGAACGGGAAATGTACCTCTGAATTATCAATCCTACCCTCAACCCGGTTATGGTCCTCAATATTCTCAACCTGTTATGGGTCCGTACCCTGGAATGAATATAGTGTGGGATCGATCGCAAACTCAACAGGTTTTGCAGCCAAATGTACAGTTGTCATCTCAAACTGGACAACCCTTAGTTTCTGGTACACCCCAACAACCAGTCCAGTCTAACATTCAAACTTCTATACCTTCAGTAGTTTCTCAGCCTGGGCCTAGTACGCCTCATACTCCGCCTCAAAAAACTGCTGCAACTGCCGCAAAATCTGTTCAATCTACCCCACCTACTTCTGGAGTATCGACAGCTCCGGTTTCTACTGTTCTTGTATCTACTCCTCAGACATCTTTACCACCAATTGGATCCACGATTCAAACTTCAGTTCAGATGCCTGTAGGACAACCTGGTTTAAGTACGGTTGTCACAAGTCAACCACAATTTACTTATCAACCGTACCAGGGACAGTACCAATTCGGTCCTGCTGTGCAGCAGCCAGTCTATCAGTCTCAACCGTACCCTGGGTACACTTATCAACAACCGCAGCAACCCCAGTATGGTCCAGTTAATCCTGGTTTTCCGGGAGGATACAATATCCCAAATGCAATTCCTATTCCTAGTTATCCTGGATATCCTCCTCCTGGGGCTGGTCTCGTGACCCAGAGCTTTCGGGACCCTAACCGTCAGTTACCGTTTATCGCAACTTTAGACTTTCCTGACTTGTCGCGCCTAACGAAAGATCCCATTAATTATCTTCTGTTTTGGTTGCCAATGCCGAATAATTTGCCTAGTGATATTCCTAAGTTCGAAGGTAAATTAGGAGAGGACCCATCGAACCATGTGATGACTTATCACCTCTGGTGTGCATCTAACTCCATTTCAGATGATTCAATCCATATAAGACTTTTCCAGCGCACTCTAATTGGTCTTGCGGCCAAGTGGTACATTGAGTTACCGCGAGGCACTTTTTATAATTTTAGTTAGTTAGCTACCTCATTTTTAACTCATTTTCAGTTGCCAGTCAGATATGACAATGGCACAGAATTGTTAACTTTGTTAAAGCAATTGACATCCACTTACATTTCAAATCATATTCATGAGTGGAGACGTCGATGGTGTTTAGTGAAGGTTTTTATTCCGGATCAGATTTTGGCTGAGTGGTTTGTAAAGTCTTTATTGCCAAATATCACTGAAGATGTAGCTAAAGCCGGAGTTGTTACTGAGGAGCAAGTGATTGCTCAAGCACAGTACCTTGACTTGGTCTATACTTAGTCAGGTACGTTACATGAGAAAATCCCCGACCCTCCCAAGCAGAATCAAATCGCTGCAGCTCCTTCGGGATCTCATGCCGCTGATGGTATGATTGGTACGGTTAACACTAAAAGTAAGAAGAAGTCTTCCAAGAATTCTTCTCCTATCATAACCTTGCCTGATTCCCCGATAGGAGACTCTTCTATGGAGATTTCCACCGATATTCACGTTGTAGAGTCATCTACAGCCAAATCAAAATCCGGTGGGAAGAACAAAGGAAGGAAGAAGAATAAAATGGACAAAAATTCAAAGGAGAAACCTGAAAAATCGGAATCCAATGATGAAAAACGCAAACCTCGTTATCCTTGTCTCATTTGTGATGAAGAACATTTTAAAAAAGACTGCCCTCATCGTGCATAGGTTGCGAAGATTGTCAAAGGTTCCCAAACGTCTGCTGTTTTGAAGGATCCTTTTCCAGCTCAAGACAGTAAGATGATAGGTTCTTCCTCGAGTGCCAATGAAGAACCCATACTGATGATGTCCCATGTTAGGATTGCGACTCGGTCGCAAGATTATGGTAGTAAAAGTCCTGTTGATGGTAAAGAAGCAGAATCTTCTCATTCTAATCCATCAACCTCAGCTCCCGGTTCCGATCCACTACAGATCGAGAAACCTAATCCAGACTTGGTAATCAAACCACCCACCAAGGGTATACTTCGAAAGTCAGCTTTCAATTCACATGCGAGAGCGGCTCAGAACTATAACATTGTTGAGGATTTGGCTATTTCACCCTCAGCAATGTCGGCTTTGGAAGTGCTGAAATCATGTCCAGCACAGCGTAAATTACTTTTGTCGGTTATAGGAGCTGTTGACGTTCAGGACTCGAACCTAATAATTTTCGATCTAGAAAATAGTACACCGCGTTTACCTCATCAAATGGCTTTCCAAATTCCAGTGATAGTAAAAAATAGGCCTATTCATCTGACTGTGATTGATGAGGGAGCCTCAACTTGTATTATTTCGATATAGTGTTGGAGATCGCTTGGTTCTCCTTCGCTAAATCAATCCTCGATGATTCTAAAGGCCTTTGATGGCCGTGTGTTTCATCCTTTTGGCATTCTACAGGATTTTCCTATAGGGGTTGAAGGAAAAACCGTTAATCTAGATGTGGAGGTGGTTGATGCCCCTCTGGATTACAACCTTCTCTTGGGTCGAAGTTGGTCTTACGCTATGACAGCTATCGTTTCATTGGTCTTTCGGGTCATAAAGTTTCCACATAATGGAAAGATAGTAACAATAGACCAGCTGGCTTACTTTTCATCCGACCCAGCCTCTGTTGAAAGCATTCAGCATGACGGTAAAACGACTATCCCATATAAGGATGTTGGAGTAGGACTAGTTAAAGATTCTGGTTTACTTGGAACTTTTCCTTTTCCTCTGATCAACGCATCGTCTTCATTTGCAACCATACATATGATTACATCAGACACCATTATTTATGATGATCCTTGGATCATTCCTTCTAAATCTGAGATAGACTCATTTGGTGATGCTATGCCATTGAGTCCATATGAAATTTCATATCAGGCTGTGCAATCGTTTACCGACCCATTTTCAACCAAAATTGACTTAATGAATGTGGTCCATGAAGAATCACTTTTCACATCAAACTCGGATTCAACAACGTTTTCCGAACTTGTTCACTTTGATGAGCAAATTCGTGAAATCCTATGTGTAGATGATTTACCATGGGAATATCTCCATCACAGATCTTCGTTTTTACCCGAGAATGATCGCTTTGAAAATGATTTTTCATCAATTTTTACGACTGAATATGTCAAGGAACCTCTGAATCCAATGAAACATCTTGATTCAGAGTTAAATTTGGGAAACATCTCCCGAACTATTCCTATTGACATTTCGGTTAAGCCTGGAATTGTTGAGAACATTCATATAGGTGCCTCGTGTACAGATGACAAAATTCAAATATATAAGGCCCTATTTCAGGAATTCCGTGACGTGTTTGCCTGGTCCTATGAGGAAATGCCAGGAATTGATCCCGCGATTTTTGTTCATGAAATAAAGACTTACCCGGACGCTAAACTCGTCCGGCAACGTTTGTGTCAAATTCACCCGAGAAAAGATGTTGCAATTAAAGTAGAAGTTTAAAATTACTCAAAGCAGGTTTCATTTATCCAATCCCGTTAACAGATTGGGTATCGAATATTGTTCTGGTTAACAAAAAGCAAGGAACAATAAGAGTATGTATCGATTATAGGGACATTAATCAAGCCTGTCCAAAGGACAATCACCCAACTCCCTATATCAATCAAACCATTGATGATTGTGCTGACAGTGAAATATTCTCCTTCATGGATGGTTTTTCCGGATACAATCAAATCAATATTCTACCTGCCGATCAACCAAAAATGACTTTCATTTGTCCATGAGGGACATTTGCTTATTGCAAGTTACCTTTTGGGCTCAAGAATGTCGGAGCAACTTTTCAAAGGGCCATGTCTTATGCGTTTCATGACCTCAAGCACATTGTGCAACCCTATCTCGATGACTTGCCTGCTCATTCATTACATCGAGCTGATCACCTCGTCCATTTACGAGCAATCTTTATGAGGTGTAGGCATTATCGGATTCGGTTGAACCCACACAAATGTGTCTTCTGTATAGAAACAGGTCGATTGTTGGGGTTTGTAGTTTCAAAAGCCGGAATTCGCGTCGATCCCTCGAAGGTCGAAGCTATTGTCAAATTGCCTCCTCCTTCGAGTCTTCGCCAACTCCAAAGTTTGCAAGGGAAAGCAAACTTTTTACGACGATTCATTCCTAACTACGCCAAGTTTACAAAGGGATTTACACGGTTGTTGAAACAAAATACTCCATTCTATTGGGATGAGATAGCTCAGAAATCTTTTGATGCACTAAAACACGCGTTAACCCATGCACCGTTATTGCATCCTCCCAACTAAAACCAAGATTACTTCTTGTATCTCGTCGCCTCTCATTCCACCATTGAAATGGTCTTAGTTCAGGAAGATGAATTCGGAAATGAACATGTGATATATTACCTTAGTTGAACTTTAAATCCAACTGAGCTAAAATACTCACATGTGGAGAAATTGGCACTGGCAGCTGTTCAAGATGTCCAACGTTTTCGTCACTACATTTTACTACGTGAAACTACGGTAATTTCATATTGCAACCCTATGATCTACATTTTGACCAAGCAATTGCTAGGGGGCAAGTAATCTAAATGGATTGTTATCCTGCAGGAGTTGGAATTTGAAAAATCTAAGTCTAAGAAATCTTTATTTTTTACGGAGTTAATGTGTGATTTCCCGCATACTGATACGGAAACTGTGGTGGAGGAGCCCATTGCGGACGAATCCTTGTTTCTAATCAGCACTTTAGATCCATGGTATGGGGATATCATCGTTTATCTCCAGACCCAATCCTTTCGGCTAGAAATTTCAAGGTCAGAACATTGGAAAATTCGATTCCAGTCCCAACAATTCAGGATTATTGGAGATACTCTTTATCGCCATGGGGCGGACTCTGTTTTTCGACATTGCTTAACTCACGAGGAAGCTAAAAAGGTTCTAAATGACTGTCGCTCTGGAGCGTGTGGCGGTCATATGTCTGGGTATGCCACAGCCCAAAAGATATTGCGCGTTGGCTACTTCTGGCCGTCTTTGTTTAAAGATTGTATTACCGCGGTCCGACAATGCCACAACTGCCAAATTTTTGATCGAAAGATGTGTGCTCCACCTGCTCCTCTCCACCCTATAATTTCCATTGGTCCTTTTTCCAAATGGGGTATCGATTTTATTACATGTAACCCTCACTCAGCCGGGGAGCATGCATATATCATCCTTGCGGTAGATTATTTTACCAAGTGAGCCGAGGCGATGTTTAATTTGAGGCAGATGGAAAGACAACTGCAATTTTCATGTTCAATCATATAATTGCTAGGTTTGGTGTCCCACAAGCAATCATCATTGATCATGGGTGTCATTTTCGAAACGTTATGATGACCGAACTTACAGGCCAGCTTGGTTTGCGTCACAATAGTTCAACTCCTTATTAAAAACAAGCTAATGGTCTGGTTGAATCCATCAACAATGTTTTAGTCATCATGATCCGATGAATCATTGGGATTCACCGATCGAATTGGCATAACATGCTATTTTTAGTGCTTTGGGCGTACCGAACTTCAGTAAAAACATCAACAGGGTTCACTCCTTTCCAACTAGTTAATGGTCTGGAAGCTGTGTTACCCACTGTGTTACCCATTGAATGCGAAATCCCGTCACTGCAAATGGCCATTGAGTTGCTTCCAACCACTTCCGAAGAGGAAAAGCGCTTGTTATACTTGGCTCAATTAGATGAGAATCGATGTGATGCTGCATTGGCGATCGAGACTCATGCAAACGTATGAAAGCTCAGTATGATCGAAATGTGACCCCTCAAAAATTTTCGGAAGGAGATCTAGTCTTAGTTTACGATCAAGCTAATGATAAATTAGGCACTGGAAAATTCGTTCCTATGTGGCATGGTCCCTATGTTGTCAAGCGAAAGCTAGCAAAAGAGGCCTATGAATTGGTAGACTTTGACGGGGACTCTTTGGGTAAACCTAGAAATGGTCTTTACTTGAAGAGGTATTATGCTTAAAGAATGGGTATGGAGATTTTTAGTTAGGATAGCTTTTCTTTCTAGCTGGTGTGTTTTAGTTTAAACAGTGTGCTTAGCTTAGAGAGTGTTTTTTCGTCATTATTCCTGCTTATCTTGGTTTTACTCTTGATATTTCAGATGTCGATGCCTCTCCAAACATACATTGGTTTCACTGATGGTGCTTGTCGTAATACATGGAACATTTCTTCCGCAGTTTGGGTTATCTATTCACCCTCTAACGAGTTGGTATCTATGCATGGGGTAAGCCTCGGTCAAACAACAAACAACATTGTCATGTATAGTGCAGTGATTGAGTTATTATCTGAATCTATTTCATTTGGGATTCGGAGTTTGATAGTGAGGTTAGATTCTGAACTCATTGTATTACAGCTTAATAGAGTGTATGCCATTAGAAATCTAGTGTTATTAAGATTATTTTTGAGAGTGCGTCTCTTGGAACGTGAATTTGATTATATTGAATATCAGCATATTCCAAGATCTTTAAATACATTAGCAGATGCAATTTCTTCTCGAATGTTAAGTAGACATTTGCAATAATCATACATGTAAATTTAAAACCAATCCATAACATGATTTACAAGATAAGCCGGTAATAGTGATATATATATATATATATATATATATATATATATATATATATCTATATATATATATATATATATAGGAGTGTGTCAAAAAATACATCGTCCTCGATCATAGGTTGAAAAACACCTTATGATCGGCAAAAATGATAAGTACAAAAACAAAAATGTCATATGTGCCCACAATAGGCGATCATCCTATCACTGGTGATGATCTCGATAAGAAACCACTACACGGGCCACCTTGCAAAGGAACCTCCTAAAAGGTCCTGGGACCCCAATCACATAGCACTGAAGTCGACGAGGAATGTCATCTATAATGATCTCCAGAATATCTCATGTCAAGCGCTCGAGATGAACCTCCAACTCGGCCAAAACCTCTGTTGATTCGCCCTGTGGGGCTGGCGTGGCCGGAACTGGTTGTTTCCTCTCATAAAGCTAGAGAGCGGCTGGTCGTTGTGGACCCACATCTACATTTGAAACTTTTGCTATTAGTTTTGGACGATAGAAAAATAATAAAAAAAATTAAAATAGGGAAAAATGTTCAAAATGATTTTACCTAAGTCATCCCATTGCTCTCTTGGTGGAAGAGCCATGTCTGGGTCACCACGAAAATCTACCCCATCGTAAGGGAAGTCCTAAATAGAAAACATCTGGTTTTCCAACCATTGGAAATACTTAGGTTTGAATCGAACAACCTTTGTCCCCTCGTCCGGATGACGGGCCATAACTGCGACCCATCGCATCAGTTTGGGCTCTCGAGGAAGCCCCGCTCCAACAGTAAGGTGCTGCGGGATCAACATGGGAACCCTCTCTAGACCAAAGCTCACAACCAAAGCCCCATAACCAAAGGTCTTTAGTTGTCCATTTTTGGCTCTGGTCAGTTGGCCTTTCACATTGGCCAACACAACATCGCACCAGTTGAAGATGGTGCCTCGAAAGCAGTCAACTGCCATATGCATATGGGATCCAGTGGCAATATGTAATGCAGCACTCCTGCAAAGTCTGGTGATAGTAAATGCGATCACCATGAGTTCAGGAAGGGATATGGTTTTTATGTCTATCCCTTTGTCTCTAGCCTGGCTGTTGCAGAACTCTAGCCGGAGGCTATCGACAGACTAGCCACCTGGCCTAGCCCCGAATAGAGTCAAGTATTCGCCTCTCTTAGGCAAGCCAGTCAAGAAATATATGTCTGCCAGCTCAATTTCAAGCTGGTGGCCACCAATGAAGAAGCACTGGTCTTGTATGCTCCATCTGTCAACCAGCCACTATAAGAAATCCACCTGAGCCCTCATACCAGGAATGGCCCAGAATTTGTACAAGCCGCACACCTTTAAAGCATCAATCGAAGGTTGATGATTCCATGTGGCAGCATCCATGTCTTCATGCTCTCGTTCACGCCAATCTAGCATGATGTACTCGCTGCATCAAGTAAAAAGATAAATTAGAATGCTAGAAATTATATTGTTTGGGTCAATTTTGAGATTTTTTGGGTTCAAAACCCTTGCCGCGGAGTAAGCACCCTCTGCTTTAGAGACAGTGCGTGGGCCCGCACCTTGCCTTCATGGAAGGTGTGGGCTCCCGACTTTTTCCCCGTTGAGAGAAATTCCGGGCCCGCGGGCTACCAGTGTTATGCCTGCGGGCCCCCACGCACGGGTTTTTAGCCTAAAAACCCTCCAGAAAATGAAATAAAACCTAAAACAAAAAATGAAACAGTAGAAATTGAAGAGTAGGATGATGTGGATTACCTGGAGAAGACGGTGTTCGATTCCAACGGTTGGATTTTCGGAAATCTTCACAGGAAGTTTTCTGAACAAAAGCACTATTTTCTCACCCAAAACTCAAATGGTAAAAATGAATTGACGAAGTCCCTTTTTATAAGTTTTTTGAGTAAATAAATTGCAAATTTGTTTATGTTTCACTTTGGAAAGGTATTTTTGCAACATTTTTATTCATTTCAAACAGGTATGAGTAATGTTTGCGTTTTTGCTCAGGATAACGAATTATTCAGGCGAAATCTATCATTTTCGACGAAAAACATTTAGAGTCACCTTTAAGCTCTTTTCTGACTCCTGAAACATGAAAAGATTGCCGATTTTTTCTTTTAAGTTCGTTAAAACAGAACTAAAAGACGGTCCACTTACAGCTCTTTTCTGACCGTAAAAACATGAAAAGATTGCCGGATCTTTGTCATTTCAAATTTGATATTGGTTATAAAACGACGTGTCATTGATCGCTTTTTTACTTTTTCGGATCAGAGACACTAATTACGAACAATACTCCTTGGTTGTAAAGATCAAGCAGTTCTCTCAAGTATTATTTTATACCTTTTCGGGCTTGGGAGACACAAATTTACGAAAAAGGTCAGCCCTGGAGTCTTCTTAAGTTTTTTCAGACTCTCTAAAATTGAAAACGTCGAGTTTCTCCTATACTGGACTCGTTAAAATTTCATAGTAAAGGACCTGTTCAATTACAAACAGGAACGAACCACTCCTTCTTAAGGTTCGAATTTAAACTAAGTTGGACTCATCCGAAGGATGAGCTTATAATCAAGCAAATGTTATCCTCCTCCAGCTTGTCAAAAATAAAGAGGTACTTGCCAGAAATGGTGGGGGAAAAGAGAGAAAAATGAGCATGTTTGTCATACTTTGTAACCACTCTTGAACACGACACATTTATTCACCCGGGTTGGGAAATCCTTTGCCTAACAGTTGATCAAACCACATTGAAAGTCTTCAGCCGGTTTCTGGGTATTAACTTTGGGTCAATTGTCACCAAGCCATCTGTCGTGTCGTTATGTTTTCAAGAGGTCACTGCCAATAAGCCATTCATCTGCAAAATATCTGTCATCCATCTTGACCATCCCTGAGTCAGTACTTGCAACAAAATTTCTTCAACTTGATCTATGATTTCGTGTTGTGGGCTTGCCTGCGACGGATCGATTTCTATCGACTTCAGCTCATTATCTATAAAGATGATCTAGAAATCATCAATACCTTGGGATCTGCATGCCTCAATGGCAGGTTTCTCGCCTTTGATGACAGGTTGCATCATTGACCTTCGATCAAAGGATTCTGTGACATGTTCAACATCAACACATCTATTCACATCTCATGGATTGTACTGCGTACTTTGAGAGCCATTGACATCACTGGTGGTTTCTCTCACACTTGTTAACAGTTTACATCATTGACTGGTAATCAAGTGGTTTCTACCATGTTCGACTCCAACACATTCATTCGCATGGATAGAATCGTACTATTTCGAGAAGTAGAAATGAAGACCCTGGATCTAGTTTCCACAATGCAGGCTACGAGGAATTTTGTATTCATTATATAATGGACTATTCATAAACAGATGGCTGCATCCATACTGTGTCCACATGAGTCTATACTTGTGATGTATTACAAGATCATTCCTGTATTAGAGCAATAGTTAGTTTTCTAAGTCAGTTTTGATCTGAGTATGGGAATTCCTGCCTCATCGATGATATGATCTCATATATATATCTTGGATTGAATGTTTTTACAGGTTCCTACCGGGCTCTCCACAAGATGATCCTCGAAATGATAAAGTACTTCACTCTTCCTAAAAGATAAATGAAATCCTCATCTACTACAGACTTTGCACTTTAGGGGGCAATCTGTACGTCACCATGATTATTTGCAGTTAGTATGGGTCTATCATCACTTGTAATGTCCTCCTAAGCAAGTCTCAGACCTCAGTTCTTCAAGTTAGGCTTTGAAAATGAGAGAAAGACATTGAAAATCAATAAAAACTCTGGTTCCACACTTTCTCTCACTATTGACTGTGGTCCCGCACCTTCTGTTTACAAAAACTGCGGACCTACCCACTCTGTCCCTAAAGGAGTAGGTGCAGACCCCTGTGAAAGTAAAAAAGGCGCAAGTTTATTTTAAAAAAACTCACTTTGGGTTAATTCTAGAGGATTCTAGAAGGAATTTTTACGTGGATTGTTCGCTCTGAGCTGGTTCATGCATCCCAAAAGAGAAGGAGCTAATCCCTTGACTAAAGGAGCTATCGCTTTGAAGGAGGGCTTTATCCCTTTGAAGGAGGACCTAGTAACTTCCCTCCATTGCACTATAAATACAGGCATTGGGCTGGTTGCTAGGGAGGTTAGAAGCTGAACATTTTGAGGGTAAACGCTGGTGAAATTAGGACTTCTTAGTTGGGCTTCAGAGGAGAGATCACATACCTCTTGCTTCCATTGGGAAGTGAGTGAAGCTTGTCAAAGTAGAGGAGACTTCTTGCTAGACCCTGGGAGGAGCTTGTACAGCATCAAGGCACAGGTTGTAAAGTTCTTCTTCTTTTGAATTAATATAATCAAACTCATTTTTTTCAACAAATTGTCTCATATTATTTGTTTCATGAACTCCTTGACTTTCATGTTAAATATGTTTTATGATATTGGCTTTTCAGGTGCTATTTAATTTGTTTGCTTGTTTGTGTTTGCAGATTCGCAACAAGGGAGCTCATTTGGATTGAAGGAGCGAAGGCTTCCACAAACTTGCGTTGGACCCAAGGTAGGCCTAAACGCTTGATTTCCTTTGTTTATAAAAGCATATTTAGAGAAAGATAGTTTTTGATTGGCTTGCTTGTCATTATACATCCTTAGATTTCTAGGAAGGTCTATCTTGTCCACAAGATTGACTTATTCTGTGTGACAGAATCCCGCAAAGATATTTTGTTTACAGATTAGGATTCGAGGTTGAAATAGGAAGAAAGGGAAACAATGATAACAACAGGAGAAACAAGAAGTATAATAGAAGTCATTAATGAAAACCTCCATAGTGCTAGCCTTGTCAAATAATGCATACCAGGGTTGTCAAACAACTAGTGTAGCAGTGGAAATAAACAACGCGAGAAAAGGAAGAAGCAATTAAATAGCTAACCAGACTGAATTGGGAAGCATACTTTAAGTTTCTACTAAAACCACACAGCCAATGGATGACTCTGCAGTGTTTAACAACCTCTACACAAAATATGGTGCCAACTTTAACAGAGGGCATATTTGTTGGGTAGTTAAAATCCACAATCAGCCAGCCGCCTCAGCTCAAACCAATGATCAACATTTGCAACCTCAAAGATCATGTTAGCCTATTAATTTAGTTCAAAGTTAAAAGGAGCTAGTCATTAGCTTAATTCTATTTTTAGTTTTATTTTTTTCCCACTCTGAGGAAGGTTGTTTGAAACCTCCTTAGCTATTTTTGTAATAATCTATTTTTGAGGCATGTATTTAGTATTTAAACCCCTCTCGTATATTTAGAGAGGGGTCCATAAGTTTATCAAAAACACTTTTCAAGACATTACCCTTCTGTATTTTTTAGAAGGTTGTGATGAAATGAATAGAACAAGATATATTTTTCTTTGAATATCTAGCATGCTCTACTGAAATTACACTTTTGTACTCTTAGAGTTTATTGGATTGAATGAAATTTGGTCAATATTACTAAAGAACATGAGCAGGACCTATCACATATGGTACTTTTATCGTATGATTGTGTTTTATTTATGTGTTAGCAATACTTCTTCTCTTGATTGATTTATGTATTAAAGTTTGAATTGTAGTTCTGTATTATTGCACTTATGTATGATGCTTTAGCTATGATTCCATTTTGAATACATAAATTTTTTTATATGCGATATATTTCTCTCAATTGTTTTGTCTAACTATTAATCCAAAACAATTATTGTTAAACGATTTCATTTCTTTTGGAAGTTGAATGATCTTTATTACCAATTTCTGTGAGACATCATTGTAGATCGTGTATCTTATTTTATTTTTGGGTATATTTATAGTTATATAATGTTAGAGTAAGATATATGCATGTGTTTACTATTTATATTAGATTATACTTAGTTGAATCATTTCCCGTTACATGTCATATCATCCCATCAATATTATAAAATCAATCCTCTCTGGGAAACCGGTCCCATTATCCCCATTTGGAGCCACTATACCAGATAGAAAAGGAGTTTATTTCAAGGTCCGGACTGGGTGGTTATCCCCCATGTTGTCGCAATGAATTTTAAGGCTTCAACACCTCCCCATTATGAACTAGGGTCCAATGCGGCGGTACCTCTGAATGAAGAAGATAATAAATCTCCACACCAACAATATCCCGCTTGGAGACTGACTAAAGCAACTCCACCGCTGCTTCATTTGCTGGACAATGACTCCACTTTGGACCTAGTTGTTTCTCATCTTCATCATCATACTTGAAGACCAATTGAAAGCGATCAGAATCTCAGTTTCTCCATGGCTACAAAATTCGTTAAGATATCTAAAGGATTTTGGCTAGTGTGTATCTTTTCCAGCTTCAACTGTCCATCTTCCAACATTGGCCGTATGAAGTGGTACTTGAGTTGTATATGTTTAGTCTTGGAATGAAATCTTGAGTTATTTGCAAGATTATCGCACTTTGGCTGTGTTGTGGTCACCAACAACCCCCCTCTTTGTTTGTTTTTAGTAATAACATCAAGCAAAGGGGGACCCTTAGCCAAAAAATCCAAAAAAGTATTTTTGTTTGTTTTTTAAATCTTTTTTTGCATCAGCTCCCCAAAAAACAAAAGGCTATATATCGCATCGCAATAGAGAAGGAGCGCTTGCTCAAAAGCGCACAAATGCACTAAAAAGGAGCGACGCGAGAACCCATCGCATCGCGCGTGTTAAAAGAATTTGAAAAGGATGAACCTAAAGAAAGCGCCGACGGCCGATATGCGACATCGCACATCGCAACGTCACATGAGGCAGCATGAAGTGACAAGGGGAAAACCTTGCGATGTTGCGATTTGGGATGTTGCGATCTGCGACCAAGAAAAATTGCGATTTGTGATATTTGCGATCTGCGATAACACGTAGTAACGTCGCAGCCATCGGTAGTGCGATACCAATCGTAGGAAGAACTCATCGCAAGGGTCCTCCGACATATACGACAGATCAAATAATTTAAACGCACATCTTAAAGAAAATTAATGATCACATGCTTGAGTATCCAGAAATGATTGCATTACAATTATCAAAGAGTCAAGTCGTGATAAATGTCATTAATTCCGCATTCATTAAACTTCAATGCTTTCATATCAATCGTCTCGTCATTTCCTTTCTTTTTGCGTAAACTGCAAGATATAAAACTGATATAAATCTATATGCAGGAAACATCTAAAGAAAAGGAAAGAGCGCCAGTAAGACAACAGAGAGAAGATGCTTCCGCAATCGGATGCCACATGCAGCAGAACCACGGATTCCAAAGTATCCCTCGACAGACACTGATGAGAATAGACTATCCAAGACTCAGAGTCAAAGGTGCACAAAGTAGCGTGTTCACGAAAGATCCTGAGGCCCAGACTTGGTAAAGCAGAGAAAGAAGCGCAAGAGAAGAAAGACGCTCCAGAAAAGCCTGGAACAAAGAACGGAAACAATTCTAGAAACAGGGGGTTGTCCATACAGCGCGACTTCTAACCCATTGAGTCATTCGCACGACCGGAAACCAAAATAGCAATAGCAAAATCAGTTCGGAAAGAAACTGGGTTATACTAAGCATGTGCACAGCGAATACACCCAGCCAGAGAAAGGTTTTCGTAAATATCTTCTGATCTAACAGGAAGAGGTGCCAGCGCTTGTTGTTTCTAATTTTCAAGCTCGAACAAAAGAACAAAACAACCAGCTGACTCTTTCAAAGCGAACAGCGCATTGATTACAGCATTAAGGAGCAGATACAGAAACGGTTAGAAATTAGATTTAAGTTTTAGAAATAAATTTGTTTTTAGTAACAGGGCGGTCATTTGAAGCCGTTCCCTAAATTTGTGTAAAGTAAAATTAGTCGGTTAACTAGTATTTAACCCTTCTCGTTGCATTGGAGAAGGGTCCGAAATTTTGTCAAAAAACTTGTCCTCAGAACATGCACTTTTGCACCCTCGGAGGGGGTTTTTGATGAATGGACGGATCAAGATTTATTTATGTTTGCATTTTAATGCCTGCTATTGATGTTGCACTTCTGTACTCTTAGTAGGCATTAGAAGCAAGTAGAAATAGATCATTATTGCTTAGAGTCTGTAAGTTTAAATCAGTCATAAATGGTACTTTTATCTCTTGACTAGTTTCTGCTTGCATCCTTAGAGTAATATACAGCTGATGTTATTTATATGTTAATGTATGAATGAGTGGACTACCATTTGGCACTTTTGTACGGTGGAGTCGTTGATTTATGCTTAATACATGAATAGCTGATTATGCAATATGTTGTTCACAATCGTCTTGCTTAACATTTTATGCAAGAAGGTTCATCTTTATTGATTTATATTCTCATAATAGCTGAATAATCTTCATTACCAGTTATTCTGTGAAATCTTTCTAGATTGCATAATGGAAAAATTCTGCCCCGGGTTAGTGTAGATTAGATGTATTGTTTTTGTTAGATTAAAGTAGTATAAAATCATTACAGAGTTTAGGATTAGATTAGTTAAAGAATAGTTAGAGATTTTCTATTATCATTCCCTACATACACATACATCACTATTTTTACACACACACCCCTTAGAATGGGAAACTGGTCCCGTCATCCCCAGTCGGACCCGCTACACCAAACGGATACGGAGCCGCCAACCAGGTTCCCGACCGGGTGGGTATCCCCCTTGTTGTCGACCCGATTTCGGGGCCCCCAACATATTTGGCGCTAGAAGGAGGGCCTGAACTATGAATGGCACCTAAAGCAATATCTAAAAACCATTCTGAGAGTAATACACCCTCATCAACTCCCTCGACTTCTCCTACACGTTTAAATCCGGAATATGAAGTCGCTCGAGTATCTACCACTGCTACATATTCGAAAATATCAGACCAATCTATTATTGAACCCCCTGAAATTCAAACTTTGATTCGTAAACTCCAGGGATTCTCCATTTTTAACCAGAAGTCTGATAGATCTAAAAGCAGCGTGACTTCGCAGTACAACCCTGCTCATCCCCTTACCAGATTAAAGAGTGAAAAATTTGGCATACAGCCAAGTGAACTCCCTCTTCCTACCAGAAAAAGAGCAAGGAAAACACCTCAAGAGTCTGACAGTAAGACTCTTTCATCCACTTCGTCCATATCAACTCCCTCACCGCGAAGTCAACCACCCACTTTTCCATTCCAACTCACTTACCCATCTTCCACGAATCTTCCTCTTCAAACATCAAAGATCCTGATTTCTTCACCTTCTCAGTATCAAGGGTCGGTTTCTGCACTTCCATTAGCTAGCAACTCCGTGATGGCCCAGTCTCCATGGAACAATCCTGGGGCGGTTTTAATGCCACCTCCCTTGAGTCCTATACCGGCCCATCCAGAGAAATGGCTACCTAAATTTAACCCAGAAGCAGGAATGCTAGCCGAAGAACATATCAATAATTTCATGCTTTCGGTCAACCTCAACGGAGTTACTAACAGAGACGCTATTGTCCAGCTCTTCCCTTATACCATGCAAGGAATAGCCGGGTCATGGTACTTCTCGTTACCTTCCGGATCCATCACAAGCTGGGACATTTTCCAAAGTCAGTTCCTCACTAAGTTTGGTGATGACCGATCCACGGCAACATTGATTAACGACCTATCTAATCTTAAGGCTGAGGCTAGAGAACCTATCAAATATTTTAACTTATGGTTCAACAAGATCCTCAACAAAATCCCCGCTGCCTCACAACCCAGCGAGGAAGTAAGATGTGAATGGTACATCACGGCTTTACCTCCAAACTTGGCTATCTTCGTAGATAGGGCGAATAAAACCACATTAGTTGACAATTTGACAGAAGCGTTAGCAGTGGAAAAACGCGTAGTAGCCCTAGAAAAGAGATCCGCTCTAGAAGAGCGCAAATCAAAGAAGATCTCTTTCAAAGAAGATACCAAGAAGAAGCAAACAAAAGATCCTTTCGATTTGGAAGGATTACAAAAAGTTTTGAAAGCCATGTCCAATGAGATGGTCGATATCAAGAAGCAAGTAGCTGAGACTTCTTCGAAAAAGCCCTTTAGGACTTTTAAAAGAAATCCTCCCATCGAGGTAAAACCACCCAGTATTGTCTCAAACGTTAAGTCTGAAGAAGATGAAGAAGAAGAGAATACCACTGAAGGGCAGACTGACGAGAAAGAAGTTGTAGAACTTCAAGGAATGTGGGACTTCATCCTCCCACAGGAAGAGGATCAAGAAGCACTCCCTGTTAGCACGAGAAGCAAAAATCAGCTTGATCCTCCCCAAACTACCCCAAAACAAAAGGGTGCAAGCCCTGTAACAAAAGACAGGGTCGTAAACAAAAAGACAACTGCTAAAGCGACCCAGCTTAGCCCAGTCCAATCTGAACAGACACCTCCATCAAGAACACTAATAGTGTCAGATGAAATGGACTATAACATCATTGATGATATGAAGAAGACTAGGGCTAATATCACTCTGTATGAATTGAGTAAACTGAAACACCAGCAGAAAATCATGATGAAAGAATTACATGCTGTGCCTACTACATCTTTACCTACAGCTTTAGCTTCCCACAATTTGGGAAGACCTCCAATCAATACGATTAATAAAATCGATCCCAATGACATCGCCTTGATTGGAGGTAGATCAAGATCTCATACTCCTCCTTTTCTCCTCACATATGAAATCTTCAACAAAAACGTGCACAATTGCTTGGTCGATTCTGGTGCTTCGACGAATATCTTGCCAAGGTCAATATGTGCCAAATTGAATGTGCAGCCTCAAAAGTCCGCGGTACGAATAGTTCAACTTGATCGATCACAAGTCGAAGTGATTGGTGAACTAAATCAGGTGACCATAAGATTGTCGTCTAACCCAAAAGTGTGTCAGGTTATCGACATTCTGGTAGCTGATATCCCTGAGTTCTATGGCTTAATTCTCAGCAGGGATTGGTCAGAGAAACTTCACGGATATTTTTCAACTGACTGGTCGCACATGTGGTTACCATACAATGGTAAACCAAATCATATAAAGGTTGAATGAGAATTGCACCAAAAATACATAGTGACGGAGCTAGAAGGAGAAAATGAAGCCATCACATACAATAGTAGCATTGTAGGAAATTACGCAACAGATTCTTTCTTAGGCAATTTCAGTGCTCATATTTCACCATATTTAGAGAATTCAGTTTTATCCCAAGTTGAAAATTTCTCTCAAACTGATGACTCGAAATGTTTTAGTTTTTTAGATAATTCTGTAAATACTTCTTTATTTTGGAAATTATATTTTGACGGATCTAAATCCAACGAGGGAGCAGGAGCAGGATGCGTTCTGATCAACCTGGAGGGGAACAAGATTATGCTCACATGCAGACTTGAGTTCGATTGCACGAACAACACAGCGGAGTATGAAGCCTTGGTTCAAGGCCTATACAAAGCAATTGGATTGAATGTTAAGTATCTTCAAGTCTTTGGAGATTCTGAGATCGTCGTAAAACAGGTACATAACACCATACATTTCCTGTCAAGTCATTTAAAGCATTATCAATCGTTAGTGCAAGATCTCACTTCACATTTTATAGCATTTAACATCTCGTCAATTCCAAGAATTCAAAATGCGAGCGCAGACCTGTTAGCTAACGTGGCCTCTAGACTTATCCCTTCTGAAGAGTTTAGTCCTGATAGGTTTTCCATAGAATTAATTTTTAAGCCTTCCATTCCTGACAATATCACCAACTGGAGAGTGTTTAACATGGAAAATTTTAGGGGCTAATGTTCGCCCAGTGGGCTAACTTTCCTTGATTTTTCCAAAAAAAGATTCGCCAATTACCAATTTTTATAAAAGACGATTCGCCCAAATTTTAGAATATAAAATTATTTTACCTCAAAAATCGCCAACATTATATAGAGACTATATATAAAATCATTATAGATTTGAATAATTTTACAAATATATCAATACACATTTTATAGTTTGCATATTAGGGATTAGTGAGATTCGCCAATGTTTTTAAACTTCAAGAAAAATTCCCATCCTTAAAATTTTCCTTGGTGTTTAACGACGACCCAGACATCGTAAGTTTCCTCACCTCTGAAGGATCCTACACAAACCAGATAATTGACGAAGACTGTCACGATCACCAAATACAACAAAGTAGCACTGACAATGTTATACCCAAATCGGTGGTCAAATTAGAAGACTTATATGACCTGAAAAGTTTGTTCAAAAGGTCAGCCAATGCCAAGCTGTACAGTTCAACTCTGAACTACGAATCAGTCAACCTGGGAACCGACGAAAAACCGCAAAACGTTAATCTAGGTCAGGGCCTAACCCCTGAAGAAAAGTCAACATACATTCGCCTTCTGAAGCAGTACAAAAACGTCTTTGCCTGGAACTACGATGAGCTGAAAACTTACAACACTTCCATCATTCAGCACACTATCCCTATGATTGACAACGAAAAGCCCGTCCAGCAGAAGCTCAGGAAAATGCACCCTAACCTAGAAAATCAGATAAAAACCGAGCTTAATAAGTTGTTGAGAGCTAAAATAATTTTCCCCGCTAGACATTCCAAATGGGTATCCAATATGGTACCCGTTAGGAAGAAAAACGGAGACATTAGAATCTGTATTGACTTCCGAAATCTCAACAAAGCCTGTCAGAAAGATAATTTTCCCCTCCCACCTATGGAGCAAATTCTACAGGCAGTAGCAGGCTCAGAATTAATGTCATTCCTGGATGGATTTTCAGGATACAATCAAGTACTGGTGCATCCCGACGATCAGTTAAAGACTATGTTCTGAACCAAGTGGGGCACTTATGCATATCGAAAGATGCCATTTGGTCTGATCAATGCCGGAGCTACCTTCCAGAGAGCCATGGACATCGCGTTTAAAGGATTAGTCAATAAGTCAGTAGTGATTTACCTGGATGATATAACAGTGTACTCCAAAAAACGGAACAACCATCTCAGAGATTTGAAGCAGATCTTTCAAAGATTCTTGAGGTATGGGATTTCGCTCAATCCAAAGAAGTCTTTCTTTGCATTGAGCGAAGGGAAATTGCTCGGATTCATAGTGTCGAAATTTGGTATCCACATAGAACCTGACAGAATCAAGGAAATTTCCGAGATATCCATACATCATAACAAAAAAGCCATGCAATCATTCCTTGGGCAGATCAATTTTGTCAAAACATTTGTCCCGGATCTTTCACGTATTATTTCACCCTTACAAAATATGATAAAAAAGAATTCAACTTTTAAATGGGGTCTAGACAAGCACGAAGCATTTAACTAGATTAAGCAAGCCATTATCAACGCTCCATCTTTGGCTACCCCAAATTTTTCAGAGTCTTTCACCTTATACACGTTTGCCTCAGAAAAATCTTATGCTGCGATTTTAACTCAGGCAGATCAAGAAAAGGTAGAAGCCCCAATCGCTTTCTTTAGCTCGAACCTACAAGGTGCTGAACTAAATTATTCTGACGTTGAGAAACAGGCATATGCCGTTTTCAAAGCAATCAAGTATTTCAGACCTTTCTTGCTAAAAGCCCATACCAAAGTCATAGTACCATTTCCAGCGGTAAGAAACCTCCTGATACAAAAGGATGTGGGCGAAAAGAGAGCAAATTGGATTACTGCCTTACAGGAATACGACCTTGAGATCAAACCGGCACACATTGTAAGAGGCCAAGGTTTCTGCAAGATGTTAGCTGGAGCATCACAGATTCCTGAGAAATCATCTGAAGAGGTACACGCATATGAGGTAAGCCTAAATGAAACAGCATCGTTATATTCTGACATCATTTATTTTCTTAAGAACGGGTATGCTCCTTTACGTCTGGATCATATCAAGAAAAGAGCTCTGAGATTAAAATCTAAACAATACCAGCTCATAAATGATGTCCTGTTTAAAAAGAATTACGATTCTGTACTTCTTAGGTGTCTTGAGAAAAATGAAGCCGAAAAGGTTTTGCAGGAGCTTCATGATGGACCAGCAGGTGGACACTATGTCGGAGATGCGACTGCACACAAAATCTTGCGTGCAGGATATTATTGGCCCACGCTGTTCAAGGACTCATATAATCACGTAAGGAAATGCCAAGTCTGCCAGACTGCTGCAGGAAAACAAAGGAAAGCGTCCATGTCACTACAACCGGTCAACATCGACCAACCATTTAGTCAATGGGGCTTGGACATAATAGGTGAGATCGTTCCTCACTCTTCTAAGCAGCATAAGTATATCCTTATGGCAACCGATTATTTTACCAAATGGGTAGAAGCAGTTCCTCTCAAGACAGTCCATTCTGAAAATATTATTGAATTCATAGACCAATTTATCATAACTAGGTTTGGATTGCCGACGGCCTTAATGTTTGATAACGCTTCATATTTTTCTAGAAATTCCATGACTGAGTTTGCGCTTAAAAGAGTGTTCAAACTGAAATATTCTGCCAACTACTATCCGCAAGGTAATGGATTGGCTGAATCAACAAACAAAAACCTAATCAGAATTATCAAAAGAACAGTCGACCAAAACCAAAAGAATTGGCACAAAGCGCTGGTAAATGCTATATGGGCTGATAGAATTACAAAGAAAGCTTCGATCGGCACTTCTCCCTTTAATTTAGTTTACGGGAGAGAAGTGGTTCTTCCGACCCACTTAGTCATTCCCTCTTTGTCTTTAGTACAGTACATCGATGAAGTACCTACTTCTTCATTACAATTAAGACAAATGGAAATAATCAAGCTAGAAGAACAAAGAGAGCAAGCTAGAAAGACCCATGCACATCACCAAGCACTTATAAAATCTTCTTTTGACTCAAGCATCATAACCAGAAAAAACTTTCAGATGGGTGATTTAGTTCTGAAATGGGATAATGTTATGAAACCAGCTCAGAAAAAGATAGAAAAGAGAGATCCACGACTTAGAATTCAGCCTCTTCGAGGGGGCAACCTCCTTTACATTACATAAATGAATAATTCTTGGATGATACAAATGAAAATACCTCCTTTCTATATATAGGAGTCTAAGTGGTCCCAATACAATCAAAGCCTACATAACAATAATATTGTAGGGCACAACAATAACAATAGTGGGCTTCTATGTGGCACAATAGTAACAATATGGGCACTACATGGGTACATCAATATAAATAAGGGGTATAACTACAATAGTAATGGGGTAATCACTAGTATTATAGGGACCCAACATGCCCCTCTCCTTCAAAAAAGTGTTGTCCTCAACGCTTGAGTAGTTCTGGATACTTCTGCATAAAATTCTCATCCTCCCATGTGGAATCTTCAGCGGATAAGTTCTTCCACTTGATAAGGTACTCTGAAATTGATCGATTTCGTAGCTGTCGAGTTCTTGTTTCTATGACTGCTTCCGGTTCCAATATAATTTTTCCTTCTTCGTCAAGTTCTGGCAATATTGTTTGAACTGGGAGCTTGTCGCCTATAACCTTCTTTAAACATGAAACATGGAAAACTGGGTGCAATCGAGAAGCTGCAGGAAGCTCCAATTTGTATGCCATAGTACCAATCTTTTGCAACACCTTGTACGGACCATAATACTTTGGTGATAATTTATTATCCTTCTTAGCTTGCTTGAGGGACATTTGCTTATATGGTTGTAGCCGTAGGAATACCCAATCACCTACATCAAAACTTCTTTCACTGCGATGTTGATCTGCCTGTTGTTTCATTCTATTCTGTGCCAACACAAGGTTATCCTTTAAGAGTTGGAGGACTTGTTGTTGATGTTCGATGTGATGTTCCACTGCCTGAACCTTAGAATTTTCTCTTAAATATGATGTGATGGATGGTGGTTGATACCCATAAAGTGCCATAAATGGGGTCATTTTTGTTGCTGTATGAAAGGAAGTGTTATACCACCATTCAGCCAGAGGCAACCATTTGACCCATTGTGTCTGTTTATCAGATACAAAGCAACGAAGATATCCTTCCAAACATTTGTTTACTATCTCAGTTTGCCCATCAGATTGAGGATGATAAGATGAGCTATGAGCTAACTGAGTACCAAGACAAGAAAATAATTCTGTCCAAAAATTTCCAGTGAAAATGGGATCTCTGTCACTTACAATAATCTTTGGGTTTCCATGTAGCTTTTGAATTGTTTCCATAAATGCAGTAGAAACTGTACTGGCTTTAAATGGATGTGATAATGCACAAAAGTGTGCATACTTGGTAAGTCTGTCAACTACCACCATGATGACACTCTTTCCCTCAGACTTGGGTAAACCTGTGATAAAATCCATTGAAACCTCCTCCCAACGTTGGCTTGGAATGGATAAAGGTTGTAATAGACCCGGTGTCTTAATTGTTTCAACTTTATTTTGCTGGCAAACCAAACATTCTGCCACAAACTTTTGAATATCTGATTTAAGGCCATCCCAAAAAAATTCCTTCTTAACCCTGTGGTAAGTTTTTAAAAATCCTGAGTGCCCTCCTAAGGGAGAAGTGTGCAATTCCATAAGAATCTTTTGTTTTAGCTGGGAATTCTTACAGAGGTATAAGCGATCTTTGTACCATAACGAATCATTTTTCCAGCTAAATGTATCAGACGTACTGGAATCTTGTTGTAGCTTTCGAATAAGTGCCCACACTTCTTCGTCATTCTTCCATTCCTCCCTTGCTTCATTTATCCAATCTGGTTGGATAATAGAAATAGCGCACAACAATGCTTCCACATCCTCATCCTTTCTTGAGAGTGCATCTGCCACCACATTTTGCTTCCCTTTTTTGTAGATGATTTCAAAGTCATAACCCAACATCTTTGTGACCCACTTTTGTTGCTCTTCAGAGGATAATCTTTGTTCTAAAAAGTATTTAAGGCTATCATGATCTGTTTTTACCTTGAAGTGTCTTCCCATTAGGTAGGGTCGCCATTTCTTAAGTGCATGGAGTATTGCCAACATTTCCTTCTCATAAATAGCTTTTCTTAAAAACTTTCCCTTGATTGGACGACTTTCAAAAGCAATGGGTCTTTCATCTTGCATTAGAACAACACCAATTCCATTTCCTGAAGCATCACATTCCACAATAAAGGTTTTTGTGAAGTCCGGTGTAGCTAAGACCGGTGCTTGGCACATTGCCTCTTTAAGATGTTCAAAGGCCTTTGTTGCTTCCGGAGTCCATGAAAATGCATCTTTCTTCAATAATGTTGTTAGAGGTGCTGCTATTCTCCCATAATTCTTAACAAACTTGCGATAATACCCTGTCAACCCAAGAAATCCTCGCAGATGCTTTATGGATGTGGGGATTTTCCATTCCTTAATGGCTTTAATTTTGCTAGGGTCTACCTTAACTCCTTCATGAGATACAATATGACCCAAATATTCCACCTCCTGGACTCCAAAGAAACATTTGGATCTTTTTGCATATAATTGTTTCTCCTCCAATAGTTGTAGCACCCTGTCAACATGTTCAACATGATCCTTCCAAGACTTGCTGTAGATTAGTATATCATCAAAAAATACTAACACAAATTTTCTAAGGAATGGTTTGAAAATTGAATTCATCAAACCTTGAAATGTTGAAGGTGCATTGGTAAGGCCAAAAGGCATGACCAAAAATTCATAATGACCCTCATGAGTTCTAAATGCCGTTTTCGGAATGTCTTCAATCTTCATTCTGATTTGATGATATCCTGAACGAAGATCCAACTTGGTGAAGTAAATTGATCCATGCAATTCATCCAGTAATTCATCAATGACAGGAATGGGGAACTTATCTTTAATAGTGAGCTTGTTGAGCTCCCTATAATCCGGACACATGCGCCATGATCCATCCTTCTTGTGCACCAATACTACTGGAGCAGAGAAAGAACTTTGACTCGGTTGAATTATACCAGCCTCTAGCATTTCTGCAACCATACGTTCAATTTCACTTTTTTGGACATAGGGATATCTGTACGGCCTGATGTTTGGAGGAACACTTCCTGGAATCAGATGAATAGCATGATCATGATCACGCATAGGTGGGAGACCTTTGGGAGTCTCAAATACCTTGGAATGATTGTCCAGGACTTTTTGGAGATCTGGAGAAATAGATGATTCCAATGTGGAAACATCTAGCGAACATAATTGTGCAATTACACCTCTTTGCTCCTTTTTTAGAAGCTTTGTCATACCATTAGAGCTGATTATCTTTCCTGGTTTCCCTGCAATACCCCTTAATTCAACTTCCTTTCCTTCCACAGAAAATTTCATGAAAAGTTCTTGAAAATTAAAAGCTATTGTACCCAAGGATTGTAGCCATTGGACTCCTAGTACAACATCAGCACCTCCCATTGGAATGGAAAGCATTGGGCTAGTCAATACATATTCTCCCATGGATAGCTTGATATTATGGCACTTTCCAGAGCAATTTATTGTTCCTCCATTTGCAATCATCACTTGACACTCTGGTGCTGGATATAGGAAGCAATTCAATTCTTTTGCTACCCTACAATGAATAAAATTGTGGGTGCTTCCTGAATCAATCAACACTATTACCTTTTTCTTCTTGATTTGTCCTTCTATCTTGATGGTTTGAGGAGTGGTAATTCCCGCCAATGCATTACAAGATATGGTCGGATTTATTTGTTCTTCATCTAGGCTTTGTTCCTGGAATATATCCTCTTCTTTTGACCTTTCTTGCTCCTTTTCTTCTTCCTCTTCACAATCTATGTAGAATAATTTCTTCTCAGCACACTTATGACCTTTTGTGTATTTGCTATCACAATTGTAACAAAGCCCTTTTGCTCTTTTTTCTTCCAATTGTTGTGGTGTCAACCTTGTAGGTTGTGGAAGACTATGGGCAACAACACTTCCATCTTTATAGTTGTGAATGGTATGCTTCCTAGTTGCCATAATTTTGCTTTCCATTTTTCTTGCTAACCTGAATGCCTTCTCTAATGAATCAGGTTCCCAAAGGCGCACATCATGTTGGATATTATCCTTTAAAGACCCTATGAACACATCAATCCTATGCTCCTCTGGAATATCTTTTACCCTTATGTTCAATTTTTGGAACTCCTCAATGTGCTCCATTATTGAACCCTTTTGTTTGAGACTTATCAATTGGCTAAAAAAAGTGTTGCTTTTTGTATCCTCATAATGTGCTATCAATTCTTCCGTAAAAATTGCCCAAGTGATAAATTGTTTACGAGAACAAAGCCATTGATACCATACAAACTGATTTGGTTCCAAATATAAAGTTGCCATACGTACCTTTTGTGTGTTTTGCACATTATTGAGATCGAAGAATTGCTCCATCTGTAATATCCATGTGGCGGGATCCTTGCCATCAAACTTCCTCATATCGATTTTTGGAACATGGTGAGTCTTCGATCCAACATTAGAGTCTATGGAATCATGATTAACATTTCTTTTGTTCTCATCATGAGTTTCCTTTACTACCTTTTCACCATTAGTGACCCTTTCTTGTAGCAACTTCTTCAATTCATCCATCTTATCATCCATGCCATCAAATTTAGCGTCAATCTTAGCTTCCATGCCATCCATCTTAGCTTCCATGCCCTTTATCTTAGATTCCACACCATTTACCTTAGATTCCATGCCATTTATCTTAGATTCCATGCCACTTATCTTAGCTTCTGTTAGCTTTTGTGAGCGTGACATTTGTTGCACTTGTTCTTGTAATTTTGATATATCATGTAGCATTTCTTCCTCTTCTTCATGAGTCATGCTAGAGCTTTCAGGTTCCTTACTAGGTGTTTGCATTTTCTTTCCTCGGGGCATCGGTTTCCGATAATAATGCTTTACTATGCCCTTTGAATTCCGTTAAACCAAGCTTACACAAAAATTTAAAAAAAAACTACACACCTTTTTTCACTTTATAGAAGCCTGATATTGAATCTGATGTATCTCTGTGATTTCGGATCATCCAGTTCTGAAATTTCTATCTGTAGTAGCCTTCTGTGTCCTCTTTCCAATGCCACAAGTCTGAGCCAAATTGGATTCTCCAAGGAAGAGTTATGTGAAATCTCCCACAGTGACTTGCTTTTAGACTGGTTCAGTAGAGCGAACTTGTACGACGTGCCACGAGTCACTGTTTCAACCTTTGAATCTGAAACTCACCCACAAGAAACTAAAGTCCATCCTCTTTATGTACCTTTTTACGAAATTTCAATCCGATCCTTAGAGAGAGAGTTATGACGATTTTCCCCAGGTCACCTATTTTGAATGTAATTCAGGAGTCTGCAAAAAGACCAACTTCCTCAGATCATATCTCCGAAAATATCACGAGAAAAGTTCTGAAATTCGGATCCAAGGTTCAGCGCCAATTCTGCTCAAATGGGTTTTTTTTGCGACTTTGGAAACGTCACAGAAAAAACGTTATAGCGAAAATGCCACGATGACCTGTTTGGAGCAGCGAAACCCTAGAAACCTGGCTCTGATACCAAATGTTATGAAACCAGCTCACAAAAAGATAGAAAAGAGAGATCCACGACTTAGAATTCAGCCTCTTCGAGGGGGCAACCTCCTTTACATTACATAAATGAATAATTCTTGGATGATACAAATGAAAATACCTCCTTTCTATATATAGGAGTCTAAGTGGTCCCAATACAATCAAAGCCTACATAACAATAATATTGTAGGGCACAACAATAACAATAGTGGGCTTCTATGTGGCACAATAGTAACAATATGGGCACTACATGGGTACATCAATATAAATAAGGGGTATAACTACAATAGTAATGGGGTAATCACTAGTATTATAGGGACCCAACAGATAAGGCGCATGAAGAAAAGGGCAAACATACGAAATTCCAGAAGCTGTGGCTTGGCCCTTTTCAGATTGTAGAAGTCATAGGCCCGTCCACATTTATGTTGCAGGATCTGGCAGGAAGGAGAGATTCCTTACCTGTCAATGGAATGATTCTCAAATTATATTTTCCATAGAAGAGAAATTCTTCTAAATTTTGTAGGATAGATTTAATTTTTATATTTAACTTTGTTCTTCTCTTTTTATAGATAAATCCGTTGTAGATGATCATGTAAAAAGGATTCATGAAAAGAGCTCACTAATTCTCTATCAGATTTTGATTTCGCTTGTACAAGTAGCAAAAATTTTGAAAAATCTGAATTTTATTATCAACAAATAGAGTTAACTTCGCTTTGATTACGATATTAGCTTCAACCCCAAAGAACTTTGACAAAGGCAACCTTTGGTGAAAAAATTGTTTTGCATCAGCACTATGAAAGGTATCACCAATAATAAAATAAGTACTCTCTGCAAAACTGTTGTTTTCAAAAAACTCTATTATTGTCGTCCAGAGCTTTCTTAAGGAAAAACGATGACTTCCTCCCGGCTAAAAGGGAATTGCAACACCCAGAGAAATAATCCAAGAAAAACACTATATCTCAAAGAATAAGAGGTCTCATCACGAGCCGGCTTATCATGATCACAGATGTTATAACTTGCTGACTTTGCCAAAACTGTCTATCAAAACAGGGCAACGACTTAAGATTGTTGCAATCAAAAGACAAGAGGTCTCATCACGAGCCGGCTTGCTCAGAAAAAGTGTAAATCAAGTGAATGACTGTGTCATAATTTGGCCACCAAACCAAGACATTGTTCTTTAGAGAATTAAAAAAGGAAAAATGTGTCAAAAAGGATTTTTCTCTGGAATGTTGCGAGTAACCTCAAGCAGGAAAAAGGATCATTGTTGGATAATATGGCAACCCTGTCGAGGCTATGGACGCTTGCAGGCAGCAGAGGCTCTACCTACGACAAACGAGTATGCTTCTAAGCCAGTATGCAGAGAAGACCTTGTTTTATCTTTAATCACGACCTAGTAATGTCTCGTATCAAAACAGAAAAAATCTGAGGAAGCAAGCAGTCAGGATTAAAAAGGTTGAGACAAAGTATCGTTGACAAGGTGAGGAGTAACCTACTCTATCTGTTTATAACAAAATTTAGGCATATAATTTTTTTGCTGTTTCGGAAGTGAACGGTCAATAGAAACACAGAGATAACTAGTTCTTCACAGTGAATCGCCATTGTTGTGGTCACCAACAACCCCCCTCTTTGTTTGTTTTTAGTAATAACATCAAGCAAAGGGGGACCCTTAGCCAAAAAATCCAAAAAAGTATTTTTGTTTGTTTTTTAAATCTTTTTTTGCATCAGCTCCCAAAAAAAAAAAAATGCTATATATCGCATCGCAATAGAGAAGGAGCGCTTGCTCAAAAGCGCACAAATGCACTAAATTAATAAAAATATAAAAAATAAAAATATAAATAAATGAGAGGTATGGTAAACAAATAAAATATTTTTTTTATATTTAATCCATAAGTCACCTTATATTTACAAACACTAAAAAAATGGGTTATATTTAGGCGAAACCTATGGCCAAAATACCATGGGACAAATACCATGGACTAGATTGTTATTAATACCATGCAAAAAACCATTATTAACCCTAATATTAGAATTAATAAAAATAAAAATGGCACATGGTATTCACCCATGGTATTCACCAAAATGGCACATGGTATTGACCCATGGTATTCACCTGGAATGTAGCCTATTTAAATGGGGGAATTAAACCAGCATGTAGCCTATGCTAAGATTCACTATGACTTTACAAAGTTTTATTATTTAGTGAAAGACTCGCCAAGATCTTACAAGATTTTATAATTGAGTAAAATATTGGCCATGCTTGGTGAGAGATTCACCAAAAAAATTATATATACATATTATATTATTGATAAAATCGCCTTCCATTTTTCCTATATACCATGGAGATTCGCCCATTTATTATATTTATAAATTTAGGGGGGGTTCTTAAAATTTTTCCTGCTTCTACCTGCTGCATATAGATCTCTTCCTCCATATCCCCATGGAGAAAGACCATCTTTACATCTAACTACTCAGGATGCAAATATTCTGTTGCTACTAGACCTAATTAGTTTTGATTGAAGTCATTTTAACAACATGAGAAAATATCTCATCAAATTCTATACCTTTTTTTGTGCAACCCCCTTCAGCACAAGTCTAGCTTTATACCTTTTTCTACCTCCATCTTCTTCTTTCAACCTATAAACCCATTTATTCTGCAATGTTGTTTTACCTACAAGAAACCTAACTAAGTCCAAAGTTTGGTTATGTACCAAGGAGTCCATCTCTTCTTTCATGGCTAGCTCCCACTTCTTCCTGGTTTCTACCTGCACTACTTCTTCATAACATTCTAGTTCACCAAAATCAGTCAACAATACATAATATAATGAAGGAGAGTATCATTTAGAGGGTCTACTTATCCTAGTAGATCTTCTAACACACTTTCAGGTGTTTTAGGTGCATGTTGTTGTTGTGGTTGATGTTGTTATTCTGGCTGTTAATCATTATGATTTTCAAGCACCTTTATATTTTCTGTGATCTCATCAAGCACTGTGTTTTATGTTTTCTTTTTCCTATTTCTTTTCTTGCATCTGATACTTATACAAAACCCTTTCATTGAATTTGACATCTCTTCTCCTAATGATTTTATGATTTTCATAATCATATAAGTGATAACCAAAATCATTAACACCATATCCAATAAAGGTACATTTCTTGGACTTTCCCTCAAGCTTTGTTCTATTTTCTTCATTAATGTGGACAATGGCTTCACAACAAAAATTCTTTAAAAATGAGTAGTTTACTATTGGGCATGGAATCCCCCCAAGACATGTTTTGGGGCTCAAAGCCCAAGTTTTGACCGAATTTTGTTGTAAAGCTCTGCGAATTGCGGGTGTAGGGTGTGAAAGTATGATAGAATCATAGGGTTTTCCGCCCTAGTTTTGTAATTTAATGTCGATTAGATAGACCTACCCATGCTCTGCGGACCATGGGATTGTATAAATAGAGTGAGGCTCTAAGTGTAAAGGAAAAAAGAGAGACAATAGGGAAAAAAGGATGAGCATGAGAAGTCTAAGTGATTGAGTCACAGTGTGAAGTGTGTCTTTGGGTCGTAGAGTAGGAGAAGGCTCTACAGTTGAGTGCGCAGAGGCCTAGTAGTCCGTAGCTGAGTGCACAGACCCCTGCAGCTGAGTGCGCAGGGTGAGTTAAGTCTATAACCGTGGAAAGAATCAATAAAGAGAAGTTTGGTTATAATTATGTGTATATGTTCTTGGGTTAATGCATGATTGATATAACTTGCAAATATACTGTTTATTTACTACGCGCACCTGTATGAATGTTTTATGTTGTTAAGTATAACTCAAAGCACTCAAGTAGGCAAAGATAATTAACTAACATTGGAATATAAGCAAGGTCTTGGGTAATAGTGCAAAATGTGACACAACCCTTGGATAGGGCTGCGTGAAGGCAGTGTATCAGGTCGCGAGGAATGGGAAGGTGTGCAAAGAAAACTATGCACAAGGAGAAACAACAAACCAGTCGAACTCATTATACATCTCTAGGATGCAGAAACCTGGTTATAGCACCCTCCCATACTACTTTAGGTGATACTTCAGTCTGCGCTCCACGGAATATTGTCGAAAGGGCCAGTAGTACCGGGATTTGTTTGGCTAAATAACTTTAAACCTAGGTCAAGCCCCAACAAGCCAAAAAATGATTCTGTTGTTGAGACCAGGATATGCATAAATATATATGATGTCATACCACTGGAATCTGACTAAGAAAGGAATTGAGGAGTGGTTGGACATGTTAGAGCCTAGATTGACCTCAAGCTGAAGGGAGGCAATCCTAGGATAACCACAAACCAAGCTTAACCTGGTAGCTAGCCCTACCAGGTCAGGAGAGGGCTCTCTCCTTGTTAATCTTAGTTGAGATGACTGAATTGAATATGGATTTTAGGCTAGGTATAGTGGCTCTAGCACTTTTGGTTGATTTTGACGGTTTTGTTTCTAGATCAAATGGAGCAGGCAGCTTTGGGTCCGGGAAATCAGGTCAGGAATGTAGGGTGTTCTGTGGGGTAAGGTAGGTAGGTTTTTAAGCACTTGGAATTGAGTGAGATGGTAGGCCTAAGACTAGTGAGAAGCTGAGGAGGGCATGCAAGGATCATGAGTCCTCTTCAGACAGCTGAAAACATCAAAAACTAAATGTATTCCCAAGGTAGAGCACTCTTACCAATGAATTCCACCTATCTATCTTGATTTCATTTAGTTAAGAAGAATGAAATAGATTTTGGCACATATAACACATGAGAAAAACTAATTACAGAAAGAGAAACAATGCAAAGACACATTACGACAAGAATCCCACAAAAATAGTTGCAAATCCTAGTTTATTTCCTTGCCAAAGTGTTGTAGGGATGTACAATGTAGCTCAAAGCATCCACAAGAGTCCAACCTTTGCTAATGACTGAAAAAATACATAATATAGACATCAAACCACCTATGCTATCCATTAGGGGTCGAATCCATGAGAAAAGGTGTGGTTTCAACCATTTCTAAACTAGGAACAGGAATATAGGTAGTGGAACAGCTTGCCCCTATAACCATGGAAACTAATTCATTTACCCCTCAACCACCACAAAATGATGAATCTACCCTCTAAGGTCATTTTGCAATTACGTTTACATAGAATAGCATAATTTATAATCATAAATTCATCCAAGATGAAAGAAAAAGTCAACTTATCTAAAAACTAGGCGAAATTTTGGTTTCTGAGCAAAACTGGCAAAATTTATCCTATGCGCAGTGCCGCTTCAGATATAGTTTTGGAGGCCTTCCCCTTGACCAAATTGAGCCCAAGATAGCTAGTTGGAAGGGTATTCCTATCTAGCTTTTGGATCATCTTGAATTTTTTTATTTTGAGGTCTTTTTCTCCCTCAAAAGTGGAATCTCCCAAGACTGCTTCCTATGTGTCCAAAAAGAGGCAAAGAGGGCATTTTTTATGGTTTTTTGACCTTTAGGTGACCAAGATTTGCTCCAAAATTGCGGAAACTTTCAGGGATTGATGTTCTCAGCATGTTGAATCTGAATATGATAGCCATTCTTTCAAAAATTGTCTCCATAAAAAGCTCAGCGCCACCTCTGCCAAATTCCTATGTTGCAAAATTTATCCTATGCGTAGTGCCACTGTCCTATGTGCAACACCACTTTATACCCATTTTTGGAGCTTTTCTCCTTGACCAAATTGATTGCGTGATAGCTCATTGGAAAGCTTATCAAGTCTAATTTTTATAAAATCTTGACATTTCCAATTTGGAGTTCATTTTCCCTATCAAAAGTCCAATCTCCCAAGACTGGTCAAAATGTGCAACATGAGGCTGCCAAAATGCAAAGTGCTATTGCAGTCAACTTTTGAAGGTCTTCCTCAACTCCAAATTGAGCTCATGGTAGCTCATTGGAAAGCTAATTGTGTCTAGTTATCATGTGACTCATCGCACAAGTCATTTGGCCAACCAAGCTAGGAGAAATCTTGATTTTCCCAAGGTCACTCCAAAGGTGCAGTAACACTCCTGAGGCAACAGTACTTTTGACATTTCTCTAAAACCATGACATCTGTGTAAAAAGTGAAGGAGGTTGTTCCTAATTGGCCTATTATGAATAAAAAAATCTCTCACATTTTCCAAATTTATTTTTTCTTGCTCAAATACAAAAACCCTAGGAGAGGGAAATGAGCCTTACCTAAGCACAACTAAAGCACAACAAGGTGTAAAATGACCCATTGGAACATGAAAAAATGATGACAAATCATTTAATGATGGTACACTCATTAGAATGGTTACATGGATGAATACTTGGAAGACTTTGGAAGGAGTGAAAACAAATCCTAGACATAATACCTAGTGACCAAATTTTACTTGAAGACTTAGTGAAATGACAAAATTTGACTTAGACACCCTACGACCACTTTGTAAGAGCATGTTTGATCACTGGTGGAAGGCTTCAAAGATTGACACTAACATTGGCTCCACTGGGGATGGTAGCTCCTTGGAGGTGCCAAGAACACCATAGACCTAGTAGTTTTATCCATTGGGTATGGAGTCAAAAACTCAAACTAAAATACATGACTGAATATTGATGACTCAAAGACCCAAACTGACTTGAAACTGACTCAATACTAAAACACAACTGACAAACTAGAAAATATGATCAAAATGGAGCTTATTCAATAAAACCTACTCTAACTGTTCCATTCATCACCTGATCAAGTGAAATGAAATAACCAGTGCAACCACGTAAGAATTTTGGCTGCTATTTGAATTCTCCGCAAGTTCTTTCTTATGAACAATAAGAGAGAACTACTGAAAGGAAACTCCCATGAAAACTTGTAAATAGATCCATTGAATAAAATGGATTCTATTTTTGACTCCAAAAATACTGCATAAGGATCTTGAAATTCATGTGCACTGGGACTTATCTCATCCAATGGATTACTTTTCTTCTCCTCACACCATGAATGCAAACTTTCATAAGAGCTTTGTGACGAGACTCCTGCTAATAATGACGAAGAAACTGATTGTCGGATCAAATTTGTATCAATACTCATTTCAAGCTCGCAAGTAGCTAATGGAGAAGGATTTTGACTGCAGACATCATCCAACACATCAACTATTGGATTGTGAAAAAATTGAAAAGACTGTTGCAACCCATTTTCTATTGGTTATGATGAGATTGCATGATTTGCTACAGGCTTCCCATTGAAGATATACTATGAAAATTTCCCTTCAAAAATTGAAATGATTCAAAATAGAATGGTACAACATTATCTTGCATCATTTGATCATTTGTTCCAGCTTCCAAGTATTCATATACAACCTGACAATCAATGTCATTTGAGGGCCGCAAATCTGGATATGAAAAGTATTGAACAAGCATTTCATTGCCCTCAAGATGGTCCAGAAGAAAACTTATCGATGGTTGGCTTCTGATTGCATGAAAGTTTTCTCTGATGAACTAAAATGAAGTAAAACAAAAATGAAAAGATCCCTCACTTACTTCAGAATTTGCTACACTTTCCTCCTCACTTCCATAACTGATATGCAACGGTTGATCACTGTATTCGAGCTACTGAAAGTGAACTTCCTCCTTCCAAAAACCAGCTGTTGATTTTTCTGTAAGACTAGCTTCTCTTTTGAGAACATAATCATCATCATATTGATCAAACCTAGGGAAATCATCAATATAAAACACATCATCAAGCATACATGTCATTTCAATAGATCTCTCTTCTCCAAGAAGATCTATAAAATAATCATTATCAAATCTGTGACAACTAGGATAAGAAAGAAAATGTTTTGGATCAGCCACTTGTTTTTCTTCAATCAACGAGCCATGGTCTTGAACATCATACTCATTCCTTGTGGTGATCTTTTTCATCATCTCTTCCACTGCACTTACCAAAATGTTGAACTTTACCTATAAAGATGTTGATTCCTCTAGATCTATGTTCTTCATCTCTTCTTCCTTCAACTTTTCCCTTCTGATCAGCAGATTAACCTCTACATCTACTGCACTATTCTACATCTCTTCAAGTGTTGCAAGGTTCCTTTCCCTTAGCTGAAACTCCATTTCTGGATCAAATTCTTCTGGGTAGTGCAAGAGAGCAGATCCAGGAGGAGGTCTTATATTAACTGGGATCGAAAAATAGACTTGATTAAACTTGGCAGAAAATTGTTGTATTGTCTCCCCTGGCAGTCTTTTCAGCTGGTTATACTCTTCTAGAATCAAGAAAGGGTTTTGTTTGACCACCCACTTGTCGAGGAAAACTTTGATGAACTGTTGGAAATCTGATATGCTCGCATCATGCAGGGTTTTGAAACAACTCTTGACTTTGCCTTGCAAAGAAAGAGCAAAAAGCCTAACACTGACATCTTCTTCATCAACTTCAAAAAGGTCAAGAAAAGACTCAAAATTTAGAACATATCTCTCAGTAGTGATGTTGTCACATTCGCCATCAAATCTTGGTAGATATAGGTAATGATTTTTAGGGAAAGCATGGGATATAGGAGGTAGAATCAGAGGCTTGTATCTATCTGGAATTTTACAAGGTATAGGAATATGTAAAGAAGGTGTAGAATCAGTCTTGGTCTCTTTAGGCTCATCAGTTTCAAGACGGTCATCATAAGATTGGAAAGAACGGTCTTGATCAAGATGAAAGGCATGTGAATATTTGGTATTCACAGTCTTCAAAGGGAAAGAATCAATTACAAGTCTAGGATCTTTTCTCAAATAAAATATACTTTGTAAATCCTTCTTAACATTCTCGGGAAAAGAGAAGAAATAATTTATGAGAAATAACATAATGTCTTGGATGAAATTCCAACTTGAATACCTAATCTTTCCATATTTTCCATCCATGTTTCTGTTGGTCAGGTTGATCCTCCAGTGGAGTCCTTGGATCTGATGTCGAAACTATTTTAGAGTCACCGGGTGAATGATTTCAGCCTTCCAGTCTCTGATCATTGTCCACCATCAAAAATTAGATTTGAACTTGATACATTTTGCTGAGGAACATAACACTACATTCCCCAGTATGGTCGCCACTATGTTAGAGCCTAGATTGACCTCAGGCTGAAGGGAGGTAATTCTAGGATAACCACAAACCAAGCTTAACCTGTTAGCTAGCCCTACTAGGTCGGAAGAGGGCTCTCTCCTTGTCAGTCTCGGTTGAGATGACTGAATTGAATATGGATTTTAGGCTAGGTATAGTAGCTCTAGGGCTTTTGGTTAATTTTGATGGTTTTTTTGCTGGATCAAATGGAGTAGGCAGCTTTGGGTCCAGGAAATCAAGTCAGGAATGCAGGGTGTTCTATGGGGCAAGGTAGGTAGGTGTTTAAGCACTTGGAGTTGAGTGAGATAGTAGGTCTAAGACTGGTGAGAAGCTGAGGATGGCATGCAAGGATCACGAGTCCTCTTCAGACAGCTGAAAACATCAAAAACTAAATGTATTCCCAAGGCAGAGCACTGCTACGAATGTATTCCACCTATCTATCTTGATTTCATTTATTTAAGAAGAATGAAATAGATTTTTGCACATATAACACATGAGAAAAACTAATGACAGAAAGAGAAACAATACAAAGACACATTACCACAAGAATCCCACAAAAATAGCTGCAAATCCTGGTTTATTTCCTTGGCAAAGTGTTGTAGGGATGTACAATGTAGCTCAAAGCATCCACAAGAGTCCAACCTTTGCTCATGACTGAAAAAATACATAATATAGACATCAAACCACCTATGCTAGCCATAAAGGGTTGAATCCATGAGAAGTGGGGTGGTTTCAACCATTTCTAAACTAGGAACAGGAATATAGGCAGTGGAACAGCTTGCCTCTATAACCATGGAAACTGATTCATTCACCCCTCAACCACCTAAAAATGATGAATATACCCTCTAAGGTCACTTTTCAATTAAATTTACATATCATAGCATCATTTACAATCATAAATTCATCCAAGATGAAAGAAAAAGTCAACTTGTAGAAAAACTAGGCGAAATTTTGATTTTTGAGCAAAACTGGCAAAATTTATCCTATGCGCAGCGCCACTTCAGACCCAGTTTTGTAGGCCTTCCCCTTGACCAAATTGAGCCCAAGATAGCTCATGGGAAAGGTATTCCTGTCTT
The DNA here is from genome assembly GCA_031772625.1 of Pinus tabuliformis. Classification (NCBI taxonomy): domain Eukaryota; kingdom Viridiplantae; phylum Streptophyta; class Pinopsida; order Pinales; family Pinaceae; genus Pinus; species Pinus tabuliformis. The sequence continues at coordinate 910,949,105 of CM062815.1, read as the reverse complement.
CTGGAATATCTTGAATTTTTTCATTTGAAGGTCATTTGCCCCCTCAAAAGTGGAATCTCCCAAGACTACTTCTTGTGTGTCCAAAAAGAGGCAGAGGGCATTTTTTTATGGTTTTTTGAACTTTAGGTGACCAAGATTTGCTCCAAAATTGCTGAAACTTTCAGATATTGATGCCCTCATCATGATGAATGTGAATATTCAAGACATTCTTTCAAAAAATTTCTCCATGAAAAGCACAGTGCCGGTGGCGCTGCGCACCTATGCCAAATTCCTGTGTTGCAAAATTTATCCTATGCACAACGCCACTTTAGACCAAGTTTTGGAGGCCTTCCCCTTGAAAACTTTGAGTGTGTGATAACTCAATGGAAATATTATCAAGTCTAATTTCCATAACATCTTGAATTTTCCAATTTGCAGTTCATTTTCCCTGTCAAAAGTCCAATCTCCCAAGACTAGTCAAAATGTGCAGGCTGCCAAAATGCAGAGTGCTATTGCAGTCAACTTTTGAAGGTATTCCTCAACTCCAAATTGAGCTCATGATAACGCATTGGAAATATCTTTATTTAAATTTATCATTTGACTCATCAAGCAAGTAATTTGGCCAACCAAGCTAGGAGAAATCTTGATTTTCCCAAGGTCACTCTAGAGGTGCAACAACTCTCCTGCGGCAACAGTATTTTTGGCATTTATCTAAAACCATGACACCTGTGTAAAAAGTGAAGGACTTTTTTCTTCCTTGACCTATTATGGACAAAAACCTCTTTCATGTTTTTCAAATTTCTTTTTTCTTGCTCAGGAACAAAAACCCTAAGAGAGGGAAATGAGCCTTACTTAAGCACAACTGAAGCACAACAAGGTGTAAAATGACCCATTGGAACATGAAAAAATGATGACAAATAATTTAATGATGGGACACTCATTCAAATGGTGACATGGACGAATACTTGGAATACTTTGGAAGGAGTGAAAACAAATCATAGACCTAATACCTAGTGACTAAATTTTACTCGAAGACTCACTGAAATGACAAAATTTGACTTTGACACCCTATGACCACTTTGTAAGAGCATGTTTGATCGTTGGTGGAAGGCTTCAAATACTGACACGAATATAATGTAAATATCATTCTCCGAAGTGGTATTACGATGGGGATGACAAGGGCAAGTAGCCTTAAGAAAGTACCTGGGTTCACAAGGCTCTGACAAGGGAACCTAACTTTGATTTGGAGCGCACTAAAGAGACATTCATGGAAGCTAAGAGGAGCTTTGCAGATGCCTCCACTTCAAGAAGTAAAGACAGACTGGAACCAGAAATGGACCCATTGATGTTCACTACATTCTTGGAGACATGCATGAAGCTACTTCATGATAGTAAGGCTGTGAAGGGGTTACAAGAACTCATAACTAGATGTGTTGGGACCACGCCAGGAGAACCCCGTGTAGTTCGGAAGATCAGAAAGAACACGATGTGAACAGGAAGGGAGATGAGATTGACCACACAGATCAGGGAATATGAAATTGATCAAGTGATTCTAGATCTAGGATCAACCATGAATGTCCTACCAAATAAGACATGGGAGCGCATGGGTAGGCCTACGTTGCAATGGTCTCCTATCTAACTGCGAATGGAAAACCAACAAAAGATCCTACCTGTGGGGAGATTGAAAGGAATCACAGTAGATATCGAAGGAGCAAGTGCGCTAGCAAATTTCAAAGTGATAGAGATTGTCAATGACAAAAATCCCTATCCCGCGTTACTAGGAATAGATTGGGCCACTGACATGAATGGAGTGATAAATCTAAAGAAGCGCAAAATGATTTTTGAGAAAAAGTCACTGCGCATAGGGGTACCTTTAGACCTGGCAGAAGGATCGTGCTACATAGAACCAGTGCATGACAAAAACAGTGATGATGATCTGCACTGCATCTACAAGATAAACATGCAGGATCAAGACTGAGTAAATCCCACTGTAGATGGCCGAATCTCTTGGGAGCGTGAAAGCTCCTGCACATCAGATTCTAATGAAGAGATAGAACGATGGTAGAACCAATTGCATGAGGTAACCATGCTCAATTGTGGCATGATGATAAGGTCATTGCACTGTGTAGCAACAAAGACAAGAGACCTACCTATGTATGATTGGTTAAGTGAGGTGGATGAGTTCCGAAACAAATTTGAAAAGGAAGTGTCAGAACAACAGTAGTTCGACGCTATGAAATGGGTAATGTGTGCTACGCCTGTAAGGTGGTGGGGCATGCACCAGCAGAACTTTGAGGACTGGCGTGAATGTAAAAGGATGATGTGCTTACAATTTGGGAAGCCTAAAATGCAGATAAAAGCCATGTATGTTGGAAAAAACGACTCGCACACCCTCCTTTCCAGATGGATAAAGGAATATGGTGTGCAACCTGCATAAAGGCACACCAACTGCGTGGTAGGAAACATAATCGAAAAACAAGAGCGGGCAAGACAATGACACGAACAACCCCTCTGTTTGGAACCAGGAGGTATGGTAAGACCAAGTGCGCAGAAGGTTATTTGCGCGGAAGCCTTTGACAAAGTGTGCGAAGTACTGAAAAAGTTCCACAATGTGAAACAAACTGACTGGGACCTGCACATACCAGCGGTTCTATCGACGTATAGGAACACGTGCAAGAACCTGACCGTGCAGTGACCGCCAAGGATGGAACATGAGATGAACACTGTAAGCCCTCTAGTACTTGAAAATCCTAATCCAACACTAGTAGGGACGACAGTTCATGGAACCTTGGAAGTAGAAATCCAACAGGGAAACCTTAGACTCCAAGAACTTGAAGAAGAAAGGGTACAGTTAAGGAAGAAAAGTGCTCTAGTGGACGCAGAAGTCAAGAAGTTGGAGGAGGAGATAAAGGAAGATTTTCTTGGCAAAGGGACTAGGATGGTAAGGCAAGGTGCGTACGATCATGCTGACAACTTTGACCACTATTTCCGTAAATTGATCGGACTGATGCCTTGGCTTGGACCGCATATTGCTAAGCATAGTGACCAGGGTAGCGCATTGCAAATGGTGAACTACGTGATGCCAACCGTAACAATAAAAGGTGGGGATTCTCTAGGAACCATGATGGAGGACAGGATGGAACTTTACGCAGGTGGTGCGGCCACCTGACTAGTCGAAGGAAATATAGTCTTAATGCTCCAAGTAGTTGAAAGGAAGCATGGGACTATAAACTACTCTGCCCGGAAGCTGCATGAGGTTGGAGCTACGTGCAGAAACAAAAAGTCACAAGGTTCATGACTGCGCATGGGGGGTTGCGTTGCCATGCGGGTTGGTACGAAAGTGACTGTTGAAGTCACTATTCATGATGGGATGCTCGACTTGAGACCAAATGGAGCAGGCGACTGGCATTTAAGACGTTATTTATGAGCAAGATTTGGGAAAATCTACTTCCAAGAAAGCATTAATGAACTAGAATTAGGGGGAATGGTTGAATTCGAATTCAAAAAGCACTATAAAATACAAAGGGCTGCCCAAAAAACAACACTTGGTCATTTTTGAATTCAGCAATTGAGTAGAGCCCTGAGTGTTGTGAGTCGAGTGTTGATTGAGCCCCTGAGTTCATGAGTGCTAGATTTTCGGACGAGTACAATGGCAACTACTAGGGATGTTATGGACATAACAGAAATGACCTCCGAGGAGGCCGCGTAGGCCCCGATTGTTAGGGATGTTCCAGAAGGCGCAGAGATTGTGGTAGAAATCCCAAAGTCACTGCACATGCCAAGACCCAAGAAGGACAAACAAGCAATGGTCCCCATACGTGTGTTCCCGTGGAACCCACTACACACCAAATTGTCAATGGAGGAGAAGGGGAAAGCCGTCACTGTAGAGACAGATGAAGAAGAAGAAAATATGGAGGATCTTATCATCATGGAGGAAGAGGATGAAGGCATGGAGGAAGACACTTAGCCTATGCACGACGCGACAAAATTGCCCGCCTATGTCCCCCCATGAAAAGGGAAGGCGAAAGTGCCCAACGACCTGGACGAGGCCAAGAGCTCGCTCCAAACCCTCCTCCTCCCAGACAATATTATGTTTGAAGTCACGCACATGGGATGCATGCCAAGCCTGAAATTTGAAGATTGGTAACTCCCTGACCATGAGAAGTTCCCTCACTTGGAGAGAAGGAACCTCATGAAGCACAAGCAAAACACCACGACGGGGGTTAGAGAGCTAGAGTCGCAGAAGTGGTTGCGTGGAGTGGAGAAGGCTAGACTACTGAATTTGCTTTGGGTGTCACACTTCCACCATGCACCAATAACCATTTTCATCATGAAGCAGTTGCTCTGCCTGGTGCATGATGGGTGTTTGTGGTTGGAGGAGCCCATCCCCATCACGACACACCTGATTCACCGCATCTCCCAACTTCCATGAAAAGGAGAGGACCCTGTAGACATATCGAAAGGGAAGGGCAGTGACGTGGCAGGAAAGGTCATGCATAAGTGTCACGCAAATGAAGTACACACACTGGTGGTAGCACTGCCTGAGCAATGCACAAAGGGGGGTCTAGTTTAATTGGTTCAAATTCCTCTACAAGGAGCTTTTAGAAAATTGTCGTGAAGCCTAGGAACAAGGCAAAACATTCCACTATGCATGGTTGTTACTATCCATAGCACTTGTGGCTAGGGAATTGTTGGAGGACAGTCAATTCCCCATAATTGACAGGGATTTACCAGAGGCTGCAAAGAACGCTTTGCTCTAGGCCACAAAGGATGGTAAAAGGATACGCGATAGCAAAATCTTCTAAGTGTTCATGGAGATGAACCTTAGAATGGGGATCAACCGTAAGCCATGATTGTCACCCACTATTTACAACAATCTATAGAGTTTTGTAGAATTTAAAGCAGACATGCATAACATTTATATTAGGGCGCGCAAGGACCTGACTAAATAGTGGAAAAAGCTACCCTTCGTAGCAACTGACGACATTATTTTCAATGTACTGTAGGCATGGCCATCACAGTGGCATGCCCCAAAGATCGCAGAGATCGAGAAGTCAGCGGCATAAGAAAGATGAGGCCAAGCTACGCATCGCACAGTTCGCCAAAAAGTGAAGGAAGGAAGCAGCGGAAATAGAATTACGGGCGGCGTGGGACATGGCAAAAAAAGTAGCTGAGAAGGAAAAGGCCGCAATAGCAGCAACAACATAGGAGGCAACCGCGAAGGTGGGCGAGGGCCACACGACACAGGGGCAGGAATTAGAGGGAGCAGAGACAGAAGAAGGAGGCGTAGACCCACAAACCATGTCGACCCAGCTAAAGCACCAGCACCCAACAGAGCGGGCAGGGTCACGTAAGAAGGTCAAGGCATCAAAGTTGTCCATTGACCCGATCACCTTAACCGAGGGTGATCGGGATGAAAATAGTGAAATTGTGCGTGATGTCACCTCTGAGGCTCTCCAAGATTTCATACAGGAGAACCAGATTGTGTTGGGGGCCCTCAAAGTGCAGTTGCAGGAATTATAGGCATGGCCCCCTCAAGTTGGTACCCTTTCGACCAACCTCACAGTCGAATCCATGACAACAGAGAAGATGTTGCGCAAACGGATGACGAACACCATAACTACGAGAAGGGGCACTATTGACATTAAATGAGGCTAATAGGCCTTCGGTTAACGCGCTGAAAGGTCTCGGTATTAATCTAGCTGCACTCCCGCGTGAGACCTTATATGTGTTGCAGGATGGGATAACTGTAGAGCTGTGACCTAGGGAGAGCCACACACTCCAAGTCCTCAGTGAGAAGAAAATAAATATGGACCAACTAAGCTTGCAGTGTGACGAAATAGTGTTGGAAAATCAACAGCTGGTATAGGTGATAGACGAAGCTTTCCAAAGCATCCCGGTGCTGGCCATCTTAGCAGACATACCAGCAGAGGTGCGGATCCACAGGTTAGTAGCAGGGATCCGTGAGGCCAGGGAGGAAATGAAAAAGGTTTAGTTAGAGCTAAATCTTCAGATCACCAAGCTGCGGTTAAAGGCAAAGCCATCCACTCCCCCGGAAGATAGAGAACAACGCGTTAGCACTATCACAATGGGGTTGGAGGAAATTGGAGATGTAGTGCGAGACCGCACTAGTATATTGGAAGAATCACTTGAGGTCCTCTAAAATTTGCAGGAGGACCCCAAAATCTAGCACTTAGAGACAAAGGTGCGAGAACTCCAACAACGGTATGCTAGTGTCTGAGGAACTGCGAAGACGGTGGTCCTCACTCAGAGGCTTGCACAGATGCAGTAAGCTAAAGCACTGAAGGAGCAAGTGGATGCCGCATGACATAAGGAAGCAGTCCTGAAGGTGTGCGTTCAGCCTTGGATTGATGAGGCCTTCACCATCATGACAAAAATCGAAGGCAAGCTTGCACACATGCAGGGGATGCACACCTTGATGCAAAGAAGCACTCCCGATACAGAAGTCTCGGAACAATGTATGCAGCAAATCCAACAAGCAGCAACTTAGTGCACTGCTAACCTTCGCGTAGTTCAAGAATAGTTGGAGGGACTCCACGCAAAGATCATCATGCCTATAGAGTGACTCAAGGGCAAGTCACGATGTTCATGTTGGGGGCCTGTTAGGCATGGAATCCCCCTAAGGCATGTTTTGGGTCTCAAAGCCCAAGTTTTGACTGAATTTTGTTGTAAAGCTCCTTGAATTGCAGGCGCAGGGCGCAAAAGTATGATAGAGTCACAAGGTTGTCTGCCCTAGTTTTGTAATGTAATGTCGGCTGGATATACCTTCCCACGGTCCACGAACAATGGGATTGTATAAATAGAGCAAGGCTCTAAGTGTAAAGGAAAAAAGAGACACAATAGGGAAAAAAAGGATGAGTATGAGAAGTCTAAGTGATTGAGTCGCAATGTGAAGTGTGTCTTTGGGTTGTAGAGTAGGAGAAGGCTCTGTAGCTAAGTGCGCAAAGGCCTAGTAGTCCGCAGCTGTTATAGACATTTTTGTGCCTAACAGCATTGAGCATGAAATGTCCATAATCTAAGGGATCCAAAGTCCCTAAACATGTTGTTCCTACCCCTAGAGGAACAAGGCTAACAAACCACAGCAATTCACAAAAGTTATCCACCAGAAACTGCTCAAAAACAAGTCAATTCAGGGTCAATTCAGTGGCTCCATTAGCTGTCTGTGCTGAATGTCAAAGCCAACACTGGCTACCTACGCTAAATGTCAAAGCCAACACTGGCTACCTGCTCTGAGCGAGAGTGGACATGTGGCAAGCTCATTTCTCAAGGTGTCAAAACCCAGGAAGCTTCCAAAATGACACTTGCCTCAGGGAATTCGACTGGTGATGAGTAAGAGGTTCCAAATCTCCAAGTGGAAGCAAGAACCTCCAAGTGGAATCAAGAACTGACAGAGGGAGAGAACACTAGTCAGATCTCAAGCTGACTCATCCTCTCTCCAAACATCTCTATATGGATCTCTCCTCCATGAGATCTAGAGGCTGGAATTTTGTTATTGCAAAGAATTGTTGTTGGTTTGAGATTAGAACTATTGGGTGATTTGCTTTGAAGGAGGTGAAGAAGGGATTCCTTTTGCTGGGAAGGTGATGCTGGATTGGGCCTCACTTGGTTGTATCTCTTCCTGAACTTTATTACTTCATCAATAAAACCATTTGAGTTTCTCCTATATGCATGTATATCAATGATGTTTTGTTGTATTTTCATATTTAGTTTATTCTAATCCTAAACTAGTTATGAATGTGAACCTATGCTTTTTGTAGTTTCCCTCTCTTGTGATCTTGTAGGAACTTGGTGTAGCTGGGCCAGTGAAGGAACAAGCAGCGGGAAGCAAACAAAAGAGAGTGAGATCGGATCGACAAACTAGCGGAAGACATCGGTTAGTTACATCCTTCTCCTCTATTTACATTTCATAAAGAAGAATACTCAAATAGTTTTGTCTTGTTTGTTGCTAAGGCACTATCACTCCTTAGAGTGGGATAGGGGCATTCCGTGTTGGATACTTTTCCCAACAACAAATTTGCAACTCCACTGGGGATCCATAAGTGCTCTAACAGCTCTTAGTGATAGATCTTCATCCTCGTTTGAATCATCCCTTAGATTGTACCTGGTTGATAGCTTTTATTGGGCCAAAAACTGTGAATTTAACTGCAAACCGTAACCCAGAACCCAGAAACAACTCTCGTTTCTGCTTCAGCGCAGAGACTGTGAAGAGGTTCTGCATTTCAACGCAGGTCCCGTGAAGGCTACCTGTGCTGAATGTCAAAACCTCTGTGTTAGACCTGCGCTGAACAGTCTTTGCCTTGTGAAGCTGTGGTTCCCTGTTTCCTTTTGCTCAGTTTTATCCCTGTTTTTTGCAGCCTGTTATCAGTCAGTGTTCCTATCTGAAACCACCTCTCTTTGCCTAAATTCCACCTCAGTTGTATAAAGAAATTGTATTTGTTCTTTGTTTATTTGTTACATCATTTGCAGTTTCCCATTACGAAAGTAAACTAGTCTTACTGTGGCCCTTAGATCTAGACCTGTCATAAGTGTCGTTTTGATCTTAGGAGTGAGTTTGTTTGCTGTTCACAGTTGATTTAGCTTTTACTTTCATCATTTGGTTTGAATTTATGCATTTCTAGTGTCGAAACAAGTAAATCATAAGGTGTCGTAATCGTCTTTTGATTTTGAAAAAGGAACTTGTTTATGTTTTCACTTGAAATCGAATTCAAAATTATACAACATCTTTCTTTATATAAGCATCAATCTTAAGAAAGAGAAAAGAAATACATGCATTTGTGCATTTGCATTTTGACAGCTTGTATGTTGATTTAGGAAAAGTGCATTACTGTGTGCTCTATGCTCTGTGAGAAAAGATGATGTCTTTCTTTTCCCCTTGTAGCTAGGATTTTCATCTGTTGAAAAGATATTAAAAGCTTGCTTATCATCTTTAGACTGCATTTAGGAGTTGTATCATACATCTCGTGGTGATCCAAAAAGGCAAACTTCTAAAAAAGATCAACCTAAAATAAATTGAATGAACTTAACAATGCTTTGTAACATAACGCACAACATAGAGGTCTAGGCTAGAGACGTGTTCCGGCGTCGTAAAGCCTGATATCTTACCGTCGAGTGGTTGGGTGATTCCTCCATGGTGAAGTGATAAGTATCGGTACGGATTGTGCTCCCACGTACTGTCGCGTATATATTGGGAGACCCTTATAGGAATAAAGCCTTTATCCATAGGAAGCCGTGTCGGCCGCCCTACTGATCGCAATGCACTGAACACAGCATTCAGGAAGATCGATCGCCCGTACCTTAAAAAGTATTCTGCGGTTTTGCGAAAAGTTTGGCACACCCTCTACCTAGAACTCCAGAGCAGTTCCTTTTGGCCTTTTTCAGACTCTATAATGGAAAAAGTCCATCCGATCATTTGTCACTTCGGGCTCGTTAAAACATTGAAGGAGACTAGAGTCATCTTTAGCTTTTTCTCAACTCTTTAAAATTGAAAAAGCAAGTTGTGTCTAAAGCGTCGTTAAAATTTATTTTAAACGGAACAAAATCACCCCCTTTTCCTGCGTTGATCTTTCGGTTGAGAAAATGGAACACGCCAACCAAGGAATTCCCCTTGATGGAAATCCTAGTCCTTTCTCCTCTTGGGGAGATGTTGGTGCGCCCCATATTGCCACATTGTCACTTCCAGGACAGACAATTGGCTTGCCAGTCTGGCTCTTCTCAACCAATGTAGTTCAGAACACCACTATTCCTGAACAGTCGAATCGACAGCTAGATGAGTCTAAAGCTACCCACCAGCCTTCTACCTCTTCTAACTCTTCCTCCCCTCCTTCTTCTTCGCTTGAGGGAACTGGTAAAGCTAAAAACCAAGTTCCTAAGGAGAAGAAGGAGAAGAAGAAGAAGGAGCCAAAAGCACCTGGGGGCAAACAAGAGTCGTCTAGAAAAAATCCACACACAACACTGACCGGGCCTAAATCGCCATGTGTCATATGTAGAGGAGACCACTTCCATAGAGATTGTCCCTGTATTCCTCGGATACTGAGAGACTGGTCTCCTCGTTTGCATAATCCGGTGGCATCAACCTCTGATAGCCATGTTGAATGCATACCGTCAACTAGCGAAAGTGAAGTTCCAGGACAAAGAGGGAGAGCTAGATCTCCCTACAGACTGTGTGAAGGCAATCACGCCATCCACCGTTGTCCCTTCTTAGACGAGGCGAAAAGGGTTTTGGAAGATCCTCCGGTTTCACCGTTACGACTTCCTCCTGGATATAAAAAACTCGTGCCAAGTCCTTCGTTAGTTGAGAATCCAGCTGGCCCGCTCAAGTGGTCAGCTGAAGCGTCAGTCATTGAAAATGAACCTACTAAATCCATACCTGACGAAAGTCAAAAGGTCGAGGCGGCAGTTGACCCGGTCTTGCCTTCAGAGGATTCATCTTCGAATGATACCGTCACTGAAGAGGATAAGGATGACACCATCCAGATTCTTTTCATCAACACAGACTCCGACGAGCATGGGGGCAATATGCCCATTCCTTTATCGTAGGAAGGAACTTCGTCAGGGTCATACCCAGCCGTGTATTCGGTCCCACCACCAAGCAACCCAGTTGTGTCCTTCGACTGGAACCAACTAGGCAGACCCCGTTTGCCAGCGAGCATACCATTTCGAATTATCGTCCAAATATACAAAATGGTAATGGCTGGCACTATCATTGATGAGGGGGCATCTGTGAGTATCCTTTCCTCTATTGCTTGGAAAGCGCTTGGTTCGCCAACGCTTTTGCCTAAAATGAGAAATCTATCAAGCTTTGATAAAGGAACCAGTCGACCTTTAGGGATCCTCCCCAATGTGCCCATAACATTGAAAGGGAAGACCGTTCAAATGAACGTGATGGTCATTCAAGGACCCTTGGATTATAACCTACTCCTTGGACGAGACTATATATATTGCATGGGAGCCATCATCTCCTCACTCTTTAGAGTAATGCGTTTTCCGCATGAAGGAAGAATGGTCAAGCTCGTAGACCAACTTTCATTTCCGGGATCACACATCGCAAATAGTCATATACCAACCCTAAATGGTCTGTTCACGCAAGAAATGTCTCCACCCCCAGTCCTTCTTCCCGATGAGCGCGAGTGATTCGGAAAGATGTGACTGGAACCCATGGGGCATGCATCCTAGTCTGCTTCGGGCAGAGAAAACTTTGGGTATAGAGTAGGTTTCCGCAGGAGAATATGACTAGTCTGTACCCCGTCCGTCTAGGAAGAGGGGTTGTTCTAGAATAAGATTCTTTTGTCAAAGTTATGTGTTTGACGGAACAGGGTCACTCACCCTTGTCTATCTCGGTAGACATTGCCAAAGAAGTGTTCTGTTTAAACTATTAATGGAACAATCTTTGGGTAACCTGAAAGAGGTAGGCCTCTCTCGGTGAAACGAAATTTTTGACGGAAATGAAGTAAGGGTAACCTTGAAATCGTGCTTTATACCTGGGGGCATGCAAACCTTTCGGAGTGCAAGCAAAGAGCGGTTATTTACCTGTTTTTTAGGTTAGCCGTTTCCTAACTTGCATAAAGAAAGGATGAGGAGCAAAGCTTTGTGAGATGAAGCTCCATAAAAAATAGAATCTTAATGAGACTTTCTTATCATATGACTGGGTTTATCGAGCAGTTTTAGCACACAGTTCATGCTCGTTAAAAAATAAACGCAAGATCCGAGCAGTTTTAACGCGGACTTCATGCTCGTTAAAAAATAAACATAAGCAATGAGAAAGAGTTTCCACCAGTGTTTAAGCTCATTTTAAAATAAAAAATCAACCACCACCCAGTAAATAACCACTGTGAATGTAACCTTATCAGCCATTAAATCCTTGGTCGTGTTTGCACCGTCACCTCCACTTTTCATTTGGCCGATCGTTCACCTCCATATGATTGTTTACCCATTTTGAGGAACAGCTGCGAAGAGTGATTTCACCTAGCCATCCTTGTGACACTGCCGTGATTGGAAAATTCCAACCTGTACCTGGAATCAGCTGCTAATTTTGTTTATCACTCGTTCCTCAAAATACGAGTCTTCTTGAAGCTCTTTTCAACTGACTCGTAAAATATGAAAAGATTGTCGAGTTTTGGCCTTCCAGCTCGTTAAAGCGACCGTAAGTGCCATCCCTCCTCTAGAATTTAATCTTTTTGGACCTGAGGGATTATTGCACAAAAAGATCGAGTTCTTGTTTAGTTCGACTCGTTAAAACTATCGAAAATTCATCCCTTCTGTATTGTTTTATACTTTTCCGGACTTAAGGGATTAGATGACGAACAAGGAACTTTGGAGTTATCTTTACGTACCTTTTCAGACTCTCTAAAATTGAAAAGGACCAAGTTATCTTTGTCGTTAGACTCGTTAAAAGCATTAAATAGCGACAAACTTGTCTTTAGACGAGAACGAGTTTCCCTATCGCTAGGCTCGTTAAAACATAGCGATGGGCTTGCCCGAAGGGCAGGTTATAGAACAAGCATATGTTATCCTCCTCAAGCTTGACAAAAATAAAGAGGTACTGGTCAGCAATGACTGGGGAAAAATTGGGAGAAACTCAAGAAAACTTTGATGGTAGCAAGTCGCTCTTGAACATGACACTTTTCCTCTGTACCACTGTTGGCATTATGATTCAAGTGTTGTCCTTGATGGCAACTCACTCAGAGGTTGGTACAGGTGCTCAGAGGTTGGTACAGGTGATGGCAACTTAATCAGAAGACAAATCTTAGTACAGCATGCCAAGGAAGTTCATATACGCAGGTTCGTTAAGCCCAAGTCGCGTGTACACGCTAGTTGGATTCATAAAAAGCGCGTGTATGTGGAAAAGTACCTTTGGTTCATGGTGGTTAGTCCTTGGAAGTTGTGCCTATGGTTTCGGACCATTGTGTCTCGACGGGCGTGTCGATCCCTAGTTTTGAAGTTGATGGTATTGTGTTACTATGGTTTTGGCTCTTGGTATTGAGCAAGGCCTAAGGCTATATAAGGAGAAGAAGATCATTAGGCAAAATCATCTTTTGACAAGGCTTGAATATCTAAGAGAGAAAGAGATCTGATATGCAGGGTCTGGGTTGCTTGATATGAGCTAAGGAGAAATCACATCGGTGGATGGAAGACTAGATCTAAGGATAAATCGGGATCTAATGGTTTGAAATGCACTATTATGATATGGTTGATTATGCGTATTTCTAGATCTGCATACTGTCGCAATATTATGTTCTGGATCTAACTGATGTCTGGTACAGCTGCAAGTTGAGAGAATCTATTTTTAGATCTGTACGCAGGTTGGCTTAAGTAAAAGCGCGTGTATACGCGGGTTTCACTCATTGAAGTAGCGTATATTTCTTAAAGCTTGATTTTTGGGTTTGCAGTTGGATCTGACTGTTATTACATAGTTCTGTAGACTGCTCTGTGTTCTGGTATCTGGTGATTGACAGGGTTCAGTGGTTCAGTGATTCAAAGTTTGATAATACTAGTATTGGTTGTTTTATGCTTCAATGATCTGTTGTGAAAGTTGAATGAATTGGGGTCTACAGATTGTAATGTTGTGCTTCAGGAATATCCAGTCTAAAAATGTATGAAAGGTGGTACCTGAAGGAAAGAAGATTGTAGGTCAGCACCTATGTACTAGTATCTTGGCTAGTACAAGAGCAAAGGGGGTTGGAGCTCCCTTCCAAGGAAGTTTTGAAAACGAGAGAAGGTTGTAGCCTTCTGCAGGTTGTAGCCTGCGTACTGGTATAAGGCTGCACCAGTACAAAAGATTGTAAACTGAAGTTTCATATTAAAGAAAGATAGAGACAACTTGCAGCAGGTGGTTTTCACCCACATTGGGTTTCCACCTTATATCTTGGTGTTCATGTGTGTGGCTTTTGATCTGTTCTGTTATACTGCACCTGTTTACTGTTAATGTGGTGAATAATGTCCTGATGAACTTAACTGAAGAATAAGCTAACTAAATTATGAGTTTTCTTCTTATACGCTGTTTTATTTAGTCACAGTAGCGTGTACACGGTGGTTCACCTAACTGAAGTAGCGTATATGTTTCTGAGCATTGAAAAAGTTTGATTGATCTGATAATACTGATTCACCCCCCCTCTCAGTATTATTTCCAACAATTGGTATCAGAGCAGGTCCTTCAGAGAAGCTTGATCGCTTGAAGGTAGATCATTCATCATGAGCAACTACGAGAAAGAAGCATCAATCAGGCCACCGATTTTTGATGGGACAAATTTCAATTATTGGAAGGTAAGAGTTACTGCATATCTTCAATCTCTTGGTACAGAAGTTTGGAACATTGTAGAAACAGGCTATGCTTTTCCTTCAGCTACTCCTACAGATCCAGCTGAGAAAAAGCAGTATGAAACAAATGAAAAAGCAGTCAGTACTCTATTAGGAAGTATATCCCAAACAGAATTCATGAAGGTCATGCACTTCAAATCAGCAAAAGAGATATGGGACAAAATGATCACTAGCTATGAAGGAGATGAACAGGTAAAGCAAGCTAAACTTCAAACTCTCAGGATTCAATATGAGACTCTCAAGATGTATAATGATGAAAGTGTGGCTAATTATTTTCTTCGGGTAGATGAGATTGTTAATTGTATGAAAAATTTGGGTGAAGAAATAAAAGAGACTATAGTAGTTCAAAAGATTCTAAGATCATTATCCCCCAAGTTTGAATCTAAAGTATCTGCAATAGAAGAAAAAGAAAATCTCTGTGTTCTCACTATGTCTCAGCTACATGGAATTCTAACTGCTTATGAAATGAGAAAGGGAGGTCCATCTGACAGAAGGGAAGCTGCTTTTAAGGCATCAGGAAAAGAAGATTACTATGAAGCAAGCCATGTTCCAGAAGAAGAGGAAGAAGAATCAAATTTTGTCAGAAATCTTCAAAGGGGTTTGGAAGGTTCAGAGGTAAGCTACCTTTCAAATGCTTTGCTTGTGGAAGAGTAGGTCATTATGCTGCAAAATGTCCTTATAAGGATAAAGGAAAAGAACCTGCTAGATGGAACAAGAAACAAAGTGCAAATAAGAAAAGCTACTACACCCATGAAGATAGTGATGGCTTATCAAACAGTGATGAAGATGAACAAGGTAATAAATATAAGCTGTTAATGGCATTTGAAGATGATGATTATGAGGATGCTGTAGATGTGGATAATCTCTATAATGAAATTACTAGACTCAAGAGATGCATAGAAGAAAAGAATGTGATCATTGATACTTTGCAATTTCAAATTGATGAAAAGGAAAAACATCTTGAAAAACTAGAAGGTGAAATTGTTGGTCTCAGAAAAGAAATTGAGAAAACAAAAGCTATTAATCTTAAGTTTGTCAAAGGATCTGAAACTTTGGATGAGATTATCAATGTGCAGCGGTCTCCTCTAAACAAGACAGGTTTGGGCTATAATGGAGAAACCTCTCAAGCATCCACCTCAAAAAGTTATCTTGATGCAGCAAGAAGAAATGAGCAGAAGAACAATGAAGATAATCAGGTAAAGCAGGGACGAATTACAAACAGAAACTATCAGGGACAATCCTTCTTAAGGGTGAACAAAAGCTACAACCAACCACAGGTAAAATCTTCTCAGTTTGGCTCAAGAATAGATGAAAATAGAAATTACAATCAGTTGGCTGGTAGATTCAATAACCGCAGAAGCTTCTTCAATGGACAATGCTTTTCTTGCCATAACTTTGGTCACAAAGCAGCTCAATGTGTTGCATATAAAACAATCATGACTAGGGAAGCTCAAAAACAAAGAAGTATGACAGGGATTACAAAAAGGACCTATAACAACTTTTCGGTTCTTGAAAATGAAGTTGAATGTTCTATTTGCAATAATTTTGGTCATAAAGACTCTGAATGCAGGAGCAGGTTTCAGGAGAAAAAGGAACAAGCCACGAGCACCAAAACATGGAGAATAAAGGAACCTCAAACAGAAAGATGTGGGATAGCATTTTATGCAGAAGGACAGGAAAATCTATGGTACATTGACAGTGGATGTTCGAAACATATGACAGGTGATAAAGAAAAACTTGAATCTTATTCTACTTTAGAAAAGGGAAAGAAAGTTTCTTTTGGAAATGATACTCCTGCAACTATAAAAGGAAAAGGTATTGCTCCTTTGAAAGAAAAGGTCAAGGCTGGAAATGTTTTGTATGTTGATGGATTGAAGCATAATCTACTAAGTGTCAGCCAGATGTGTGATCAAAAAACCGAGGTTATTTTCAGATCGAATGGATGTCTTGTTCGTGATCTTGATACAGGTAAAACAGTTCTCAAAGGCAAAAGAACTCCAAATAATCTGTACATATTTGAAGAAGGACAACAACAATGCTATCTTAGCAAGGATGAAGAGCACTGGTTATGGCATCGAAGGTTGGGACATCTAAGCTTCTCACAAATAAGGAAAGCATGCAAATATCAGGCAGTTCGCGATCTTCCAGATATCAAAATTCCAGACAACACCATATGCAAATCTTGTCAGTTTGGAAAGCAAACCAGAACTAACTTTCCAGAGAAGGAAGGATCAGCTAGCTTGCCTCTTGAGCTAGTCCATACAGATGTATGTGGTCCATTTAGGAAAAGGACACCTCGAGGAGAAGAATATCTGATATTATTCATTGATGATTTCTCAAGGTTTGTTTGGTTAGGGCTTATGAAGCACAAAGATGAAGCATTCGAAAAATTCAAATCCTTCAAAGCATTGGCTGAAAATGAATCAGGACACAAAATTAAGTGCCTCAGATCTGACAGAGGTGGGGAGTTCACATCAAATGAATTTTTCGATTTCTGCGATGAACATGGGATAAGAAGAGAATTCTCTACAGCTAGAACTCCTCAGCAAAATGGGGTTGTGGAAAGAATGAACAGAACTATCCAACAAATGGCTCGTGCTATGCTCGATGAATCAGGTACTCCTGCAACTTTCTGGGGTGAAGCTGCACATGCTGCTGTTATTATTCTTAACAAAACAAATGTCCGAGTAAACAACACTCAAACACCTCATGAGCTTTGGAGTGGTAAAACTCCTTCCGTGAAGCACTTCAAAATCTTTGGGAGCAAATGTTATATTAAGAATACTGATGAGCAACTTGGCAAACTTGAACCAAGAGCAGATGAGGGCATTCTTCTTGGTTATTCTCCACATAGCAAAGCATACAAGTGCTACAATAAAAGACTTGGCAGAATTGTTGACAGTATTGATATAGTGGTTGATGAGAAGGGATATATTCCTAGGCAAGTTCATCATGAAGACATTGAAGAAGATGAAGGTTACTCTCAAAGGCGAAATGATGAAGAAGAAGAACCTCAAGAAGAAGAAGAATCTCAAGAAGAACCAGAGGAGCAGACAAGAATAGAAGAGAAGACTCCATCCAGATATGTTCAAAAGAATCATCCAGAAACTCAGATTGTGGGGCAGAAAGAAGCAGGAGTACAAACAAGAAGGACACTTGCAGAAGCTTCAAGCTACTTGGCATTACTCTCCTCCACTGAACCACAAAATGTGAAAGAGGCATGCAAAGATGAATGTTGGGTCAAAGCAATGGATGAAGAACTTGAGCAAATCGAAAAGAACAACACTTGGGAATTAGTTCCTAGACCAAAAGATAAGAATGTAATAGGAACAAAATGGGTCTTCAAGAATAAATTAAATGAAAATGGAGAAGTAATTAGAAACAAGGCCAGACTTGTTTGTAAAGGGTATGCACAGCAAGAAGGAATAGATTTTGAAGAGACCTTTGCTCCTGTGGCAAGACTTGAGGCCATCCGAATGTTCCTTGCTCTCTCAAGCTTTCAAAACTTCAAGGTATTTCAAATGGACGTGAAATCAGCCTTCCTGAATGGAGACTTAGAAGAAGAAGTATATATTGAGCAGCCAGATGGTTTCATTCTTGGGAATGATCCAAACCTTGTATGCAGATTGAAAAAGGCACTCTATGGACTCAAACAAGCTCCAAGGGCTTGGTACTATCGGTTGGACAAATATCTTCACCAACAAGGCTTTTCAAAAGGATCAGCAGATAGCAATCTCTATATAAAAGTTGAAAATAACAAATTGCTAATTCTTGTTGTTTATGTAGATGATATTATTTTTGGCAGCAATGAAGAGACTATGAGTCAAAACTTTGCCTTGGTTATGCAGAAAGAATTCGAAATGTCACTTCTTGGAGAATTGACATATTTTCTTGGATTGCAAATCCAACAAAATGAAGGAGGTATCTTCTTGTCTCAAACCAAATACCTCAAGCAGATCTTGAAGAAGTATGGCATGGAAGAGTCAAAGCCAGTATGTACACCCATGGTTACAGGATGCAGCCTCAGTGCAAATGATGAATCAGCAGCAGTTCACCAACCCACTTATAGATCCATGATTGGGAGTTTGCTTTATTTGACAGGTACTCGACCAGATATTACACATGCAGTAGGAATGGTTGGAAGATTTCAAGCCAACCCAAAGGAAACTCATCTTCAGGCAGTCAAAAGAATCTTCAAATATCTTCAAGGGACCCAAAACTATGGCTTATGGTATCCTAGAAATACAGATCTCACTCTTCATGCTTACACAGATGCAGATTGGGCTGGAAGTGTGGATGATAGGAAAAGCACAAGTGGTGGTGCTTTCTTCATGGGTTCCAGATTAGTATCTTGGTTCAGCAAGAAACAGAGTTCGATTGCCTTATCTACAGCTGAAGCAGAATATGTGGCTGCAGCATCTTGTTGCACACAACTTCTTTGGATGATGCAGACCTTGCAGGACTTTCAAATCACTTGCACTCCACCCGTCTCTATCTTATGTGATAATACAAGTGCAATCAGCATTTCAAAGAATCCAGTCATGCACTCAAAGACCAAGCACATACCAATCAAGTACCATTTTCTTCGGGAACAAGTGCTTGAGCAGAAGGTCAAGTTGGAGTATGTTCCTTCTAAGGAACAAGTTGCTGATATTCTCACAAAACCACTGCCCAGGGAAACTTTTGAATATCTCAGACAAAAGCTGGGAGTAGTTGATGCTTCATCCTGCTGTTGAAGCTTGTCTGTTCTACAGAAAAGTTGGTATACGCAAGTTACGAAAGGTATATACGCGTATACACGCGGATTTATTCTGGGAAAGTCACGTGTATGGTGTACGCATGTTGCAGAGATTATATCTGCGTCCATACGCTGTTTAATGGAGGAGAAATCGTGTATATGAAGTTCTGAACAGCAAGGGCAAACTCTGGAGTTCTGAACAGCAATGGGTATGTCAGAATTCTTCAGGCACAGGTTCAGGGGGAGCAGCTTAAAAGTCTCATAAAGCATTGTTGGCATTCAGATGTTTTGGTTGTTGATTTCAGGAAAAGGAGCTCAGAAAGAAATCCTGGTTGCTGATCTAAAAAGATGTTTATCATATGCTGCTGGTGACTTTCATAAGTCTTGGTCTAGATCTGTTGTCTCTATGTCATGTATCTCTCTTGTGATATCTCTTTTATGGTGTCAAGGTCATGTAACGGCCTATGTTGGTTTCCCCACTATGCTTGGGATGAATGCTGTAATATAATTGGTTGGTTCTGATATGTCCCCTCTTGGTAGGGAGTATGGATGTATGTATTGAGTCTTTTGGTGATAGGAAGGTCCCTTATGGTGTATAAGTCTTGGTTCTTGTTGAAGAACATCTTTTGCAGATCTGGCCTACTGTCAGGGGGAGCATGAGTCAGCGCAGCCAAGCAGAGGTATCAGCATGTCCTCAGGGGGAGCACAGGCCTTTGCCCTTGATGTCAAAGGGGGAGAGTGACTTGGTGTGGTGGTTGCCATCAAGTCCAAAGGGGGAGATTGTTGGCATTATGATTCAAGTGTTGTCCTTGATGGCAACTCACTCAGAGGTTGGTACAGGTGCTCAGAGGTTGGTACAGGTGATGGCAACTTAATCAGAAGACAGATCTTAGTACAGCATGCCAAGGAAGTTCATATACACAGGTTCGTTAAGCCCAAGTCGCGTGTACACGCGAGTTGGATTCAGAAAAAGCGCGTGTATGTGGAAAAGTACCTTTGGTTCATGGTGGTTAGTCCTTGGAAGTTGTGCCTATGGTTTCGGACCATTGTGTCTCGACGGGCGTGTCGATCCCTAGTTTTGAAGTTGATGGTATTGTGTTACTATGGTTTTGGCTCTTGGTATTGAGCAAGGCCTAAGGCTATATAAGGAGAAGAAGATCATTAGGCAAAATCATCTTTTGACAAGGCTTGAATATCTAAGAGAGAAAGAGATCTGATATGCAGGGTCTGGGTTGCTTGATATGAGCTAAGGAGAAATCACATCGGTGGATGGAAGACTAGATCTAAGGATAAATCGGGATCTAATGGTTTGAAATGCACTATTATGATATGGTTGATTATGCGTATTTCTAGATCTGCATACTGTCGCAATATTATGTTCTGGATCTAACTGATGTCTGGTACAGCTGCAAGTTGAGAGAATCTATTTTTAGATCTGTACGCAGGTTGGCTTAAGTAAAAGCGCGTGTATACGCGGGTTTCGCTCATTGAAGTAGCGTATATCTCTTAAATCTTGATTTTTGGGTTTGCAGTTGGATCTGACTGTTATTACAGAGTTCTGTAGACTGCTCTGTGTTCTGGTATCTGGTGATTGACAGGGTTCAGTGGTTCAGTGATTCAAAGTTTGATAATACTAGTATTGGTTGTTTTATGCTTCAATGATCTGTTGTGAAAGTTGAATGAATTGGGGTCTACAGATTGTAATGTTGTGCTTCAGGAATATCCAGTCTGAAAATGTATGAAAGGTGGTACCTGAAGGAAAGAAGATTGTAGGTCAGCACCTACGTACTAGTATCTTGGCTAGTACAAGAGCAAAGGGGGTTGGAGCTCCCTTCCAAGGAAGTTTTGAAAACGAGAGAAGGTTGTAGCCTTCTGCAGGTTGTAGCCTGCGTACTGGTATAAGGCTGCACCAGTACAAAAGATTGTAAACTGAAGTTTCATATTAAAGAAAGATAGAGACAACTTGCAGCAGGTGGTTTTCACCCACATTGGGTTTCCACCTTATATCTTGGTGTTCATGTGTGTGGCTTTTGATCTGTTCTGTTATACTGCACCTGTTTACTGTTAATGTGGTGAATAATGTCCTGATGAACTTAACTGAAGAATAAGCTAACTAAATTATGAGTTTTCTTCTTATACGCTGTTTTATTTAGTCACAGTAGTACACCCTGGTTCACCTAACTGAAGTAGCGTATATGTTTCTGAGCATTGAAAAAGTTTGATTGATCTGATAATACTGATTCACCCCCCCTCTCAGTATTATTTCCAACAACCACAATCGGGTTGGGCTGTTTCATTCACTGGTCACATCACCATGGTCTCGCCATACCATCCATATTTGGGGTAATGCTACCGATCCATCGCATCAGTGTCGCCATATGTTCAAGAGAAGTCATTCAGAGAAGTCAACCGTGTCCCATCTACTGTCGTACATTATCCTTCATCCTTTCATGACCGCCACCCTGAATCATATGTCACAGATTGTTTTCACCTCCATCAAAATCATTAGCTCCGTTCCGTGTCATTGATGTGGGATACATTAAGGCCCTCCTTTGACGGATCGCTTCTTGTCGACATCAGCTCATTATCCAAGAAGTTGATCTAGGAACAAACCCTTCAGTACTTTGAAGCTTGCATGCCTCAATGGCAAGTTTCTCACTTCCGACGATAGGTATACATCAATGACCTTCGACCGAAAGATTTTGCGTGGTGTTCGATGCCAAGTCCTTTATTCACACCACGTGAATTGTACTGCAATACCTTGAGGGTCATCATCATTATCGGTGATTCCTCTCGCGCTTGTTAACGGTTTACCTCATTGACCGGTAATCAAGCGATGTCTTTCCATGTTCGACTTCAGGGAAATTCTCACATGGATCGACTTGTACTTAGAGTGAAGATCGAACGAGTTTGAAGACCCCGGATCTAGTTTCATCCATCTGGGCTACGATATATATTCAGGAAAGATAAAGACATTGACATGTACATCATTGCAGCAGATGATCATCCTACCCAAAGGATGATAATTTCATAAAACATTATCAGTCTACCATCAGACGATTGTCTGTTCTATGTACATAAAATGAATTTATAAAGCTAAGCATGGGAATGCCCGCCTCAGCTAGATCATGAAAGAAGTATGAAAAATAATGTATTGTATTGTATCTTATTACAGGTCTCCTCCCAGCATTGGATGAACTTCGGATCCTTCTGATAAAGCATTTCACCCGATAAACGACCTCATACTTTATGGGGCAACTGTTATAGACATTTTTGTACCTAACAGCATTGAGCATGAAATGTCCATAATCTAAGGGATCCAAAGTCCCTAAACATGTTGTTCCTACCCCTAGAGGAACAAGGCTAACAAACCACAGCAATTCACAGAAGTTCTCCACCAGAAACTGCTAAAAAACAAGTCAATTCAGGGTCAATTCAGTGGCTCCATTAGCTGTCTGCGTTGAATGTCAAAG
Source organism: Pinus tabuliformis (assembly GCA_031772625.1). Classification (NCBI taxonomy): domain Eukaryota; kingdom Viridiplantae; phylum Streptophyta; class Pinopsida; order Pinales; family Pinaceae; genus Pinus; species Pinus tabuliformis. The sequence continues at coordinate 910,926,581 of CM062815.1, read as the reverse complement.
CCAACACTGGATACCTGCGCTGAGCGAGAGTGGACATGTGGCAAGCTCATTTCTCAAGGTGTCAAAACCCAGGAAGCTTCCAAAATGACCCTTGCCTCAGGGAATTCAACTGGTGATGAGTAAGAGGTTCCAAATCTCCAAGTGGAAGCAAGAACCTCCAAGTGGAATCAAGAACTGACAGAGGGAGAGGACACTAGTCAGATCTCAAGCTGACTCATCCTCTCTCCAAACATCTATATATGGATCTCTCCTCCATGAGATCTAGAGGCTGGAATTTTGTTATTGCAAAGAATTGTTGTTGGTTTGAGATTAGAACTATTGGGTGATTTGCTTTGAAGGAGGTGAAGAAGGGATTCCTTTTGCTGGGAAGGTGATGCTGGATTGGGCCTCACTTGGTTGTATCTCTTCCTGAACTTTATTACTTCATCAATAAAACCATTTGATTTTCTCCTATACGCATGTATATCAATGAGGTTTTGTTGTATTTGCATATTTAGTTTATTCTAATCCTAAACTAGTTATGAATGTGAACCTGTTATTTTTGTAGTTTCCCTCTCTTGTGATCTTGCAGGAACTTGGTGTAGCTGGGTCAGTGAAGGAACAAGCAGCGGGAAGCAAACAAAAGAGAGTGAGATCGGATCGACAAACTAGCGGAAGACATCGGTTAGTTACATCCTTCTCCTCTATTTACATTTCGTAAAGAAGAAAACTCGAATTGTTTTGTCTTGTTTGTTGCTAAGGCACTATCACTCCTTAGAGTGGGATAGGGGCATTCCGTGTTGGATACTTTTCCCAACAACAGCAGCTAAGTGCGCAGATCCCTACAGCTGAGTACGCAGGGCAAGTCGAGTTTGTAACCGTGGAAAGAATCAATAAAGAGAATTTTGGTTATAATTTTCTGTATCTGTTCTTAGGTTAATGCATGATTGATATAACTTGAAAATACACCATTTATTTACTGCACGCATCTGTATGAATGTTTTATGTTGTTAAGCATAACTCAACGCACTCAACCAGGCAAAGATAATTAACTAACATTGGAATATAAGCAAGGTCTTGGGTAATAGTGCAAAACATAGCGCAACCCCTGGATAGGGCTGCACGAAGGCAGTGTATCAGGTTGTGAGGAATGGGAAGGTGCGTGAAGCAACTTGCATGCAAGGATAAACCGTGGACCAGTCGAACTCATCAGACATCTCCAGGGTGCAAAAACCTGGTTCTACCACCCTCCCATACTACTTCGAGTGAGACCTTAGTCCGCGCTCCGCGGACTTTTGCCGAAAGAGCCAGTAGTACCAGGATTTGTTTGGCTAAATAACTTTGAACTTGGGTCAGGCCCCAACAAGCCAACATTTACCTTTTTTCCTATCCATGCCTCCTCTAGAATACCTTAATCCAAGGAAATTGAAGGCCCTTTTTTTATTAGATAAACAACAATATCTACAGCATCTGCCCAAAATTGTAAAGGCAATCCTCCATGCAATCTCATGTACCTTGCATGCTCCGTGATTTTCTTGTTCATCCTTTCTGACACACCATTTTCTTGTGGTGTTCTTGGAACTATGTTCTCTCTATTAATTCCATGCTTTGAACAGACTTATCAAACTCTTTGCTGCAACATTCACATCCATTATCTGATCTAAGACAATTCAACCTTTTTCATGTCTCGCTCTCAACCAAAGATTTTCATTTCTTGAAAGTATCAAATACATCAGATTTATTTTGAACACAATAAATCTAGGTTTTTTTGGTTGCATCATCAATAAAAGTAACATAATGACAACATCCACCGAGAGATGATACCTAAGCAGGTCCCCATACATCTATATGCACAAGCTCTATTTTTTTGTTCTTCGTTTCTTTCCCAACTCTGAGGAATATGACTCTCTTTTGTTTTCCATAAACACAATTATCACAGAATTCCAAATCAACATGCTTCAAACTTGGCAACAAATTTCTTGAGTAAAGAATTTTCATCCCCTTCTCACTCATGTGCCCAAGCCTATGATGCCACAAAGTTGTATCTGCTCCTATAGATGTTAAAGCATTAACATAATTATAAATACCATTGCATATATACAATGTACTAACCTTTTCTCCTTTTGCTATTACCACAGTTTCTTTAGTGACTTTCCAGGTTTTATCTGTAAAATTAGTTACACAGCCTTCACCTCCCAACTACCCTGTTGAAATTAGATTATTCTTTAGATCTATAAAATTCCTTACCTCCTTCAATAGCCATTGGTTTCCATTCTGTTTTTTTATGAAAACTTTACCCATTCCAATGATTTTACAGGGTTTCTCATCACCCAAACGAACATGTACAAAATCTCCTTGAACATAATCATGAAAATGTTTCCTATCATGTGTGGCATGGAATGAGGCCCCTGAATCTACCAACCAAGCATCAATAATATTCTCTAATGAAAGAATCAAAGCATCTTGTAACACATCACATATCACATTCACTTCATGATTGTTTCTGTTGCGTGTCTCCTTCTTTTCCCTTCTGGGACTTACAATCTTTCTTCAGGTTTCCTTTCTTCCCACATTTCCAGCACACTATCCCCGATATAGAATTGGATCTTCCTTTCCTAGACATACTGCAATATCCTGGGCTCTTTCCTCTTTCCATTTTTCTTCCCTAGCCTCTTTAGTCAAAGCATTACCTAATGTCTCAACAGACCTTTTTCATCATATTTCCTTGCTAAGGATTTCACCAACAACTTCATCAAAATTTAAAGTACCAGATCTAGAGACAAATTTACTAATGGTCCTAACTAAATCATTCCAAATTTCTAGCAATGAACATAGAAATAACACAGCCCTAACTTCATCGTCAAATGTTACCCCTACAGAACTTAACTGACTGGTAATTGTATTAAATTCATTTAAATGATCAGCAAGAGATCCACCTTCTGACATCTTCATATTAAATAAATGTTTCATAAGAAATACCTTATTAGAGGATGAGGGCTTCCATATAGCTTGGCCAATGTGATATTAAACATTTTGTTGTCGTTTCCTTTGAAATATTAAAGGCTACTGATGCCACTACCCACAACTGTATTGTTCCAAGTGCCTTTCTGCCGAGAATTTCCCATTTTTCATTTGTCATACTCATCGGCTTCTTTGTCTTTTCGTTCAATGGTAAGTAAAGATCTTTCTGATATAGATAATATTCCATTTGCATCTTCCACAGTTGGTAGTTTTCACTGTTAAATTTTTCAACCCTAAACCTACCATCTTCCATCATTACTCCCACTCAAACTAGGAACCCTTCTCTCCAATGAGTTTATCAGCCAAATAGACCTTCACTCTAACACCAGTTGTTAGAAAATTATATTATCCAGCAAAATGAAGAGATACAACCTATAACAGATTCTTTGTAATTTCCTTTTCACCCTCACACAATCTCCTCTCTCTTTCTCACTCAGAATACACATACCCATAGCCACAATAAAATTCCATCATATATAGTGAGGGGTTTCCTTCTATGGAAAAAAACCCTAAATTAAACATAACATCTACTGTCAGATCATCAACCTAATGAACAACCCATATTGACTATGAAATTACAATATTTTACAAGGCAATTTTACATCTATTTTTAGCTTCGAGGGCGCTGCCCTCAAACCCCTACTAGGGGGGCTCATAAAAATCATCGTCGCCGCCACTGGACCCCCCTAGAGGCAAACAAATGGGCATAGTTTCTGCCCCATTACGAAGTGCGGTCTAATGCGGAAATACCTTTGAATCAAGAATACAATCAAGCTCCTCACCCAACAATCATCTCCTCTATTTTTTCTTTGTGGAAGTAGAACATTAAAATTGAATAGTAGCATTATTCAGAGCTTTTGATTGGTCCAAGAATAGTCTGAGAGAATCATTGGAAATATGGCACTAGAAGCTCTTCAATAACCCCATAGTAAACAAAGCATAGTGCCTCTCCCGGGGCTTTTTCCTCTAGAACCTTTGGAAAGCCAGGAACCGGGAGGTGTTTCACCCAGAGGTCATCAAGACCGATCAGGTTTGGGAAGTAACAAAGCACAATATCAAATAATCCATCCTAGTTGATCACTGGTTAGAGGAGGACTAGAAGGCTAAGGTTCGGGAGTTCGCCATCCTTAGGGAACTGGATCTCAACCATGATTTAATTGCCTCAAGTTCTGGTCGCCCACTCTCCATGAGGGGGAGCTCAATCATTAGTTTTATCCAACCACCACCATGCCTCTTTAAGATAAAAATTGACTAAGCACCTAAAGGAAACCCTGACCCTGTGGGTTTAGGTGGCTTGATCTAGAATGACATGGGGAAGGTGGTGAAACTCTTCGCAACATCGTGCGGTAACACCACCAACAATGTCACTAAATTTATATCACTTGAGAATGGGATCCAAATTGCCACTGAGATGGGTTTAGAAATACTACAAGTCTTTGAAGATTCTCAAATAACAGTCTCTATGTTGCAGAAGCTTATCAATGGGTCTCCTCTAGAAAAGGTGGTCAACAGTTGGAGGTTAGAGCTTATTTGTGAGTGAATCCATTCCTGATTATCCTCCTTTTATTATGTAGTCACAAAACATGTGAGAAGATAGAGGAATCAACAAGCCAACAAGCTTTACAATTGGGGAAATAACAACCAAAGCTAGGAACTTCTCCATGATTGGCCTTCTATTTCTCGAGCCCCTCATCTATATGAGTTTCACCATGTAGTGGTTAATGAGGTGGGTTCCTCGATGGGGGTCTCGGTCTCTCAGACATTCTTGACATGTGGGAAATGAAGGGTTCTATACAAAAAATGGAGAGGAGGAAAGATAATCTGACCTCCCATTGCGTAAGGTGTAAGGTGAAAGGATTTCCGAGGTGTGTGAGAATTCATTCGTCTTGGGCAGGAAGGTGTGCTAATCAGGTAAGGCAATTAATGGAGAATTTTGGAGTTGTTTTAGGATATATTGCGCTAGCTGTGTGGAGGCTAGTATACTTTGGTCTGAGCAGATGTAATTTGTTTGGGTTCTTCAGCCCTCGAGTAGTCTTAGAGTGGTGGATAAAATGATCACTTCCTCCATTGTGATCACACAACAAAAGCTTCAAGTTTGAGAGTTTGCACCTAGTTCATCACCTTCCTTAGAGGGATGTGGGAATTTGTGGGGTAAGGTGGTCGAACTTGGTGTCCATTAGTGTGATGCTCCATGGATATTTCTCTGAGTGTTATCTGCGGTTTGTGTGTTGCTTGGGTCTTTTTTCTGTAGTGATTTTTTTGGTCATCCTCCTCTCTCCAGTTTTTTCGTGGCCTTCTAAGATGCATGCATGTTAGGTTATAATCTCTTCGGCTTCATGGATGAAAATGGTTGTAAACGAAGGTAGTGGGGCTTTGGGTTTCATTGTTTCGAGCATCGAGAAAAGCCCGACTGGAAGTTTTCTCAATTAGGTGACTATCATTTGGTCTCAGATTTTATCGAGGGGTCTAGTGGTGTTTTCTCCAAAGTTTACTTGGCTTTGGTTAGGCTCTCAGGGTACTGTGCTCTTGACTAAATTTAGTTGGCTCGCGACTCTATTTCTAGGTGTTTCCCCTGACAATGGAGAGGAACAGCCATTGGCTTGGCTAGTGTGGAATTTAGCTATGGTCAAGGTTGTCTCCTTCCTAGTTGGTGTGTGGTGGCTAATAGTTTCGAAGGGGAGGCTCTTGTTGGTTGATTCAGGTCAGATGTCAGGCTTTCTTTGGCTCACAACTTGTTATGAGGTTGTGAGAAGCATTGTAGGTCTTATCTTGGGGGTGCCTTTTGTTAAACAAGCAAGAAGAAAACCTGATTTAATTTTGCCTTGAATTAATTAGGAATTAAATCGAAACTCTATTCTCATAGCAACTTATAATAGTTAACTATATTAATTTCACTTAGTTGGATCAGTAAATTTGAGTTGGAATTCTATATAGAGTCATGTAGAGTGATTCCTAAATTTTAGGGGTCTAGGTTGAGTTCTTTTGAGTTGTAATTAATTAACTTAGCCTAACTAAGTTAAATTCATTTAAACTAGTTCAAATAGTTAGAGGAACTAGTAGGAGGTATAGTAGAGGGGATCAACTTTATTGCAACTTCACTCCTCCACCAGTTAACTAAATATTCACTCATAAATAAATCATTTATGTCAATTCAAAGGAAGACCCATTTGAGATTAGATTTCAGTGACAATTGACTATCATTTGTATAATTTTTGAGTTGTACAGATGGTGCATGAAATTAGTAGAAGGCCTATGATGGATTGCACAGTTATGAGTGGGGAATTTCCAAATTAAATATGGGCTAATTCTCTCAGGAATTGTGCAAGGAATTAGGGTCTTGGTAGGTAGCAGAATTGGCTGAGTATTGGCTTGAGTTGGTTTGTGAAGTAGAGAGATAGATTGTGCTTGTGCAGGAATTATTCGAGTTGAGCAAGCATTATATTTTCTTCTTAGATCTTCTAGTTAATGTAATATAGATAGTCGGGGTTTTGAGTAGTTTCTTTCCCCCAAAAAAAATATTGTGTTATGTGTGATTGAAATTCTTCCTTTTCTTCTTAGTATTTTCATCAATAAATTTTTGTTTCCGCTGATTATTAGAGTAGATTCTTTCCTTTTATTTTAGCATATCACATAAGTTGTTGAATATACAAGTAAAAATATACATGGTATCTGAGATGAAGACATTATAGAAGAGGATAATACGAGTTTGTTATGTAGGTGAAATCGAATTTGCAGTTTCATACTTCAGAGTCAGTAGGATTTCATTCTATGGTTTGAGAGTTGAGTATGCCCTAGAGGGAAGCTTGAATTACATATCTTGGAAGGATAGGATGGAGGTAATGTTGGAAGACAATGGGCTCAAGGAATTCATAGATCATGATATTTTGAGCCCTCCAACATATGATGTTAAAGATTTGGTTGAATGGAGAAAGTGTGTGGTAAAGGAAAGAAGGATTATCCTAGAAGGATTTCAAGATAATATTGTCTCGAACCTCCACGGCAAAGAAACTCCATTTTTAATGTGCAAGGAATTGATAGACCTATTTCAAAATAGTAGTGACCACATGAAGTTGACACTGAAGAACAAGCTCATAAAGATCAAGATGAAGAGGGGCGACCCAATTCTGAAGTACTTGACCAAGTTCACCCAATGTCAGGATGAGCTTGAAAGTGTTGGGATTATTGTTGAAAAAGACGATCTAGTGAGCCTAGTACTTGTAGGACTTCCCAAGAGTTGGCACCATTACTAGGAATCAGTTAATGGGATGGACAAGCTACCATAGTGGGACGATTGTGATCCAACTTTGTACAGGAAAAGATTCAACAGAACACCAGAGACGAATCCTCATCAAAGCATGATGATGAGAAGAATTGTGCCTTAGCTAGTAAGGAAAATAAATGGAAGGGGAAATCATCCCATTCCAAATTAGATTCCTGTCAGGGAGGCAAGAAGAAGGACCTGTCAAAAATCAAGTGTTTTCACTTTCATGAGCTAGGAAACTTAGCCACAAAGTGTCCACACAAGAAGGCTGATAAAAATCCCTTTGGAGGAGTGGAAGGTGAAGCTCTTGCCAATTCAAACTAGATTTTACCCTCATTTCTTATATGGTGTCATTGATGATGGGTAGTGTGTGACACTTGGATAGTGGAGCTTCATTCCATATGAGAGGTAACAAAGAGCTCTTCAGTAAATTGGAGGAGAGGGATCTCCAGATGCATATCAAGATGGGTGATTATGGGAGGCATATTGCAACCAGAATTGGTACAGTTACCTTTTAGAGGGAGTCCAATTTTCCCCTCACTTTGCGAGATGTTATGTATGTTCTAGGTTTGAAGAAGAACCTGGTTTCTATTGCCATGTTGGAGGATAGAGGCTATGATGTGATATTTAGTAAGGGAAAGGCATTCCTTCGTCCTATAGGCACAGGACAGGTGAAGAATATAGGGGCTTGAGTGAAGAACCTATACAAATTGGTGAGTTGTGGCACAGGAGATTGGGTCACACATCATGGCACTTTGAAGATCTTGCAACAAATTTCTATAGGGATTCCCAAGGGTACACTAGAGTAGAGAGACACATGCAAAGGGTGTACATTGGGGAACTACACCAAATCTTCCTGTTATGGCAAAGACAATCAAGTACATGAAATCCTTGATTGAGTTCACTCATATGTGTGTGGACCAATCTCGATAGTATCCATGACCAAGAACAGGTATTATGTAATTTTGTTTTTGATTTTTCTTGTCAGTGTTGGATTTTCTTCATGTAGAAGAAATATCAGATGTTTGCTAAGTTTTGTGAATTTAAATCACTTGTTGAGAAAGATACTAGCATGAAACTGTTGTGACCACTAATAACCCCCTCCTTCTTTAATATTAGCAATAACGCTAAAGAAGTGGGGACCCTTAGTAATAAAAAATCCAAAAAGATTTTTGTAAAATTTTTGTATCTATACTCCTAAAAAAATGCATCGCATGAAGAAGAGTCAAGCATTCCTTTATGAGCACCTTAAAACAACTACGAAGAAGCGGCATGAAATTCATCACATCGCATACATTGAGAAGCACCCATAAATGACTAATCTTAACAAAATCTTCAATGGCCAAAACGTCGCCTAAGCAGCACACGAATAACTTGACGAATTGTTGCGATATCTGCGATCTGCGATACCGCGATCTACGATGCCCCAATACTACGATAATTGTGATCTATGCGATCTGCTATCTGTGAGTCGCAGAAATCACCCATCGCAAATTTTCCTCAGCCCAACACCCAAGAAAAGCTGTTCCTAAACCAAAAATTGCGCGCACGGCTTAAAGAAAATTAATGAATGTACGTCAAGGTATTCATGAAGGACAGTTTTGTGTTTTCCAAAGAGTCAGTTCATTATGGGTGTCATGATTTTACACATTCGTAGAACTTGAAGCTTTCATGTCAAAATTTATTATCATTACTTTTTCCTTTGCTTGAACTGCAGGAAACATCTAAGGAAAAAGGGGAAGGCGCCAATGCTCGGAGAACAGGGAAGAGATGCTCTCATACACGGATGCCGCATACAATAGAAATGCAGATTTCAGGGTGTTACTAAACAGATACTGATATCAATAGGTGATTCGACACTCAAGGTCAAGAAACTCACAAAAGCAGCATGTTTACAAAATTCTGAAGCTCATGCCCGGTAAAGGAAAAAGCGCTAAAGGCGGAAAACGCACCAAAAAGGCCCGGATAAAAGAACGGAGGAAGTTTTTGATGCATCGCTAAGAAAATTGTTCAGAAAGCAAAGTCCCTAACTTGCTTAGTCATCCACGAGTCCAGAAGCCTAGATAGCGAAAGCAGAGGCAGCTAAGAGGAATCTGGGTTATTACCAAGCATACACGCAGTAAATTCGCTCAACCAAAAGATAATTCTCAAAAATATCTTCCAGTTTATTAAAAATAGGTGCCAGTGCTTGTCATTTCTATTTTCGTAGCTCAAACAAAAGTAGAATACGACCAGCCGACTCTTCCCAGGCAGATGTTGCATACTCACATCACTAAGGAGAAAACGTAGAAATAGTTAGAAATTAGATTCAATTTTTAGAAATAAGTTTACTTAGTTAAAGGGCGGTCATTTTGAACCGTATCCGAAATTTATGTAATTAAGTTGTTTAGTTAGCAGTATTTAAACCCTTCTCATGCATTTAGAGAAAGGTGCGGAAATTTGTCAAAAACTTTTCCTCAGAACATGCACTTCTGCGCCCTCAGAGGAGGTTTTGATGAATGAATGGATCAAGGTTTATTAATTTTTGCATTTGATGTCTGCTACTGATGTTGGACTTTTGTACTCTTAGGAGATATCAGAACAAGGAGAGATAAATCATTATTACTTTAAGCTTATGAGTAGGATCAGTTATAAATGGTACTTTTATCTCTTAGCCATTTCTGCTTATATTCTTGAAGTGATATAGTTTTTAATTGTTTATATGTTATTGCATGAATGTGTCAGTTACCATTTGGCACTTTTTTACGGTGGATTCATTTATTTATGTTTGATATATGAATAACTTATTATGCGATATGTTGTTCACAACTGTTTTGCCTAACTTTTTATGCAAAGTGGTTCATCTTAATTGATTTCTATTCTTATAATAGCTGAATGATCTTTATTACCAGTTATTGTTTGAAATCTCTTTAGATCACATAATAAAAGAAATACACCCCGGGTTAGCATAGATTAGATGTGCTATTTTCATTAGTTTATAATAGCATAGGATTAGATTAAAGTAGCTTAGATCAGAACTCCTAGATCAGCATAATCCAAATCTGCACACACACACCCTTAGATTGGGACACTGGTCCCATTATCCCCAGTCGAACCCGCTATACCAAACGGATAAGGAGTTGTCAACCAAGGTCCGGACCGGGCAGGTATCCCCCTTGTTGTCGACCCGATTTTTGGGGCTTCAACATATCTGGCGCTAGAAGGAGGGCCTGAACTATGAATGGCACTTAAATCAAAATCTAAATACCATTCTGAGAGTAAATTACCCTTATCATCTCCCCCGACTTCTCTAGTATATTTAAATCCAGAGTCGGAAGTCGCTCGAGCATCAATCGCTGCTGCACACCTTGATATTTCAGACCAATTTACCATTAAACCTCCTGAAGTCAAATCTTTGATTCACAAACTTCAGGGATTTTCCATTTCTCCTCAAAGGTATGATAAATCTCAAAGTAGTGTGACTTTGCAGTACAATCCTGCTCATCCCCTAACCAGATTGAAAAGTGAAAAATTTGGCATCTAGCTGACTGAGTTGCCTCTTCCCACCAGGAAAAGAGCGAGGAAATCACCACGAGAGTCTGACAGTGAGATTCTTTCCTCTACATCACCCATTTCAACTACCTCACTGCGAAGTCAACCACCCACACCTCCATTCCAAACCATCATTCATCCGTCTACCACAATCCCTCTTCAATCATCCACGATCATAGTATCCTCATCTTCCCAACCGCAGAGATTATCTCCTGCACTTTTCTCTACTAGCAGCTCAACGATGGCCCAATCTCCATGGAACAACCCCAGGGCAGTCTTCATGCCTGCACCCTTGAGCCCAATACCGGCCCATCCTGAGAAATGGATGCCTAAATTCAATCCAGAAGCAGGCATGCTAGCAGAAAAACACATAAACAATTTCATGCTTTCTGTCAATCTCAACGGAGTTACTAATGAAGATGTTGTTGTTCGGCTTTTCCCATACACACTGCAAGGAACATCCGGGTCATGGTATTTTTCATTACCTTCCGGGTCTATCACAAGTTGGGATATCTTCCACAATCAATTCCTTATCAAGTTTGGTGATGACAGATCAACAGCAACATTAATCAATGACCTATCCAATCTCAAGGCCCAAGCTAAAGAACCTATCAAAGATTTTGATTTACGGTTCAATAAAATTCTCAACAAAATTCCTACTGCTTCCCAACCCAGTGAAGAAGTACGATGTGAATGGTATATTACTACTTTACCATTAAACATAGCAATCTTCGTGGATAGAGCAAATAAAACAACTTTAGTTGAAAACATGACAGGGGCGATAGCAGTAGAGAAACGCGTAATAGCCCTGGAAAAGAGATCTGTGATAGAGGAATGAAAGTCTAAAAAGGTCACCTTCAAGGAAGACCCCAAGAAGAAACAAACAAAAGACCCTTTCGATTTGGAAGGATTGCAGAAAGTATTAAAGACCATGTCTAATGAGATGATTGACATAAAAAAACAAGTAGCAGAAACTTCTTTAAAAAAGCCCTACAGAACTTTTAAAAGAAGTCCTTCAACGGATACAAAACCACCCAATGCCATCTCCAATGCTGAAACTGAGGAAGAGGAAGAAGAAGAAAGTGCCACTGAAGGGCAAACCGATGACGAAGAAGTTGTGGAATTACAAGGAATGTGGGATTTCATCCTCCCACAAGAAGACGATCAAGAAATATTTCCGGTTAGCACACGAAGCAAAAATCAGCTTGATCCTCCCCAAACTACCCCCAAGCAGAAGGGCGCCAGCCCTACAACAAAAGATAAAGTCGCAACGAAGAAAGCAACAACTAAAGCGACTCAGTCTAGCCCAGTCCGAGCAGATCAAACAACTCCATCGAAAACACTGATAGTGTCGGATGAAATGGAGTACAATATTGTTGATGACATGAAAAATAATAGGGCTAATATTACCCTTTATGAATTGAGAAAATTGAAGCATCAACAGAAGATAATGATGAGAGAATTACATGTTGTGCCTATTATACCTTTGCCTGCCGCTGTACTCTCTCAAGCTTCCCATAACATAGGAAGACCTCCAACTAATGCGATCAATAAGATTGACCCAAATGATATCGCCTTAATTGGAGGAAGATCAAGATCTCACACTCCCCCGTTTCTTCTCACTTACAAGATTTTCAACAAAAATGTGCACAATTGTTTGATAGATTCCAGTGCTTCTTCGAATATTTTACCGATATCAATATGTGCTAAGCTAAATGTTCAACCACAAAAATCCGCAGTGCGTATAGTTCAACTTGATCGATCTCAAGTCGAAGTGATTGGTGAAATTAATCAAGTAACCATAAGATTTTCGTCTAACCCGAAGGTATGCCAGGTTATTAACATTTTAGTGGCCAATATCCCAGAATTCTATGGATTAATTCTTAGCAGGGATTGGTCCGAGAAACTCCATGGATACTTTGCAACCGACTGGTCACACATGTGGTTACCCTACAACGGTAAACTGAATCAGATAAAAGTTGAACGAGAATTACACTAGAAGTACATAGTAACGGAATTAGAGGGAGAAAATGAAGCAGTATCATAGGCAATTATTAGGTAGATTCTTTTCTCAGTAATTTCAATGCTCACCCATCACCTTACTTAGAAAATTGAGTTTTATCCCAAGTCGAAAATTTTTCCTAAACTGATAGTTCAAAGTGTGTTAATTTTGTAGATGAACCTGTAAATACATCTTTGTTTTGGAAATTATTTTTCGATGGCTCTAAATCTAACAAAGGAGCAGGAGCAGGATGCGTTCTGATTAGTCCAGAAGGAAACAAGACCATGCTTACATGCAGACTCGAATTCAATTGCACAAACAACACAACAGAATATGAGGCCTTGGTGAAAGGCCTATACAAAGCAATCGGGTTAAACGTCAAGTATCTTCAGGTCTTTGGAGACTCTAAGATTATCGTCAAACAGGTACGTAACACTATACATTTCCTATCAGGTCATTTAAAACACTATTAATCTTTAGTACAAGATCTGACTGAGAATTTCATAGCATTTAATATCTCTTCAATCCCGAGACTCCAAAATGTGAGTGCAGACCTTTTGGCTAACGTAGCCTCTAGGCTTATTCCCTCCGAAGATTTTAGTCCAGATAGATTCTCAATAGAATTAATCTTTAGACCTTCCATCCCTGACAACATTACAAATTGGAGAGTATTCAATGATGATCCTGATATTGTAAATTTCCTCACTTCTGAAGGATCCTACTCCAATCAGATAATTGACGAAGACCATCACGATCGACAAACACAACAAAATAACACTGATAATGCTATACCTAAATCGGTGGTTAAGTTATAAGACTTGTACGATTTGAAAAATCGGTTCAAAAGGTCTACCAATTCAAAGCTCTACAGTTCAACTATGAACTACGAATTAGTAAACCTAGGAACCGATGATAAACCACAAAACATTAATCTAGGCATAGGCCTAGCCCCTGAAGAAAAACTAGCGTATATTCGTCTTTTGAGAAAATATAAAAAAAAATTTGCCTGGAATTACAATGAGCTGAAGACATACGACACTTCTATCATTCAACACACTATTCCTATGATTGACAACGAAAAACCTATCCAACAGAAACTGAGAAAGATCCACCCCAATTTAGAAAATCAGATAAAGACTGAGCTAAATAAGTTGTTAAAAGCCAGAATATTTTTTCCCGTCAGACATTCCAAGTGGGTCTCCAATATGGTACCCGTTAGAAAGAAAAACAGAGATATTAGAATCTGTATCGATTTTCGGAATCTTAACAAAGCCTGTCAAAAAGACAATTTTCATCTTCCGCCTATGGAACAGATATTACATGCAGTAGCAGGCTCAGAACTAATGCCTTTCTTGGACGGATTTTCAGGATATAATCAAGTACTAGTGCATCCGAACGATCAGTTGAAAACCACATTCAGAACTAAATGGGGCACATACGCATATCAGAAGATGCCATTTGGTTTGATTAATGCCGGCGCTACATTTCAAAGAGCCATGGACATCGCATTTAAGGGTTTAGTCAACAAATCTGTGTGATTTATTTGGATGATATAACAGTGTATTCCAAGAAGCGAAGCGACCATCTCAAAGATTTAAAGCAAAATTTTCAACGTTGTTTAAGGTATGGGATTTCACTTAACCCGAAGAAATCTTTTTTCGCATTAAGTGAAGGAAAACCTCTAGGATTCATAGTGTCAAAGTCTGGTATTCACATTGATCCTGACAGAATCAAAGAAATCTCAGAAATATCCCTACCTCATAATAAAAAAGCCATGCAATCTTTCCTTGGTCAAATCAACTTTGTAAACAGATTTGTCCCAGATTTTTCACAAATTGTATCTCCTTTGCAAACCATGATTAAAAAGAATTCAACTTTCAAATGGGGTCAAGATGAACATGAAGCATTCAACCTGATCAAACAGGCTATTATTAATGCTCCATCTTTAGCAACCCTGAATTTTTCAGAATCTTTTGTTTTATACACATTTGCCTCAGAAAAATCATATGCTGCGATTCTAACCAAGCAAATCAAGAAAAAACAGAAGCTCCAATTGTGTTTTTTAGCTCGAATCTACAAGGTGCTGAACTCAATTATTCAGACGTAGAGAAACAGGCCTATGACGTTTTCAAAGTGGTTAAATATTTCAGACCTTTCTTACTCAAAACCCATATTAAGATCAAAGTACTATTCCCAGCGGTAAGAAATCTTCTAGTATAGAAGGATGTGGGCGATAAAAGAGAAAATTGGATCACTGCTTTACAGGAATATGATCTTGAGATCAAACCAGCAAACATTGTAAGAGGTCAAGGCTTCTGCAGGATGTTAGCTGGAGCATCGCAAATCCCTGAAATGCCATCCGAAGAGGTACAAATGTATGAGGTAAGCCTGAACGATGCAGAATCTTTGTATGCTGCTATCATTTATTATCTTAAGAACGAGTATGCTCCATCACACCTGGATCACATTAAGAAAAGAGCTCTGAGATTGAAAGCTAAACAATATCAGCTCATAAATGATATTCTCTTTAGAAAGAATTATGATTCTGTTCTTCTTAGATGTCTTGAAAAAACTGAAGCCGAAAAAGTTTTGCAGGAAATCCACGATGGACCAGCAGGCGAACACTATGCTAGAGATGCTACTGCACATAAAATTTTATGTGCAGGATATTACTGGCCTATGATGTTCAAATATTCACACATTTACGTGAGGAAATGTCAAGTCTGCCAAACTACTGCTGGAAAACAAAAGAAGCCATCCCTGCCACTACAACCGGTAAACATCGAGCAACCATTCAACCAGTGGGGCTTGGACATAATAGGTGAGATCGTTCCTCACTCTTCTAAGAAGCATAGGTACATCCTCACGGCAACAGATTATTTTACTAAATGGGTAGAGGTAGTTCCTCTCAAGACAGCTAATTCTGAAAATATTATCAAATTCATAGATCAATTTATAATCACTAGGTTTGGATTGCCAACGGCTTTAATATTTGATAATGCATCATACTTTTCTGGAAATACAATGACTGAGTTCGCACTTAAAAGGGGATTCAAACTAAAATATTTGGCCAATTACTATCCGCAAGGTAATGGGTTAGCTGAGTCAACAAATAAAAACCTAATCAGGATTATGAAAAGAACAGTTGACCAGAACCAAAAGAATTGGCATAAAGCTTTGATAAATGCTTTATGGGCAGATAGAATAACAAAAAAAGCTTCGATCGGCACTTCCCCCTTTAATTTAGTTTATGGGAAAGAAGCGGTTCTTCCGACTCACTTAGTCATTCCCTCTTTGTCGTTAATACAGTATATTGATGAAGTACCTACTTCCTCCATACAGCTAAGAAAAATGGAAATAATCAAATTAGAAGAACAGCGAGAACAAGCTAAAAGAACCCATGCTCATCATCAAGCGCTAATAAAATCCTCTTTTGATTCAAACAAAATGACCAAAAAAAATTTTCAGATGGGAGATTTAGTTTTAAAATGGGATAAAGCTCATGAAGAAAAGGGAAAACATACAAAATTTCAAAAGATGTGGCTTGGTCCTTTTCAGATTGTTGAAGTCATAGGTCCATCAACGTTTGTCTTACAGGATCTAGCAGGTAGAAGGGATTCTTTGCCTGTGAATGGTCAAGTGCTTAAAATATATTTTCCATAGAAGATTATTCTTCTATAGTTTCGTTTTTTTTTTTTTTTTCTTTCATAAAAAAAAAACGGCTGTTAATGGTTACCATCGGTATTCGCGAAAAAGGCACCAATTCTCTTTCAGATTTTGATCTTTTCGCTTGTATAAATAGAATTTTTTTTGAAAATCTGATCTTTATTATTGATAGACACAGTTAAAACTTTAGCCTAGATATGATATTAGTTTCGACTTCAAAAATTTTGATGAAAGCAACCTTTAGCGAAGGAATTGTTTTATATTAGCACAATGAAAGGTATCAATAACAAAATAAAAATTCTATGTAAAACTGCTATTTGCAAACTCTATTGTTGTCGTTCAGAACTTTCTTAAGGAAAACAATGATATCCTCCTTGTTAAAGAAAATCGCAACATTCAAAGGGACAATTCAAGAAACACTATATCTCAAAGAATAAGAGGTCTCATCACGAGCCAGCTTATCATGATCACAGATATTATAACTTTGCTAACTTTGCCAAATACTATCCATCAAAACAGGGCAATGACTCAAGATTACTGAAATCAAAAGACAAGGGGTCTCATCATGAGCCAGCTTGTTCAGCAAAAGTGTAAATCAAGTGAATGACTGTGTCATAATTTGGCTACCAAACCAAGACATTGTTCTTTAAGAATAAAAAAGGAAAAAGTGTCAAAATGGATTTTTCTTTGAGGGTTGTAGGTAACCTTAAACAGGATAAAGGATCATTGATGGGTAACAGGTAACCCTGTCAAGGATATGGACGCCTGTTGGCAGCAGAGGCTCTACCTACGACAAACGAGCATGTTTTAAGGCTAACACACAGAGAAAACTTTATTTTTCTTTACATGACCAAGTAATGGCTGACGTAGATACAAGGATAAGACTGAGGAAGCAAACAATTAGAAAAGAAAGAAGTTGAAATAAAATATCATTGATAGAATAAGGCATAATATACTCTGTCTGTCCATAAAAAAGTTTAGATTTATGAAAAATTTTCTGTTTTGGAAGTTTAAAGAATTTAATAGAAAAGCAGAGATAACTGGTTCTTCCAAGTGAATCGTCGTTGTTGTGACCACCAAGAACCCCCCTCCTTCTTTAATATTAGCAATAACGCTAAAGAAGTGGGGACCCTTAGTAATAAAAAATCCAAAAAGATTTTTGTAAAATTTTTGTATTTATACTCCTAAAAAAATGCATGGCACGAAGAAGAGTCAAGGATTCCTTTATGAGCACCTTAAAACAACTATGAAGAAGCGGCGTGAAATTCATCACATCGCATACATTGAGAAGTGCCCATAAATGACTAATATTAACAAAATCTCTGATGGCCGATATGCGATATCGCATATCGAAACTTCGCCTAAGAAGCACATGAATAACTTGACAAATTGCTGCGATATCTGCGATCTACGATACCACGATCTGTGATGCCGCAATACTGCGATAACTGTGATCAATGCGATCTGCGATCTATGTGATCTGCGAGTTGCAGAAATCACCCATCGCAAATTTTCCTCAGCCCAGCACCCAAGAAAAGCTGTTCCTAAACCAAAAATTGAGCGCACGGCTTAAAGAAAATTAATGAATGTACGTCAAGGTATTCATGAAGGACAATTTTGTGTTTTTCAAAGAGTCAGTTCATTATGGGTGTCATTATTTTACACATTCGTAGAACTTGAAGCTTTCATGTCAAAATTTATTATCATTACTTTTTCCTTTGCGTGAACTACAGGAAACATCTCAGGAAAAAGGGGAAAGCGCCAATGCTCGAAGAACAGGGAAGAGATGCTCTCATACACGGATGCCACATACAACAGAAACGCAGATTTCAGGGTGTTACTAAATAGATATTGATATCAATAGGCAATTCGACACTCAAGGTCAAGAAACTCACAAAAGTAGCATGTTTACAAAATTCTGAAGCTCATGCCCGGTAAAGGAAAAAGCGCTAAAGGCGGAAAACGCACCAGAAAGGCCCGGATCAAAGAACGGAGGCAGTTTTTGATGCATCGCTAAGAAAATTGTTCAGAAAGCAAAGTCCCTAACTTGCTTAGTCATCCACGAGTCCGGAAGCCTAGATAGCAAAAGCAGAGGCAGCTAAGAGGAATCTGGGTTGTTACCAAGCATACACGCAGTAAATTCGCTCAACCAGAAGATAATTCTCAAAAATATCTTCCAGTTTACTAAAAAGAGGTGCCAGCGCTTGTCATTTCTATTTTTGTAGCTCAAACAAAAGCAGAAGACGACCAGCCGACTCTTCCCAGGCAGATGTTTCATACTCACAGCACTAAGGAGAAAATGCAGAAATAGTTAGAAATTAGATTCAATTTTTAAAAATAAGTTTACTTAGTTAAAGGGCGGTCATTTTGAACCGTATCCAAAATTTATGTAATTAAGTTGTTTAGTTAGCAGTATTTAAACCCTTCTCATGCATTTAGAGAAAGGTGCGGAAATTTGTCAAAAACTTGTCCTCAGAACATGCACTTCTGCACCCTCAGAGGAGGTTTTGATGAATGAATGGATCAAGGTTTATTAATTTTTGCATTTGATGTCTGCTACTGATGTTGCACTTTTGTACTCTTAGGAGATATCAGAACAAGGAGAGATAAATCATTATTACTTGAAGCTTATGAGTAGGACCAGTCTTAAATGGTACTTTTATCTCTTGACCATTTCTGCTTATATTCTTGAAGTGATATACAGTTTTTAGTTGTTTATATGTTATTGCATGAATGTGTGAGTTACCATTTGGCACTTTTGTACGGTGGAGTCATTTATTTATGTTTGATATATGAATAAATTATTATGCGATATGTTGTTCCCAACTATTTTGCCTAACTTTTTATGCAAAGTGGTTCATCTTAATTGATTTCTATTCTTATAATAGTTGAATGATCTCTATTACCAGTTATTGTTTGAAATCTCTTTAGATCGCATAATAGAAGAAATACACCCCGGGTTAGCATAGATTAGATGTGTTGTTTTCATTAGTTTCTAATAGCATAGAATTAGATTAAAGTAGCTTATATCAGAACTCCTAGATCAGCGTAATCCAACTCTGCACACACACACCCTTAGATTGGGAAACTAGTCCCATTATCCTCAGTCGGACCCGCTATACCAAACGGATAAGGAGCTGCCAACCAAGGTCCGGACCGGGTGGGTATCCCCCTTGTTGTCGACCCAAATTTCGGGGCTTCAACAGAAACTTAAATCTCTCAGAAGCAATAAAGGTGGAGAGTATGTGTCGAATGAGTTCAAAAATAATTCTGCATCAGAAGACATTCAATGAGAGTTGATAGCACCTCATAGCCCACAATAGAATGGGGTGGCTGAAAGGAAGAAAAAAATTATTTTGAGAGTGGCACAGGGAATATTGCATGATCAAGGCCTACCATTACACTTATGGGTTGAAGCATGCAAAACAACGTTTTATTTACAGAACATAAGCCCTCATTTAATTCTCGGGATGAGTACACCAGAAGAGGCTTTTTTAGGGAAGAAACCAGATGTGTCATACTTTAGGATCTTGTTGTAATATGGCAACAAGAATATTACAATTTAATTTTTCCTTGAATTAAATTGTGAATTAAAATCGAATTTAGACTTAACAGCTACTTGGAAATAATTAATTTATTTATTTTTAATTAATTAGTTGGAGAAATTCAAGTTAGAAGTATTTCTGAAGTCATGCAAGAGTTATCCCTTAAATTAAGGAGATAAGATTGAGTTATATTTGAGTCGTAATTAGTTAACTCAATTTACTAAGTTAAGTCCAGTTAAATTAGTTTGAAACTGTTTGAGGAACAAATACTAAGTTAACAGTCAGTTGATGCATGCATGCACTCAACTAATGCCACTCCAATTAACTAAAGATTCCCTCATCAGAAATTCATGCATGTCTATTCTAAGAAGGACCCAGTTGAGATTAAATTCAAGGACAATGTAGTATCAGTTTCATGTGTCCCGTGCATGCAGTCAAGGATTTATCCTTGAGGATTGAGTAGTTTTGAAAGGAGATCATCCACTTGGTAATAGGAAAATCATCCACAAGGAACAGCGCAAGGAAATAGGAACTTGGAGGGCAGAGAGGAAGGCTGGAGAGAAGCCAAGATTGCCTGTGAGCATCTCTGAGGATTGTACTGAGAGCTGGTTAGCTGTGAGAGATAAGGATTTGTATAATTCCTATGTATTTCCACCTTGTATGATAATACAGATAGTGGGGTTTTAGCTGAGGCTTTCCCCAAATTATTTTCATGTGTATTGTGTGATTAATTCTTCTTCTTCTGGTTATATTGTTCAGCTCAATCTTTAAGCTTCCGCAAATTGATAGTAGAAGTAGGTTATAGTATTCTACTTTGATTTATATTGCATTATCGAGTTAGCCTACCATCAGATTTTCTATAGATCTTTAGTTCATCATTCTACTGCCATGTTACCAAAGATTCACAGGAAAAGCTAGAGCTAATAGTTGAGTTGGGCATATTTTTGGGGTACACTGATACACCTCAAAACTATCGGGTGTACCTGCCAACCAACATTATGACAATGGTCGACAAATATGTGAAGTTCGATGAAGAGAAGGCCATGAGATTTTCCCTTGATAGGGAGCTTTAGCTACATGTTGTTGAGGAGATTTTAGTTCCTAAGTAGGAACCTCAAGATGATTTGGAGCAGCCACATGTAAAGGAGTAGGGAGTGGAATCACCCACTAATGTAGAGACTTCCAAGGATGGGAGAAAGTGAACTAGAGAGGCTGACAGATTATTACATGATGCTAGAGAGAATGTGGGAGCACCACATCAAAGTGTGGGAAGAGGAGGTCACTGGAGAGGTAGACTGGCTACATGGCTCTGATGAGTGGGAGTGTAGAGATTGAGCCATCTTCTTTCGAGGAAGCAGTGCAACAACTAGTTTTGGTTGATTCCATGGTTGAGAAGTATGGCTCCATTATCAGGAACAATGTTTGGGAAGTAGTCCTAAGATCGACAAACAAGTCAGTGGTGAGTTCCAGATGGATTTACAAGTTAAAGCAAGCAGCTGATGGTAGTGTGGAGAAACACAAGGGAAGGTTTGTGGCTAGAGGATTCTCTCAAGTGGAAGGGATTGATTACAATGAGACTTTTGCTCCTCTAGCAAGGTACTCATGAATCAGATCCATTCTAGCAATGTCAGCGCAGATGGGATGGAAGATAAATCAAATGGATGTAAAGACAATATTCCTCAATGATATGATTGAGGAAGAGGTATATATGGAGCAGCCTAAAGGATTTGAGACCTTCAACATAGTCACATGTGTGAAGACTCAAGCAAGTATTGTATGGACTAAAACAAGCACCCCATGCTTGGTACACTAGGATCAAGAGCTATTTCATCGGGTTGGGATTCACCAAAAGTGAAAATTAACCAAATTAGTCAAGCTATGGTTAAGCTGACCAAACTATATTGGAAGGCAACCAAACATGTGTTGATATACCTGAGATGCACCACTCATTTTGGTCTTTGGTACAGATGGATAGAGGGAGTGAAGCTTCAAGGATTCACAAATGCAGATTGGGCAAGGAGTCCATCTAACAGGAAGAGCACATCAAGTGGGATCTTTAGTATTGGGTCAATAGTTATTTCTTGGTAGAACAGGAAGCAGAGATCAATTGCACTCGGTTTAGAAAAAGAAGAGTACATTGCTGCTAGTCAAGCAGCTTGTGAGGCTACCTGTATGAGGAATATTCTTGTTGGTTTGTTTGGTCAACAAAGGGATCGCGTAATGATTTACTATGACAATCAAAGTTGTATCAAACTATCTGAGAATCCAATTTTTCATGATCGGTCCAAGAATATTGATATCCGGTATCACCATCTTTGAGATTATGTGTAGAGGAGAATCATGTTATTGGAGTACATTCCCATAGAGGAGAAGGATCTGAATATTTTGACAAACGCATTGCCAAGATGAAATTTCGAGTTTTGTAGAGGTAGAATCAAGGTAGAAAATAATCCCTTCTTGTTGAGAGGGAGTGTTTAAAATAACAACAAGAAATCCTAATTTAATTTGTCCTTGCATTTAATTAGGAATTAAATCGAAATGTTTTTCTCATAGCAACTTGTAATAGTTAACTAAGTTAATTTGAATTAATTGGCTCAATAAATTCGAGTTGGAAGTCTATCTAGAGTCATGTAAAGTTATTCCTAAATTTTAGGGGTCGAGGTTGATTTCTTTTGAGTTGTAATTAATTAACTCAGTCTAACTGAGTTAAAGTCAGTTAAACTAGTTCAAACAGTTGAAGGAACTATTAGGAGCTATAGCAATGCAGACCAACTTTGGTGCAGCTTCACTGCTCCACAAGTTAACTGAAGATTCACTCATAAATAACTCATACATGTTATTTCAGAGGAAGACCTAGTTGAGATTATAGTTCAAGGACAATGTACTATCAGTTGTATAATTTTCTGAGTTGTAAGATGATGCATGCAATTAGTAGAAGGCCTATGATGGATTGCATAGTTATGAGTGGGGAATTTCCCAATTAAATATGAGCTAATTCTCTCGGGAATTATGCAAGGTGGTAGGGGCTTAGAAGGCAACAGAATTGGCTAAGTGTTGGCTTGAGTTGGTTAGTGGAGTAGAGTGATAGATTGTACTTGTGCAGGAATTATTCAAGTTGAACAAAAATTGTATTTTCTTCTCAGATCTTCTGGTTAGTGCAATATATATAGTCGGGGTTTTGAGCAGTTTCTTTCCCCAAAAAAGATTGTGTCATGCACGATTGACAGTATTCCTTTTCTGCTTAGTGTTTTCATCGATCAATTTGTGTTTCCGCTAATGAGTAGAGTAGATTCTTGTCTTTTGTTTTAGCATGTCACATAAGTTGTTGAATCTACAATTAAAAATATACATCTTTCTGGGAATTCACCATGCGACCTATACTACGAAGTTCTCACTCCCAACCCTTGCAGATGGCTGAATCATCCAATCAAGGTGGCTCGACTAGTAAGTTGGAGGTGGAATGGGGGAAAGGGCTGCTACAAGATCCAAGTGAGGAGGGAATGCCACTAGTGATGCAGACAGGGCATCGTTTGGCGCTCGAGGTGGAAAAGGAGGTGAGGGTTCCATGTGAGGTGTATGTGTAGCTTGCAGCGGTAGGAATGGGAGTGTGGATCATGGTCATGAGGCACATGTGCGGGGTTAGAGTAGTAGGTAGGGGCACGCAGGTCTTCTAGGGTGTACAAATGCTAGTCGACAGAACTGCTCAACGTGATTTGCTATAGTCAGTTCTGGATTGTCTATAAGCATATGACAGGACCATAAAGGAAGAGCATCAGGCTATTAATGCCATGCTAAACCAGTTGCACTACTTTCAATGCCATGTCAGAGAAAGGATTGTGGTGGTTTGGCAGGGGCAAAATTTGTAGCAAAGAAGATCGTAAAGTTGGAAACGTGGCTTGCTCACATTGAGAAACATGTTAGATGTTCATACCACCCCCCTCACCCTCAAGGGACTCGGCTGGATAATCTGGGGTTAATTACTTCTGATTATTGAGCATGGTCACGAACATCCTTTTGGTTTTTCTTGTCTTTTGGTTTCTTTTGGCCTGCAGGATTTGGACTTCTAATCTGCTTCTCCTACTGTTTCTTTATAATATGGTGATAATATTGGTCAACAAACTTGGTCAATATGAGACCACATGCATTTTAATAAATATGTACTCGCTTTTTATTAATGAATAGATCATCCACTTACAAATAAAATATGCATTTTTAATATATATATTTTATTTACTATTTTTAATTTAATTTGCTTTGTAATTCCTTTTTTTCATTTTTTCTTAATTTTATATTTTTAACTATATATATATTTTTTTTAAATATTGTAATTTTTACAAAAAAAAAAATTCCTATTTTTGAAATGTTTAATTTATTTATTTATTTTAAAAAATACGTAATTTTTTTTATATGTTTTTTTTTCTAGTTTGTTTTTTATTCTTTTAATAATGTTGTATTTTTTTAAATATTTGTTTTCAATTCTTGAAATGTTTAATTTTGTTTATTTGTTTAAAAATAAAATGTTTAACATGCTTTTTCTTAATCTATTTTTTTTTAAATATTTTTTTTTTACTCGTTTATATGTGTGTGTGTGTGTGTTTTTTTAATTTTTTTTGTTTGTTTCTATTTTTTATTTTTTATTTTTTTGTTTTTAATTTTTTTTTTTACTTAAAATTTAATGTGAAATATTATTATTGGAATAAAAACTTCATATGTTATAGTTTTTTGCCATAAAATGTCATTAAATTTATTATTTTTCAATTTTGTTTCACTTTTTTTCCATTAAAATCTTTTATTTGACATATCATTTTTAGTGAAAAGGTATGAAATGTGTATTTTTTTAATTATAATTATATGCAAAATGTATAATTTTTTTTATCTCGTTTAAAATTATTTTTTTAGTGACCATAAAAATGATAACTTCAAAAATATCAATTTTATTATTATTTTTTAAGTCATAAAAAATGAAAATTTCATTAAAAAATAATGCAAAGAAAAACAAGAAACACAAAATTGAAAACTCTTAGAAAATAATCATCTTAGAACTAAAATAAGAATAAGAAGAAGACTACAACTTGAATAATGTTTAAATAAACAACATTTAAAAAAAAAGGTTGATGCACTGCATCAATGCTTTTCAAAATCAACATGAAAATCACCAACATTTTAAAAAAATTATCCATAAAGTGTCAAAAATAAGCCCCAAAAAGAAAAATTGTTGACAATATATCAACACTTTTCAAAATCAACATGAAAATCACTAACATTAAAAATAAAATCCATATTTAAGACATAAGCAAAATTAAACTGTCAAAAATATTCTCAAAAAAAAGTTGATGTTGCATCAACACTTTTCAAAATTGGCACGAAAATCATAATTTTTTTCGACCTCTAAAACTATGAGAACTTGGTATAGTTCTTGTTAAATTGGTAACTTTCTTTTCAATGTAATTTGTAAAATTCAGCAAATTGATGTAATTACATGTGTCCAAATTCTAAAGGAATCTGGGTTTTTAGGTTGGTTGATTAGTTGATGTTTTGGGGGGAAGTAGGCCTTTGTAAAATTTACAAATGTAAAGTTGAGGTGTTGGGTAGTTATACGTGTTGGGATAGGAGTCCAAATAAATTAGGTTTTGTTAAGACATTTTCGTAGCCAATAGCAAGATATGCATATAAGTCAAAATTAGATGGAGAGTCTTAGGGATATCAAAGTTTAAATCTAGAGAGACAAGGCTCAAGTATGAGGTGGTGAGTCCATTGCAATTTATCTATAAGCACTATGTTATGAATAATAATAGAATATGAGTTTTGGTCTAGTATTCATCATGTTTCATTCTCCCTATCACGCCCCTATCATGGCGATGGTCTTTCAACCACACATAGGCAGGTGCAACACCACGACCCAATTTCTTTTCACCAATACTAATGACTATGGGCTATGCCTAACATTCAACACTTAGTTATTTTTCTTCAATTATACTAAGCATTCATCATTTTACACAGTGGAAATAACATTCATCATCATAATTTATAAATATGCACAGCGGATAAATCTTCTTTTAATGGAAGGGGAAACTCCTTGGTTAGAGTTAACCCAATAATAAAAATACAATCTTTGACAAGTATTTTTACATATACAAACTTTGCCAGGCAACCCCAAGATTCACCTTCACAAACTGCCAAAATCAGCAAGTCAGCCTGCTCGGTCAGGGTCGCCCACCCCGGGTTGCCTTTTCATTCGGCAGTGCCCTAGCTCATTCAGGGTCGACCTTCGTTCAACAACACCCTTCCATTCATTCATGGTTTCCCTTTCGTTCAGTAGTGCCCCTCCATTTGTTCAACTCCTGTATCGTATTCAGGTAAGGGCGCCCACCTCAAGGTCACCTACCACAACTTGGCGTTGGGTAGGGCGCCCACCTCTCTATCGCTTGTCGTTCCCATTCAACCTTTGAACTTGTTCTCCATTCGACCGTGTACCACATTCCACCATTCATCCCAACCACACTGGAGTTCACCATTCAACCGAACCGCACCACAGTTCACCATTTAGCCTAACCATGCCACCAGTCCTTCATTCGTTCAACCTTCTGGATAGGAGCACCTGCACGTTGTGGAAGCTCGGTCGTGGGCAGAGAGCCCACGCAGCTCGCCTTACCCGATTTGTCTGCAGCTCACTTAAATGAATCGCTAGGAAGTGTCGTGGCAGAAAAAGTCGTTTGTGTAGACACAACTGACCTCCCTAGGAGTCTAAACTCTCTAGCGACAAACAAGACAAAATGGAGCGATCTTTCTCTAAATACACCTTTTAAAACATGAAAACTACAAGTGTTTAGGCTTATCTTATTCCAAAACGCTGTTGTTGTAGTCCATCCTTTCCGATCCGGATGAGCTCCTCCTTCACATCAATTCCTGCAACCACAAACAATCAAACAATTACCAAGCACTTGCATCTCATATAATAAAACATATATTCAACATGCAGACCAAGGAACACATGAAATAACTCATTAACACAAGCTATTGAGAAAAATGAACCAGTTTGTATTAATAACGAAACAAAGAAACTCTTACAACCTGGCCTTGGTGTTGTGCAAGTTCCTCCCAGGGTCCATCAAGGGTTTTCCTCTACTTTGACAAAGCTCACCCACTTCCAAGTAGAATCAAGCAAAGACAATCTCTCCTCACAAGGTTCTAAATGGGAGTCCTAATTCCTGCAGCATTTACCCAAAGAAAATGTATAGCTTCAACCTCCTCTCCTTCTGGCTCAATGCCTTTATTTATAGTGCTGTAAAGAGGTTATTCAGGTCCACCATCAATGGGATAATCCCCCTCTTTGGATGGGATAGCTCCCTTATTGATGGGATAAGTTCCTCCTTAATAGGGATACATGAACCAACTAGAGGCGTATCCATTTCATCAAACCGACCTCTAGAAAGTTCTAGAAGTAACCACAAGTAACGTTTTTAAGATGAAACTTGCGCATTTTGCCTTTTACAGAAGGACGCACCTGTCCCTTAACATACAGAGCGTCTAAGGACGCAGCCTTTGTGAACATTGTGAGCGTCCCCGCAGGTAAGGCTTGAGAGAACCTGCGTCCCCAGAGATAAACACATTTTTTACAAGACTTTCTCTCTTCTTTTAGTTTGAGATGGATAGCAGAGGCATAAGACTTGCCTAAGAGGGTAGCATGACTGTTGATTGAGCCATACTAACTGTAAATAGTCATGGTGACATTTTTTAGTGTAACAGATTGCCCCCTAAAGTGCGAAGCTTGGAATAGATTAGGGTTTTGTAATTCTAGGAAGGGTGAAGCGCTTTACCATTTCAAGGATTGTCTTGTGGATGACCTGGTTGGAACCTGCAATCTTCAACACAAAATACATGTATAAGATTATATCATCACTGAGGTAGGCATTCCTATGCTCAGATTCAAAACTTTAACTAATGGACTAACTACTCTGATACAGGAATGATCTTGCAGTACATCATTTTTATAGACTTTTGTAGACACAGTATGGACGCAGCCATCTGTTTATGATTAGTCTACATAGATAATGAATACAAAACTCCTCGCAGCCTGGATGGTAGAAACTAGATCCAGGGTCTTCACTTCTACTTCCCGAATTGGTACGATTCTAGCCATGTGATTAAATGATTTGATGTCGAACATGGTAGAAACCACTTGATTACCAGTCGATGATGTAAACTGTTAACAAGCGTGAGAGAGACCACCAGTAATGTCAATGGTTCTCAAAGTACCAAGCACAACCCGTGAAATGTGAATAGATGTTTTGATGTCGAACACTTCACGGAATCCTTTGATCGAAAGTCAATGATGTAAACTGACGTCAAAGGCAAGAAACCTGCCATTAATGCATGCAGACTTCAAGGTACTGTCGATTTCTAAGTCATCTTTCTAGATAATGTGTCGATGTAGATAGAAAGCGACCCGTTGCAGGCAAGCCCGCAACACGAAATCATTGTTCAAGTTGAAGAAATGTTGCTGTGAGGACTGACTCAGGGATGGTCAAATGGATGACAAGTATTTTGCAGATGAAAGTTTTGCTTGCAGACCTCTTGAACACTTAACGACACGACAGATGGCTTGGTGACGAATAACTCAAAGTAAATCCCAAAACCCGGCTAAAAGACTTTCAAAGTGGTTTGGTCAACTGTGAGGTAAAAGATTTCCCAACCCAGGTGAATGAAAAGTGTCGTGTTCAAGAGTGGTAATAAAGTTTCTTTTGAGACAAAAGGTGACAAAAAGGTTCATTCTTCTCTCTTTTCCCCCACCATTTCTGGCAAGTACCTCTTTATTTTTAACAAGCTTGAGGAGGATAACATATGCTTGATTATAAGCTCATCCTTCGGACGAGTCCAACCTAGTTTAAATTTGAACCCTAGGAAGGAGTGGTTCGTTCCTGTTTGTAATTGAACAGGTCCTCTACTGTAAAAGTTTAACGAGCCCAGTATAGGAGAAACTCGGCGTTTTTCAATTTTAGAGAATCTGAAAAAACTAAAGGAGACTCCACGTTGAACTTTTTCGTACATTTGTGTCCCTCAAGCCCGAAAAAGTATAAAATAATACCTGGGGGAACCGCTTGATCTTGCGACCAAGGAGTACTTTCATAGTTAGTGTCACTGACCTGAAAAGTAAAAAGCGATCAAGGACACGTCGTTTTATTTCTAGTATCGAGTTTGAAACAACAAAAACCCGGCAACCTTTTCCTGTTTTTACGGTCAGAAAAGGGCTATAAGGGGACCGTCTTTTAATTCCGTTTTAACGAGTGTAAAAGAAACGCTCGGCAATCTTTTCATGTTTTAGGAGTCAGAAAAGGACTTAAAAGAGAACTCCAAGGTTTCACTTTTTCGTAAGTTTTAACGAGTTCGAAAAAGGGATAAAAATGTACTCATATGGCCGACTTTCAATTTAATTTACGAGCAGGAAAAGACGGAAAGAACTCGGCATTTTCATTTGTTTTACGAGAATGAAAAATAGCAAAATAATCTCGGGATTTTCATGAGTTTAACAAGTCTTGAAAATCACTGAAATTGACTCGAAATAGGTTTCATTTTTACAAAAGCTTGAAACAGAGAAAAACTATGCTTTAAAGTAGTTTCATTTTTACACAAGCTTGAAACAGAGATAAAACTGTGATTGATGCCCCCTAAGCATAACTGCTAGAGCGCATGCCCCCCATCTTCATTTCATTCAATCAGTTGGATGAAATGAAGGTTGAGTACGAGATCGTTTGAAAGACTCGACCTAAAACTGTAAGAAAATTATGCAAAAAACTGAAATAACTTAACCTAAATACTTAACATCTATAAGATCTAGTCAATCTCTCGACTCAAGTAGAGGAGGATTTGTTTCATTTTTTAACGAGCTTGACACAGGAAAAGAACTATGCTCGGATTCGGTTTCATGTTTATGCAAGCTTGAAACGAAAAACTATGCTTGTTATAAGTTCACATGCCCCCAGCATAACAACGCAAATCAAGGTACATGCCCCCCAAGCTTCATTGCATTCAATGAGGTGGATGGAATGAAGCTTTACTTTCAAGATCTTGGAAAGACTTGTGGGAGCTGTTTCATTTTTTTTAGTGAGGTTGACACATGAAAAGAACTATCCTCAAAACCCTTGTTTCATTTTTTAAACGAGCTTGACACAAGATAAGGAACTATGCTCATAACTATTCTCTACAATCTACCTAACAAAGACTCTACTCTAAAATCCTTGATTCATTTTTTAACGAGCTTGACACAAGACAAGGAACTGTGCTCATGACTACTCTCTACAAGCTACCTACTTAACCTACCCTTGTTTCATTTTTTAACGAGCTTGACACAAGACAAGGAACTATGCTCAAAAAGTTCGCATGCCCCCAGCATAATGATGCAAAGCGAGGTACATGCCCCCCAGGCTTCATTGCATTCAACCGGCTGGATGAAATGAAGGTTTACTTTCAATATTTAACTTGAAAAGGGATTTGTTTCATTTTTAAGGAGGTTGACACAAGAAAAGAACTATCCTCATACCTGATTCATTTTTAAACGAGGTTGACTCAGTAACAGGAACTTTCCTCACACCTGAGTCATTTTTTAACGAGGTTGACTCAGTAACAGGAACTGTCCTCAAAATCCCACTGTCTACAATCTACCTACATAACCTAAAATCTACCTGATTCATTTTTTAACGAGGTTGACACAGTAAAAGGAACTTTCCTCGGACTAACTGATTCATTTTTTAACGAGGTTGACACAGTAAAAGGAACTTTCCTCGGACTAACTGATTCATTTTTTAACGAGGTTGACACAGTAAAAGGAACTTTCCTCGGACTAACTGATTCATTTTTTAACGAGGTTGACACAGTAAAAGGAACTTTCCTCGGACTCACTGATTCATTTTTTAACGAGGTTGACACAGTAAAAGGAAATTTCCTCATAACATCCAATTTCATTTTTTAACGAGGTTGAGATAGGAACAAACTATCCTCGTGCCCACTGATCATAACTACTAGAGCGCATGCCCCCCAGCTTCATTTCATTCAACCAGTTGGATGAAATGAAGTTTGAGTTACGAGATCATTTGAAAGACTTGACCTAAAACTGTAAGAAAATTATGCAAAAAACTGAAATAACTAACCTAAATATTTAACATCTATAAGATCTAGTCAAACTCTCGACTCAATTAGAGGAGGATTTGTTTCATTTTTTAACGAGCTCGACACAGGAAAAGAACTATGCTCGGATTCGGTTTCATGTTTACGCAAGCTTGAAACGAAAAACTATGCTTGTTACAGGTTCACATGCCCCCAGCATAATGACGCAAAACGAGGTACATCTATAAGATCTAGTCAATCTCTCGACTCAAGTAGAGGAGGATTTGTTTCATTTTTTAACGAGCTTGACACAAGACAAGGAACTATGCTCTTAAATCCTTGATTCATTTTTTAATGAGCTTGACACAAGACAAGGAACTATGCTCATGACTACTATCTACAATCTACCTACTTAACCTACCCTTGTTTCATTTTTTAATGAGCTTGACACAAGACAAGGAACTATGCTCAAAAAGTTTGCATGCCCCCAGCATAATGATGCAAAGCGAGGTACATGCCCCCCAGGCTTCATTGCATTCAACCGGTTGGATGAAATGAAGGTTTACTTTCAATATTTAACTTGAAAAGGGAGTTGTTTCATTTTAAGGAGGTTGACACAAGAAAAGAACTATCCTCATACATGATTCATTTTTTAACGAGGTTGACTCAGTAACAGGAACTATCCTCTAACCTGATTCATTTTTTAACGAGGTTGACTCAGTAACAGGAACTATCCTCAAACCCTACTTTCTACAATCTACCTACATATCCTAAAATCTAGCTGATTCATTTTTTAATGAGGTTGACTCAGTAAAAGAACTATCCTCATCAACTGATTCATTTTTTAACGAGGTTGACACAGTAAAAGGAACTTTCCTCGGACACACTGAGCATGGCTTCTAACTGGAAGAAAGACATGTCAATGGACACACCTTGATCATGGCTTCCAAGAGGTCTTCATCAGAAGGAAGAATAGTTCTCTGGAAGGAACACATGTCAAGGGACTCAAAAGGGATAAGAACATCGTGTTCAAGTAATCCCATAGAGTTTTCCATGTCAATTACCGGATCTAAATCAACAGTGAGAGGCTCACTTACATTGGTAACTGAAAACATGGGATCAGTTGCCACATAATTAACCCGTGGCAGGGTAGATACCACTTTAGAATCAGGAACAGTTAGGGGTGTCATATTATTGGTAGTTGAAACAAGACTAGGGAACGAAAGCTGGTCTACAGTCACAATACTGCCATTGTGAGGGAAAGACATCACGCGAAAGAGTGTCGATACGACAACTTTCATTGCATAAACATAGTCTCGCCCAAGGAGTAAATTGAAATCCAAGGGACCTCGAACTACCATAATATCAATACAGACAATTTTACCTTCCAATGTAATGGAAAACTTAGGAAGGATCCCTAAAGGTTCACTAATGGTTCTGTTAAAAGCTTTTAGATTCTGCGTAATAGGCGCAAGCTGAGGGGAACCCAAAGCTTTCCAAACAGTTAAGGATAAAATACTAACAGAAGCACCTTCATCTACCTGAGTACGATGTATGTCCCTACCACCAGCCTTGACAATGACTTGGAAAGGGATGGAGGAAGGAAGACGAGGTTCTGTCAGTCTATTCCAATCAAAGGAAAAGACCTCAGTACTTGGAGGGGGTTCTGTAGAAACAGGTGAAATGCCCCCCGGCATAGAAGAATCTGATGTAACAAGAAGAACCTGAGCGGTATGAAGTTCACTCTCTAAAGGGAAAGTGGGATCGACCGAATGTGAAATTGAATCGACCACTTGATCAACTAATGGATCAACAACCTGAGTGACATGTGTTTCACTCTCCAATGGGAGAGTGTGATCGACTATACTTGAATTTAAATCAATCACTCCGTCAGTTGACGGTAGGTTGGGAGAAAGTTTACGGTAACCAGTTGGAAATTCTTGCTATGGAACAGTAAGGTTTTCCAACAATGTTGAGGCTTCATCCATGTGAGGGCAAATGTGAGTTTGATGACTCCCTTTGCATAACTTACAAGGAAACCTAACTTTACCCTTTTTCCCAGGAACCTGACTATCACTGGTTGATGGATCAATGGAAAGTTGATGAGATTTTTCTGACCATACTTCCAGGACCTTTGGAATACTAGGACAATTGACAAGGAAGTGGTCACCCTTACAAAGCCTGCAAGGGTATTTGGGTTTACGATGCATGTCGGAATTTTCCTCAACACAACTAACACTTACAGCCGTGGTTGGTTGGTTGACTTCTTTCTTATCTTGCTTCTTCTTCTTCTTCTTCTTCTTCCCTTTCTTCTTCTTCTTAGCCTCCTGGTTACTAACATCAAGGCTTTTACCAGGCAAAGAGGAAGAAATGGAGGAAGAAAAATTAGGCGAAGAAGGTAAAGGGTCAACAGAAGGTTGGTGATGTTGAGATGGTGAACTCTGTTGAGGTGAAGCATCCGGTTGAGGTGGAACAATTGGAGTATTTTGGGCCAACGAAGTTGAAAATAACCATATCGGTAATCCTATTGTAAATCCAGGTAATGACAAAGTAGCCATATAAGGAGGACCAACATTTCCAAAGTAAGGAAAAGTACTAGGATTCTCATTAGGAGGGGTTCCTAGGTTGATAAATTCCGGAACATTTGCCATTATATTCAACTTCAGTGAATTTTATTAACAATTTAAAACTAAAATTAACAATTCACAATTCACACTTAACAACTAAAATTCACAATTCACACCTATGGTCTCTAAAAGTAAAAACAAACAAATTAACACGCGCTATCAAATCTAGGAGTCAAACCATACACAAACAGTAGCCTTCCGGACCGAAAACACTAGTTGGTGATGAAGCCCAACATCGCCGAATTCAGTACAGAAGTGGTGGGTGGAACAGTTACCCCGGCAACCTGCTTAATGAATAGACCGGCACAAGTTCCTCCACTTTAACCGTCTCGAAGTGAAGTGAACCCCCCGGAAAATCCAAGTGAGTATAACCGACGTCTGCTCCAGGTACAGTGGGACCTTCCCTCCACCGTCACCTTGGGTAGAATCCTAAAGATTATGGTCACTAAGGTTACCAACGGCCACAAGTACACCTGGGGGAACAGTCTAAACTCTGACAGCACGCAAGGGCAGAGTAACAAGCTCAATCCCCTTACCAACTCCTTGACAATAATCCAAGGTTTACCGATAAGTGACCCCTGGCTCCTCGACAATGGTTAATCCGAGGTTTACCGTTTGTAATACGTACTGTTTGGCGTTGTTCCCAACGAGGGAGGATTGATCCCCTCACTGGTTCAGACACGAGCTCGTGCTTCTCCTTTAAGAGGAGCTTTCCCAGAGTGTAAATGTAACAATTGGATTTGATTCTAACTCAAGATCAGCTACTTGTTTAGTTTTACAGTCTTAGAGAGTTAAGTACTCACCTACTCCAAGACACTAGCCTAAGCTATGTTGGTGCTTCAGAGCCCTAGAAATGTAAAAATTACTAGATGAATTTTAATTAAGCGCTGTGTTATTAAGGTTGTTTTTACTCAAATGGGTAAATGGATATGAAACCAATGGTGTTATGACCCGACTCAACTGAATGCAATCGAATATGATAATGTAATCTTTTCAATTCGATGAATCCTAACTAAAGTAAGGAGAGAGTTTCCATTCACTTCCGACAATGCAAAAAATTGATCACTAATTTTATCAAGAAAAACTAATGCAAATCAATTCCAAACCATTTTTTTATTTTTATTTTTGTGTAAATTCAAATCAAAGAAAACTGATCTAAATCTACAATAGATTTTTCAGAATGTAAACTATGCAATTGTAATCTAAGCACAATTCACTCGAAAAGTATGCAAATGTAATCTATGCACATTTTTCAATAATATTCTGAAAATGAGAATTCTAATTGTGCAAATGTGATCTATGCAAAAGAATTCTCAAACACAAGACGATTCTTATGTGATCTAAGAACCAATCAAGTGCAAATTGAGAAAATTGGGTGAGAGTTCCAAAGATCAAAACATAAAAACACTCAAAGGCGATTAACACTCATACAAACCTCCAAGTAATGACCAAAGGAAATCAAATCAAGAATTTCTCAAGAAAGAGACTCAAAACACCCAATTGATGAAAGCTAAGAGCAGGAACAAGCTTAGGTGAAGATCTTTGACAAGAGACTAATGGATCTGGGCAGTAAAAACTAAGAAAAAACAAAATCTAAAAGCAATTAAAGCAAAAATGGAGTTTTCCTAAATTTTTACAGGAAGACGCAGGAAACCCGTTAGAACAGGCGCGGGCCCGCTCTGTGCAAACGGCAACAGCGCGTCCAAAGACGCACTGTGCAGTACTCAGAGGGTGCGTCCTTCTGGAAAAGTTAAGAAAAACCAAATCTAACTAAATCTAAAGCTAAGCCACCCAAATACTAATTCTCACAGTCAAAAACCAGAAAATAAAAATGATTTTCTCAGAGCAAAGTTCATTCAAAGGAAAAATCTTTTTCATTCATGGAATCCCCAGCGGAGTCGCCAATTTGTCATGGCGGAAAAAGTCGTTTGTGCGGACACAACTGACCTCCCTAGGAGTCTAAACTCTCTAGCGACAAACAAGACAAAATGGAGCGATCTTTCTCTAAATACACCTTTTAAAACATGAAAACTACAAGTGTTTAGGCTTATCTTATTCCAAAACGCTGTTGTTGTAGTCTGTCCTTGCCGATCCGGATGAGCTCCTCCTTCACATCAATTCCTGCAACCACAAACAATCAAACAATTACCAAGCACTTGCATCTCATATAATAAAACATATATTCAACATGCAGACCAAGGAACACATGAAATAACTCATTAACACAAGCTATTGAGAAAAATGAACCAGTTTGTATTAATAACGAAACAAAGAAACTCTTACAACCTGGCCTTGGTGTTGTGCAAGTTCCTCCCAGGGTCCATCAAGGGTTTTCCTCTACTTTGACAAAGCTCACCCACTTCCAAGTAGAATCAAGCAAAGACAATCTCTCCTCACAAGGTTCTAAATGGGAGTCCTAATTCCTGCAGCATTTACCCAAAGAAAATGTATAGCTTCAACCTCCTCTCCTTCTGGCTCAATGCCTTTATTTATAGTGTTGTAAAGAGGTTATTCAGGTCCACCATCAATGGGATAATCCCCCTCCTTGGATGGGATAGCTCCCTTATTGATGGGATAAGTTCCTCCTTAATAGGGATACATGAACCAACTGGAGGCGTATCCATTTCATCAAACCGACCTCTAGAAAGTTCTAGAAGTAACCACAAGTAACTTTTTTAAGATGAAACTTGCGCATTTTGCCTTTTACAGAAGGACGCACCTGTCCCTTAACATACAGAGCGTCTAAGGACGCAGCCTTTGTGAACATTGTGAGCGTCCCCGCAGGTAAGGCTTGAGAGAACCTGCGTCCCCAGAGATAAACACATTTTTTACAAGACTTTCTCTCTTCTTTGAGTTTGAGATGGATAGCAGAGGCATAAGACTTGCCTAAGAGGGTAGCATGACTGTTGATTGAGCCATACTAACTGTAAATAGTCATGGTGACATTTTTTAGTGTAACAGGAAGCCTATCCCACCTCGGCTCATCCGCAGCTCGCCTACCCGACTCGCCAGGTAGCCTCGCCCACCTGTAGTTCGTCTGTAACCATATTTCCACCAAACTCTTCACTCGGTTGTGTTTTCTATTTTTTTTTGGCTAAGTGCTTCGGCCCTCGGTCTAGTTTCACTTTGGCCTTGGTTTTTCGCTTACCCTTCTCCTTTCTCATCCATGTTATGTTTTCCCTTGACATTGAGATTGAATGATTGATTTCTTTCCTTATCCTCCATGGTCGCCCTCCAATATATATGCCTCCATAAAGGATCAAGGTGGGTCGTATTGCCCAGGCCGACCATACATTTTCACCTAAAATGTCAAAAGTCATGTGAGTTCACCCAACGCACCTCTCCTCATGTCGGCCCACAGATTCATCAGTTTTTCGACACCTTATAAACTCATCGCACACCTTTTCCATAGTTAGTTGATTTTCACCTTTTCGGTTTTTTGAATCTCCCAAGGGTTCATCGCAACTCGTCGCTGCACGTTTTCTCAGGAATGTTTAACCCAATGCCCCGCTCATCACACATTCTTAGCTCATTGTCTTTAACCGAGATTTCGCCACTACTCCATCCGCTCGTCGCACATCTTAGCTCGTGAGCGTGACATACTCCCCCACTCTAAAATATTGTCATGCTCGACAACACCATCATACATCTTTGCAAAGTTTTGCTAGCTCCAACATCTCTAAAATGTCCATGTTGCCCATCTCTGCTCCAACATTTCATAAACCACCAAGGTCTATGTCTCCATAAACAGGAAGTCTCCTCAATCCATGATCATCAATCCACATTTGTTGCACATCCACATGCTGCCCCATCATGGAAGGTTTGGTCCCTCCAACTCGACTACATGCCATCACTGCAACATATATCATGTCTGACCCCATCATGTATCGTCATCATGTGAATCACTACATAATACTCCATCCAACACAACATCCCAGTCATAACCAAGACATCTATCTGACACAAACTTGGTGCACTGCATGCCCCCATGTCATCGAACTAGTTGGGTAGCTAATCCCATTGTAGCACTCAACCCATGAGAATGTACCTCCTCACGTCACACTAGTTGTTTCTCAGCATTCTGTCACAATCTCAACTCGATCAAGAATCCATCGAAGTGTAAAAATAAGTCATGCTCAAGTCCATGACATAGTCCATCATCTCATCTGCAACATGCTACCCATGATGCTAATGCCAATGTGTTGTCATACATTCACATACATCCAAGCATCATCCAACCTGTCAGAAAGAAGCCTCATCTCCAAGGCCCCTTGTAAGGGTGGTGCAGTCCTCCTAGATATCAAGGACCTGCACACACCTATCTCCAAGGTCTGTCTATCGAGAAAGAAGGGCCAGGAAGTTTCCTCCCTGACTCTCATCCACCCATGTATCTGATTGATACTGCATCCTCAAATACTTGTGCACAACTTCAACCTCCTCATGTGTACAACCAAGCTTCTCAAGCTTGTCTTTCATCAACTAAAATTCATATATGGCCATAGAATACTTGCAAAAATACACTATGCCAGCTAGATATCTACCTACATAATATTCCCTAACCACTACCTTTGAAGAAGTATTCGAACTTCCTTCATCCACAACTCCATGGTGAAGATCCTCCATAGAAGATGCACCTATCAAGTGTCTCAAGATGTGTGAAACTGTCTTTCCACCTTCATCTTTCCTTCTAGCTCTCGCAACAAAGTCAACTAACTTCTTTTCCTTTGTTGTTTGAGTCATACATCCAAGTCCTCTTTGCTCCACATAATCATGCTTCACATTCAGATCCTTTGGATACAAAGTCATAGAAGCCATCCTTGGTCTATATCCCAAGAAACTCCTTCTATTCATCAGAACCAACATAGTTTTTCCACCAGCTGTAATCAAGAGAATGTCTCGGTCCACCATTGGTATGGCTTGTGCAACCTTCAAAAAATCTTTCCCCAACACCATAGTATGATCATCCAAGTCAACCACTCTCAAGTCCAACTTTCCAAACCATGAACCCACTCTCACCTAAGTGTCCTTCAATACACCAGTCACAACTTTCATGGTAGAGTTTATTGCTTTGAAAGCACTTGACTCTCTTCCCACTTTAACTTTCTTCCCAAAATATTTTGTTTCTTTCCTACTAAGGAAGCTACATGTAGCCCCCATGTCCACGAATGCAGCAAACTTCTTTCCATGTATGATTACCTGCACAAAACTCAGCTTCAAGGCATCACCATCCTCTCTAGGCTTGATCTTGCGTCTTACTTCTGTAACCTTCTTCAACAATTCGACCTTAGAAGAGTCTTTTGACTTATGTTTCGACCTGATTTCTTTCTTAAGTACTTCAAATCCCTATTTGGTTCATCTAAGAAATTTGATCCTGACTTAGCTTGCGTTCCTTCAATCTTGTCCTCCATTGCATCCTACTTAAGTGTACCTATTAAGCACACATTGACTCCTTCCATTCAAAGTGACCCAATATTCCAAACATCTTCCTTCATGTTTTAG
Organism: Pinus tabuliformis; assembly: GCA_031772625.1. NCBI lineage: Eukaryota > Viridiplantae > Streptophyta > Pinopsida > Pinales > Pinaceae > Pinus > Pinus tabuliformis. The sequence goes on along the minus strand of CM062815.1, from coordinate 910,887,350 downwards.
TGATAGTCCCAAATTCTATCAATGTAATCGAGCTCATCTTGCTCTATCACAATAGGTTTTCTACCAAGAAAGTCCCTTTTAATTTCAGCCTCAAGTCCCTTGACTTTTTCCTATGCCATGGTGCTCTTCTCTTTTAGTCGAACTCACTCATCCATAATTTCTTAGAGTCTATGATCACCCTGTCATATTTTCTCATCAAGTTCATCAAGTTCAGCAGTCCTTCCATGAAGATTATTCAAGTCATTCTGCATGTCCATTATCTTGTCTCCCATATGTATCAAGGGTTTCCACTCCTGTACAAGAGCTTCATATCTCTTTTGTGTTTCATATTTCCAATAATCTATCATGTCTTAAAGTTTTTTAAATTCTCTTTCGACCATCTTCATCTGTGTAGCAAGTCTTCAACACATGTTTTACCCTCAATGGTCATCAGCTTCAAAAAACCCAATATCAATTGTCATGAAATCTTTCACTTCAAACTGCAAGTCCAAATCAAAAAACCTCTGATACCACCTGTCACGCCCCTATCCTAGTGATGGTCTTTCAACCGCACATAGGTAGGTGTGGCACCACTACCCAATTTCTTTTCACTAATACTAATGAGTACGGGCTACACATAACATTCAACACTTAGTTATTTTTCTTCAATTACACTAAGCATTTATCATTTTACAAAGTGGAAATTACATTCATCATCATCATCATTTATAAATATGCACAAAGGATGAATCTTATTTTAATGGTAGGGGCAACTCCCTTGTCAGAGTCTTCCCAATAATTATAATACAATATTTTACAAGTATTTTTACATATACAACAATTTCCATGCAACCCCAAGATTCACCTTGACAAACTGCCAAAATCAGAAAATCAACTTACTTGTTTAGGGTTTCCCACCCTTGGTCGGCCTTTCATTCAACAGTTCCCTCACTCGTTCAAGGTCACCCTTTCATTCAACACTGCCCCTCCATTCTTTCAACTAGTTCAGCGTGTTCGCACAAGGACGCCCACCTTTAGGTCACCTTCCACAACTTGGCACTAGGCATGGATCCCACCTCTGTGTCACTTGTCATGACCATTCAACCCACACACTTGTTCTCCATTCCACCATGTACCACAATCCACTGTTCAACCCAACCATGTTGCAGTTCACCGTTCATCCCAACCGCACCACAATTCACCGTTCAGCCCGACCGTGTCACCCATCCATCGTTCATTCAAACGTTTACCTGTTCAACCTTCCTAGTAGGAAAGCCCACGAGATGAGCACCCACGCAACTTGCCTTCCAACTTACCATAACTCACTTTACCCGGTTCATCTGAAGCTCGCTTACCCAACTCGCGAGGCAGCCTTGCCCACCTCGGCTCATCCACTGCTCGCCTACCTAACTGGCTAAGCAGCCTTGCCCACCTGCAGTTCATCCGCACCTAGATTGATGCCAAACTCTTCGTTCAGTTTTTTTTTCTTTTTTTTTTTCGGCTAAGTGCTTCATCCCTTGCTCTGCCTGCACTTTGGCCTTGGCTTTTTTCTCACCCTTCTCCTTGCTCATCTAAGCTAAGTTCACCCTTGAGATTGAGAATGAATGATTGATTTCTTTCCTTATCATCCATGGTCGCCCTCCAATATATACGCCTCCATCAAGAAGTAAGGTGGGTCAGCCTACCCAGTTTGACCATACATTTTCACCTAAAATGTCAAGAGTCGTGTTGATTCACCCAACTCGCTTCTCCTCATGTCGGCCCCCCAGCTCGCTGGTTTTTCGTCACCTTATAAACTTGTCACATGCCTTTTCCATACTTAGTCGATTTTCACCTTTTTGGTTTTTTGACTCTCCCAATGGATTGTCACAACTCATCATTACACATTTTCCAGGGCATGTTTAACTGAATGCCCCATTCATCACACATTCTTATCTCATTGCCTTTAACCGAGATTTCGCACTCAATCCACTCATCGCACATCTCAGCTCGTGGGCGTGACACTCCCTATCTGAGCATGTAAAGCATGTATTGATTCCCGTGTAAGGTGGGTGAGAGCATTTGCACAATATTCTAGAAGAATCCCATACTTTGAAGTAGATAAAATGCTCCACTTTATTATTTTGTATAATTACCTTGAAGGGAAGGGAAGGGAATTTAATATTGACTATGTTCCTCAGTCAACATTAGCCATGAACTTTTAAATCAAGAGTGTTTTATAATTAGGCATTGTGTAACCAAGTTTATTTTCTCAGTTTTAATGGGTGTTTGAAAACATGTTTTTGGCCAGATGCCATAGTGTTCATATCCACATCTGGTGTATGAACGCAAGTTCTTGCAGTGCTAAATGCACAAAAAGGAGGCCAAAGGTTTTGGGGTCTGTGCATAACTATTGTAGCAGGCCACAAAGGTGATAGTTTGACTTGGCTAAGTCCCAGTACAAGTTGAGGTTTGCATACTACACTGATAAAAAAAAAAGCCTCGACCTAGTGAGCATGGTGCAAATAGGAGAGTAAGTGTTGTAACATAATCTAACGTCGAGGGAAAAGGCACATAAAGATAAAATGAATGAAATTTTAATGTCCACTAGACTAGTTATAGTCTATGGGACCACTAGCTTTCTTTCTTTTTTCCTTTTCCAATTTAATCCTCTTATTATTCAAATTAATGATGAGTTGACCCAACCTTCTAATAGCCCCCGCACTAAAAAGGCAATGCCAAGGAACAGAAGTTAACATGTTATTGTAACTGTCTCTACAAGCATCACATTCCAAAATGAACTTTTTTTTAGATTCCATTAACACAGAAGTACAAAAAGTAAAAATAGTATAAGGTTCTAAAGTATAGGGAGAATCGCTTGCGCCAATCTAAGCATCCATCTCACTGGAGGAAACCCCATTTTCAAGTCCCCCATACTACTGGATCAAGATGGATATCCAATGTTAGAGAAATATTTCCTTTGCAAAATTTGTCACTCGTTAAACTCCTGGATAACTGGGTACAACCTAATCAACTACTTGTGGACACCATTACAAGTACACATCAGGCACAAGGGATAACATTTTATAAGGATTGTGCACAATTAACGAAATCCAATCATCTAGCATTCAAGATTCTATGTGACATCTAGAGTAGGTATCCTGAATAAAATTCCTACGAAGAAGTAAAGCTGACCGCAAAGGAAAGAGGTTCATCAATCTGGATCCCAAATATATGAACTAATATTATGATAGGGATACTGGCTATGGTCACATGAGATATGAAAGGAGAAATCAAACCGCCCCACTAGTTCAAAGAAAAATTTCAAGGAATATTGAATGAATCTAACATAATTAACTAAATTAGAAAGACGACCAAATTCTAAGACCACCAAGCACCATGTAGTCTTCTTCTTATTACTCATCTTGGTGGTTTTTCATTCCAAACTATTGCACCAAACTACAAGAGGTGAATTTTGTTTAGGATAGGGCAAGGTCTTAGATGAGGAATTTCTCAAAATATGCATCATCCTAAAGCTTCTTTGTTCAAATGAGAGGTAGTCTTGGATACAAACCGAGAAATCATTGAACTGTTAATGGATGGTACTGATTAGCCTTAAGTTGCTTAGCATTAAGAATTGATTTATAGAAGGAATCACATTAATAGCTTCACATGTTTTCCAAAATTATAGTCAGTTATTTAGGATGACCATTATTGGTTGAGGAATTACTAGGTTATGAGAAGTCAAGAGTCTGGCCTCGTGGTTTTAGCTTTTGGTGTGGCATTTTTTTTCGAGCTCTTATTCTTATTTTAGGTTGGGTGTGGCTCAAGGATTGAGTCTATACTCTTAGAAAATTATAGGGAAACCTTACTATTTAGATAATGGAACACTTTCAACTTTGTTATATAAATGATATCCAAGATTAATTATCTAAAAATATTTTCATTTTGAAGGATGTCTAGCTACAAATCTATATGAGAAGGGAGCAGGAGAGTAACATTTTGAGGAAGAGGGAGAGTAACCTCAAACATATTAAATTGGTCTCATTAAGTAGTCATTTTGGACATTAAAAAAAAGGTGCAATTCCTACAATTTATATAAAGCTTTATTTATGCTAACCAAATAAATTTTTCTCATTTAAACAATCAAATAATATAGATGTGAAATCTCGTCAAATTAAAATGCAAAAGACTAAAGACCCTTGTGTTTGCTAGGTGTTAATTAAGCTAGGAAGAATTGAAAAAATAATTTAATTTTTGGCTCAAAGTTTATTTACATGGTCTTTTAAATAGATATGGAATGACCTCCTTATAAAATCCTATTCCACAAATTGTGGGCTGAATTTTATCATAAAAAGCTATATGCCAATGAATCTGGGTGAATAAAAAAATAGAATAGAGTAAAGATGAATCCCACAGGGCTAAATAACTACAAATAATTGGTATTCCCATAAAATAGGGAAAATGTGTCCAAATAATTACCATTACCAGAAAAATTAGGCAAATAGAGGATCTATTATGACTTTTTCAAGGTGAAATGAAATTATCAACTCTTCCTCATTAAATCCCCATTGTTTAATGGCCTTACAACTTTAATTTTTAAATAAATTTCAAGCAATGCATGTATAATTTGATAGAAATTGCAATTTCTCAAGAAATTTAATTTAAATCATGAGACACCATTCTACTCCACTGATCTTCGGAATGAAATTCACAATTTAGAACAACATGCATAAATATGAAATAATAAAAACCACAGATACACATTTATTTATAAGGGAATCCAACTAGGAAAAACCCCTTAAACCTATTTGCATTAATCAGTTGAATTCAGAAACTATTACAGTTTCTAGCTCCATCTCTGAGCTCAACCTGGAAGAGAATAACTTTCTCCTTCTAAATGAACAAGCTCTAGCCCACACTCTGTGAAATATTTTCTCACTAAAGCTCATATTTCCTTAAGCAATTCCTGAGGAAACTAACCCCTATTATTTAGGAATTTCCTCCAAATTGACTGTACAATTCCCAAGGATTGATCATCTAACCTCATGCAACACCTGTACACTCAAGCTAGTTTAAAATTGTTGTTACATTAACTTGTTATTTCCACTGTGGAACTCAAAATATCTACATGCACTAGCTATTTTGGGATGATTGATCAGTTAACTAACATATCCTTGAGTTAGACTAGTGTCCCATTGCAAAACCTACCTTCAACTAACTCTAACAATAGTTAGAGGTCAATTAACTGAATACAACTAAAAATAACTGAACCGATTACTAAAACTTAGCAATCCCACATTCTTAACTAAACTCCAAGTCCTCTAAATACAATTTAATGAGCAAAATGAGTGACAAAAGCAATTTTACAATAGTCAACTACCTCCAAGTTGTCCATCTAAAGTGGAAATTTGATTTACTCAATTTGACTAAGGCTAAATGCAAATTGAGCCGTTCTTGCTACATTTTTTCAACACTCCCTCTTAGCAATAAATGGATATTCCACCACCCTTATCCTACACCGTGGAATTCAAATTTACCTCTTGACAATGCCATTTTCAAGATGTCATCGTCTTGCTCCTAAGTTGGAATTTACTGTAGAAACATAATTCTCCTCTGCACACAGTCGCACAAATGATGATACCGGATATCAATGTTCTTAGACCTATCATGAAATAATGGATTCTTAGAGAGATTAATGCAACTCTGATTATCACAACATATCACTTTCGGATCGATATCCTCACTGAATAATCCCACAAGTATTTTCCTCATCCAAATTGCTTCACATGATGCTTGACTTGCATCCATGTATTTAGCCTCTCCTGAGCTGAGTGCCAGAGACCCATACTTCTTGTTATACCAGGAAATAACTACAGACACAACACTAAAGATAGCACCTGATGTACTTTCACTGTCAAATGGACTCCCTGCCAAATCTACAATGGCGAAGCCTTGCAGCTTCACTCCCTCTGTCTGTCTATACCATAATCAATACGAGGTAGTGCATTTGAGGTACCATAACACATTCTTTATTTCCTTCCAATATAATTTTGTAGGCCTCACCATAGCTTGGCTAATTTGGTTAACTACATAGCACATGTTGGTTTGTGTGTTCACAAGATGCATCAGTGAACCTAAAGAAGCATACTTCTTCCTCAAGTTTGTAGCTAGAGGTGTGTCCATGGGCTTACAACTCTATATGTGAAATCTTTGAAGTATTTCAGTTGCATACTTGCCTTGAGACAAAAAATTCACCATCAACCTACCTCACTTCCAACCCAAGGAAGTAATGCATTAGGCCCATGTATTTCATCTTAAATTCCCTTGCAAAATCCTCTTTGCAAGATCGGATCAGTTGCTCATCCCGTGTTAATATTAAATCATAAACATAAAAAACAAGAATAAGCACCTAACCATCTACCACAATGTGATATAGGTTCACATATTCTTTGCTTTTGGTGAAGTCCAATCCTCTGAGATAATTGTCAATCCGAGTGTACCATGATTGGGGCTCCTATTTGATACCATACACTGCTCTCTTGAGTCTACACAAATGTGGCTCTTGACCATATGTCTCGTATCCTTTTGGTTTCTCTATGTAAATTTCCTCCTCAACAACATCGTTGAGAAAGACAACCTTCACATCCATCTGGTGGATTTTCCACCCCATATGAATAGCCAATGCTATAATGGATTTGATTTAGTAATACCTTGCAATTGTTGCAAAATTTTTTAATAGTCCACTCCCTCTATCTGATAAAATACTTTGGCCAAAAATATGGTCTTATACTTCTCGATACTCCCATTTGCTGGATGTTTCTATTTGTAGATCCATCTCAAACCAACCATTGATTTCCCTACTAGCCTTCATGATGGATTCATATTCTTCTACCATGGCATTAACCCAAACAATTTGAGCAACCACTTCCTCAAATGAAGAAGGATTTGTCTGAATGAACTTTGTCATGAGAGCCATATACCCAGTGTACCTATCAGGTGACCTCCTCTTCTTTCACTGTGATGTTGGGGCTCCCACATTTTCCCATGCATTCTCCAATAATTTATCAGCTTATCTAGTTCTCTTTCTCCCCTCTCTGGAAGATTCTGTTTGAGTGGGTTCCTCCACTCTACCTCCTGTCTACTCCTCCGCATGTGGCTTCTCCACAACATCTCAATTCTCATTGTGAGGCTCCTCATTTGGCTAAAATATCCCTCTCTAATGGGATACTTAGCTCTCATTACAGAGAGCATCTCATGGCCTTATCCTCATCAAACTTAACATCTCTCCTCACAACTGTCATCCTCAGTGAAGGAAGATACACTCGGTAATTGTGTGGAGTTTCAGTGTATCCTACAAAAACTCCCAACTCTGTTGTAGGCTCAAGTTTCTTCCTTGAATCCTTGGAGACATGACAATAAACTGAAGCTCCAAAAATTATGAAATGAGACACATCAGGATTTCTCCCAGAGAAATCTTCCTCTGGTGTGATCATGCCAAGAATCCTATGAGGACTCTCATTCTACAACTAGATTGTAGTGTTGCATGCTTCTACCCATAGATGCAATGGAAAACCATGATCATGCAACATGACCCTTGCTTCTCCCACTATGCTCTTGTTATTCCTCTCAGCTACCCCATTTTGTTGTGGGTTATGGTGTGTTGCCATCTCTCAACAAATGCCTTATTTTGCACCAAAATATTTGAAGGCTTGCAAAAAAAATTCACCTCCATTGTCTCTCCTAAGAACCTTCACCTTCTTCCCAGTCTCCTTGTCCACTAGCGCCTTTAATTCAAAAAAATTTGAGAATACTTCATCCTTATTCTACATGAGGAAGATCCAACACTTTCTGGAGAAATCATCAACAAAAATAACATAGTACTTATGTTTTGTTGTGGAGGTTGTAGAAAAGGGTCCACAAACACTAGAGTGGAATTTCTCCAATATTGCATCTGTTGTACTCTCTCAGTCATGGAAAGTGGATTTAACATATTTCCCCAATGTGTAACCCTCGCAGACTTCCTTCTCGTCAAGGGAGACTTTAGGGAGGCAGGTGGTAATTTGTTTCATTATCTTTAAGGCACCATGGTGTAGATGACCTAATATCTTGTTCCGGAGTTCACTAACATCTCTACTCGACACTTTATCAGCCTTGATACTTAATGCAACACAATCTCCCACCTCTAGTTTGTATAGGTTATTCACTTGAACCCCAATCTGCTTCACCTTCTTGATAGTTATATGTCTTAGAAAGACTCTCCCTTTACCGAAAATAACATCATAGCCATGATCCCTTAAAATTGTTATAGATATCAGGTTCTTTTTCAAAATGGGTACAAACATAACATATATGAGGTGAAGAGGAGAGGCTTTCTACCTCTCAAAGGTGACAATATCGATTCTTGTAGCACTATACCTCCCATCATCCTACATTTCGATATGCATCTGTAAATCCTTCTCCTCCAGAATACTGAAAAACGCTTTGCACCTTGTCATATGGAACGAGGCACCATAATCAAGGTACTACACACTTCCCATAACAATGTTGGCAATGCATTCTATTAAGGTAAATTCTAACTCAATTTGTGAACCCAATGCTTCACCCGCTACTCCTCGTGCAGACTTCTTGGTAGACTTCTTGTGTGTAAGTTTTGTTGCATAGTTCCCGAACTCGTGGTAGTGGAAGCACTTGATCTTGCTCATTTCTTTCTTCTTGCCATTATTTTGGTTGGATTCATGATTTCTCTAGTTGTTATTTCCTTTTCTCTCCTTCCCCTTTACAACCAAGGAAAAACTCTCTTCATCTTATGCTCTAGATGAAGTTCCACCTCTTGTATTTCTCCCAAATTCTTCTTAAACCAAATCAAACCACAACCTTTCCCAATTCAATAATTTTTCCCTTCCATTCATAGAGTCCTAGTAGCTATGCTAGGATTTTGGAAGGCCTAGAAGAGCTAGGCTCACTAGGTCATCTTCTACAACATTAACATCAACCCCTCCAAGCTCATCACAAAATGTGTAAATTTGGAGAGAATTGCGGGATAGTATCATTCTTTTGCATCCTTATGTTTCGAAGTTTTTATTTCAGTGCTAATTTTATATGGTCATTTTTATTTTTGAATAGCTTAGTCAGTGTCTTCCACATATAAAAAGGTGTCTCTTTGCCATGCAGATCTGAGACCACATGATCCCTCACACCTTCTAGAAGAATTCTCCTAGTTTTTCCAACATCCTTCTTCCATTGGCCTAATTGTTGTGCATCCATCTGTAGAGGTTTTGCAATGTCAATTTTAACATATTCTAACACACCATTTTAATCGACCACTACTTCCATTCAATCCTTCCAGGCTATGAAATTTTAGCTACCCTCTAGGGCATAATCCAATCTGAGTTCATTAAAAGACATTCTCCAAATTCTAAATAAACATTGTTGAAAAAAGTATACAAATTAGAAATTATTGAGAGACAAGTTCAAAATATTGGTTGTAATGTGAATTCAGGGCTCTGATGCCATGTATGACTTTGATAGATATAGCAACTAATCAAGAAATTAAATCTAAAATCATGAGACACAATTCTACTCCACTGATCTGTGAAATGAAATTCACAATTTAGAACAACATGCGTAGACATGCATTAAGAAAAACCACAAATACACAATGATTTCTAGGGGAACCTAACTGGGGAAAACCCCTCAACCCTCTTTGCATTAATCATTTGAATTGAGAAACTATTACCATTGCTAGCTCCAGCTTTGAGCTCAACCTACAAAAGAATAATTATTCTCCTGCTCAATGTACAAGCTTTGGCCGACACTTAGCCAAATAGTTTCTCACCAAGGCTCCTATTTCCTTGAAAAATTCCTATGGAAATCAGCCCCTATTATTTAGGAATTTCCTCCAAATTGATTGTGCAATTACAAAAGATTAATCATTTTATCTCATGCAACACATGTATACTAAAACAAGTTTACAATTGATATTATACAGCCTTGTCATCTCCACTTCAGCTGTGGAACTCAAATTCCTTGCATGCACTAGCTATTTTGAGTTAATTGATCAGTTAACTAACATATCTCCAAGTTAGAATGTTGTCCCACTGCACAACTGGACTTCAACTGACTCAAATAATAGTTATAGGTTAGTTAACTAAATACAAATGAAAATAAGTTAGCTGGATTACTAAAATTTAGCAATCACACATGATTAATTAAACTCCAAGTCCTCTAACTCAAATTCACTGAGTAAACTAAGTGACACAAGTGATGTCACACTAGTTAACTGCCTCCAATTTTTCTTGTTGATGTAGAAATTCGATTTAATTAATTTGACAAATGATAAAGTTAAATTGAGCCTTTTTTTCTACATTTTTTCAACAATGCGGAGTCAAATCCCTCTTTAAAAAAAAAATTCCATCTAAAATAAGAAAACTCACAAAATTTAGCCCGTAAAACATTCTATGAGGCCCATCCTTCTTTGGTACAACGATGATAAGTAACCCACTTAACGAGGTACTTGGTTAAATCATACCTTGTTCTAGTATCTTACACAACTTCTTCTTCACCTTAGCTGCTTCTATAATGGACTGTGTGTACAACCCAATTCTTGGCAATGGGGTGTCCAATAATAGTTGAATCTCTCGTCACACCTTGAGGACATCCCTAAATGTCTATATCAAATCTTCCAATTGTTAAATTTGTTGGGTTGTGTTATATTCTTTCCACGTAGTTAATAGGGGGTTTGAAGGGCACCCATAACCCCACTTTATGGGGTCTGGGGTAGCGCCACGGAAAATTTTGGTTTTGGACCATATGTTAGGTTGGGCGGACCCACCTATGGTTTTGTGCATGATTTTCGCACATGTTTTTTGGACGCGATGGTTTTCGGTCCATGGTATTGGACGCGATGGTTTTCGGTCCATGGTATTGGATGCTTCGACATGTATAAATATGTATTGTAACATTGAAAGGAAAATAATGAAAAATCAAGCTGGTAGTCCCGGTTGTGGGATCCAGGGAAAAATCTCTATGCATATGTGTTTTATGGGTTATGCTCTCGTATTGTTTATTTTATTTGTTTAAGAATTCGTATGCAGGTAATTTCTGTACAGGGTTAAAACCTACATTTGGTATCAGAGCTGTTTTGGCTTCAAGGAGACACCTTTGTTGCTGAGGGGTTTCGCTCGAGCCTGCGGTAGACCCTGTTCAGTGGGAGATCTGTGAGATCGATTCTGGTGGTGAAAGAAGATGGCGAGCAGTGGAAAGATAGAGATTGAGAAGTTCAATGGTCAGAATTTTGAGTTGTGGAAACTCAAGATGGAGGATCTGTTGGTGGATAAAGATCAGTGGATCGCGGTAGATCCGGGTACTAAACCATCGGGAGTGACCGATGAAGAATGGAAGAAGTTGGATCGGAAGGCAAAGAGCACAATACGATTGCGTCTCGGATTCAGTATTGCTGAATGTATCAGGGGAAGCTACGGAAAAGGCTTTGTGGGTCAAGTTAGGGACTTTGTACCAATCTAAGTCTCTGGTGAATAAACTGTTCCTGCAGAAAAAGCTGTATAACCTGAGGATAAAAGATGGAGACTCGGTGACAGAGCATCTGAATGCGTTTAATACTGTGGTAAGTCAGTTATTATCTGTTGATATTAAAATTTCAGATGACGATAAGTGCATCAGTCTGTTGTGTTCTCTACCAGATTTGTGGGATAGTCTGGTTATTGCAATAGGTAGCAATGCAACTGCTTTGCAGTTTGATGAAATAGTCTCAGCCTTGCTGACGGAGGAGATGAGACGGAAAAATATGGACAACCAGAATGGTGATGCCTTGTCTGTACGAGGACGGTCCCAGAACAGAAACAAAAATAAGTCATCGAGTGGGAGATCTAAATCTAGAGGGAGATCTAAATCTCCAGGAAAACCTACAAAGGTGGTTTGCTGGAAATGCGGAAAGGAAGGGCACTTCAGAAGGGATTGTAAATCTAAAGCTCCTGATAAAGGAAAGGGATCTGATGATGCTCCTTCTGCAGAGGTAAAAACCACCTCAGATGAATGTGGGGATGTGTACTTGGCTTATTCAAGTACACATGTAGATCATGAGGCATGGTTGATTGACTCAGGTGCATCCTTTCACTTCACTCCCCATAGAGAGTGGTTATGTGAGTATGAGAAATACGATGGTGGTGATGTCTTCTTAGGAGATGATAGGAAGGCTAGAATCATTGGTCGGGGAAAAGTAAAGTTGAAGTTGCAAGGTGGAAGGGTTAGAACACTTCCGAGTGTTCTACATATTCCTGCATTGGCCAGAAATATGATTTTTGTAAGCAAGTTGGATGATGCAGGCGTAAAGATGGTGTTCGAGAAAGATACCTGCAAGATGGTTCGAGAAGCACTGATATTAATGCGGGGAGTTCGGATTGGAACTCTGTACAAGCTGCAAGGTAGCACTGTTGTTGATGGGTGCAATAGTTCTATGGTTCCTGAAAATGGAGTAGAGAATCTAGTGGTCTCTGGAGAGAAGACCATGTTGTGGCATCAAAGGCTTGGACATATTGGAGAGAAGGGCCTTCGAATACTTCGTGGTAAAGGTATGGTAGAAGGTATGAATAATAGCTCTCTGGATTTTGATTTCTGTGAAAATTGTGTATATGGGAAGCAAAATCGGGTGAGTTTCCCCTCTGGTGGTAAGAGGACGAAACAGATATTAGAGCTTGTGCACAGTGATGTGTTTGGACCTGTGAAGGTTCCATCACTGGGTAAGTCTGTGTACTATGTATCATTCATAGATGACTTCTCAAGGAATACATGGATATATTTTCTAAGAAGAAATTTGAAGTCTTTGACAGGTTTAAAAAATTTAAGGCTCTCGTGGAAAATCAGACAGAGAAGAAGATAAAGGTGCTGAGGACAGATAATGGTGGAGAATTTTGCAGCAAGGAATTTGAAGAATTTTGTAAGAAGTATGGTATAGCACGGCAGAAGACTACTCCATATACACCTCAGCAAAATGGAGTTGCAGAAAGAATGAACAAGACGTTGATGGAAAGGGCAAGAAGCATGCTCAGTGGTGCCAGGTTAGGACAGGAATTCTGGGCAGAGGCGATGGATACTGCATGTTACCTGATCAATAGATCACCTTCATCAGCGTTGGAGGATAAGACTCCACAAGAAGTATGGACTGGTAAGAAACCCTCTCTTTCACTCTAAGGGTATTTGGATGTGATGCATATGTACATGTTCCAAAGGAGAAACGAACCAAGTTGGATAGTAAATCTGAAAAGTGCATCTTTATTGGGTATACGGATGGTTTAAAGGGTTATAAGCTTTGGAACCCAGTCACATGGAAGGTTGTGTACAGTCGAGACGTGTTGTTCAGAGAGGTAAAAGATGTTATTCAACATGAATTCCAACCAAAGGAACCTGAGAAGATAGAGTTTGAGCCAAAGGAGGAAGAATCAGACTCTGCAGCAGAGGAGGAATCAGAAGATGAAGAGCCATAAACTCCGGCTGTGAGAAGATCAGTTCGAGAAAGAAGGCAGCCAGAAAGGTATAGTCCATCTGCTTTCAGTTCAAATTTTGCTTTGTCTGTTACTGATAATGATCCCAGAACTGTGAAGGAAGCAGTGGATTCATAGGATGGAAAACTCTGGAAAGAGGCCATGGTCGATGAAATGGCATCTTTGCACAAAAATGAGGCTTGGGATCTGGTGTAATTGTTGGCTAGAAGGAAACCCATTGGTAGCAAATGGGTGTTCAAGAAGAAGACAAATGCAGAAGGAAAGGTGGAGAAATACAAAGCTCGGTTGGTAGCAAAAGGTTATTCCCAGTTGCCGAGAATTGATTTTGGTGATATTTTTTCTCCTGTTGCCAAGGTAACTTCTATTAGATTACTTTTATCTGTTGCTGCTGCTTTTGATTTTGAGGTAGAACAGATGGATGTGAAGACAACATTTCTTCACGGGGATTTGGAAGAGGAAATCTACATGAAGCAACCTGAAGGCTTTGCAGTGAAGGGTAAGAAAGAACTGGTATGCAAGTTAAAGAAGTCTCTGTGTGGGTTAAAACAGTCACCAAGGATGTGGTATCAGAAATTTGATACATTTATACGAGGACTTGGCTTCACCAGAAGCAAAGCAGATCATTGTGTGTATTTTAAATTAATTGGTGACCGTATTATTTATCTAGTCTTGTATGTGGATGATATGTTGCTGGTTGGAAATGACAAAGAAATTATCCAGGATTTGAAGACCCAATTGTCCTCCAAATTCGACATGAAAGATCTTGGTGCTGCAAACTATATTTTGGGCATGGAAATTAAAAGAGATCGGTCAAAGAGGAATCTCTGGTTAAACCAGAGGAAGTATTTCGAGACAATACTCCAGAGGTTTAATATGCAGGATAGTAAACCGGTGAAGGTTCCTATTCCTGTAGGTGTGATGTTATCTCCTGAACAATGTCCCAAGACACAAGAAGAGGAAGAGGACATGTCCCGTGTTCCATATGCAAGTGCAGTGGGTAGCCTGATGTATGCAATGGTCTGTACTAGACCAGGCATTGCACATGTAGTGGGAGTATTGAGCAGGTTTATGTCAAAACCTGGGAAGGAGCACTGGACAGCAGTGAAGCGGGTTTTCAGGTATTTGCGTGGCACTAGTGATTATGGTTTGTGCTACCAAGGAAGACCAGGATTGGACAGAGTGTTGGATATTCATGGCTTTGTTGATGCAGACTGGGCTGGAGATCTGGATCAGAGAAGATCTACAAGTGGGTATGTGTTTAACCTATTTGGAGGTGCAGTCAGTTGGATGAGTAAGAAACAATCTCTAGTTGCACTATCAACTACAGAGGCAGAATACATGGCAGCCACTCATGCAAGCAAGGAAGCAGTTTGGTTGCAGAGATTGTGTTCAAGTATGGGGTTAGTACAGGGAGCTATAAGAATAGACTGTGCCAGCCAAAGTGCAATTTTCTTGGCAAAGAACCCTGCTTATCATTCAAAGACAAAGCACATTGATGTTCAGTATCACTTTGTGAGGGAGATGATAGAAGACAGAAAGGTGTTGCTGGTAAAGGTGGACACCTTGAAGAATACTGCAGATGCATTGACAAAATCTGTGAGCTCTGAGAAGTTCTCTTGGTGTAGAGAAGCAATGGGAATCTCAGGGCTGAAAAAATGACTAAGCTCTCTTATGGCCCCCTGTGGAAAGAAAACAACAAGTGGGAGATTGTTGGGTTGTGTTATATTCTTTCCACGTAGTTAATAGGGGGTTTGAAGGGCACCCGTAACCCCACTTTATGGGGTCTGGGGCAGCGCCCCAAAATTTTTTGGTTTTGGACCATATGTTAGGTTGGGCGGACCCACCTATGGTTTTGTGCATGATTTTCGCACATGTTTTTTGGACGCGATGGTTTTCGGTCCATGGTATTGGACTCGATGGTTTTCGGTCCATGGTATTGGATGCTTCGGCATGTATAAATATGTATTGTAACATTGAAAGGAAAATAATGAAAAATCAAGCTAGTAGTCCCGGTTTTGGGATCCAGGGAAAAATCTCTGTGCATATGTGTTTTATGGGTTATGCTCTCGTATTGTTTATTTTCTTTGTTTAAGAATTCGTATGCAGGTAATTTCTGTACAAGGTTAAAACCTACAAAATTTGTTTGTTAGTACACCCCTCCAGGGATAACTTTGCTCTCACTGAATCCTTTACAAACTGATTTTCTCTTCAAAATAGTAAATCGTACTTCTTGCTATAATTAATTAGTTTCTTGGCTTGGTTGGTGCATACTAGTGAAATTTTGAACTTTCCCTTGTGAGAATTGATGATGAAGTATTTTCCATCCTTCATGAGTTTCTTGGCTTTCAAAATAATGCCTCACCTAAAGGGGCAGGGCCTCCTCCTTAGTCACGTACTTCTTATAACCATATAGATTAGTTTCTAGTTTCATTTATACTTCTATTAATTATTAGTTATTATGTTTCTTTATACAATTGCAACTTGCTAATATGGTAAGTAACTATGTTGTTGTTGCAACTTGCTAAGCTAATAAATAACATATTTTTTCAAGCTACTACAACTTGTTTATTTTATGAGTAACTCTATTTCTTGATTCGACCAAACTTCATAAATATGGTAAGTAATTTACTCTATTTAAAAGGATCATGTTTCACTTACTTTATTTTCCATATTTATGGTGTTTCCTTTAATATATCTTAGGTTTTGAGTTTTGTACATTGTATTTTATCAACACACTATCATTTCATATGCATCTTTGTTCCAAGGATCAGGATCACAAAAATCCTTCAACAAGTCACTTTATATCTCGTGTGATTTTTTTATATCTATGTGGAGTGTTCTACTTGTGTTGGGAATTACATCATTAACCTTTCTAAGACAATAGGTATACGTGTGTTATTTTAATTCCTACAAAAGTAGATTACTTAATCTACCTATTTTAGGGTTTTCATCATTAACCTTTCTAAGCCACTAGGTATAAGTGTGTTATTTCCTTTCCTAGAAAAGTAGATTACTTATTCTACATATTTTTGGGTTTACAACATTAAATTTCCTAAACCCACTAGGTAGAAGTGTTTTATTTCAATTATGCTAGTGTGACCTTTAATTTCCTACAAGCATGGTTTTCTTTCCTAAATGTCTTGTAAAAGAACATTAACATCTTGCTTTCAAACACTCATCTAGGATACTACAACCACATTGATACTTAATAGATTTATACTGACATATACAGTGCACGAAAATACGTAAGTTTCATATGAATACCAAATTGGTAATTAAGTGCACAAATTATCATTTATCTGCCAAGTAATTAGGAGATAATTTAAGAATCCATCAATACCTTTTGAAAAAAATGTGTAGAATTACCTCACTTACTGATGTAAGAAAGGTTTATGATATTGTTGTTTTTGGGCATCTTGGAAGGGAATATTTTTCTAAGGAACATGAGGAATAAAGCTAAATTACCAATATTTATATAAACATCAACTAAAATACATTGGCTGGTGGATCTATATTAGTGTTACAAGTGGTAGTTTGAAAATAATAAGATCCTAAGCCTATTGGAAAATCGAATAACAGCAATAGGCAAGACTTAGACAACAAAAATCACAAGTAGTTTCAATGTCATTAGATTATAAAAATAAAAGGAAGTGCAGTTTACCATTGAAAGAGTAGGTTTTTAGGAAGAAGGAAAAAATTCCCCATTTGATTATATGGAACATCCATCTCATTTGACTTGATATTTTAGACAACCATCATTGAGAAATTTTTCTACCACCTATAGGTTATAATACATAATATAATTAGTATGTTAGTTTCATAATGAATTGAATACTTGATTTTGGATACCCTTATCACTATGGTATCATGAAATGATGAGTAGATTTAATGGTGGAGAAGTAAGTTCACTTCTCACCTCAAATCATTCGGAATCCTTCTGTATAGCATGGTGGCAGTGTGTTCCCTTACAATCCATGACATTCAATGTTTAGTGCACAAGGTAGTGTTGCGACTATTAGCAAGGAGTAGTGAGGAATTGAAAAGGTCCCTACAAGATTCATCATTAGTGATTACCTTGTAAGATAAAGTCATATTTGAAATAAGATGCTACTATAGGATTTTTTCTATTTACAAGATAAAACTAGCACAACCACATTAATAAATTTGGTTGATATATGTCATAGGCATCAACTTATTTGAATGTGTAATGACACAATTAGGTTTATATCTATATTTATATCTATATATATATATATATATATATATATATATATATATATATATATATATATATATATATATATATATATATATATATATATATATATATATATATATATATATATATATAATGTTGCAGTGTTTGTCGTATGTTTATCTGACATTTTGAGTAAAATACAAATCTAAAGATGTGCCAACATATGGATTTTCCGTATGCATGCCACACATAATTTAAGTTCGAACTAAATGTCAAATAAATCTTTAAATACCAATGTTTGTTGTACGACTCAAAACCCAATGAATCTTGAACATCTATTCAATCACCCAAAGTGTTCAATCACCTTATTTAAAACCCAATGAATGAACCCAACAAAGCGCTTGAATCGCCTGACCGTATGGATTGCGATGAAACACTAGTAACCAAAAAAAATTGTTTCATTCTAATGTGCTTAAGAAGTGGTGAAATAAATTATTTTTAAATTAAATATATTATTCTTTGATTTGAAACTAAAATCCATTCAAATAATTTTCATATCATCTGTTAGATGATGTATTAGACAAAGAATATTCCCTTGAAATCAAATCTTATTTGCTCATTTATTTAAAAATCAAAATTCCTCAAGCCCAATTTCGATATATACCATGCCTACCTTGTAATAATATTTCTTCCCCAAGACTAGTGTGTCCATAATGGATAAGAAAATTAGCATTGTATTTTAAAAAATCGTGTAGACATGCTAAAATAAACTTTTTACCGATATTTCAAGCATACGAAAAACCTCCTAAAAATTATGATGATTGTAAGAACCACCCAACAATCGATGAAGGGTATGGTCAAGGCCTTTTTAATAATCTCAATGGATCCAAAAAACAATGATTCTTCTATCTATGATAAAGTCATCAATCTATAGTTCAATAGAAATAAAACATATGATCCCCTTTTTGTTGCCTAAAGTGTACACCTAGGACACAACACTTAGAGTATGGATTCTGACATTTTCTACTCTGAGTTATGCCTTAGGTGTACACTTAAGGTAACAACACCTACTATATATGATGCAGATTGTAATATCTTTGAAGCCACTCGGTCCCAAGATGGTAAAATTGGTATTGATGAGGAGGTCATCATTGTTGTACATTTAGGTACTCCTATTCATATGCTTGTTGCTTAGTTTCATGGATGAAGGAATGCATATGAAGCCGATCATGTCACCTAAATTGACCCTTGGGAAAATGACACAAGTTTTAAAGGTTCCATGGCCAAATATGCCACTATGTTCAATTGTTCCAAAGAAAGAAAAAAATTGGAGCCCTATGAGATATCATATGAGTTTGATGTCTAGAAGTTTCAGCGAACAAATCCACACTAAGCCATTAAGCCACTTTTCCCATCCAAGCAGTTATTTGAATGTTCAATCATGCATGGAGTCTTCCTTTTAGATCACCATGGACATTAGATTTTAATAGTGAGGGCCACAATTACCTAGTCAAGATTTTAAATTATTCTTCAACCAACCATCACTTAGATCGAATGGTGAGTGCAATCCTTTTAACTGAACATTTGTTTAGTGCATTGAGAGGCACTCTCTAGCTCAATATGAGAGAGATGTTTTAATGCCATCTCATGTCTTGTCCTATCTTGTAAACATTTTGACTAGGTTAAATAACATAATAACAAGTGTGATATGCAATGTTGTTGCTTTTTACATGTCTCTTATGCAAAAGGTAACTAATAATTTTAAAAAATAATATATATATATATATATATATATATATATATATATATATATATATATATATATATATATATATATATATATATATATATATATATATATATACATGCTTTAATATAAAATTAAATTAATATAATATTAAGAACTAATGTACAAATTTAACATAATAAGAGCTTAATAAACTTCATAATATATGTTTAAAATATTCAAAACTAATTGAAGGTCAAATATTTTTTACCAAAATAAATAATAATATAAGCTTCTTGTATAAAAAAAATTAAAAGAAAATTGAGGTAAACTAATCAATTTTCCTTTTTAGGCTCCCAGTTTTGACAACCCATAGTTTTTTCCCTGATATTATTAACATATGATATTCTTTTATAATGTAGTTCATTTAAATGCATAAAATTCCGATGAATTTTCCTTTTTCCCAAAAAGAGATTTTGTTGAGGATTTGAGTGCAATTTATCTCCACTCTATCCCCACACAAAATGAGTTATGTAGAAATTTTACCTCATTTACTAGGTACCCAGTTCGAATTCAATTGGTGGTTTTTTCATAAAACTTGAAGCTCAGGCCACGTCGTGTAGCACTAATAATGTCAACATATCTAAAGGTTTTTATCCGCTAAAATCCTGACCTTCATGCCCTCTATCGTGTTGCAATGATAGATTCAAAAAATCTCCGCTGGGTTACCAATCTAGGGACAAACAACCATACAATAAAAGGTGGCCTATGGCTTTGAGGCTTTTGAATTACCAATTTATAATTCAATTTACCATTGTCATCCTTGTGAGATTTTTTCTGAGAATCTCTCAATAATGAATGTCTCGTCGAGCCATAAACTCTCCCCAACATTATTTCCCACAATGAACAATATTTTCCTTTAGATGTTGTGGAGCTTCTCCAAGTAAGCATTCTTAACACAAACCCATAATTGTCGAGGTCCCCAAATTAATATATTGCATATCAATTCTCTCATAACTTAATATATTAATATATACACTAAAGTATATCGCTAATATATTAATTTCAATTGTCAAAAGTTAGGATATTTTTTTTTTTCTAAGTTAAGACTACCTAAGTACCCACGGGGGATTTGAACCGGTGACCTATCGCAAGGAGTGCCTTAACAATGCACCCATTCACCGTCAATCCAAAACCCTGTGGGCATCAAAAGTTAGGATATTACGCACTGTCAAAATTGATATATATATCACTAATATATATATATATGAATATATTACTTATTATATATCACTAATATATTAATATAAGAACTTTTGACAATGCGTAATATGCTAACTTTTTTTAAAATTAAATTCTAAGTTCTTATTATAATTCAAGGAGAAGGCATTACTAAGAAAATGTTTATTTAATTTTGTGTGTTTAGATATTGATCTAATTGTGATCTCAATGGGTTCATCCAATTTTAACAATAAGTAAAATTAGTTAAATAATATAATAAAAAACATTTTAAAATGTAGAAAAGTTAAATTAACACTTTAGTTTCAATTACTACACAATTACATACGAGAATATCTTACAAATTTTAAATCAATAAAAAAGATTTAAAACACACACACAGACACACACATATATATAGATATATATATGTGTGTGAAAATTTTATAGAATTCTTTAAAAATAAAATGAAGAGCAATTTATGCACACATATCATAATAGGTTTAATAGAAACTAATAATTAAATCATCTTAGATCCATCTTAACTCTATATATACCAAATTCCAAGAGGGATCAAAACTCTTTTCACTTTTAAAGAGGTTTGTAGAGTCAAGAGATTTGATCTCTCTTAGCATTTGATAGATCAAGGGTTAATATGGATCTAGGATAGTTTAATTGTAATCTCAATGGGTTCCTGCACTATTAACAATAAGTAAAATTAGTTAAAGAATATACTCAAAAAAAGGTTTTAAAATGTAGAAAAGTTAAATTAACTTTTAATTTCAATTACTGCACAATTACATATGAGAATATGTTACAAAATTTAAATCAGTGAAAAATATTGAAAACATTTTTAAATATATAAATATATATTTTAAAGAAAATTTTATAAAATTATTTTAAATATAAAATTGAGAGCAATTTATCCACACATACCATAATAGTTTTAATAAAAAAATAATAATTAAACTAGCCTAGATCCATCTGAACTCTGTATCTACCAAGTGCCAAGAAGGATCAAATCTCTTTTCACTCTAAAAAAGGTTTAAAACTCAAGAGATTTGATCTCTCTCTTCATTTGGTAGATCGAGAGATA
Source organism: Pinus tabuliformis (assembly GCA_031772625.1). NCBI lineage: Eukaryota > Viridiplantae > Streptophyta > Pinopsida > Pinales > Pinaceae > Pinus > Pinus tabuliformis. The sequence continues at coordinate 910,865,634 of CM062815.1, read as the reverse complement.
AGACAAATTTGGGCTAGTAACTTATGAGTCAAAGATTAAATTATTATGTCAAGGATTAATCCAGCTTTAGTGGGTGGGAATTTCATTATATCATTGTACACGTGGCAAGATTAATTTTTCTTTTATTACTTTATATTTATAATTTAGTTAATTAGTTGGTTATAGAAATTACACTAGGTCCATGGGACTTCATAAAAGTACATTTTTTTGAAAGGAAAGCCATTTCCTCGTTTATATATAGGAACTATTTCCTTATTTTTAAACATAGTTGGATAGTAGGAGTATTCTTCTCCGAAGGGCTTAACAAATTTTTTTCTTCAATTCCATTGGTTTCTTATGTGATGCATGTTTTGACTTGAAGGATTTTTTTTTCTTGCCAGGTTTTTTTTTCAAAAACAAATTTGGTGGGTGATTCAAGATCATCACAAGGCTTATTGCAATCACTCCATTAAGGGCTAATTGTCACATCAAAGGAGAGAATAGGGTGTTAGACCTCATCTCATCCTTTGTTGGCATGAAGTAATCATTGAACCTCTTTGGTAGGTAGACCTTGGATGGGGTTCCCTTAGTAAATTCTTTGCTTATGTTTCACCATAGTCAATACCTACGCCAAGGGAAATTCCTTTGAGGAATCCTCTATAGTGGGTTCTTGACCTTACAATTTATCCTAATTAGCTAGAAAAAATACTTATCTCCAGATACCAATTTCTCCTCTGAATCCATTATTTTTGGAAACTGGTCTCAGGGTAAGTTTTCCTAACATCCTTTCACCCTAACTTTCCTTTGAATTCATATCCATTAAATATTGACACTAATCTCCACTTTTTCCATCACTTATATTTTCCTTTTCCTTTCCTTTAAAAACCCCTTTCATTCACTTAGGGTTACTTGTGACATCACCTTGTTCCATTTTGTGTTTTCCTTATTAAATATTATGGAAGAACCCCTCAAATTTTGAGGAGATCTAGTGTAAAGAGACAAGGTAGGTTGATGAGGTGACAATGGGTGACCTTCCCAGACAACACTCGTATTTTACATGGGTTGGAGATTTCATCACTTTAATGTATAATTTGACTAGTAACATGGAAGAGATCGAGTACGACCCATCAACAAGAAAATCATGAGATGGTAAGTGTACATGATCTCAATAAATATGAAGTGGAAATACCCATACTCATTGTGATAACTCATAATATTAAATACAACCATATGACCATCATAAAGGGATTAAGAAATTGAGACAAAATAAGGTCTCAAATAATGATTATATTATTAATTCAAATGTTATTTAAAATTTCCAAACAAAATTAAATTATTTTATAATTGTTTTCTATGAATAGTTAATTTAAATTTTAACTTTTTAAATATTATTTTATGTTTATTTTGAAAATGATGATTAATTTTAAAAATTGAAATTATTTATTCGAAGGCATAAACTTAGTTATTGAAATTAATTTGTTTCAAGATTTAAAATCAATTTAATTATAAGGTGAAGACTAGTTGGTTTTCTCGGGGTTTAGCCTCGATCAGGACTCAAGTTCAAACTTCATGGGAGGGGTTGAGGATGGAAGCTCACTTGGGGGAATTAAATGATCCTAAAGGGCATCCAAAATCAATCAAGCTTCACACAATCCTAGTAATAGCATACCGCTATAGGTTTATCGTTCTTCCATCCAATAGAGAGGCTAGCCCCCAACCTAAACTTTTCCTAATTACAATATATATAACCAATTTTTTTATTATAACCTTTAATAAATGGTGTATGGTTTTGTTTCATGTTGAAAATATAAAATATTTTGTGGTGACAATTATTTTTTTATAAATATGGTTTAGTAAGATGTTAATGTATTATGATTTAATGGTGAAGATAGTTTCATCTTAAATCATTTATCTAGGTTCACTTTTCTTAAACTAAAATAAATAGTTAAGATTTAATATAAATTTTGATTAAGTTTAACCAAATAAAATTTTCCAATAATAATAATAATCTTAGCCCCAAGGGATAGCTCAGTTGGTCGAGTTCCTGTTGCTAAGTACTTTGCCTATTTGGAGGTCACAGGGTCAAATCTGCTCGACACACTTGGGGTTAGGACTTGCTAGTTTGGCCAGTTGATCTACCTAGATTTTATCGTGGATGTATCACTTAGTGTTAGCAAACCACAAAAATATAATAATAATCTTATATTAATGATGTTATATTTAAAGTATTTAGAGTAAGTCTTATTCGTGATTGTCATGATATCAATTTTTGTGAAGTTTTTTTATGAAGTTTGAGGTTCAAGGATTGAATTCCCCCCTCTTGTACTATATGGGCTATGCATGAGAAGAATATGAATTCACCCAAAATTTATAGTGATAACAATAAAAAATAACCTCGTGTCAAGCGAGCATGAACTAATCCAATTAGTAATTCATCTAGAACAAAATATAATAATAATAAATAAATAAAATAAAATATTTCAACATTTAAAAATCATTTTATTACATGATAAAATAACTTATTATTCATAACATCTTAATAACAATGATAATTCAATTGTAAAATTTATTTTTTTATATAAATATTAAAAGTGCCTATTATCATCATTAGAAATGTGGAACTTATGTAATATAGACATAACATTGAATATTTAATCCTAATAATACAAATACAAATTCAAAATCTAATATTCAGTGTTTAACACTTAACATATCTACAAAAAATCATTTAAAAAAAACTCATGTGTCAAGTTTGATTTCATTACAATATCTTCGATACAGCAACCCATCACTTATCATGTATATTTTCATATAAATAAGTCATACTTTTTCTTTATTACTCATATATATACACCAAATTGAAATTCCTATTGTCACACCCTTATCTTAGTGGTAGTCTTTCAACCACTTATAGGTAGGTGCGACTGTAGAAATTCCCACTGTAGATCAACAGATTATGTAATATACTAAAGAAAAATACTTGATCCACTTCTACAAACAATTATGCGGAAGCTTAATCAGATTGAGCAAGATCAATTCAACACATATAACTGATAAGAAATCAATCACACATGTATTATCATACAAGTGGACATATAGTCTGGTTTACAAAAAGAATCAGCTCACAAGCTATCATGCTCTCTCTGAAATCCCTCTGCTGCTCATAGACAGTCAAAGGCCTCTCTCAAACCTTCTCCTCTACCCTTCAAGCCTCCTATTTCTTTGAGCAATTTTCCTTGGGGTCCAGTGCAGCCACTTGTGTGAATTGGCCTCTTCACACACTCACTAACCTCTGATCTAACTGCGCAATCCTGAAGGAGATAAATCCTTCTCCATGGATGAGCTTCCTTTATAGGAAAAATCCATCCAACTGATAGTACATTGTCCCTCCTTTGATCTCAACTGGGTCTCTATCTGAACTAATATGCATGAGTTATTCATGAGAGAATATTCAGTTATCTGAAGTGTAGCAGTTATATGCAAGCATGCATTAACTAACTGAACTCATATTAATTTAACAAATTGTTTGAATTAATCTAACTAGACTTGACTCAGTTAACTCAGCCAAATAATTACAACTCATCCTTATCTCTTTAACTAATGGATAAATTCCTCAATCAATGTAGAAATTGTTGCATGTCCTCACATAGACTTCATGTTTTATTTTTCACAGCTAATTAACTCATGGTGAATTAATTAATTATTTTTCAAACAGCATCAAATTCAAATTTTACTTCTCAATTTTTGTCCAAGGACTGACTAAAATTGGAATCTATCCTGAAATGCTAAAAATAACAGTGTTATTTTTAGCACTTCCATTTTTCATTCCTTGTTTCTCAATCCAACACTAGTACCTGAACTGTTATTTATAGCAGTGCTATTTTTAGCACTTCTATTTTTAGCATTTCTTGTTTCTATTTTCAACACTCCCTCTCAACAAGAAAGGCATTCAACTCGAACCCAACCTTGTACCTTTGGAATGTTCTGCATGCAACACTTCTCCCAAGTGTTACTGCTCCAGCAACTCTAGAAACAAAAAAAAACTCCCAACTAACCTCCCTGTTGGGCTAGAAACATACTTTGATGTTAAAGCTCCATCTACTACTGACAAGTGCTCCCTCCCTGACATTTGAGCTGCTGCAACACTCCATGCATCTCGCACCATTGCACACCTCTCTGTGCCATCCTACACTAGTGCAACACTCCTGTGCCTCTCACATTGTTGCAGCCTGCTAGCTCTACATTCTCTTGGAATTCCTGCATTGTATCTGTCTCTACCCACTCAGCCAGTCCTACTACTCCTTGTCAGGGCTCCTGTAGAAAATTTGAATCAAATAACTTGGGTACCTCAAGGATCCCGCCCCTATTCTAGCCTTCTTGGGATGATCACTTCACATCGCCCCACCTCCTACCTAGAGGTATGGATGCATGTGATCCCTCTACCCACCTGGATTGAAATTTCCCCCTACTGGAGGTCTCTACATGAGTAGACGTCTCTACTCGATCTCCTCTTAGCTTCTCTAGTTGTGGCTGCTCCACAACCTCCTAAAGCTGCTTCACCAATCGTGGCTCCTCAACAATCGTCTGAGACTTCTTCTGGTGCTGCATGTTGAGAGGTAATGTACTCTCCCTCTCAACCACCAAGTCTCCATCAATTGCCTTTATCCTAAAGGCTTTGCATGGATCTTGAACCTCAAGAGATACAGGTTCTTGACTCTTGAATTGATCTGATTCACCTGTCTAGTGATGATGTGTCTAAGGAAAACCTTTCCCTTACTGAAGACTACATCATAGCCTCTATCTTCCAGCGTCGCAATCGACACCAAATTTCTCTTCAATCCTGGTACATACTTGACATCGATCAAGGTAATGCAATCTCCATGCTCCCTCTGAAAAAAAACCGTTCCTACACCTGATACACTATACTTTTCATCATTACCCATCGCTATGAGTATCTGGAGATCTCTCTCCTCCAATGTACTGAACAAACTCTTGTCGTTGGTCATGTGGAAAGAAGCTCCACTTTCAAGAAACCAACAACTTCCCACCATGGATGAAACCATGCATGCGAATAGTGTGAAATCCAACTCGAACTGTGAGGCCAGTGCCTCACCTTGTGATCCTTCCACGCATCCCTTCTTGGATTTCATCATTGGACACTTTGTAGCAAAATGGCCCACCTCATGACAACGAAATCATCACACTTTCGATTTGTCAAACTTCTTCCCACCTTGGGAAGAACTATATTGGGAAAGAGAATCCTTCTCCTTCCCCTTCTTCACCTTACTCACTAAGGTGCAGTTTTCTTCATCCTCCATGGACGAAGAACCATCTCTGGTGCTTCTTCTTATCTCCTCCTGCATCAGATCCACCCAAAGTCGTTCCCAATCTGGAAGTTTCTCTCTTCCATTAACCGAGTCCTGGTAGCTAAGCCATCTCTTAGGAAGATCGAGGAGTACAAGACTCACCATGTCATCATCAACTTTCACGAACCCTACACTTCCAAGCTCATCCTTGCATGTGGTGAGCTTGTTCAGATACGTAGAGATTGTGTCGCCCTTTTCACACTTGATCTTCCAAAGCTTGTCCTTCAGCGCCAGCTTCCTCTGATCGCTGCTATTCTGATATAGATCTTTCAATGTTTTCCACATTGAAAATGGTGTCTCCTTCCCATGGAGACTCGAGACTATGTGGTCTCGAACTCCCTCCAGAAGAATCCTGCTTGCTCTAGCCACACATTTCCTCCATTCAGCCAATTCAGTAGCACCAATTGGCTTGGGGACTTCTTGATCAATGAGGTCCTTTAGACCGTTATCCTCTAATACTACTTCCATGCAATCCTTCTAGGCTATATAATTCGAACTACCATCAAGGGAATATTCGAGTGTTAAACCATTGAATGCCATAGGTGAAATAGAGATGTGATAAGAACTCGATTTCTATATTCAAGAATCACAGACTAGGAACTTCTCCCTTCTTGTACATTGTTCTTCCTTGATCACCTTTGCTCTGATACCATGTAGAAATTCCCACTGTAGACCAATAGATTATGCAATATACTAAAGCAGAATACCTGATCCACTTCTACAAACAATTATGTGAAAGCTTAATCAAATTGAGCAAGATCAATTCAACACATATAACTGATAAGAAGAAATCAATCACACATAACACAGAAGAAATAACCTAGGGAAAGCCTCAGGCTGAAACCCCAACTTTGTATTATCATACAAGTGGAAATATAGTCCGGATTACAAGAAGAATCAAGTCACAAGCTATCCTGTTGTCTCTGAAATCCTTATGCTACTCATAGATAGTCAAAGACCTCTCTCAAGCCTTCTCCTCTGCCCTCCAAGCCTCCTATATCTTTGCGCAATTTTCCTTGGGGTCCAGTGCAGCGACTTATGTGAATTGGCCTCTTCACACACTCACTAACCTCTGATCTAATTGCACAATCGTGAAGGAGATAAATCCTTCTCCATGGATGAGCTCCCTTTATGGGAAAATCCATGCAACTAATCATGCATTGTCCCTCCTTTGATCTCAGCTGGGTCTCTGTCTGAACTGACATGCATGAGTTATTCATGAGATAATATTTAGTTTTCTAAAGTGCGACAGTTATATGCAAGCATGCATTAACTAACTGAACTCACATTAATTTAACAAACTATTTAAATTAATCTAACTGGACTTGTCTCAGTTAACTGAGCCAACTAATTACAACTCATCCTTATCTCTTTAACTGATGGATAAATTCCTCAATCAATGGAGAAACTATTGCATGTCCTCACATAGACTTCATGTTCAATTTTTCACAACTAATTAACTCATGGAGAATTAATTAATTATTTTTCAAACAGCTCCTAAGATCAAATTCAAATTTTACTTCTCAATTTTAGTCTAGGGACTGACTAAAATTGGAATCTATCCTGAACTGCTAAAAATAGCAATTCTATTTTCAGCACTTCCATTTTTCATTCCTTGTTGCTTATTCTAGTACTGGTACCTAAACTGCGATTTATAGCAGTGCTATTTTTAGCACTTCTATTTTTAGCATTTCTTGTTGCTATTTTCAACAGCGACACTGCCGTACTTTTTCTTTTCACCAATACTCAAGTACTCAGACTACGCCTAATTCAACACTTAACCAATTTTTATTCACAAGTGTCATTATGCAATAGAAATCATTCAATTATCTTTCATTAGTTATCTTCAATAACAACGGAAATAAAACATGACACAACTAATATATCATATGTGGGAGGGGAAACTCCGATATAAATTGTGTCTGCCCAGTATACTTTAAATTTTGTAATTCAATTGTACAAAATACTTTAAAAACTCATGCATCCAACAATAACTCAGCCTGCACACTTCTATACAAACTTGTGCACCCACCTGCACTTTACGAACTCGTCGTGAAACGTTTTTCACACTTCACTCGAGCTGCCAAAGTGTCATGTAGCATTTTGTACACTTGGCCCAACTCTCGTTCAGCCTTGACCAAGTCTACGATTCAGACGCACCCATGCTATCATTCAACCCCGCCCTTGACTTTCATTCAGCCACGCCAAGACTCCTGTTCGACCATTCCCATGGCTACCGTTCAGTCATGCCTAGGCTCCACATTCAACCTTACCCAAGGCTTTCATTCAATCTTGCCAAGATTTCATTCAGCCAAACTCAAGGCTACCATTCAACCTACCAAGCCCTCCCATTCAGTCACGCCCAAGGCTATGTTGAGTCATGCCCAAGGCTCCATTCGGTCGCGCCCATAATTTACGTTCATCTTTGCCCATCGTTCCACTTACCTACCCAGTTATCCAGTTCGACCTATGGTTACGTGGATACCCAAAAAATTCACCTTCAGTTTTACTCTCAGTCCTGTGCCTTGGACCTTGCCTATAAGCTTCAACCTTTACTTGTCCTACACTCTACATTTCTATTTTGGTGTTATGCTTGGTCGAGTTTGATGCCTCATCCCATCCATGCCATTCCATATATATATGATTTTTGCGATGGATACAACTCCCAATTGTCATGTCCCTTCACCATATCCAAGGGTCGGCTCGGTTGTATGTTCATGGCATCCTGCCCATATATTAATACATTGGAATTTTCATAATATTATACATCATTGCATTAAAGCATTAAAGCATTGCTTGGGTGGACCGTGGGTCAGCTCGCCCATGCTGCCCACCAACTCACCCATGTCTAACTGTGTCACCCATCATGCCTACCTCATTACAGATCTACACGGTCCACCCATCCATTGTTACGCTTGTCTTCCTAGCTCCTCACACACTTGGCTATGTCACCCGCCTAGGCACCCAACTTGGGTTTCCTAGCGCGGCCTCTCTCGATGAATCGCTCATGAAATCCCATCATTCCCGCCATGTGTGTGCGACTGGCCATTGCCTTTAATAGATGAATTTTCACACATAACCGAACGTGCACCTCTGATTCACCTTTAACCGAATGCTCCAACCTCAGTCACCTTTAACCGAACATGTGTGCTTGTCACACGCCTTTAATCGCGATCATTGGTTTTTGGACTCTCTCAGGCTCTCACCAACTCAAGGCCCTAACACCTCCACTACTCTAAAAATGTGGTCACCCTCGACAACACCATCTATGAAACCTTGATCTTGAATACATATATCCATGTATCGAAACCCATGATCATGATCCATGCCCAAATCTCATCTAATTCTCCACGAAAATCATGTACTGGATCCCCCTGTGGTGGTGATTAGTTGGGTTGCTAATCCAACTGTAAAATCTTCTCCACAAGAACGCATGAAACACACATCATCTTGATTGTCATCATATCCTAATGTCAATTGCATCCATCTCTCCCAAAATGCCTTCTGATCAAGTCAAAGAGAGGACTCACTTCCATGAGTAGAAGACAATGAGCCTCATCCCCATGATAGTCTAGAAAGAGGGAGGGGATGGGAAAGCTGAAGGCTCTCCATCCTCCTTCTCTAATATATCAATCCATTTGTCTGGGTCTTCCTCTTCCAATCTCTACATGTATGCTTCTGGGCTCTCCTCCTAAGTCTCTGGTCTCGCATCTTTTTTCCCTTCAATTACCTCTAGCTTGCCTCTCAAATCCAGGATACTGTTAGACAATGCCCTGATAATATGTGCTTGTTCTATGAGATTTTTCTCTATACTGGACAACCTCTCCTAGAGTTCTTCATCCCACTTGATTTCGTCCATATTCATCGCTATCAATTTACACCCAGTTGTCATAGCTTCCACGATAGGAACACCCAATGGTTCATCCTCTCATCCATCATAAATATACAACTTCTTCATATATGGCACCATCATAGCTTAATATTTCTTCATAAATTCCATTCCCATAATTGCTTCAAAGTCATCCATCCACACTATTGTGAAGTCGATCTTACCAAACCACTCACCAATGTGCACATCCACATTCTATGCAATGCCAATGACCTTATTTGGTGGAGGGTTCACTAATTTAAGACAAGCTTGGGTTGGTGAAAAATTCAACACAAATTTCCTCACAACTTCCTCCCTGGTGAATTCATGAGTCACACCACTATCCACCATAGTGAGTAAAGTGCCTTGCCCAACCATCATGTCCACCTACTCCAATTTGTTCCTCTCAAGATTGTGCCTTGGGACAACCTCTGTTGCTACTGCATCACCCAATATCTGCATCCTCACAATCGTTGGTTCCTCCTTCTTCTTCACATTGGCTTGTGCTGTTGTTTCCACTATCAGTCTTCAAGGACAATTCTTTACCGTGTGGTCCTCTCCACACAACCAACATTTCATAGGCTTCCTTGTTTTCGTCTTGTCACTCGATCTCGACTGTTCCTCCTTTATAGTCTTCTCTTTTGGTTTATCGAACTTCCTTTTCTTCTCTTCAGTCCCCTCATCATAATGTTCTATCAGCCTCTCAGTGCAAGAAATGCTTCATCTAGTGTCTTGATATTTTGTCTCTTAACCTCATTGTGTGCACAAGGTTTCAATCCTATAACGAAGTTGAAAACCTTGTCTCTCTCCGTCATATCAAGTAACTACAAGATCGCACTCAAGAAATCCCTTTCATATGCCTGTACACTCCCTGTTTTCTTAATATACTTAATCTTCATCCTTGCATCCCAAGTTGCATCTTGTGGTCTAAAGTGAGTCTGCAAAGCTTTCTTCATATCTTCCCAAGTAGAGATATCATAACCATCACCATGAGAAATCTAATCCTGTTAACACCCAGGTTGTTCCCTTTGACTCTAAGGGAATACGGCCGGGGTAACCACTAACCAATCTTTGGATTGAAGTTTCTAGCCAAACTGTAATCAGAGCGGGCTCTCTCTTTATGATTTGTCTCTGTTTCGAAATGATTTTAGGCTAGTTATGAGTTCAGGTTTGTTTAAGGTCTTTGTTCGATGATAATTTTAGTCAAGATACTTATGCATTTTCCAGGGTGTTCTAGTCCATTGGGCAATGGAGTCAGCGGTCCTTTAGTTCTCTGATATGCTACTTTGATACAGTGGTAATGCTGCAGAGCCAGTTTAGTGTCTGAGAAATAATGATGTGATACTGTAATTAGATGTGATGTGTTTCAGGTAAGGAAAGGAAATTAAGAATCTTTCGCTTAAATGATCATGGAGAAAACAGTGAGAATGTTGATCTAGAAGCAGTAAAGAATTTCTAAATAACATTCATATTTATGGAATCAGCGAAACATGAGCGATTAAGAATTCATGTTCATGGCTAATTCTGAAGAAAACATATATAACAGTAAAGATTGAGCACTAGGTGTCATCAAAACATGTCCAGCACTATTCTTTTACTATACTGCTAGTTCGGTAAAACATGAGTGTGTATTGATAAACATAAGAAGACAAAACAGAGTTTGAAGAAAGACTTATTATTCCGTCAGACAGCAAAGGAATTCTCCACTAGTACGCATGGCATCAATATGGCATCCGATGTTTCAGGAAATCACTGAGCTCTTCCAGCCCTTTGTATTAGATAATTCTGAAAGTGTCAAATACATTTGTCTCATAGAGAAAATTACCAACCCCTTATGAGTTACTCAGGGGAGTTTATATACAAAATTTACATAAAAAATATCAACGAATGAGTTAATGTCTCATTTATGATATGCTAATCTCCGGAATGCAGTAGCTGAAGGAGTAAATGTTGCAGTAATTGCTTAATGCTTCAGCTGTCAAAATAGTCAGAAGATATTTGGACTTTATGGCTGTTAGAGTCAGTTGGAGATGCATTGTTCAAAACTTGGCTAGCTGTCATCGTCTATGTGATGAGTCACTTTTTAGCTGCTTTTAAATGCTAACCCTTTTCTGTTGTTTGTCTTCTAGTGACCTGGAGTTGGCAGTGGCCGAATGAATGAAGCTACCGTGGCAAAATCTGGAGCATTGCCTGCCACCAATCCTCCTTACGCATTTGATGTCTCCGAATTTTTATTAAGGTCTCATCGGCCTCTGTATACCGCCAAAATTTAGGAGGAGTTTCAAACAGATGGTTTGCCTCATTTTCAATGAAGAATAGGCCTTCAAGTTTAGTGTACAAGTTCTGTCCTGTTGGAGGCCCTGTTTGCTCAGGAGTACTGCCAGATGCAGTGATTTGATTTTCAATATAAGTAGCCATCCTATTGGTAAATTGGTCTCTGGTGATCAATCTTCCTGTGCTGCTTAGTAGGCTGGGCAGTCCCTTTGCTTGCAGCATCCCCATTTTGAGTTTATACTCCTCCACCTCAGCCTGTATTTCATAGCATTTTCTCTCCACAGTTTGCACATAATTTCTGAGAGTTAGCACCTTTTTAGCTGTGAGGATGGCCTCTGTTCTGTTGTTGATGCCAATGGTTGCCAGCTCCTCTTTGTCTTGCCCGTTCAAAAAATCTATCAGTCTGTTTGCCTGCTCAGGTCTGTTTCCCAGCACTGTTTTGGCCCTCTGGATTTCTGTCTGTGCTTGGCCAATCAAATCCATTTGCTCATGGATTGTTTTGATGGATTTCCATTGTTTGGTGATAGTTTGGCCAATCTTACCCCATAGAATTCTTTTTATGTCGGCCATGGCACTTTCCAGATTTAGCTCCTTCTCCAGGGCCTTTATTTTGTCCTTTAGGGCCTTTATTTCTCTGCCTTGTTCTGCTACAATTACCTTTGATTTGTCATACTTGGCATCTAGTTCTGCCAATTTTTCCTTGGCCTTCTTTATCTCATTTGCCTGGAGCTCCATTTCCTTGATGGCATTAGTTAATTCTTCTATGCTTGCACTGGCATCTGGGGCCGTTGTTGTTCCTGCTGCTTTTGATGTGGGGGCCACTGCTGCCCCTGTAGTTGTTGTTGTTGTTGAAGTTGTTGGAGGAGCTTGGGATGTGGATTCTCCCTGTTTGTCCTGTAGTGCTCCTTCTAGCTCTTTCTCCAGATCGAGGACCTTCTGATTCAGCTGCATGATGAGGTCCAGTTGTTCATCAACCTGCTTTTCCTTTTGTAGGTCTGCTGTCTGAGGGTGTTCTGTGGGCAACAGCTTTAACCTCTTCTTTAGTGCATTGAGGTCATCCTCCTTTTTCTTCATAAGGGCCCTTACACCCTTTGGATCCTTAGGATTATGTCCTAGGTCTATGATAATGTCCTCCAAAGATTTTATTCTGTTATCTTTGGCCAGGGAGGACATTCTCTCAAAATCCAACTGAGTGTTGGTATTTTTGAGTGACTCCTTCAGTTCATGGGCCATGGTTGCCTTCTCCACCAAGGTCGCATAGACCATTTCTCCAATTTGTTTGTGGAGTTCAATTTGGTCCATGGGGTGGATGTCCTTTGCCCTTACCTCCACCCTTGTCTTCACAAAATCTGCAGCTAAACTCGGCTGCGGTATTGTGGGCCTGAAATGACTTAATATCATTTTTTCTTCTTTAATGTCATATACAGACATTAATCTTTCTTGCTGGGCTGGTGTAGCATTCATAAATTGTTTGTACACCTCCACTCTTAGCAAATCATTCTCTGCCTTGATTTTCTTAAAAGAAGCCTTAGTGCTTTTAGGCTTCTTGCTTTGCTAAGAAGAGGATGACACCTCCAAACCAAGTTGCAAGCCTTGCTCCTGTTGGAATGAGCTGGTACCTGTGTGTTGGCTTGCTTGCCTGTCTTTCCTTGAACTGTCAAGGAATTCCTCAGTGATGTCTTCAACTTCTGGGGAGTCAGCCCTTTGCCTTTTGGGCTCTGGCTGATGGGAGGATCCACTAATAGGAGTGGACTCTTCTCTGTCTCTTTTAGTACCCCTCTCCTCATGGGCTGGGGTCTGCAAAATTGGTGCTATTAGTGGCTCAGTTTGTGGAGGAGGAGTTTGCTCTTGCTGCTGTTCTGTTTGCTCCTCCCTCTGCAGCTCATTTTGTTGTTCAGTTTGCTGCTCAGTTGAAGGGGCAGCCTTCTCTTTCACTGCTTCCTCTTCAGCACCCATTATTCCTTTTCCTTTGTCTAAGCCTGGTGCTACTGTAGAAGATGTTTGTGTGGCTGGTGCAGTCCTTGAGGTCGAGGTCCCTTCTCCTGTTGAATGAGGCCGTTTGAAGGGTACCTGCTGCACAGAGTCTAGGTCAAGAGTCTTTTCTAATTCCTTGACATTCTTTATCATCATTTCTTCTTCAGTTAATTTGTCAACTATAGAATCCTGTAGCCATTCCAGCTGATTGGCATATTTTTCAATATGGGGATAACTGCAATGCTTAATGCCTACTAGCCTGTACTTGACTCTCCTAGTAGAAATGTAGCCTTCAGGGTCATAAGGGACACACCGAAAACTATATGACAGCTGGTATTTGTTTTTGAGGATCTGGTCAGCCTCTTCCCAACCTTCCTTTTTATTCATGATGAAAGGGCCCAGCTGATGTTTGAACTTGAGTTGGGCTTTCTTTTTGGAGCTATGGAAGTGGGTAAGGTCAGACTGAATCAGCTGCCTATAATACTCAAGGGCAAATATCCTCATAGGCACATATTTTGGGAGCCTGAATGGACAAAGCTCACAGCCATACACTCTGATGACTGTATGATCCTCATATAGGTACCAATCACCTATTTTGGACTTCTTGGAAAGCTGCAAAGCTTTCTGTATTTCAGTTGATATTCTGGGAGGAGGAGCCCTCATCAACAAGCAGGAGACAGGGTATACAAACTGGTCAATAAACTCACAATAGGAAAAAGGTGAATTTTGGACCAGGTGATAAACAGATGTCCAGAAGATGACAGATCTTCTTTCCCCTCTATAATCCAGCTTTGTGATGTAGCATGGAAAAACCTGGGACTGATAATACATGAAAAGATGGTAGATGTAAGAGGAGTACTTGAAGACACCCTGTCTGTCCACTTTGCTTAACTAATCATGAATTTTGTTAGCTATGAACTTAGCAAAGTTAAACTTGCGGGCAGGGGGCTGGCTCGGACTATAAACAGATAACAAAACCAACATTGTTCCATCCACATGCTCACTGGTTCTATACCCCAGCACATAAGAGATCATATCTAGTAGTAGTCTGCCTGTTTCTGTAAAGGAGACATCCAGATAGGGAGGTGGCCCTGCAGGCTGGCACTCAGATTTCATGAATGTCCTGGTGACATTCTGAATCTCCTCACTAGTCATTTTGGCAGCAGCATCCAACAGATAATTCATGGAAAAGGGAAATAGCAGCTCAGTCTGGTCAAAGTGGAGCATTTTATTAATGGATTCAGGATTGATGTGAAAGAGGATGCTCCCAGATGGAGACTTAATGGCTCTCTGCTGTACATCATAGTTTTCAGCACATAGGCACACAATCTGAGGGAGAACATTAACAGAGGGGAGGCAGTAGTATGGTAGGTTTGACTCCCATATCCCATAGGTGTCCTTGCCATTCAAATAGTCTTCTCTCAACTGCCTGAAGGTCTGTATGAAGTCCCTGTTACCCACAAAGTCTTCAATAAGGGAGTCCCTGTCAACAAGAGGCAAGGCCTCCAGGTCTTTGTTTGGTGCATTTAAAGGGGTAACATTGAGAGCTGTGGGTGCAGGGGCCGCCATTGTATAATCTGATTGTGAATAATGTAATTGCAGTGGTTTGCAATGCTCCTTAGAGTTTAGTGATAGCCTTAATGTTAACAATGCTTGAACTCTTCTTCATAGTGAAAGAGGCCGGCTTGTTTCTGCAGGTTTTAGTAAATTCACAGGGGTTGTGAATTGTTAGGAATGATTTGTAGAGGGTGCGCAGGATTTATTTTGGTTAATTTGCAGCTGGTCTGTACTCGGCAAAAGGGAACAATGCCGAGCACCTTGAGGACATTTTTATGGTTCTAGGTGCGTGGGTCGACTGTTTCAATGCCGAATTATAATGCAGAGGCAATGTAGGTTACTTTAGTTGACTCTCAGGTAGCAGACAGAGTTGAATTTAGGATTTTGACAAGTGTTCAATGGTGGATTAGCAGAGAAATGGCATGCATGGGACAAAACATAAGATTTATGGTGAATACCTGGATAAACGCTCGACAAGCTTGCGGGCGGAGCCATGAAGGCTTTGTGGTAGTTGATTTGATGTGTTGGCACGGTCGAAGTTTCGAATTTGGAGGTCTGGAAGCGAGTTAGTGGTGAGGCAGCGACAAGAGTTCTTTGCAATTCGCTTGAAAGTGACACAAAACGGCTATTTTGGGTGTTTATAACGACCAATTTGGCAAAAATAAGTAATTGGCGCCTTTTCGCCGATGACGTCAGCATGACGTCATGGCAGGCCCGAGTACGGGTGACGTGGACGCTGAGCTGGAGGCCAGCGTGCCTGGACGAGGTGGCAGGAGGATGTGGCGGCAGGGCAGCGTGGAGGGCCACGGGGCGCGGGGGCGGGCGGAAGGGATATGACGTCAGGAGTGCGTGAGGGTGACGTGCGCCGGATGGGCAGTAACGGGGAGGCGGTAAGCGGTCTCCCCGCACCGCCTTTGGTGATAAGCGGTATCGGGGAGGGGGGCTCTGCACAACCCCAGTGCTTGACACGCATCTTGGGTACGGGCCCTAATACCGCTGTTCCCCGGACGCTAAAGGGCGGCATATCGAGATCTGTAAATGCCCGCCCACCGTTGGATCGTGGGTGGCAGAGGATCGACAACTGGCGGGCCTTCCGACGGATCGTGCAGGTTGGGGGGTCCCGCCAGTTTATTAAAATATTCAATTTAATACTTTAGGTGGAAAACTTTAGGGTTAAAGGTTTTTTGTGTATTTTTGGGGCAAAGGCTAATCTGAAAGGGGGAAAAAAAGGGTTAGAGAGTGGGTTTTTGGGGTTAATTTGTGAAAAAGGGTTTATGGAGGGTTTTTAGCAGAGGTGAGGTTTGGGCTTATGAAGAGGTTATTGCTCTTAACCAGGGGTTAGAGTAATCCCTTGACAGGGTTGAGCATAGTCCTAGGTGGACTAAAGTCTCCCTTAGACAGACATGTTTAGCTATAATGCTAAAAGGAGGATATTTATAGAATGCTTGGGGGTTTATACACCATGGTGTTAATAATACTAGGGAAAGGGTAACATAGGGGAATTACATAATAAAGTTAGGGTTAATATGGATGAGAGGAGTGAATGAGGGGAGATAGTACTAAGTTTATTTGGAAAACACTTAGCTTAAGGAGTAGATCAAAATGAAAAGAATTTTTACACAGGAAATGTGGCTTCTAAAGATTAAGAATCAATCATAACACCACAATTAGTTCCATGAATCTCAACTCAGAAGGGAATGTTAGTAAATGACATGAAAAGGGGAAGAGGGGAGGTTAGACATGCTTCTTTGCTTGCTGCAAACTTGATGAAGAAGAACACATTCTCAATTCATTGACTTTGCTTTGGTAAACAAAGTTGACACACATGCAATGGTAAAGAAAACCTTTCTGCCACCCCAACTGCCTACCCATCTATTTACCTAGCATTTTGTTTCTTCTTGGAGGGTGCATTTAGGCTTGCAGACCCTTTATTTTCCTTTTCTTTCCTTTGGCTTTTTTCCTTTGATTGTCTATCTAATTCTACCCTTATTCCTTCCAATGTCCCAGATTAAGCAGTTGGGAGCCTTCCTTTCTCTACCTAGGCTACTTGTCTGCCAAGATTAAACAATTTGGACAGACTTCTTGCTCTAATCTACAACTGAAAATTTAAACCATGGCCTGACCCAGATTAAACTGTTGGACCATCCATCAAAATTGGGACACACCAGGCTATTTGCACACCTTGTATTCTTTTTAGAAATATGTGATCTTTGTATCATCAAAGCAGAGCATATTTGGAACTTCTATAGCCAATCATGAAATATGAAACCTATTGGTATAGGTAGCTAACAGTGGCTCCACATGGGGATGGTTTTTCATTTGAAAGACCAAGAACAGCAGGTCAGAATGCCTTGCCCCTTGATTGCTTTTGCCAATCTTGAAGTTTGCTGCTTTGAAATGCCAAAATTGTGTGCTTCTCTTCTTGGTAGACCTCTGATTCTATTCACCTTTTGCTGACAGTCAGTAAAACTTGAAAAACTGTATTTTTACAATGTGAACTGAAAATAATATATACATCTGCATATATACAAGGGAAAACCAGGCTGCCCTCATGGGTAATAGTCAAAATAGTGCTTCAGCATCCTGCCATTCACAGGACCTTCATCCAAGTCAGTTTCATTAAGACTTTTCAAGAAATAAGTGTTGTTACCTTGCACTGCTTGGACAGCAAATGGTCCTCTCCATAAGGAATCAAATTTTCCATGTTTTCCTTTATCTTCTCTTCTTGCATCCCACTTGAGGACTTTGTCTCCCACACTGAAATCTTCTGCCTTAGTTCTTCGGTCAAAGGCCTTCTTTAGCTTTTCTTGTAACACTTGAACTCTGCTGAAAACTTGGTCTCTAGTTTGCTGTAAACATATGATTTGATTGATTCTTCTTTGCATATCATTTGGTTCAGCTTGGCTTTCTTGAAGAAGTTTCATAACAGGCACTCCCAGTGATGAAGGAAATTTGACCTCTAATCCATAAACCAACTCATATGGGCTGGTCCCAATTGATCTTTTAGTTGTTAGTCTATCTGCCCATAAGGCATTGACTAGTTTCTTATGCCAATTCTTCTTATTTTCTTCCAGCACCTTCTTTATAATGTTTACTAGGCTTTTGTTTGATGATTCAGCAAGGCCATTTCCTTGGGGATAATAAGCAGTAGAATGACCCAAGGTGATGTGAAATTTATGGCAGAAATTCACCATCCTTTTTGATCTGAAAGCTGCAGCATTGTCTGTGATTATTTTATCAGGGCAACCAAATCTAGCCAATATGTTGTTCTCCAAAAACTGAATGATTATTGAATCATTTGCTTGTCTACATGGGGCAGCTTCAATCCACTTGGTGAAGTAGTCTGTAGCTGTTAAGATCCATCTATGTTGGCCTGAAGATGAGGGATGAATTTCCCCAATGAAATCCAAGCCCCATTGTTGAAAAGGTCTCTCTGTTGCAATAGGCCTTAAGGGAAGTGGTAACAGCTTTCTCTTGCCCTCAAACACTTGACATTTGTGACATGATGTAGTAAATTTTTTAACATCAGAGAAAACAGTGGGCCAATAGTAACCAGCCCTCAGTATTTTGTCCACGGTGGACTTCCAATACAAGTGTCCACCACAGTCTCCTGCATGAAATTCTTGCATGATATTGTTAGTTTCATTTTCAATTAAACAGTGCAGCAATATACCTTCATGGTTTTTCCAAAGCAAATTGCCATCCATCACACAAAATCTTGAGGTTTTCATTTTTAAGAACCTACACTTAGTTCTGGACAATCCTGGGGGAGCACACAGGTTTTGTAACACATAACAGATATCAGAGTACCAAGGGGATTGTTCAAAGGCTACATTGATCTTTGGAGTCGCCAGCTCCGGTTCACTGTCCAGCTGGTTGATGTCTAAGGCTTGGAAATTTGCTTCTGTCATTAATTTGGCCAAACCTTGCCCTTTTATCAGTTTTGTAGGTTTTATTTCAATATCAAATTCAAGGATGTTGGCAATCCATTTTCCTCTTCTGCCCTCTAGATTTTCTTGAGTGAGAATGTCTTTTACAATAGGGCTTGGCACATATGCTATGACATGGGAATAAAGGATATAAATCCTAAAGTCCTTAATTGCTTTGACCAAAGCATAAGCTTGTTTTTCCATGATTTGATATTTTAGAGGTGCATCCCTAAGAGCTCTGCTAAAGAAAGCAATAGGCTTCTCATTTCCTTGGTCATCTTTTTGTAACAAAACAGCAGCAATAGTATGCTGGGAAGCAAAAGAGAAAATGATAAATTCTCTGTCAAATTGAGGATTGGTCAAGACTGGGGTTTGGGTAAGGGCCAATTTTATACCTTCAAATGCTTGATTGGCTTCAACAGTCCATTTCACTTTTGAATCCTTTTTCAGCATATTATTGAGCAATCTGATTAGCTCTGCTAAGTTTGGGATAAACCTTCTCAAGAAATTGATTTTTCCCAAGAATCCTTGCAACTCTTTGACATTTCTTGGGTGGGGCATTTGTAGGATAGCCTGTATCCTATCTGGATCAATTCTAATGCCATCTTTAGAAATGATGTGGCCTAATAGCTTACCTTCCTCTAAACCAAACAGGGATTTTTTGGGATTCAAGGAAATTCCATATTTTCTGCATTTTAGGAAGATCTGTCTCAAATGTTTTATATGTTCTTGGTCTGATTTTGAGAAAGGTGTAAGGTCATCTAGGTAAATGACAAGGAAGTCATGAATCTCTTTTGCAAAAGCAATGTCCATTGCTCTTTGAAATGTGGCCCCTGCATTTTTCAATCCAAAAGGCATTTTTACATATTTGAAAGTTCCCCATGGGGTTGTAAATGCAGTTTTGTCTTGGTCATCAGGGTGTACCAGAATTTGATTAAAGCCTGAGAATCCATCAAGTAGTGAGATCCTTGAGGCCCCCAGCACTCTTTGAAGGATGTGATCCATCTTTGGTAAGGGATAATTATCTTTGAGTGATACTTGATTTAGATTTCTAAGGTCCACACAGAGCCTTATTTCACCGGTTTTCTTTCTTGTAGGGACTAAGTTTGAAATCTAATCAGAGAACCTAATTGGTGCTATGATTCCAGCTTTGAACATTTTTTGCAATTCCTTTTCAATTGAAGGGAGGAGCATGGGATTGATCCTTCTCAATTTTTGTTTGAAAGGTTTTTGATTGGGCTTGAGGGGAATAGTATGCTGGATGACTGAGGTATCATAGGACTTTAGATCCTCATAGCCCCATGCAAAGACATCCTGAAACTCTTTGAAAAGGTCAATGTATTTGGGTTTTTGATCAGGAGGCAAGGATGCAGACAATTTTATTATTTTGGGCTTGTCAATGGTGCCAATGTTGCATTCTTCAATGGCTGCATTTAAGGGCTGCATTTTTGGCTTCCTAGGGATATCATTTGAATCAAAGATGTCCTCTAATGGAGTTAGGCCTGTTGGAAGAAAATTGTCTTTCAGTTCTATGATTTCAGCTTCAGCATTGGCCACCTCTTCACAACTGATTGGTTGAATTTTTTGAATGTTTTCCTTGTTGAAAATGGTTGGATGCAGCATTTGTTTTGCTGTTCTAGGTGATATTGGGTGAACAATCTGTTGTAACTGTAGTTGTGATTGACTTGCTCTGTCAAGTATTTGTGATTGACTTGCTCTATCAGTGTCAATATTTAACCCTGCAAACTCTTGTTGTAAAGTTAAAAAATTGTTTATCTGCATATCATCCTCAAATACTTGCCAATCTTTGACATTGTTTGGAATGGAGGGTCTGTATTTTATTTCAGCTGTGAAACAGTTGTTAGGTTCCAATGGTAATTTGCAAGTACTAGCAAATGTTGCCAAACTATGTGCATGAAGATTGTGAGTCCTGGAAATTTTGGTGATTTGAAATTCAGATAAGGAGTTTAGTATTTCAGTCACAGCATACCTATAGGACCTCAATCTTTTGTCATTGGTGACAAAATTTCCCTTTACTTGTTGAATGACTAGATCAGAATCTCCCATGATTGAAACCCTGGCAGCTTGCAAGAATCTTACTAACTTGAGGCCTAGTAAAAGGGCTTCATATCCTGCCATGTTATTGGTACATCTTAAGTTTAATCTATAAGCTCTACCTTCTGCATGACTGTTTTCTTTGTTGTGTATCCAAACTCCAGCTCCTGCCCCTAGTTTGTTGACTGAGCCATCAAATTCAAGGAACCAAAGAATATCTTTTTGTGAAGGGGATATTATGATCTGTCCATGAGCTGGACTCGCAAGTTGAATTTCTGGTTCTGACTCTAGCTTGTTTTCTATGACAGTCTCATCACTCAATTGAATATGTTTAACAACTAGAGTAGTAGCAGTGTCTAGTGTTTGATCTGTTATTGTTTCATGGGTGGTAGGAGCTTCCTTACCGTTTTCCTCTTGTGTGAACATCTTGGTGTCAACATCATTGTTTGAAAGAACTGTAGTGTCATTGAAGAGAATGTATGAGTCTATGTCTGAATGGACAGCATATATGGGAAAGTTTTGAGGCTTTTCTTCACTGCTGACCATGTATTTCATGAGTGTTTCTCTGTATAGTCTTTTTGGTTGTCCAAAAACAGAGATAGTGGCATATGACATGTCCAATTGTAGGGAGCCTTGGAGTTTGGCCCCCCATGATCTTGATAATAGCATCCCATATTTAGGTGGTATATCAGCAACTACAACATCCATTAGAATTGTTTTGTTTGGATATTGAACCAGAGACACACATAAATCTTTTATGAGACCTAAACACTTGACTTGACTGGAGTCAAAAGAAAACAGGTCCTTATATGGTCTTGTTATATCTAATTTCAATCTTTCCATTACTGCTTTTGGCATGAGGTTGTGAGAGGCACCTGAATCAAACATTGCATTATGTAGTATTTTGTCATGAATATGTAAGCTGACATAAAAAGGTAGTACCCCTGTGACTATTGTTTTTCCATCCACTTCTGGGCCAAACAATAATTCTGGAGTGTCATCCAACACATTGACATCATCTTTGCTGTTGGTGAGTTGAAGGGATTTCTTGATCTGCTGTTTGTAAATGTCATGCTTAGCTAGTTCTAAGATAGGAATTGCTATTTTTAATTTGCCCAGTTCAGTTTCTAGGTCAAAGGGTTTGTCAAACTGGGTTTTAGGGTTGTGGAGAACAGTCCTTTCCTTGTTCACCAACTGTTCTTCTTGATTTTCATCCTGATCTTGAGGCTTATCCTTCTTACTCATCTCTTTAGGATTAACCTTTGCATTAGGGTGATGGGATGATGCAGCCGAAGGCCGATTTAGGAGAAATGGTTCAGTGACCTCTTCAATAGTTACTTCTTCTGCAGGTGAATTTGTTTTGTCATTAGGCTCTGTGACTATGACTTGTTCAGGCTGCTGATTATCCTTTATCTTTTCAGGCTGGTTTACATTCACAGTTCTTCTCCTCCGCTTATATTGTTTATGGACTTCATAGACAACAGTGTCATAGCCTTGTTTAAAGTCAAAGGATTCACCCGATTTAGTTTGGAACAGTTTTATTTCATCATCCTCATGATCTTCTTGTGTTAAGAAAACTTGACTTTCACCATCTAGACCCATTAAATTAATCTCAGGATCTTCATTGGGCTCTGTTGATGTGGAAGTTTCTGCATAATTTTCTTGAAAAGGGGGTCTTATGTCTTGATCAGCACTGGCTTTGCCAATGCCTGGGTTTTGAGTTCTCCTAAAATTTGGATTCCTAGGAGGGTTGTTCTGTGGTGCTTCCCATGATGATTTTCTCTCAACCGATTCCACTCTATCACCTAATCTCTTCATTCCATTGAGTATTGCATCTAGCTTTTGATCAAAGGCAGAGGGTTCCTCTTTGAAAACAGTCCTCTTTTCCAACCTTGCCCTGTTTCTTTTGGCAATTAGGTTGGCTTCCACAGTAACAGCAACCCTTTGGGCCTCTGCAAGGGATTGAGGATCTCTTTCCTTCAACTGATAGGCCATGTCAGGGTCAAAACCATCAGGGAATTTGTACAAAGCTAAATCAGGAGGAGGTCTCAAATTTTGTGGGATCGCGTTATATACATTATTAAATCTTGTACAATACTCCAAAACAGTCTCTTGGGGACCTCTTTTGATAGTGTCATACTCCCCAAGTATGTGCAGAGGATCTTTCTTCTTCTCCCATCTACTAGTAAAGGCTTGATATAGTTCATCAGGAGTTGTGATGGAATTTGCATTCAGGGATCTAAACCAAGTTCTTACATCCCCAGTTAGGCTTTGAACAAACATCCTCATTCTGACACTATCATCATCTATTTCATAAGTCTGAAAATGATCTTGCATCCTCTTAGCATGTTGGACAGCTGTCAGAGGGCCATTGGAGTCAAAATATGAGATTTTGGTTTGGTAATCTTGGGGTAGAGCTGCAGCATTAGCTGGTATCTGCAAAGGTGCATATCTGTTAGCCTTATTTACAGGGTTTAGAGGATTAACAGGGGGAAAGGGGATGACAGGGATAACAGGTGTAACAGGGTTAATGGGAGGGGTAGAAACTAGGATGTTGGTTAAAGGGGTATGTGCAGTGGATGAAGATGTGAGAGGAGGACTTTGAGATGTGGATGGTGAAGTAGGGGAACTAGGGGTAGACCGGAAAAGGACCTTGCATGGGGTAGAGATAAGGCTGGGATGATCTAAATCTGAGGTTAAATCAGCAGGTTGCTCCTGCCTTTGCTGCCTCCTGATGTTTCTAGGGATGGTATTTGGATTATCAACAATGATGGGTGGATTAGGGTCAGGATTCGCCCTAGTATGCCGTGGATTTTTCTTGGGAGCCAACTTCTAACTGTTTTTTAGGATTTTATAGGAAGTTTTTTATATCTGCAAGGACTGGATAAAGATTTTGGAATGGCTATATATATTCCAAAGCTGAGATGAAGATTTACTGAAAAAGCTCTTCCCTAAAGCTGTCAATGTAACACAGAAACAGTTTTAAAGGCTTCCTGACTAATATACAGGCTTGATTTGCAGCTTTGAGAGATGTATAGAAATTGGAAAATCCTAAGAAGTCCCCAGTGGAGTCGCCATTTATGTTAACACCCAGGTTGTTCCCTTTGACTCTAAGGGAATACGGCCGGGGTAACCACTAACCAATCTTTGGATTGCAGTTTCTAGCCAAACTGTAATAAGAGAGGGCTCTCTCTTTATGATTTGTCTCTCTTTTGAAATGATTTTAGGCTAGTTATGAGTTCAGGTTTGTTTAAGGTCTTTGTTGGATGATAATTTTAGTCAAGATACTTATGCATTTTCCAGGGTGTTCTAGTCCATTGGGCAATGGAGTCAGCGGTCCTTTAGTTCTTTGATATGCTGCTTTGATACAGTGGTAATGCTGCAGAGCCAGTTTAGCGTCTGAGAAATAATGATGTGATACTGTAATTAGATGTGATGTGTTTTAGGTAAGGAAAGGCAATTAAGAATCTTTCGCTTAAATGATCATGGAGAAAACAGTGAGAATGTTGATCTAGAAGCAGTAAAGAATTTCTAAATAACATTCATATTTATGGAATCAGTGAAACATGAGCGATTAAGAATTCATGTTCATGGCTAATTCTGAAGAAAACATATATAACAGTAAAGATTGAGCACTAGGTGTCATCAAAACATGTCCAGCACTATTCTTTTACTATACTGCTAGTTCGGTAAAACATGAGTGTGTATTGATAAACATAAGAAGACAAACCAGAGTTTGAAGAAAGACTTATTATTCCGTCAGACAGCAAAGGAATTCTGCACCAGTACGCATGGCATCAATATGGCATCTGATGTTTCAGGAAATCACTGAGCTCTTCCAGCCCTTTGTATTAGATAATTCTGAAAGTGTCAAATACATTTGTCTCATAGAGAAAATTACCAACCCCTTATGAGTTACTCAGGGGAGTTTATATACAAAATTTACATCAAAAATATCAACGAATGAGTTAATGTCTCATTTATGATATGCTAATCTCCGGAATGCAGTAGCTGAAGGAGTAAATGCTGCAGTAATTGCTTAATTCTTCAGCTGTCAAAATAGTCAGAAGATATTTGGACTTTATGGCTGTTAGAGTCGGTTGGAGATGCGCTGTTCAAAACTTGGCTAGATGTCATCATCTATGTGATGAGTCACTTTTTAGCTGCTTTTAAATGCTAACCCTTTTCTGTTGTTTGTCTTCTAGTGACCTGGAGCTGGCAGTGGCCGAATGACTGAAGCTACCGTGGAAAAATCTGGAGCATTGCCTGCCACCAATCCTCCTTACGCATTTGATGTCTCCGAATTTTTATTAAGGTCTCATCGGCCTCTGTATACCGCCAAAAGTTAGGAGGAGTTTCAAACAGATGGTTTGCCTCATTTTCAATGAAGAATAGGCCTTCAAGTTTAGTGTACAAGCTCTGTCCTGTTGGAGGCCCTGTTTGCTCAGGAGTACTGCCAGATGCAGTGATTTGATTTTCAATATAAGTAGCCATCCTGTTGGTAAATTGGTCTCTGGTGATCAATCTTCCTGTGCTGCTTAGTAGGCTGGGCAGTCCCTTTGCTTGCAGCATCCCCATTTTGAGTTTATACTCCTCCACCTCAGCCTGTATTTCATAGAATTTTCTCTTCATAGTTTGCACATAATTTCTGAGAGTTAGCACCTTTTTAGCTGTGAGGATGGCCTCTGTTCTGTTGTTGATGCCAATGGCTGCCAGCTCCTCTTTGTCTTGCCCGTTCAAAAAATCTATCAGTCTGTTTGCCTGCTCAAGTCTGTTTCCCAGCACTGTTTTGGCCCTCTGGATTTCTGTCTGTGCTTGGCCAATCAAATCCATTTGCTCATGGATTGTTTTGATGGATTTCCATTGTTTGGTGATAGTTTGGCCAATCTTACCCCATAGAATTCGTTTTATGTCGGCCATGGCACTTTCCAGATTTAGCTCCTTCTCCAGGGCCTTTATTTTGTCCTTTAGGGCCTTTATTTCTCTGCCCTGTTCTGCTACAGTTACCTTTGATTTGTCATACTTGGCATCCAGTTCTGCCAATTTTTCCTTGGCCTTCTTTATCTCATTTGCCTGGAGCTCCATTTCCTTGATGGCATTAGTTAATTCTTCTATGCTTGCACTGGCATCTGGGGCCGTTGTTGTTCCTGCTGCTTTTGATGTGGGGGCCACTGCTGCCCCTGTAGTTGTTGCTGTTGTTGAAGTTGTTGGAGGAGCTTGGGATGTGGATTCTCCCTGTTTGTCCTGTAGTGCTCCTTCTAGCTCTTTCTCCAAATCGGGGACCTTCTGATTCAGCTGCATGATGAGGTCCAGTTGTTCATCAACCTGCTTTTCCTTTTGTAGGTCTGTTGTCTGAGGGTGTTCTGTGGGCAGCAGCTTTAACCTCTTCTTTAGTGCATTGAGGTCATCCTCCTTTTTCTTCATAAGGGCCCTTACACCCTTTGGATCCTTAGGATTATGTCCTACGTCTATGATAATGTCCTCCAAAGATTTTATTCTGTTATCTTTGGCCAGGGAGGACATTCTCTCAAAATCCAACTAAGTGTTGGTATTTTTGAGTGGCTCCTTCAGTTCATGGGCCATGGTTGCCTTCTCCACCAAGGTCGCGTAGACCATTTCTCCAGTCTGTTTGTGGAGTTCAATTTGGTCCATGGGGTGGATGTCCTTTGCCCTTACCTCCACCCTTATCTTCACAAAATCTGCAACTGAACTCGGCTGCGGTACTGTGGGCCTGAAATGACTTAATATCATTTTTTCTTCTTTAATGTCATATACAGACATTAATCTTTCTTGCTGGGCTGGTGTAGCATTCATAAATTGTTTGTACACCTCCACTCTTAGCAAATCATTCTCTGCCTTGATTTTCTTAAAAGAAGCCTTAGTGCTTTTAGGCTTCTTGCTTTGCTGAGAAGAGGATGACACCTCCAAACCAAGTTGCAAGCCTTGCTCCTGTTGGAATGAGCTAGTACCTGTGTGCTGGCTTGCTTGCCTGTCTTTCCTTGAACTATCAAGGAATTCCTCAGTGATGTCTTCAACTTCTGGGGAGTCAGCCCTTTGCCTTTTGGTCTCTGGTTGATGGGAGGATCCACTAATAGGAGTGGACTCTTCTCTGTCTCTTTTAGTACCCCTCTCCTCATAGGCTGGGGTCTGCAAAATTGGTGCTATTAGTGGCTCAGTTTGTGGAGGAGGAGTTTGCTCTTGCTGCTGTTTTGTTTTCTCCTCCCTCTGCAGCTCATTTTGCTGTTCAGTTTGTTGCTCAGTTGAAGGGGCAGCCTTCTCTTTCACTGCTTCCTCTTCAGCACCCATTATTCCTTTTCCTTTGTCTAAGCCTGGTGCTGCTGTAGAAGATGTTTGTGTGGCTGGTGCAGTCCTTGAGGTCGAGGTCCCTTCTCCTGGTCAATGAGGCCGTTTGAAGGGTACCTGTTGCACAGAGCCTAGGTCAAGAGTCTTTTCTAATTCCTTGACATTCTTTATCATCATTTCTTCTTCAGTTAATTTGTCAACTATAGAATCCTGTAGCCATTCCAGCTAATTGGCATATTTTTCAATATGGGGATAACTGCAATGCTTAATGCCTACTAGCCTGTACTTGACTCTCCTAGTAGAAATGAAGCCTTCAGGGTCATAAGGGACCCACCGAAAACTATATGACAGCTGGTATTTGTTTTTGAGGATCTGGTCAGCCTCTTCCCAACCTTCCTTTTTATTCATGATGAAAGGGCCCAGCTGATGTTTGAACTTGAGGTGGGCTTTCTTTTTGGAGCTGTGGAAGTGGGTAAGGTCAGACTGAATCAGCTGCCTATAATACTCAAGGGCAAATATCCTCATAGGCACATATTTTGGGAGCCTGAATGGACAAAGCTCACAGCCATACACTCTGATGACTGTATGATCCTCATATAGGTACCAATCACCTATTTTGGACTTCTTGGAAAGCTGCAAAGCTTTCTGTATTTCAGTTGATATTCTGGGAGGAGGAGCCCTCATCAACAAGCAGGAGACAGGGTATACAAACTAGTCAATAAACTCACAATAGGAATAAGGTGAATTTTTGACCAGGTGATAAACAGATGTCCAGAAGATGACAGATCTTCTTTCCCCTCTATAATCCAGCTTTTTGATGTAGCATGGAAAAACCTGGGACTGATAATACATGAAAAGATGGTAGATGTAAGAGGAGTACTTGAAGACACCCTGTCTGTCCACTTTTCTTAACTGATCATGAATTTTGTTAGCTATGAACTTAGCAAAGTTAAACTTGCGGGCAGGGGGCTGGCCCGGACTATAAACAGATAACAAAACCAGCATTGTTCCATCCACATGCTCACTGGTTCTGTACCCCAGCACATAAGAGATCATATCTAGTAGTAGTCTGCCTGTTTCTATAAAGGAGACATCCAGATAGGGAGGTGGCCCTGCAGGCTGGCACTCAGATTTCATGAATGTCCTGGTGACATTCTGAATCTCCTCATTAGTCATTTTGGCAGCAGCATCCAGCAGATAATTCATGGAAAAAGGAAATAGCAGCTCAGTCTGGTCAAAGTGGAGCATTTTATTAATGGATTCAGGATTGATGTGAAAGAGGATGCTCCCAGATGGAGACTTAATGGCTCTCTGCTGTACATCACAGTTTTCAGCACATAGGTGCACAATCTGAGGGAGAACATTGACAGAGGGGAGGCAGTAGTATGGTAGGTTTGACTCCCATATCCCATAGGTGTCCTTGCCCTTCAAATAGTCTTCTCTCAACTGCCTGAAGGTCTGTATGAAGTCCCTGTTACCCACAAAGTCTTCAATAAGGGAGTCCCTGTCAACAAGAGGCAAGGCCTCCAGGTCTTTGTTTGGTGCATTTAAAGGGGTAACATTGAGAGCTGTGGGTGCAGGGGCAGCCATTGTATAATCTGATTGTGAATAATGTAATTGCAGTGGTTTGCAATGCTCCTCAGAGTTCAGTGATAGCCTTAATGTTAACAATGCTTGAACTCTTCTTCACAGTGAAAGAGGCCGGCTTGTTTCTGCAGGTTTTAGTAAATTCACAGGGGTTGTGAATTGTTAGGAATGATTTGCAGAGGGTGCGCAGGATTTATTTTGGTTAATTTGTAGCTGGTCTGTACTCGGCAAAAGGGAACAATGCCCAGCACCTTGAGGACAGTTTTATGGTTCTATGTGTGTGGGTCGACTGTTTCAATGCCGAATTATAATGCAGAGGCAATGTAGGTTACTTTAGTTGACTCTCAGGTAGCAGACAGAGTTGAATTTAGGATTTTGATAAGTGTTCAATGGTGGATTAGCAGAGAAATGGCATGCATGGGGAAAAACATAAGATTTACGGAGAATACCTGGATAAACGCTCGACAAGCTTACGGGCGGACCCGTGAAGGCTTTGTGGTAGTTGATTTGATGTGTTGGCACGGTCGAAGTTTCGAATTTGGAGGTCCGAAAGCGAGTTGGTGGTGAGGCAGCGACAATAGTTCTTTGCAATTCGCTTGAAAGTGACACAAAACGGCTATTTTGGGTGTTTATAATGACCAATTTGGCAAAAATAAGTAATTGAAGCCTTTTCGCCAATGACGTCAGCATGACGTCATGGCGGGCCCGGGTACGGGTGACGTGGACATTGAGCTGGAGGCCAGCGTGCCTGGACGAGGTGGCAGGCGGATGTGGCGGCAGGGCAGCGTGGAGGGCCACGGGGCGCGGGGGCGGGTGGAAGGGATATGACGTCAGGATGGCGTGAGGGTGACGTGCGCCGGATGGGCGGTAATGGGGAGGCGGTAAGCGGTCTCCCCGCAACGCCTTTGGTGATAAGCGGTATCGGGGAGGGGGGCTCCGAACAACCCCAGCGCTTGACACGCGTCTTGGGTACGGGCCCTAATACCGTTGTTCCTCAGATGCTAAAGGGCGGCAAATCGAGATCTGTAAATGCCCGCCCACCGTTGGATCATGGGTGGCAGAGGATCGACGGCTGGCGGGCCTTCCGACGGATCGTGTAGGTTGGGGGGTCCCGCCAGTTTATTAAAATATTCAATTTAATACTTTAGGCGGAAAACTTTAGGGTTAAGGGTTTTTTTGTATTTTCAGGGCAAAGGCTAATCTGAAAGGGGGAAAAGAAGGGTTAGAGAGTGGGTTTTTGGGGTTAATTTGTGAAAAAGGGTTTATGGAGGGTTTTTAGCAGAGGTGAGGTTTGGGCTTATGAAGAGGTTATTTCTCTTAACCAGGGGTTAGAGTAATCCCTTGACAGGGTTGAGCATAGTCCCAGGTGGACTAAAGTCTCCCTTAGACAGACATATTTAGCTATAATGCTAAAAGGAGGATATTTATAGAATGCTTGGGGGTTTATACACCATGGTGTTAATAATACTAGGGAAAGGGTAACATAGGGGAATTACATAATAAAGTTAGGGTTAATATGGATGAGAGGAGTGAATGAGGGGAGATAGTACTAAGTTTATTTGGAAAACACTTAGCTTAAGGAGTAGATCAAAATGAAAAGAATTTTTACACAGGAAATGTGGCTTCTAAAGATTAAGAATCAATCATAACACCACAATTAGTTCCATGAATCTCAACTCAGAAGGGAATGTTAGTAGATGACATGAAAAGGGGAAGAGGGGAGGTTAGACATGCTTCTTTGCTTGCTGCAAACTTGATGAAGAAGAACACTTCTCAATTCATTGACTATGGTTTGGTAAACAAAGTTGACACACATGCAATGGTAAAGAAAACCTTTCTGCCACCCCAACTTCCTACCCATCTATTTACCTAGCATTTTGTTTCTTCTTGGAGGGTGCATTTAGGCTTGCAGACCCTTTATTTTCCTTTTCTTTCCTTTGGCTTTTTTCCTTTGATTGTCTATCTAATTCTACCCTTATTCCTTCCAAGGTCCCAGATTAAGCAGTTGGGAGCCTTCCTTTCTCTACCTAGGCTACTTGTCCACCAAGATTAAACAATTTGGACAGACTTCTTGCTCTAATCTACAACTGAAAATTTAAACCATGGCCTGACCCAGATTAAACTATTGGACCATCCATCAAAATTGGGAGACACCAGGCTATTTGCACACCTTGTTTTCTTTTAGAAATATGTGATCTTTGTACCATCAAAGCAGAGCATATTTGGAACTTCTATAGCCAATCATGAAATATGAAACCTATTGGTATAGGTAGCTAACAAATCCAACATCCATCTCCAAAACATATTAGCATCCTTAATGAGTAATTGAGTAGCTACATTCACCTTGGCTTCCTCATCAGGAATCCCCAAGCGCTCCAAGTATTTTTCCATATCCCATATGAAATTTCCAAGTGCCTTTGTAGTCCTCATCCCATCATAAGAATCGTGTTTCTTGGCTTTCACATGAGCAGTCCCTTCAACTGGTCCCTACCCAACCACCTTCTTTAAGATATCAATCTCATTTCGAGCCTCCTTACGACTTTTCTACAACTTCATCATCTCGTCCAAACCTCGATCTTTTGTAGCTTCAAAGTTCTTGACTTTATTCTTTGTTTGTTGATACTACCATTCAGTGTAATCATATCATATTTTTTCCACTCTAAAAGATATTTTCACGTCAAGAGATTTGATCCCTCTCGATGCTTAGTAGATTGAGTTAAGATGGATCTAGGCTAGTAAATATTAATTTAGTTAATAAACTACAAATACCTACTTTTATCTATATTTTTGAATTAATTTATTACAACTTTAATTTCTCTTTTTTGTCAAAGTTGGTAAAATTTATCCCAACTCATTTATTAATGGGTAAAAATATTTGTTATTTGTTATTGTTCTCAGTAATGTAAACTAAACCGTCACTATTATTCAAGAAAATCATATCAATTAAAATAATTTACTAATAATTTAAAAGGAAAAGAAAATTTTGATATTAACTTATCTACTTATTTCCAAAAAAGTATATTTATAAGGTTATTGTCACGCCCCTTTCCTAGTGGTAGTCTTTCAATCACACATAGGCAAGTGCAACACTGCTACACTTTTTCTTTTCACCAATACTTAAGTGTATGGACTACGCCTAATAAAACACTTAGCCAATTATTACTTCAAGTGTTATTATTGTAACGAAAATAAACTCTTCAATTAATCATAACCATCAATATAAATGCACAACAAAAATCATCAACACATTATCATATGCGAGGGGGGAAACTACCATAAGTTAGAGTGTGTCCAATATCAATATATATATATATATATATATATATATATATATATATATATATATAATTTTTGTAATTCAATTGTACAGAGAAACAATACAATTTGGTGTTGCCAACAACCCTTGGACTTCACACCCTTGATTTGTGAAACTATGCCTCCAATTTTCTCAAATCGTGCCACCGTGCGCGTCCAATGGAACCACCGAACTACTTCGACACTATCGTGCCCACCATTCACCTGTCCATGGTCTTCTACACCCTCGACCCTCCCTACTACAGTCTACCTACACTACCAAAGTCTAGCACCCAATCGTACCCTCTATTCACCTGAACACACCATTCAACACAACGTTGTTGCCCACACCCTATTTGAATATTACATAACATGTTGGCCTGCACGCAGGTCCATTGTAGTTGCATCATGTCACTTGTGTCACCTATGCCCAACACACTGCACAACTCGTAACACTATCGGCTTACAACACCATGCTCTGCCTACTTGAGTTGTCGTTGGTTCTGTTGACCCCAACCTTGTCACAATACGACTTCCAACTCGTGCCTCTCATTTCACCAGAAAACCAGAAACCCTAAAGTCCATTTAGTAAAGTTTGGCCTTCACCTCCTGCGGTTCCACCTATTGCCTCGACCTTCTCCTTCATTGTCCTTATATTTTTGTTCTTGTATTTCTTGAATGATTCAATGATGCCTTTGGATTATTCATTGACTTCCAATATATACCCATGCTAAGGCTATGGAAAAACTCCAAGTGGCCTAACCCTTTTTCAACCAAGGGGTTGGCCCAACCTCCAAATGATATGTCAACCTGCATACTTATGTGTCGGCCCAACCCATAATATGTATGTTACCATTTGTCACATTATTCACCCAGGTCATCTATGCCACTTACCCGTGCAGCCTACCCATTGGTCGCATATGTCTTCCACCATCGTCAGGTCACCCATGTCAAGTCACCCATGTCAAGTGTGGGCACGCCCACTCCAACCATGTTGCCCTTCTCGGGCATGCACCCACCCAAACGCCCAACGCAGGTCACCCATCACATGCTCTCATCACACAACTCATTACACTCATATTGCACATCTCATCACATGACTCAATCCCATAAAACCGAAATTACACCTCCGAGTCGCCTTAAACCAAACCTATGAACTCGAGCTTCTTTTGATCGAGCATGGGTGCTTTTCACACTTTCATTGTGATCGTATGCCTTTAACCACGATCATCAATTTTTCAACTCTCTTGAGTGCTCTCCAACTCGAGGCCCTAACATCCTCCACCACTCTGAAAATGTTGTCATCCTCGACAACACCATCTCAACAACCTCCATCGCTAAGACATATCCATATATGTGGGCACCCAGATAGCTCCACCCATGACCTGCTCCATGCTCCAATCTTGTCAAACTCTACAAGAAAATCATGTGTTGGATCCCCCTGTGATGGTGATTAGTTGGGTAGCTAATCCAACCGTAACATCACCTCCACAAGGACACATACTCCTCACACTATCATGACTATATTCACATCCTCTTGTCAATTGTGTTCATCTCATGCCATGTTCCTGCTCATAAATCATAAAGAGGATTCAATACCATGAGCATGAGACAATGAGCCTTATCCCCATCTCCATCTAGAAAGAGAGGGGGAATGGGAAAGTCGATGGCTCTCCATCCTCCTTCCCCAATAGATCAATCCATCTATCTGGATCCTCCTCTTCCAATCTCTGCATGCATGGTTCCCGACTCTCGTCCTGAGTCTCTAGTCTAGCATCCTTGTTTCCTTCCACTACCTCTAGCCTCTTTGTCAAATCCAGGATTTTATCAAAAAATGTTCTAATATCTTGTGACTACTCCATGACTTTTGTCTCTGCAATAGACAATTTCTCATAGATTTCTTCATCCTGCTTGATGTACTCCATATTCATTGTTGTCAATTTACACCCATTTTCCATAGTTTCCATGGTCAATACCCCCAAAGTTTCATCATCCCATATATCGTAAATGTACCACTTCTTCATATGTGACACCATAATAGCCTCATACTGCTTCAAACATTCCATACCCAATACTTCTTCATAGTCATCCATTTGCATAATTGTGAAGTCGATCTTCCCAAACCACTCACCAATGTTCACATCCACAATCTTTTTCATGTCGATGTCTTTATCTAGTGGAGAGTTCACTCCTTTAAGATGAGCTTGGGTTGGTGAGAATTTCAACCCAACTCTCCTCATAGCTTCCTCCCTGATGAAGTTAGGAGTCGCACCACTATCCATGATAATGAGTAAGGTGCCTTGCCAAACCTTCATGCTAACATACTCCAACTTGTTCCTCTCAGGATCTTGCCTTGGGACATTCTTTGTGGCAACTACAACTCCCAAAACCTGCATCACCCCAACCATTGATTCCTCCTTCTTCTTCTTTGCATCAGTTTGTTCCGTCACATCCACCATCAGTCTAGAGGGACAATTATTCACCATGTGGTTCTCTATGCACAACCAACATTTGAGAGGATTCTTTGTCTTTGACTTGTCATTCGATCTCGAATGCTCCTCTTTTATAGATTTCTCCTTTGGTTCATCAAACTTATTCTTCCTCTCTTTGGTCTCTTCATCATAATGCTCTATCAACCTATCAGCTGTAGCAAATGATTCTTCTAGAGTTTTGATCTTTTTCTTCTTCAAATCATTGTGTGCCCAAGGTTTCAATCCTATAATGAAATTGAATACCTTGTCTTTCTCTGCCATGTTAAGTAGTTCCAATATCACACTTGGAAATTCTCGTTGATATCCTTGTAGACTCCATGTTTGCTTAATGTACTTAATCTTCTTCCTTGCATCCCAAGTCTCATCTTGTGGGTGAAAATGAGTCTGCAAAGCTTTCTTCATATAATCCCAAGTAGAGATGTCATCACCATCTCCATTAACAATCTGATCCAACTTCTGTATCCACCACATCTTAGCATCCTTAGTAAGGAATTGAGCAACTATCTTAACCTTGGCTTCATCATCATGAATCCCCAAGCATTCCCAGTACTTCTCCATATCCCATAAGAAATTGCCAAGTTCTTTAGCACTCCTCATCCCATCATAAGAATCAAGTTCCTTGACTTTCACATGAGTAGCCTCTCCAATTGGTCCCTGCCCAACTACTTTCTTCAAAACAACTATCTCATTCCAAGCATCGTCAAGAGATTTTTTCAACTTCAAT
Source organism: Pinus tabuliformis (assembly GCA_031772625.1). Classification (NCBI taxonomy): domain Eukaryota; kingdom Viridiplantae; phylum Streptophyta; class Pinopsida; order Pinales; family Pinaceae; genus Pinus; species Pinus tabuliformis. The sequence goes on along the minus strand of CM062815.1, from coordinate 910,830,232 downwards.
ATTTCATCCAAACCTTGATCTCTTATAGCCCCAATGTTCCTGACTTCCTTATTTTTTTTTGCATATGTCCATTTAGTATACTTGTACCGAACCTTGAGGTTTTCATGTGCCTCTTATAACTTCATGAACTTATCTCCAAATTCATCATTCTCAACTTCCAATGAAGCTACCTTTGAAGAAAACTCCTCCATATGGTCCAATACCCTGTCCATAAAATCTTTTCCAACATCCCTGCTAGATTCACCTGTCACCTGAGGTTCTTTTGTGTTGTCTACCATCAACTCTTCTTGTGATCTTGTCAAGACCATACACCAATTCGTTCAACTTCGACCCTACAACTTGTCCTTCTTGAAATTCTTCTTCAATAAAAGCCCTGCGGAAATGGATCTTCTACCAACTGTCATGCCCCTATAGTGGTGGTAATCCTTCAACCACACATAGTCGGGTGCGACACAGCTAAACTTTTTCTTTTCACCATTACTTAAGTGTACGAACTATGCCTAAGCAAGCACTTAGCCAATTATTACTTCAAGTGCTATTATTGCAATGGAAATAAACTCTTCAATTAATCATAACCATCAATATAAATGCACAGCAGAAATCATCAACACATTATCATATGTGGGAGGGGAAACTCCCATAAGTTAGAGTATGCCCGATATCAATATATATAAAATTTATGTAATTCAATTGTGCATAAAAACAATACAATTTGGTGCTACCAACAAGCCTTAGCCCACACACCCTTTATTTATGAAACTGTCCCTGCAATCTACTCAAATTTTGCTACCATGCATGTCCATTGGAACCACCAAACTACTTCGGCACTATTGTGCCTGTCGGTCACCTATCCAAGGTCTTATGCACCCTCGGCCCTCCTTATCACAGTCTACTTGCACTACCAAAGTCTAGCACCCAATCGTGCCCTTCGTTCACTCGAATGCACCATTCAACACAACACTACTACCCGCGCCATGTTTAGATGTGACACGACGTGTTGGCCCACCCAAAGGTCCGCCATAGTGGCCTCAGGTCCCCCCCAAGTCACATGTTCCCAACACACTGGCACAACCCATAACACTGTCAGCTTACAACACTATTCTTTACCTACCCGAGTTGTCATCGGGTCTGTCAACTTCAGCCCTCCCGCAATACAACTATCAACCCACACCTCTCAATTCACCCTAAAACCTGAAACTTTAAACTTCATTCAACAAACTTTGGCCTTTGCTTCGTATGGTTCTGTCTATTTCCTCGGCCTTCACCTTCATTGTCCTTCTATTTTCATTATTGTCTTTGTTGAATCATTCGATGATGCCTTTGGAGCATTCATTGACCTCCAATATATACCCATGCTAATGTTATGGCAAAGATCCAAGGTACGCGAACCTTTATCCAACCAAGGGGTCAACCCAACCTCCAAATGGTACGTCGGCCTCCACACTTATGTGTCGGCCCAACCCATAATATGTATGTAGTCGTTCGTCACATTTTTCACCCAGGTTGGTTATGCCACCTGCCCATGAAGCCCGCCTGTCGGTCACGTATGTCTTCCACCATCATCACACGACCTACTGGTCGTTCCGTGGGTCACCCATGTCAAGTGTGGGTGCGGCCACTCCAACCATGTTGCCTCACTTGGGCGCACTACCACCTGAACTCCCAACTCGAATCGCTCGACGTGCCACACATTTCTCGCTTCCATGGCACAACTCGTCACACTCCTGTCGCACATCTCATCACACGAATTGGTCGCATAAAACTGAAATTCCACCTTTGAGTTTCCTTTAATTGAACGTATTAACTTTGAGTCTCCTTTAACCAAACACGGGTGCTCGTTGCACTTCCATTGCGACCACGTGCCTTTAACTAGGATCCTCAATTATTCAACTCTCTGGGGTGCTCGCCAACTCAAGGCCCCGAAAATTATGGCTAATAGATTGGTTTTATGGCTATGGTTTAGAGATTGGTTCGATGGCTATGGTTTAGATATTGGTTCGACGGATTTGATTTTTTGATTGCTTAAACAAATCGAGTATTCATTAAGTAAGCCATTTACATTAGGAAGTTCAAGTATGCCTACTAAGCTCAATCATCACAACACTGAGAAGCAAGGGATTATGCCATTGCATTAGAGGTATGATTATCCAACAATCTTGAAGCAAGGAAGCAAAGCAAAGGAGGGGCTCATGTTATCCAGCTATCACTTCAAGCTCATTCTTGCTACCCATCCAAAAACTTAAAGGATTAGTTATGATCTATGACAAGGAAGCTCTTTATTCGAGTGGTGATTCCATAGTATGAAACTATATGACCAAGCAAGACACTAAATAACTTCTAACCACTCTGAAATCTGAATAATTAAGTTATTAATCTCTTTTAAGAAACATCAAGGGACAAATATTAGGAAAGCACAAGGCCCATCACAGCTTTCACTAGTTTCAATAAAAATGTTTTGATTGGTGCTTAGAATGTATAATAAGAAACATTGAATCTTTTGTGCACTTTAAAAAACAGTGTGATGGATGAATTGAAAAAATAAGACTAAAAAATAACTAGAATAATTATCATCGTTAGTGCCAATCGGAGTATTGTGGAATTAATTCATTATGGAATCAACACGTGTACATCTATCCTCTGAAATGGAAATTGACATTGTTATAAATAAGCAGCTACCCCTTCCTAGTGAATCGTAACGATATGGTCCATTAGCATTGTTTCCATAAGGTTGACTTCTTGCATATCACATATCATAGATGTTAATAGGAAGAGGATTCGAGGCGGCGGAGCCCAAGAGCCTAACCAACGACCAACAGTTGAAAATATCACTACTCATTTGTAGACTTGCTACAAGAATGAGTTGTATGAGAGTGTCGATTGTTCATCATGCTATAACCTACTTATGCAAAATTTCTACAAGGATAAGCTATATGAGGGTGTCATTTCTTCATCATGCTATAACCTACTTATGCAATATGATCAGATGAGCTTTTGTATATTAACTTCGTAAAAAACTCAAAATTTCTTAAACAACTTGCTAATTAATTTGGTACAAGAAATTAAATCACATGTGGTGGCTAATTTAATAGGTAATTGAATTTAATGGGTAGCATATATAGTGTAGTTTCCACATGGAAATAATGATGGTTTTTCTTGTGCCGAGATTTCACTATGAAGAGGATGTTTCCTCTGTATAGTGAAAGCTTCACACAAGTAAAACTCCCTACAAGAAAGTTCCCCACAATGAAACATAGTAATATTAATTGGAGATTTGTTTAGCCCCTAGGTCTTGCTTACCTAAATGACCTACAACCACATCAGTTTTGGCATCATTGAGCATAGTAGTAGCATAACAATGTAAGTGTTATAACAAAGCAGTAGCATAACAATGTAAGTGTTAGAGCACTCACTGAGGGAATGACTACTTACTTTTTTTTTTAATGAATTGTTAGGCATTGACAAATACCCAAAATAAAATGCATTCAACAAGGGAATTATGTCCCATCAGATCTAGCTCAAACAATAGAAAATTCCAAATAAAATTTTCAGAAAATTAGAAAATTATTTTTGAATTTGCGAGAAAATATAAATATTAAGCATTTTCCCAAAACATTAGTTAAAATTGAAAAAATATAACAAAAACATGAAAACTCAATGCCCTTTAACAACTAGACAAATACTATATTTTGTGTTGAGACAATGACTAATACTATAAAGACACAAAAAAAAATTACCACTCACGAAAAAATGAAGAAATGAAATGATACCTTCATGATACTATAGGGTGCATAAGCTCTTAATTTTTTTTTACCACCAAAGGAGATTAAGAAATGAAATCTTCATGATTGTTGAAAAGTGTACAACAAGAAATGCTTGTTGAGAATGCAACAAGATGATGGAGCTTAGTGGAAAGGAGTCGCCTTCACTAAGTGGGTCCGCAGGCTATTTTTGGCGCAAGTCTATTTTTAGACATATGGATCATGGTCTATGAGTTGCAGGATGATTTTTATGGATGATTGGTAATGTTGGGAAAAATAGATTGACTTCTATTTTTAGATCACAGTGGAGTGACTGCTAAGTCTAAATATAGAACAGTCGAATATTATTAGCCCTTAATAATATTTGGACTATAAACATTATCTTATTCTCTTGAAGCACTTCAGGATGAGCTACGGATGTGGCACATGCAGATCCCAGAAGGAATCACGTGGTAACCTATGGGATGACTGATCTATTGTATGCAGGACCTCAGTTAGAACTTCAGTGATTAAGTTCTGTGGAGTTGGAGGAGCAGTTGATGGAGTTGTGTTTAGTTTGACTTAGTTAAACTAGTTGTATTTAATCTAACTGATCAATAGACTAAGTGATGAGTTGGGTGAATTAGTTATTAATTAATTCATAAATTATTAACTCATAATGCAATTGAAGAATACATCAGTTAACTCAGTGCATGGGCAGTTCAGTGGAGACAAGTGTTAGAGATAAGTGAAAGGGTGAGTTGTGACTATCAGTTGTGCATGAGATTTGCACAATCAAATCAATAGATTGAGTATGCCCATGAGAATGCCCAGTAATATAGCCTGTGCTCACGTGATTTCTAGTGTGAGTGATTTTCCAAGGTAAATAGAACTTGGAACGAGTTTGGATTCATTCATTCTCTTGCAGGTATTGTGCAGTGGAGGCAGGCAAGCAGCGGGGGAGATTTGGAGATCAGATCTGAGCTGTATTGTGTGTAGCATGAGGAGATAGTACTGAGTACTTGGGATGAGTATTGTACTATGTATTGTTACATGTTCTCAATCAATATAATATACAGATAGTTGGGGTTTTTAGCGAGATGCTTTCCCCGGGAAAATATTGTGTTGATATGTGTGATTGATGCTTCTATGTGCGCATGCTTGTGTTTTGTTTCCACAAAATTGATGATCAACGTAGAGGAGGTTATGTATTATGCATGTTCCACTTATAAGTGTATAATCAAGATAATCTTTGTGAATATGTGTCATATTATTCAAAATTTCTACAATGATCTTATTTGGTTGGAAACTATGGATGAGAGATACCATGATCCTATGTGGATAAATAAATCAAAATCTAGAGCATCATTATATAAAACTCCATATCCCTTTTCCAAACATTAGTATTTGTTTACTCAACTTTGGACGTAGCTAGTTTTACTATTTCATAGTCCTTTTCTAAATATAAGGATTTGGTTATGTTTATGGGTAGCTATCTTATTTTTCATTTTTTCCGTTAGATACAACGCATATTTCATATGAACTCAAAATATAAGTATTGTTATAAATATAAACAATATGGAAGGAACAAAGGAGAGGATGAAGGCACAGAGAGGGAAGCAGTTTAGGGTTTCGAAGGGGCATAGCCTTGGGATCGATGAAGGCCATCCGAAGGTGTATGAATGGCAGCAGTAACAAAACATCTAGAAGCATACAGGAAACACTTAGATCTTCTACATTCCTCTTGGGGAATATCGCTACCATGGTACGCGGTAGTTTCGTTTTTCCGATAGATATGACAATCTCCCTTTGTTTTACCTATTCAAATGCTCTCCTATCCCTCAAGGTCTAGAGCTATGGTGTATCATGTTACTGTGAGAGTTGTGATGTATCACGTTACTCTTACTATTACCATATTAGCTTTCAGGCAGGCATCATGGTCAAACCATCGAAGTTCGTCGACCTAGAGCCAGAGGCAGAGGATATTCTCACAGTCTGGCATCTGGAGCCAACTAAGCATAATCTGACCAAGGTGACTCTTACAGCTAGATCTCCAAATGGAAAAAGGGGAGCCAAAATGTTTGCATGGAATTTAGTGTGCGGTTTAGGTTTTTTGGAAGTAGGGGAAATCGGTGATCCAAGGGCAGTTGCTAGGGGCTCTAACATCAGCCTTTAGGAAGTCTTGGAGACAACAACATTTGTCACGGTTCAGGTGAAAGCGAGTAAAGTGGAAATCCAAGTTCTGAAAATTCTCCGTAAACTCTGGTATTTGGTTTTTGTCGAGAGGGTTGGAGGATATTGTCATTAGTAATGGTGTGAGAAGAAATGAAAGGTTGAGAGCTTGTCTCGCCAAAAGTCGATGAGAAAATGATCTGGTTTCGGGGAAAATTTTGAGTTGCATTTATGTTATTCGAGGATTTGAATGCCAACAATTAACCTTGAAGCCATTCACAGTGATCCAAGTGGCTCCATACATGCTCAGAATTCAGCACTAGCCTTGAAAAAGGCTCAAAATTCAAAGTTGTTGGATTGTAGAAAAGCCAGGGTCATTTGGAAGATCTCATCGTCATGAACCCAACAACGCGAACAACACCTAAATTGGAATTCGTATGACCATTTTATAACCATCAGAAATTTGCAAGCCGTAAGGAGATGCAGGACCCACTTAACTTATGTGGTGATGAAATAACCAATAAGCCTTCAACACAGGGCATACCATTATTAGATTCTTCCACTGGCAAAAAGACAAAAAAAATATAATTAAAAATCCCATGAAAAAAATAAAATTATGAAACCAAACATTAAAATCTATATATTAACAAAATTTAAACCAAAAAAAAAATTATTATAACCATATACCATAAGATATGGTTATATTTGAATCAACAAATATACATATTTGTTTAAGCCATAATAAAATGGCATATCTTCGGATGTCAACATGATTAGTTGATTTATTTAAGCCATAATAAAATGGCGTATCTTCGGATGTCAACATGATTCATTCAATAATAAATATGGCCATTACGTAACCATGCCAAAACCACCACTTTCAAAATAGATATATGCCCATAATTTATATGCTTAGGTGGGGTTCGGTAGAGTTCGAAACCCCAACTTCCTCGTCTCTACAGTACTACCCTAACAAGTGCAACAACGACACCAAATTGTATAATCTGTCTGGATTGTACTTCTAACATCGATAGTGCCAGTCGACTGGGTAGAACACAGAGGAGTGGAGGCAGAACTCGAATGGTGGATCAGAGAAGGAGTTCCAACCAGAGGAACCATGAGTGGCCCATAGTGATGGAATCACCACTAAGAATATTTTGATGCTGAATTTTTTTTTAGAGTCATAGATATCAATGACAGAATGTTGTCAATTTTATAATCATTTTTCATAGAATTTCACAGTGAGAGCAATGTTGTGCTCAGAATCTTCATCTAAGTAGTGGATTTTTCGGCCATCTTCAGGAAAGAATCTTTGAGGGAATCTTCAATATTCCCAAGTGTCCAAAATTTGATGGTTTCAGAATTAGACAAGTTTATATAGTGATTTTACACCACTCATTCCTAGGAATTTAGTGGTGCAGTCCATTTTAGCAGGTAAGCTTTTCATTTTTCGACCATCTTTGAAAGTGGACATATATCATGCATTTATGCCATGTATTTCTTCTTTATTTTCAGATATGATGTCTTTATTTGATCCATAAAATGTCATGGATATTCCGCTGGACAATTCATCACAACAGATCTGATAATATTATATTAAAAATCTTAGATTCTACACTATTACAATTTTATTTAATTTTTAGATCTGTAAATCTCACTGTAATTAGCGAATGCATGTAAAGGAAATTATGCATAAAAGCAGAGAATGAATAAAAAAAGCTCACAAATACAGAAGACACAAGATATGCTCTCTGGGAAAACCCTTTCGGGAGAAATCCCAACTAGAAGGTGAGGTCACTTCACTCTTTTTTTGTGTCTCGAAATATGGTTGTAGATATAAAGAAGTAATGTTTGTGGCTCATGTGCTACTACAGTATACAGATCCTCTCTATGTGCTCCACCTCCTATCTCCCTGGCTATCTTTTCTCATCTATGGAACAAATGCTCTTGAAAGAATGGAATGTCTCTTCCTCCTAGTGGCCCGGTTATAAGATAACCTGATAGACTACTAGTGGTCAAGTTTGACTACATCAACTCTTAAATAGAGTTACAAAATATACTCTTCTATAGTCTTTTACATCAAAAACACAAGGCTAGCCCCTTTTTCGTGAATAATGGGCGCTGACGCGGCATCCTCCCAAACTATAGGTGTGAAAATAGGGAGGTCAACTTCTGAGTGGCATAAATTTTGCATACGGACTCTGATTGGCACGATTCTTGCACCGTTGGAAAGCTTTATGTGTCTAGAATAGCATGAAAGGATGTCATGTTGAAGCAGAAAATTTTTACCCACAAAAAACGTCATTTTATGCCTCAAAACGCTTGAGGAAGGTTTCAGAACCCATTTCGCCAAACTGAGTTCTGCCGGTAAAAATAGTCCCTTGAGCTGATTCCTCCACTTTTTCCACTCCAAATGCATCGAGATGGATGAAAAAAAATATAATGATTGAATTCAAATCATTGTTGTTGAGATCCTTGATTACCATTATGTTGGGGGATACTTGTTGCCACATCATGTGAGATTTTTTTAGCTTGTCACGCTGAAGGAAATCCCATTTGAGTGAGACTTCATGTAGGAAGAATGTCTCATGGAGAGAAGCACCACTATTATTGAGGGTATTTGTTCTTATTATGAAAAAAAACTTGCCATGTACGTGTTGGCTTGAGGGGGCCTGACCCAAGTTTAGCATTAATTAGCCAAACAAATCCCTACACTAATGGCCCTTCTAACATCAGCCCGCAAAACACGGACCAAATTCTCACCCAAAGTTGTATGTGGGGATGTTGGAACTAAGTTTCCGCACCCTGAGATGGTTTTGATGTCGTTTGATTTATTTTATCCTCACCTTCGCATAGGTGGTCTCGCTCTGGGGTTTATAAGACAGACCCTCTGTTTCGGCCTTCAATACCTTCGCAAAAGTATATGATCGAACTTCACACAGCCCCAACCCATGGCTCGGGTACTTTCACGCTGCTATGGTAGTGTGACGTGCAGATTCCTCAATTATCCTAAGTGATTTTCTTATCTTGCCAAATACTTGAAGTTGTTACCGCATGAGCAGATATTCGTATTTGCATTCAATTATTAAATTTAATTGCATTCATTCATGCATCACATAAGCATAATAAGGAAATTCATACACAGAATATCCAAACCCATCAACAGAACAAAGACACAAAAATTGCAGAATAAATCCTTTTATTAAGATCTCGAAGTGTTACAGACTCTGCCCACCCTGCACACACAGCTGTAGGGATCCGTGCACTCAGCTACGGACTTCTACCCTAGTCCTTTCCGCACTCAACTACAGAGCCTCTACCTATGCTACAACCCAAGACTTAGACTTCTTTCTCTAAAGCTATGACTCTCTTACATGTTGTGTCTCTCAAACTGCTTAGAGCTTAACTCATTTTATACAATCCGATGGTCCACAGACCATTGGTAGATCTCTTATAGCCAAATTTACTTTACAAAACTAAGGGAGGACTACCCTTTTTGAAACATAACACCTTCACACTCCACAATCACAAAATGAGGAGTCTCTACAATTATATTACAAAAATTGAATTAACATAGGCTTTTAACCCAAAAATTTCCCTTGGGGGATCCCGCTCCCAACATGCCCCCAACAAAAACATCGTGACTCGCCCTAGAGTCACTCAGTAGGCGTGGAGATCTTTGCGCGAAGCCTGTCCAGCTCGAATCTGATGACTGCAACTTCAGTCATGCACTGATCTATTGCCTACTTTGCATCTTCAATTGTTTTCTTAGTTGTTGCCCCTACACTGTCAGCCTGAAGTTGTTGTTGCATCTCTTGCAGAGTTGTAAGCTTTCCTTCAATGTTTCCTGTGACTGCGTAAGCTTCCTCCAGCCAGGATTTTAGTCACACCTTCAACATTGCCTCCTTGTGCAACGCTGCATCCACCTATTCCTTCAGTTGCTTGGCTTCTTGCAGCTTAGCTAACCTATGCGTAAGTTCGACAGTTCGCGCTGTGCCCTTAACTCTATCATAGCGTTGTTCGAGTTCACGTGCTTCTATCTCTAACCTCTGGATGTTTGGGTCCTCCTGCAAGCTGGTCAAGACCTCAATTATTTTTTGAACAACTGTGTGTAGTCCACTATAGCACTCTCCACTGCCGCAACTACTTCAGTGACAGCAGTCGCCCACTGTTCCTTTACCTCTGGTGGTGTTGAAGGCTGGGCCCTCAACTAGAGCTCTGTAATCTACAGGTTCAGCTCCAACTGAACCTGCGCCATCTCTGTCCGAGTGTTGTGCCACCCTATGGCCAATTTGCTGATGTAGACCTTGATTGGCTCCTCCTTCGGAATGGACAACTCTCGGACCATTCTACATGCCTCCTCCATGACTTGTATGATCTTCTTGCTCTGGCTGGTCGCCTTGGCCTCAGCAGTGATGGCAGTATTCCTCTAAAAGGCCATCTGCTCGTTATTTATCTTCTGTTCACTGATCACATAGAGGGTGCGATGCTCACGGGCCCTCATCTCTTTAATTACTCCATCCTATAAGAGATGGATTGCTTCATGTGGAAGCGCTACCAAGTTCAGTCCAACTCCCTTAAAGGAGCTAACAGTGGGCCAGTCAGCCTTACTTTCCATGGTCAATTCTCCATTTGGAAGCACTATCCCACTAGGAGCCTTCATGCATAGCATATCGGTAGCCTCTGATGTGCTAACAACCAAGTTGGTGGACAGTGGACCAGCTTACATCGCACGAGTCTGGAACTTATGCAACCCGGTCTGGATGGCCCCTATGATGATCTGCTACTGCCTCTCAAATTGATGTAGGGCCTCCGCAGTGACATCTCTGACTGTGTCACTGATGTTATATAGGTGACCCTCTGTTAGTGTGATAGGGTCCAACGAGGTCTTGGTCTCATTGGATTTCTTTCTGGACCCTCCCTTTTCCAACTCTCTTAGGCGTTTAATGCGAGTAGACGTCTCTTGAGGGTCCGCATTGTGCTACTCTGTGTCCTCCTCTTCGGTCTCAGGTAAAGGTGACCAGATGCCTTTGTTAGAGCCCCGCTCTACACCACCTGTTTGTTTTCCTACCTCCTTTCCTTCCTGTTCCACCTGGGCCTTCTCAGTAACCTTCTTTTTCCTCTTTTCGACCAGCTGCACTATCTTTAGCGTGGCCTCTTCCTTTTTCGTCTATGCAACAGACTTGCTTCCACCCACCGCTAAGTCCATGGTAGAGCGCCACTCCATTGGCCATTTGTCCAACACCGCATTGATGACATCATATGTGGCTACATATGGAAAATCGTACCACTTCTGCACGGGGTCCTTCCATGCCCTGATTGATATCCAATGGAAATCAACCTTAAATTCAACATAGCTCTACAGGTTAGCATATATCATGGGCGATAATCACAGCTTGCAATTGATAGCCATCTTGATATTCATTTCCATCAAGATCTAGAAGATCTTGCAGTCCCAAACCCGCTCCCCATCCTTGGTCGCCCCCAACAAAGCATACTTCACTACTTTAGGAAGGTCTGGTGCGACCGAGGGGAATTGGCTATCTTCTAGTAGCTCCCATGCTACCAGCACAATTGATAGCAAGAGCCATGCGTAGTGGAAGGTCTTTATTTTCTCTTGTGCTTTGCGGCAGTTCTCTAGGAACTCTCTGCGAAGGTAGTCTGACCAACTAAACTAGACTACTTCCACACACTGCTGTGCGAGCGTGAAGACATCTCGACAGCGCGACACTTCCGCATCACCTTCCCTGGAAGGATCTGTGTTGCCACCTTCACAACAGGGTTGTAGATTTCAAAGATAGCGTACTCAAGTAGCTTCTTTACCAGTTTGAACTTCTCTTTCATTTATTTCATGAGTGCCTACTCGCCACCCTTGCCGCCAAAGATCATTGCCGAATTTTTGCCTATATACGACAGGTGTGTTATGCAATGAATCAACATATCAGTGACGGGTATCGACTCCTCCAGCCATAGACACCCATCATGCACCAAGCAAAGCAGTTGCTTGATGACCACAACTGTCACGACGGTGCGGTTATAGTGCGGCACCCAGATCAGGTTGAGTAATCCTGCCTTCTCTAGTCCTCTAAGCCACTTTCGCGGCTCCAGTGCAGTCATCCTCGTATTTGTGTCTATGATGCAACGCATCAGTTGTTCGGTCGCCAGGAGCAGTAACTTCTCGTGGTCTGCCAATTCCCAGTCTTTGAGCTTCAATATGGGCACTCGCACCAAATGCAGACTGTCAAAAGCGATTTCATCCTGTAGAAAAGGGGTTTGTAGGGGAGTCTTACTTTCATCAATGTCCTTTGGGACTTTGGACTTAGGCTTGTGTGGAGGGACATACTTCGGCAACCGTGTAATAAGGTCCACACCTTGGGCTTCAATATTCTCTATTTCCACTCCCACATCCTCATCATCCATGTGGATGTTTTTGATATCCTCTTCTTCAGTTTCTAGGTTTATAGCCTTGCCTTTCTCCTAGGCAGTGGGCTTTGGTGGGTTTCATGTTAGCGATGCATGCACTAGTATAGCAGGCTACTTTCCGTTCTTGTCTTTCATAGTCTCCTTGGTTGGTGTTGGCTTCGGTCTTTGCATTCTCAAGGATTTAGGGACCTCCGCCACTTCCGGGGTAGCTACTCCAGCCGCCATATCAATCTCCTGTACATTCTCCTCAGCTGCCACTCCTTCGGTGTTCATAGCTCCTGCACATGTCGACATGACACTATTCACTAGTGCTTTTGTTTCCTTTCACAATTGTTCAAACACCGAACTCACTACTAGATCTTGAAAGCATTCACAGTTCATGTGCACCTGAGAGGGCAACAACTCAATTCTCAAAATGCCAAGTGTTTTTCGCAGGACAACCACTTATAATTTATAGGGCATTTTGAATTCAAATCTGACCGCTCCCCCCAAAATCGATTCATTAATGTCGGATTGGCAGAAGATTTTCTATGATCTAAGTCATAAATTTTGTCTTAAATGTCGGCCACCCACTACATTTGGCCTCATTTCTTCTATATTTTCATGATTAGTGACTTTAATGGTCACTTTCTGGCTGACCTGCATGATTTCTCCCTAGGTAGCGTAGCTCCCTCTGCACTGTCGTGGACCTAGTGACACGTCCTTGTTCACGGCATCTTCCAATCGCGTAGCTCCCCAACCCGAGTAGTGTCATTTATAGTCCCATGCCTCCTTTAAGCTGCCTAGAGTGCTAAGATTGTGCTTCTTTCATTTAGTCATATGGTCAGACCACCAGTGTATGGCTTCAAGTGACTTCCATTCACCTTTCCTGGGAAGGGTTCTCCATTTAATTTGACCAACTGTACCGCTCCTCCGTCAGTAACCTCCTTAATAACATAAGGCCCTAACCAGTGCATCCTTAATTTCCCTAGACATTTATCAAAATTACTATCATATAACAAAACCAGGTCATTTACCTTAAATGTGCACGGATTGATGTGTCAATAATGCCATGCCTTTTTGCGCTACTTTTGGACCTTCTAGTGAAATCCAGCCAAAAATTGTTCTTCTTCAAGCTCATCCAACTACACAAGCCTCTCCTCCAGGGCTCCGTGATCTGTCATACTTGTAAGCGCTGCTATGCGTAGACTAGGCACGATGTATTCCATAGGCATTACTACTTCCACACCACAGACAAGCCTAAAGGGGTTTGTCCGATCAACTTCTTGCATGTCATTCGATAAGCCCATATTACTGCAAGTATAAGTAGGTCCCAATCACTTCACTGAGAATTGCAAACCTTGGTCAGTGCATTTTCGAGCACTTTGTTGAATGCTTCCACTATCTCATTAGCCTGTGGGTGATAAGGTGTGCTCTTCTGGTGGTATACCTGAAATTCCTTCATCAGTGCGTTGATCGTCTCATTCAGGAAGTGTGTACCATCATCACTCATCAAGATCTTTGGACATCCGAATTGCATTAGTACATGGTCAAATAGGAACTTCGTGGCAGTCACGCCTATGCAATCCTTCACCGACTGTGCTTCTTCCCAACGAGTCAAATACTCCGTCGTTGTGATAATGTACCTTGCTCCTATCTTTCCTTGTGGATGAATGGGTCCTACAAAATCTATCGCCCACTTTTTGAAGGGTTACAACATCATTTGTGGATTCGAGAGGAGTTCATCCCTCCATGATGGCCTTCCCATTCTTTGACATACATCACATGCCTTGCAATATGCTTTTGAATCCTGATGAAGGGTTGGCCACCACAACCCTGCGCGTAGAATCTTCTACGCGGTTTCTCTCCCTACATAATGTCCTCCTGTGGTGCCCCCATGAGTGTTCGCGAGGATGCTGCTTCTTTCGAACTCAGGTACATACCGTCGCAATATCTCATTAGTCCCCATATTGTATATATGCTCAGCAATGACAAAGAAATCGGTCGCGCGCACCACTAATTCCTTCTTTTGCTGGACAGTGTATCCTTTCGGTGTAGTTCTTGCTGTTAGGAAGTGTATTATATCCTCAAAATGACCATCTACAACATGCACTGCAAATAGCTGCATGTCAACAAATCCTTCTTCCAAGTTAGTAGGTTCCTCCTCTGATGCGCGACAGATGATCTGGTCCCGTGTTCAATCATCCAGGCTTCACGACAACTTCAAAATCATACTCCTAGAACAATAAGAGCCATTTGCATATTCTCCCCCCCAACACAAGCTTATTGACCAGGTACTTCAGTGCAGAGTGATCCGTATACATCTTAAAATGGCCTCCTAGCAAGTAGTGTCGATACTTCTGGAGCGCATACACCATAGCTAGCCCTTCACGCTCAGTAGTGGAATAGTTCGTCTCTTCTTTGGATAATTTGTGGCTTGCAAATGTGATAGGATGGTCCAAGCCTTCTCCACCAGCCTATGTTAGTACTGCTTGAAATGTACATGAAACTCTTTCTTCCAGTCTGGAAAGACTAGAATTGGTGCGGTAACTATTTTTTCCTTCAATATGTCCAAAATCTTCTTATAGTCATCGTTCCAATAATATGTGACATCCTTCTTCAATAATTTTGTTATCACTTAGAACTAATAAATTTTTTTATGTATATAGGTGTTTGTCCTAGTCCGAGTACAAAGGTCTGTGTCAAGATTGATTTCGTTTTATATGTCTTACTTAGGATTTGAGTGTTAAAGTTCTTAATTGAAACCATACTTGACTCCTATTGGTTCTAACTCATCCATCATCATTCCATAGTCATGTCTTATCTATGTCCGAGTCATCGTGTCTTTTAGTGATTTCGTAGCGCTGTTCCCATTGGCCAGTTTCGCAGCGCAATTATGGTTTAGCATTTTCGCAGCGCGTCATGATTAGGCCGTTTCGCAGCGCATTATTAGAATTTCAAACTAACAGCGCTGCGAAATCATGGATTCGTGCTTGTTGCAGCGAATCTTTCCTGAAAGGTCAAGTCCGTTATCCGAGTCATTAGTTGTGTCCATTCATGTCAGGTTTTGTACCTCTCGTATCACGTTTAAACACTCATTTGCCACTATCCTACTAATAGCTCTGTTAACATGCACACAAATATCATTCCCAAGGGATTTTACCGTGCATGTATTTAATGATAGTCATAAGTGCTGTATGAGTGACAAAGAATTTGGATTTCAAGCGATTTGTTTTCAAGCGAGGCTGTTTTCAAGCGAGCCAGAATTCAAGTGAGGCTGAATTAAAAAGAACTGAACCACCATTGCAACTGAAGCTGTTAGACTCTATGTGTGTGAAGATTTTGAAAGGAAAATGGAGAGGAAAGAGCACAGATCCGGTAAATGCCAGAGGACTGAACTTGAGGGCTTGGATATAGCGTTGAGGGATGAAGGCGTGAAGAAAGCGTTCAAAGATGCTGGTTGCTGGAACTTTTAAAAGAAGTTACAAGGGGGACATGCGCAGGTAACCAAGGAATTTGCGCTTAATTTCACTGGGTTAAATTCGAAGGTAGCCATGTTAGAAGTTCAGGTATCTCCAGAAGCAATTTCTGCTGTGACAGAGATCCCAAGAGGACGAGAAGAATGGTTTAAGAATTTCAAGTTTGATATGAATCCCTGTAAGGAGTTTTTAAAGGAGGCATATGTAAATGAAGACTTAACAAAAGCAGTGCCCAGAAATTATGTTAAGGAACATTATGCTCTTCTTCTCACTTGCATTCAGAAATACTTGACCTGTGAAGGAAGGTACAATAAGGTCTATTCTTACCATTTCAAACTGCTCTTGCATTTCACGGGAAAAATCTCCATAGACCTTCCTTTTTATTTGTTTCGCAGTTTGAGTAAAATGTGTGATAAAGTGCAGTTAAGGAAAGAGGACTGTGAAACCTCTCTGTTTCATCATGGTTTAATTAAGTTGCTAGTTCTTGATGGCCTCCAAAAGATAGGCAGAGACTGGAATTCGTTTATTTTCATGGCCGGATTTCAAAGCAAGACTGGCCTTACTCCACAACCAGTCAGAGAACTCACCATAGCTGAACTTCAAAAAGAGGCAAGAGCTAAAAAGCAAAACAAGTCACAGCCAAGAAAACCAGTGAAGCCATTGATCATTCAAGAACCACCTCAGCAATCAACAAAAGAAAAATCTCAGGATAAGAAGACTGTACCTGAAACAAGTAGAGCTGAAGCAATTTCAAGAGTAAGAACAAGAAGTCAAATAAACAAAGAGAAGGGTAAAGCCATAGTTGTTGATGAAAGCCCAATGTCTAAGGCGAGTTTGAGTGATTTATTGCAGGCCATTGAATTTGAACAGTGTGAGCCAGTCCATATTGACTTGACACAGTCACCACCAGTAAGTACCAAGAAATCTAAAGCCTCGAAAAGGCTCAAATTCGATGAACCAGGTGAAGGATTTATTTTCAAACCCAGAAGACCCATTACAAGGAGGCAAATAAAGAAAGAAATGTCAAAAACAGAGGAAACTGGGAAAGTTAGGCAAGAAGACACAAGCAGAACAGTCATCACATCTCAAGGAGATAATATAGCAATCATAAAGAGCCAACTGGAAGCAGCTAAACATGAGATTGTCAAATTAAGGAAGGCCGCTAGAAAGCGTGCAGTTGAGTTTGCAAATTATCGTAAAACTATATGGGTAGGGACTGAAACCTATGAAAATCAGTTAAATTCAGTAGTAGATGGACATGCACAGTTTCATACATGGACAGTACCAGCCATCAAAGAGGCCAAGTACATTAGAAGGATGAATATGCACCTAAGAGCTGAGAATAAATCTCTGAAGAAGAAAATTGAAGGCCTGAAGGTACAACTGGATCAGTTATCTACTAAATGAATTTTTTCTTCAAAAGAGGTTTTGTTCCAAATTTTGGTCGTATATGCTTAGTCTTATTGTTTTTGAAGACATGTAAATCCCTGCTATATATGAAAGGTCGAAAGGAAGTTTTGGCAAACAAATGTTTTGGTGATAAAGGTCTCGGGTCAAAGGTAGGCTGTTTCAAATAATACAGCAGTTTCGTAGCGCGCTACGAAACTGTTGAAGGTGTGGATTGTAACGCAGAACAGGCAATTTTGTATTTTGAGTGGAAATTTTGGAAAGGAAACGCCAAAAGAACATGCCAGATATCAGGTGGAGCTACAATAGCCGTTCAGATCAAGACAGGTGTACTTTGAAAAGAGTGGAATATTTTAACCCAAGTTAAATTTCTGTTATAAAGCCACTTTATCACCGTTCAAAGGGTAAATGCATTATATACAAAGAACTGTTGCCCGCATACATATCTATTGATGCAGCCTCCAACACATCAGGAACGTGGCACTATTCCATATTATGGGTCATTAAAAGCTAGAAGACATGCTGCTGTGCATTTGAGAAATTTGAGGAAAATTGGAACCGAGAAGCAAGGGACATCTCCCAACATGACTGAGCAGTTAAAGGATTTAGCGTTCAAGGTCGATATGGTGTACTAAATATCCAGCTCAGCCACATCAAAAAGGGACCAGGTGTCAAAGAACAAGAAGAAGTCATTATGTGTGGAAGATAGAGTTAGAGTTATAGTTAAATTAGAACTCTTAAACACTACAGTCAGTTCCTTATTGTATTTATTAGTTAGTTCAAATAGCTAATAGGTGTCATTAGAGGCAGTTATCGAGCTCCCCTCATGCTAGAGGAGGAAGCTCAAAGTAGTTAGAATAATGACTCTATATATAGCTGAAACATCCATGTAATGAGGGTTGGAGATTTTATAAAACAGAATGTTGTTTTGGCTTATGTAAAAAACATAGTTCAGTAATATAAGTTATATGCTTTTCTTCTCAGGATTCATAAAGCATTTCCATGTTCAAGATGTGTTATTTTACTTTGTCCTTCATGTCTTTTTTCAGTTGCTTAGATGATTAATCACTCAGAATTCACCTATGCTGCTCTGATTTCCTGTACTCATCTATGAACTGTGGTTTTTTATAAGAGTTGTGTTTTGAACATTTAAATGTCACATGCCCTGACTTCTATGTAAAGGCAGTATCATTATTTACTGAGATTTGGTAGACTCCATAAGCCCAATGGAAACTTATGTAATG
This sequence comes from Pinus tabuliformis, assembly GCA_031772625.1. Classification (NCBI taxonomy): domain Eukaryota; kingdom Viridiplantae; phylum Streptophyta; class Pinopsida; order Pinales; family Pinaceae; genus Pinus; species Pinus tabuliformis. Next base: position 910,811,791 of record CM062815.1, on the reverse strand, counting down.
TTTGTCCAGCCTTCATATTTGTTAAAGTTATTTTACAAGAGTTAGCCATCTTATTAATAGTCAAAATCAATAACCCTTTGAGAGAGCCCTCTCAGGCTAAGGATGCTAAGCCTTAGTCAAAAGATTGGTTTGAAATAGTTACTTGAAGTCTTCCTGGTCAGCAACCTTCCAGGGCTTGATTTTGAGATAACAAATTTCTCCATAGGCGCAATGATCTAGGCATAGATTTTGATAAACTTTCTTTAATATCTCGTATGTCCCAGAGTAGCACGCAACTATTTCACACTCCTTGGCACTTCCAAGTTCAGTATCACCACAATCTTCATGGGTTTTACCATCAGTCCTTGTCTGCAAACCACATGCCCCAATAGGTTCCCAAAAGGAATGTAGAACAGACACTTTTTGAGATTGAGTGCATTCTAGTATCCTCGACAAGTATCTAGCATTAGGCACAAGCTTGCTACATGGCTCTTAACTAGCCCAAATATGGTCCAGTCATCAAAATATACCTCTAGCAACTCATGAATAAATTCCTTGAATGTCGCAAAAACCATGTGCGAAAAGATTGCAGGCGCATTCTTCAATCCGAACAGCATTACAATGTACTAAAAACAACCCCACTCAGTTGTGAAGGTTTTCTTGCTCCTATCCTCTGGTGCGATTTTGATTTGGTGGTACCCAGAGAACCCATCAGTGAAGGAATATGTTTCCTGGCTACCTACATTGTCCAACACTTCATCCATGAACAGAGTCTGGAAAGGATCATGCACACAAGCATCATTCAGTGTTCTGAGATCCACGCATATCCTTATCTCATCCTTTTGCTTCTTCTCTTGCACCATCATTTGGCTTACCCAATCAAATTCTTCCACAAGCTCAATGATGTCTATCACGAGTATTTTGTCTAGCTCTATGCAGACCTTCTCCTTATATTTCAGATTGAGATAGTAAGGCCTTTTCTTAACTGCCTTTGCATCAAGTTTTAACATGATCTTCATCATTCCTAGGCCCGCTATTATTCCTTTTAGATCTGTAAACTTGGTAGGGAATAATTCCTTGTATTCACGAAGAAATTCAGCGACCTCATCCACTGTTGCATCATCCTGGTAGTCTCCATTCTTCACAAATTTGGGTTCTGCCTGCATACCAATGCTCACTTGTTTTGTTTTCAACGACGCGGTTATATCAGGGTTCTCAATCTGCGATCTTTAAACCTTGCGGTGACCTTCTGTTTCCAGAATCTTAATCTTCCACAGATCCTCATCCTCTTCTTCAGCAATTACATTATAACATTCTACCATGCTACTCATCTGAGTAGCCCATTCAGGCCGAGTAAGGTCTAAAGGATCCTGCAGTATCCTAAAGATTACTTCTTTCACTTCTTGTAGCACTTCATCAATACTGTCAAACCCATCCTCAAAACTAAATGTCATCATGATTCCTTCATGCAAGATGTCCCATTCACCTGTCCCATGGTGGAGCTCTATTTCTATATACCAATTCATTGGGATAACATCCACGGTATGAAAGAATAGGTGCACCCATTCAGGTTGGGGCTTTTCTCCATAAGCCTGGGTCCATTTGGCCAGATGCACGCATGGATCATTCTACCCATCATACCTGTCTGCCAGTCACATCTTAGGCTTCCCAAATCGTGTTCTCATCATCCTCCTACATTCGCACCAATCATCAAAGCTTCCCTTTTGCGTACACCACCATCTTGTGGGCATAGTGCGTAGTGACTAGTCCAAGGCCCAAAAGCGATAATTTTTTGGTACCTCCCTTTCAAATGCACCCAAAAAGATATCTACCTCATTCAGACCATCATAAGTAGGCATATTTCTTACCTCTGACGATATGCAGTGCAGTGACCAGGTCATCATGTTGTAATTCAGCGTAGTTACTTCATGTAACCAATTCTGTCAGCATTCTATTTCTTCATCGGAGTCCGAAGTGCAGGAACTCTCACGATCCCACATAATCCTTCCCTCCGTAGTGGGGTTCACGCAATCATGGTCTCGCACTGTTATCTTATAGATACAGTCCAGGTTTTCATCACTCTCATAATTGCGGATAGGTTCAGTATAGCGCAATCCTTCAACAAGATCGAGGGGTACTATTACGCACAGCAATTTCCTCTCAAAGATCATCTTTTGCTTCTTCAGATTGATTACCCTATTCATATCAGTAGCCCAGTAAATTCCTAGGAGTGCGAGATAGGAATTGCTATTATCCACTATCTCTATTACTTCAAAATCTACCAGCTCGCTCGCTCCCTCAATATCCATGGACACCCCCTGCAGCCACCCCATGGGGATGATCTTCTATTGATTTTCCATCCTTAGCTAAATCGGAGACCATTACAACACAGGTCTCCCCATTCACTCCCAAGTCTGCTTTGGTAGTAGATTCGCATTTAATCCCAGGTCCAAAATGACGTGATCCATTTCATACTCTCCTATCTGTGCAATCAATCTCATCTCCCATCCCATCCTTTTTTTATGCTTGCCAATATTTCGTACGATGTTCAGCTCACCTAGCGCAGCTCCAATGCATCCATTGATGAGTTCTTGTAGCCCTTTCATAGCCTTACTGTCGCGCCATAACTTCATACAGGTTTTCAGGAAAGTTGTGAGCATAAAGGGGTCCATCTCTTGCTCATGCTTATCCTTTCTTTCTGAGGTGGAGGCCTCAACGAAGCTCTTCTTAACTTCCATGAAGGTTTCACGTGCGCACTACAAATCGAACTTAGCCTCCTTTGCTAGGGTTTTGCAAACCCATGCATTATCTTCTAGGTGTTTCCCCTTGTCCTCTCCTATCGCGATTCCACTTCTAAGCACTATATTTACATTAGGATCTTCCTCGCACAACTTAGACCTCATCATCTACAAGTTCTGAGTCAGCGGAGGTGGTAGCGCCCCTTTGTCATGCATCCTAGCTATCAACGTACGACAGTATTTTGTTTCATGATCAAACAGTGTGCAATACTTGCACGGCGAACGCGTTGGATTAGTGCAATCGCGGGCATAGTGTCTTGTTCCTCCGCAATTGTAGTAAATCAATTTTCCTTGAACTCTACCAAGTCCTCCTCCGCCTCGACCTCTTCCGCGCCCTTGAAATCCTATTTGCGCCATTCATGCACTCTGGTCAAGGTGCCATGTTTCGACCTGGACCCTATAGGAGGGAGTTGTATCCATCATCAATTTGTACCTCCTACAAGTATGCTCATCATGCCCTACCAACCTACAAAAGTTGCAAAACAGTTGTTGTGGTGCTTGTACATGCTTCTGTAGCAGGTGATAGTTATCCGTGACATGTTTTCCTGCTACCTGGTAGATAACGCACCACAATGCAGGCCCCACGCTAGGTCCTACTTGAGCTTTTAACCTTAAAGGCATCGGTCCTCCTCCTGTAATGCAGTTTGTAAAGACTGGGCAATGGTCTTTATCATGACCCTGACTCTTTCATTTCAAGCACCATACCTCCTCGTGTACCTCTAGTCGAACTGTCCTCTCCTACTTCAGACTTTGCATCTCAAGGCATAGATTCTTCAATTGCGCATGGATCTACAAAACTCCTAGATTAGGGTCTTGCATCGGAGTTTCATGTAGTCTCATGGAAATCTCCAAGGCCTCTGCCTGAGTTGTTATCTTCTGCTGTGACAGCGCACTCCTTAAGTGTGGTAGTGGCGAGGCCACAAACCACTCACAATGTTGTCCATCTATCAAATTCATGTTGGCTTCGCGAATTTTAAATTTCAGTCTTTGATCTAATTCCTAAGGCATCTCGCCTAGTTGCATCATAATCTCTTTGAATCCTATAATCAGCTACACCTCAGATTTAGGCCTACTAAATTCCTATTCAGTGTTTCCTGGATGTCTGCCACTCCAGCATTCAGGTTATCGTTAGAGTACTTAATATACTAGGTTAGTGGGTGATCTTGCAGAGCACTAACCGGTGTCACCTTCTTTATATGATCATGTGTAACACCTTGAGCCTCCCATACAACCCTCACAACGAACCAGAATTGGTCTAGGTCCTCCTTTCACAAGCCTTTGAGCAAAGGTAACTTCACTGTATTATCCATACTGAACCACGATGGAGGTGGAGGTGGTACGGGTGAATTTGGAGGTGAGGTTGGTGAAGTTGTAGGTGGTGTGGGTAGAGTTGGTATTCGCAGGAATCCTTGTCTTATTAACTAAATAGCACTTTGCAGAGAAACCTTTGATATCCCTTCTTCGTCACCTTGCAGAGGTGAAATCAAGGGACTATACTTGGACCCTTTTTTCCTTTATTCCTGTACATTTTCCTACTTCCCGTAGTCCCACACATCAAGGTAGCTATATAACCCATTTTTTGCACAATAGAATTTTAATCCAAGTATTCAAAGATTTTACGTACTTACCTCACAGTCCTTTGAAAAAACATTCCTCCGACTCGTTGTAGCTAACTGAGGTGTCAATTGTGAATTTAGTCACAAATCCTCCTATGACGCAATCGAGCCAATGATCGATAGCATGAGCAATCTTGTCCTCCGATGCTTCCAACCTTTGCACTAGCTCCAGGGTCCACACAATAGGACCATCAAGTTTCCACCTTCCTTGGTCATCTGCTAGCTTCGCAATCCACTCGTATAGCTCAATAAGGAAGGAGAAGAAAAGGATCTCGTGGATCTCTGTATATAGGTATTTGTCCAACCACTAGTCTTTTGTCAGTCATGGGTTCTTGTTCTCTTGTGCCACCAATTCATGGATCTTTCTATCCAACCAGTCTCCAATCTCCTTCTTAGTTCGATTCCAGTGATACGACATCACACATCTCTTATGCAAATTATGGTCCCAGCAACGTAACCATTTATTGGCTTGAGGGGGCTTGACCCAGCTTCACCATTAATTAGCCAAACAAATCCCTACACTACTGGCCCTTCCGGCATCAGCTTGTAGAGTGTAGACCAAAGTCTCACCTGAAGTAGTATGGGGGGATGCTAGAACCAAGTTTCTACACCCTGAGATGGTTGTGATGTCATTTGATTTCTTCTATACCTACCTTCACGTAGGTGGTCTCGCTCTAGGGTTTATAAGACAGACCCTCTATTCCATCCTTCAATACCTTCGCGAAAGTATATGATCGACCTTCACGCAGACCTAACTTGTGGCCCAGGTACTTTCGCGTTGTTATGGCAACGTGTCATGCAGATTCCTCAATTATCCTAAGTGATTTACTTATCTTGCCAAATGCTTTAAGTTATTACTGCGTAAGTAGTTATTCGTATTTGCGTTCAATTATTAAATGTAATTGCATTCATTCGTGCATCATATAAGAATAATAAAGGAAATTCATACACAAAATATCCAAACCCATCAACGGAAAAAAGACACAGAAATTGTGGAATAACTCCTTTTATTAATATCTCCAAGTGTTACAGACTCTGGGGTCTGCGCACTCAGCTGCGGACTTCTACCCTAGGCCTCTACGCACTCAGCTATAGAGCCTCTACCTATGCTAAAACCCAAGACTTAGACTTCTTCCTCTAAAGCTATGACTCTCTTACATGTTGTGTCTCTCAATCTAGTTAGAGCTTAGCTCTTTTTGTATAGTCTCATGGTCCATGGACCATGGGTAGATCTCTTACAGCCGACTTTACCTTACAAAACTAAGGGTGGACTACCCCTTTTGACACATAACACCTTCACGCTCCGTGACCAAAAAATGCGGAGTCTTTACAATTATATTACAAAAATTGACTTAACATGGGATTTTAGCCCCAAAACTTCGCTTGGGGGATCCCGCTCCCAACAGTACGTTGCCATCATTTGCAGCAATTATATGAATGCAACCTTCACTCTCTTGACACTGGGCCAGGAAACGTAACCCACAGTGGGTGAACAACGTTATCAATGTGTTTGTGTTCTTAATTTGATGGTCACCATTATGATTTCTTTCCTTTCCAACATGCATATGTTGTTGTTTGATGTTCTTTCACATGAAATTATGATAACATCACAGAAGTAGAAGATATTGGTTAAGTCCGGTAGCTGATGAGATCTGGATCACACAGAGCAGTCATATTGTTTGGAAGTGACGCAAGGCAAAGTTATTCATCATGAAAAATAGTTACAAAAGGACGGTTGTTTCATCTTACAGCTTAGCCTAGAAGGGAAGAAATAGGCAAGCGATTCTCACATAGTTTTCCAGAGGGCTCATTAATGAAACTCCACTTGAAATACATATCCCAACAGGCGGGGGAGATCCCACAATATTTCAAATTAGAACCAAATTTGTGCATACATGAACCTGGGGTTTAGATAACCCAGTTGGAACAAGTGGAGGAGTTCTTACGACTTCTCGAGGAGGAGGATGACCATGCATGGGAGGGATAGTCCCTTACAAGTCAGATGAGATTGGTCGGCAAGCTCAGTCGAAGCATAAGAAAGGGAAGATAATTAAAAAGAAATCAGAATTCCCAAACTCGGTGTTAGCTGTTGACATCCATATTGATAAGGCTATGGAGGCCTCAGAGCTCATATTGGTGGGTAGAGCGAGAGGGAAATTTTTCTCTACATAATACATCATAGAGTGGATAAATAAATCTTAGGGTGAGGCACTAGAAAAAGTCATGGAGGTGATCACATTGGCCAAGGGTTTCTTCATGGTCTATTTCAATAGCAGTTAGACATTGGAATGGGTTTTACATCGCAACTGATGCTTTGGTATTGCACCAATACTCTTTAAGCAATGGATGCCCCTCTTTGATGCATAGAGAGAAAGAGTGGAATAGAGTCTAGTATGGGTGCAATTACCGGCCTTACCTCTGCACTTATGGATAGAGGATGTCTTTAGAGATATTGGAAGCGATTTGGGTCTCTACCTAGAAGCGGACATGTCTTTTCAAGAAACAAAATGCAGGAATGTGGCATGCATTTTGGTTAGATTGGACCCAAGGGAAGGATTGGCTGACAAAATCTAGCTCCAGATCAATGGTTACTCCTACTTCCAAATCATAAACTACGAGCACTTACCATTCAGATGTCACAGATGCCATAAACATGGTCATCTAGCCCATGATTTTCCTTTGGGATATAGAAGGAGGAGAAGATAGAGCGGTTACATCTAGAATGAGGGTCGGGCACAAGGAGCAGGTTCAGATGGAAGGGATGGAGACACAATAGGGTTCAGGGTAGATGTCGATGGAGGTGTAAGAAGACCAACCTGCACATATGGAGATCCCCCACATGTTGGAGTAGGACCATACTCAGGAAGTCATGGGAACAGTTGAAATGGCCCAACTCTTGGTGGGTGCTATCACTCATTCTCTTTCCTCTATACAAGATTCTCTACATTTTTTGTTAAATGAACTCCCTAAGCTTGGTCCCTTCAGGACATATATGAATGAAACTCCATGTTTAGATAGTCTATCACTTGTCATGGACAATATTCTCACATATATCCCTGTCTTATCTCTTGAGAAAATCCCTTATATTCTTTGACCGAGGGATAAAAGGGCCTTGTTAGTAGAACGCATGGGCAGTTTGGGAAGCCTTCCAAAACACACTATGCCTTAATAAACTAGGGGAAGGAAGACTAATCTATCTAAGGAATAATTAAAATCCAATTTAGACATAGCCGATGGGAAATTTTTATCCCTTAAAGGGGCACTTAGAGAAACGTAGACCCCTGTCACTGTTTCCAAATGATCTTGTTATCCTTCAATTGTCATGGTTTTGCTAGCAACCATAAGAAACTAGCCTTAAAATCTCTCTTTCAAAAATACTGTCATGATGTCATCATGTTACAAGAAACACTAGGTCTCGGTGAAACAGTCATGGATTCTCTTAAGAAAATTTTGCCAAGATGGAATTTTGTGAATGTTGATGCAAAAGGAAGATCAGGGGGCTTGGCTTTGGGTCTCAAATACTCTATTTTAAAATTGAAAAATTCTTGGGGTTCTAAAATGGTATTGGGGGCTAAGGTTTACTCGCCTTAATTATGCTCTAAATTTACTCTAGTCAATATCTATTGTCCATGCCAGGGAAGGGTACTATTCTAGAACAATTTATTTTCAAAATATTTTATGCATGCTCCTAATTTGGTGGTGAGAGGCAATTTCCATTTCTCTTTAGGCTTGTTTGAAACCTAGGGTCTTCAAGCTTAAGCAAATTCCCTAGCTAACTTCTTGAACAAAATCAGAGGTGGATGCCTCGTAGACATAAATATGATTAAAAATACCCCTACGTGGAGGAACAGAAGAGTGGGGAATGCCAGGGTGGCTAAGAGATTGGACCATTTTCTTTTGAATGATGACTTTGTAAATCAGACCTCAGGCTTCAAGAAGTGGGTGGGTTCAGGAGGGGAATCAAACCACTCTCCACTCTTAAAGGAGTTGAAAGGTCCCAATAAGAATCCTGTATCCCCCTTTAAATTTAATCTTGGTTGGCTCAAAGAGCCTAGCTTCATCATATTAGTAAATGATACCTAGAGACCATTGGATATGCCCCAAAACATATCCCCTGCTTAGTCTCTTAGAGGAAATTTAAAAATATTGAAAGTGGAGACTATTAACTGGGCCAAAGAGAAAAATATTAGGGAAGAAGTTGAACTTAGGTGGATTGGGGAGGAATTGGAAGTGTTGGAAATCCCAAAAGAGGATGGATATGAGACAGAGGAGAAGAGGGAAAAGATAAAACTTTTGGAGACAAGGAGGAGGAATATTTTAAATGACATTGAAGAACAATGGAGAATCAAAATCCAAGCCATCTTGCTTTCAGTTGGGGACAAAAACACCAAATTCTTCCAGAATTATGTAAAGGGGAGAAAAAACACAAATACCATATGGGAAATGAGTCGGGATGATGGGGTAAGGAAAAATATTTCAATGAACTGGCTACTATGGGAAGAGACCACTTCAAAAACTTATTCAAAGTTCATGAGGGAGAAACAATCGCTGAGGTTATCCGGGTGGCCCAACGCTTCCCTAGATATGCAGAGGAGGAAGACAATGAAAGGTTAATGGCCCCTGTAACAAAAAATGAAGTCGAAAGTGTTTTGAAGGCTATGAAAAGAAATAAGAGTCCAAGGCCCGATGGCTGGACTATGGAGTTCTTCCAACATTTCTTTGAACTACTTGGGGAAGAGATTGTTGTGGTGGTGGAAGAATCAAGGATTAGGGGCTTCACCTATGAACCTTTTAATACAACCTTTCTGGCTCTAATTCCAAAATTTCATGACCCAATCTCCTTTGAAGTTCATACCTATCTCCCTTTGCAACTGCATTTAAAAAATCATGGCAAAAATTATTGCAAATTGGCTGAAACCAATTCTATCAAGTAACATATCCAAAGAATAGTTTGGTTTTCTTGATGGTAGGAAAATCCATGAAGCTATTGGGGTGGCCCAAGAAACAATGCAAAACATTAAGAATTCAAAGAAAAAAGGCATGATTGTTAAAATTGACCTCTCAAAAGCATATGATAGGATTAGTTGGATATACTTGAGACTAATAATGACCCATTTGGGATTTAGTATTGGTTTCACCAATTGGATGATGGGTTTCACATCTAATGTGTCTTTTGATGCTCTCATAAATGGGGTTGCCTCTCCTTTTTTCCACAATCATAGAGGGCTTAGACAAGGCTGCCCCTTATCCCCTCTCATGTTTTTAGTGGCTTCTGAAGAGTTAAGTCAGTTACTTCTTTCGGCCAAGAGGAGAGGTGACCTAAAAGGAATAGAAGTTGCTACAAAATCTTTTGATTTTTTGTTTTATCTTTGTGGATGGCATTTTATTATTCAGTAATGGATCTTGGGAAGATGCCAATCAACTGAAGCTCTCCTTGGATCCATTCCTTAAGGCTACAAAAATGAGCATAAATTCTTGGAAGTCCTCAATAACTCATGAAGAACTCTTGGGAAATGACTTAGAAAGAATTTCCACATACCTCCCCTACAAAGTTATCCCTATGGGGGACAACCTAAAATACACGGGGTTCCATTTAAAACCCGATTGCTATAAAAAAATAGGATTGGAACTGGTTGTTGTAAAGAATCGAGAATTGTATCAAACTATGGAGTTTTAAATGGTTGTATAGAGCTGGATGATTGATCCTCATTAAATCCATTCTTATTGTCATTCTTGTATATTGGATTTCCCTCGCATGGGTCCCAAAAGGTATTCTATCCAAAATTAGGAAATTTTGTAGTCATTTTCTCTGGGTTGGGGCAAAGGAGGATGTAGTGATACCTTAGGTAGCAGGGGACAAAATTTCTCATCCAAAGGAATGGACAGGATGGGGTATAAAGGACCTTCAACCTTTTGCATCTTCTCTGGCATCCAAATTAGTGTGGAGGTGTTAGGCCCCTATACTATTAGTGTAACCCCTTATTGTTATTAGTATAACCCACTTATTATATTGATGTACCCATGTAGTGCCCATATTGTTACTATTGTGCCCATAGAAGCCCACTATTGTTATTATTGTGCCCTTACATTATTATTGTTATGTCGGCTCTGATTATGTTATAACCCCTTAGACTCCTATATATAGAAAGGAGGTCTTTTCATTTGTATCATCCAAGAATTGTTCATTTATGTAATGTAAAGGAGGTTGCCCCCTCGAAGAGGCTGAATTATAAGGCGTTGATCTATCTTTTCTTGAGCTGGTTTCATAACATTTGCTATCAGAGCTTTGGATTCTAGGGTTTTGCTGCTCCAAACAGGTCATCGTTGCATTTTCGCTATAACTTTTTTTCTGTGACGTTTCAAAAGTCGCAAAAAAAAAACCATTTGAGAAGAAATCGCACTGAACCTTGGGTCCGAATTTCAGAGCTTTTTGCATGATATTTACGGAGATATGATCTAAGTAAGTTGGTCTTTTTGCAGACTCCTGAATTACATTCAAAATAGGTGACCTGGGGAAAATCGTCATAACTTTCTCTCTGGGGAAGGATTGAAATTTCGTAAGAAGGTACAGAAAGAGGACGGACTGTAGTTTCTTATATGCATTTTTCAGATCCAAAGGTTGAAATAGTGACACGTGGCACTTCATACAATTTCGCTCTTCTGGAAAGGTCTATAATCAGGTCATCTTGGGAGATTGTGCATAACTCTTTCTTAGAGAATCCAATTTGGATCAGACTAGTGGCACTGGAAAGAGGACACAGAGGGTTACTATAGTTCACAATTTCAGAACTTAAAGATCTGAAAGTGCAAAGTTACAATCGTTTCAAGGTCGAGCTCCTAAAATCAAGAAAAAGCAAGATGAGGAAGTTTGATGGCAAGGATCTGGTAAATTGGATACTTCAGATGGAGCAATATTTTATCTAGATGGTGTACAATTGTTACAAAAGGTATGTATTGCATCTTCATATTTAGAGCCAGATCAATTTTTATGGTATGAAGGGCTTTGTTCTCGTAAAAAACTTGTTACGTGGTCAATTTTCATGGAGGAAATGATAGCACATTATGAGGATACAAAGAGCAACACCTTCTTTAGAGCAACACCACAACAATTGGAAAGAGTAAAAGGGCTTTGTGACGTAATGGAAAGCAAAATTATGGAAACCAGGAAGCATACCCCTCACAACAATAAAGATGGAAGTGTTGTTTCTCCCAGCCTTCCACAACCTACAAGGGTTACACCACAACAATTGGAAGAAAAAAGAGAAAAAGGGCTTTGTTACAATTGTGATAGCAAATGCACTAAAGGTCATAGGTGTTCTGAGAAGAAATTAGTTTACATAGAATATGAAGAGGAGGAATAAAAGGATCAAGAGACATCAAAAGAAGAGGATATACACCAGGACACCACCCCAAAGAAAGAAGAAATGAATCAGACCATATCTTGTAAAGCATTGGCAAGAATTACCACTCCTCAAACTCTCAAGATAGAAGGACATATCAAGAAGAAAAAGGTGCAAGAAGTGAAAGATCACATCGAGAAAGAAGAAATGAATGCAACCATATCTTGTAATTCAATGGACGAAATTACCACTCCTCAAACTATCAATATAGAAGGACACATCAAGAAGAAAAATGTTCAAGAAGTGAAAGATCACATCGAGCATCAAGAAATGAATCCGAACATATCTTGTAAAGGACTGGAAGAAATTACCACTCCTCAAAAGATAGAAGGACATATCAAGAAGACAAAGGTTCAAGCAGAGAAAGATCACATCGAGCATCAACAGCAAGTTCTCCAACTTTTAAAGGATAATGCCACTTCGGTGCAAAATCAAACGAAACAACGGGTAGATAAAAATCGTAGTGAAAAATGTTTTGATGTATGTGATTGGGTATTTTTACTGCTACATCTCAAGCAAGCTATTTATGAGAAGGGAATGTTGGCAACACTACATGCACTTAAAAAATGGTGACCTTACCGAATGGAAAGACTCTTCAAGGATGAGGATGTGGAAGCATTGTTTTGTGCTATTTATATTATCCAACCAGATTGGATAAACGAAGCAAGGGATGAATGGAAGAAGGACAAAGAAGTATGGCCAATTATTTAAAAGTTGCAAAATATCCCAATTCAAGCAATATTGCCAGAAATTCAAGAGGAAGGAAAAGTCATATTGGAACCTGGCGCAGTCACAGAAACAAGAACCCGACAGCTACGAAATCGATCAATTTCAGAGTATCTCATCAAGTGGAAGAACTTACCCACTGAATATTCCACATGGGAGGACAAGAATTTTATACAGAAGCATCAAGAACTACTCAAGCGTTGAGGACAACACTTTTTGAAGGAGAGGGGCATGTTAGGCCCCTATACTATTAGTGTAACCCCTTAATGTTATTAGTATAACCCACTTATTATATTGATGTACCCATGTAGTGCCCATATTGTTACTATTGTGCCCATAGAAGCCCACTATTGTTATTATTGTGCCCTTACATTATTATTGTTATGTCAGCTCTGATTATGTTATAACCCCTTAGACTCCTATATATAGGAAGGAGGTCTTTTCATTTGTATCATCCAAGAATTGTTCATTTATGTAATGTAAAGGAGGTTTCCCCCTCGAAGAGGCTAAATTATAAGGCGTTGATCTATCTTTTCTATCTTTTCTTGAGCTGGTTTCATAACAGGAGGCTTATGACAGAGGATAATTTATGGAAAATGGTGGTAAAAAGGAAATACATTGATCCGGTCCCCATGGATGATTGGATACACAGGCCCAGAAAAGGCTCTTCCAAAGCATCAATCATTCGGAAGGAAACTATAGACTCTTTCAAGCTAGTGGAAGAAGGACTTGCATGGAAGGTTGGAAATGGGGAAAATATTTGAGTTGGCATTGACCCGTGGGTGGGGTGAAATGAGGCTTTTGCACTATCTAGAGGGGTTGTAGACTCCCTTCATACACAAGTATTATTCTTCCAGAACCAGATAATAAAGGAAGAGATAACTAAAATCTGACATTAGGGGTGAAAATCTACAAAGGATATTCAATTAGATCCCCAATGGGCTCAAGAGTGGAAAAATTACATTAAGGAACTCCATCGTACAAATGTCAGGATCAAGGATTGTCGAGCTCTCTTCGATGAGTTCATGCTCTGTTAGGGCATTACTCCCCAAAGTTTGGATATTGTTTCTTGATGACTCGAAGGGCATGGGGGTTTCAAGACTGGTGGAGCAAATTACTTTGGAAATTATAAAGCCCAACAAAATCCAAATTGTTCTTTTGGTGTATACTAAAGAACAAAGTGCCTACATGGGACAATTTACAGAAACGAAACAAACATGGTCCTGGTTGGTGTATCTTGTGCAAGGACTCTGAAGAATCTTCTAACCATTTATTTCTAAGATGATCGTTCTCCATCAAAGTGTGGGAAACAACATTGTCTCTCTTAGGCATCAGATCAATCTAGAATGGGGAAGTTGCAGGGCAGCCTGGCAAAGTTGGGGGACAATGGCCTCAGACAAAAACATAAAAAACATCCCTCTGATTATCTCCAGGGGGATTTGTCTAGCAAGGAATAAAGGCATCTTCAAGGAAGTTTCTTCCTCTCCTTCTCTGATTGCTGCAGAATGTGCTTCGATCTTCACTCTCCTCCCTTCCGCTGATCCCCGTCAGTCAATTAGAAATATCATTGCAAAACATATTAGACATGATATCCCATGGGCATACTTTGATGGTGCTTTAGATGCTCAAAATAGGTGTGGATCAGGGCTAGTTATACATGTAAATGAAAACATATCTCTAAAAGATTATGTGGGTACTAGAACAAGCACAAACAACTATGTTGAGTTACTTTCTTTAAAATTTCTTTTATGCTAGCTCATTCACTTGGGGATTGGTTCAGTTCAAATATTTGGTGACTCCATGAATGTTATAAACTGGTTCAACAATACTCAGAGATGTCAAAATCACATTTTGATCCCTATCATTGAAGAAATTCTCTTTTCTTAAATGTCATTTGATCTTATTACTGTTTTCCATATCTACAGGGAACTAAATACAATAGCATACCTCCTATCTAAGGAGCGCCTTTAGCAGGATCTAGACATATGGCACATAATTGAGACAGTCGATGGTACAGTCTGTGTGTCGAACCACCGACCATATAATATATAATTTGATCTAACAAATTTTAGTTCTTTCCTTCTCACCATTATTTGGTTCTTGGTGAGTTTGGTACATTTTGTATCTTTTGTATAGGTTATTTTGAGACAGTTTTATGTAACTATGATCTTATTGTGGGTCGTTTTCTCCAAATTGGGGAGGCCCTTTTTACTGGATAAACATACTTTTTTGTGACTGGGACTGTCGCATACTTTAGAATAGGTTGCTTTGGACTTTTACCCCCTGGGTGATTTCACGATTTTTTGAATGCTTAAATGCATATGCTATGTAACTTTTTATTTCCTTAATAAAAAGTTTGAGTTTTCCCTCTGAAAAAAATAAATATATAGAATATTTATAATGTTGCAGGTGAGAATTGAATCTAGATAGAACTGAATATTGATAGGAAATATTCTATTCCTTCTTCCTAATAATTTCAAATAACTTCAATTGACTTATTAATTTTTAAATATTTATTGTCATATTGTTATTATACAATATTATTGAATAAAATTTCAAGCTTGTAAATTGAGTGCTCAAGTAACGACCTATAGTTTGCTCTAAAACTGCTTCTTCTTGGCTAAGAGCTCGTTTTCCTCATATCTAATTAAAGAGGTTAACGGTCCAAGACCGAGAGGCATCTCACAAGAGTGAAATCCTACCCCCTTACAGACCACCAACCGGTAATTCTAAGTGGTGTGGTTTTTCTTGAATAAAGATGATGAGTCATCCTGCTAGTAATTCTATATGGTGTGATTTTTCTTGAATAAGGATGATGAGTCATCTTGCATTATAGCAGCCAGTGATGGATCACTAGTGGTTTGACAACTGAAATATGATAGACTTTCCCATTATGTAAAAAAAAATGAGTTACCCACTTTATGTTTGTTTAAAAGTGTATTGATTACTTAAAAATGATAATAAAACTATATATTATTTGTATTAATATTGTCTCGTAGTAATATTGATAAGATTTGTTGTATTGTATGACATGTAAATTATAATAAACTATAAAAATAAAGTATTAGAGAATAAATTATTTTTTAGGGGAGTATTTATTCTAGATAATAATGGTCATTAGTTTGTTTTCAACTTATGAGATTAGTTTCTAGTGTAAAAAAATAATCAAAAGTATGGAAGCAGTTAAAATTATTAGGGACTTACATCTAACCTAGGTTACAATAATCTTTAATATGGTGGAATAGTTTTAAATGTCTCCTTAGTACTTCTGAGAGTTCCAAGCTTGGGCAATTTTATAAAACAAAACCCTCCATATTCAATTATGCTAATAAGATTTGACTCATTGTTATAATGTTAAATATAAATGAAATATAAAGCACTATAAAAATTAACCTATTAAGCTTAAAATTAACACAACGCAATGATGAAACAAAAAGCAATCAAGCCATCAAGTGTAAACCAAAGACACCAAGTGTTTCTCGTTTTGTAAAATCAATCGTTAGTTCGAAAATTATTTGCAAAATTGATAAGACAAAGTGTTTCGGAGATAATAATGTGTCCCAAATAATGAAAATGATTATGCACGTTTGATCTACAAATAATACAATTTAAAAAACTAATTAGTAAATAAAATACAATGGTCGTCCCATACATATATAAATATATAATACAAGTTGAATGAACTCATGCATAATAAATGAAGAGGTTCTCTTTCTTGAATGTTAAATATATTAAAATACATTGATTCGATTCAATTTAATTATTAAAATAAAACTTAAATCAATGTTATCAATTTTAATGGTTTAATTAATTATCTATTTAGTTAAAATATAATTGTAATATATTAATAAGATAAATTGATCATATTTTCTCTAAGTAATATAACAAATTACTAATAAACTTACATACGTACCTAACATCATGTATATAAATGGAAGATTAAAATTAAAAAAAAATAATACATTTAAAATTAAGCACCAATAACACAGGAAAGACTAAACATGAAAAAAAGCACGAGTGAGTCACACTATTCATGGAAGTTTCAGTGTACTGCTATTTTTATCGGCAAAAAGCCATTAAAATAAATAATTAACCTAACATTACTATTAAGTGCCTTTCATTAAAGGAGTCGTTTAATGAGGCGGAGGAATTGTCTAGACGATCAAAAGTGGCTGGAATCGGGGCCAAAAAAAATTCAAAAAATCTTGTAGAGACAGTGTTTGAATCATGTTTTTGATGGTGGAAATGGATTTAGTACCATAAAAAATGTCTAGAACACTTAAAATTTTGAAGTTTAACAACTATAACTTGGAGTTACAAAATCCTTGCCAAATTTTCTGTAAATATAACCAGAATTTCTATAACCTTCCGGGCAACTCCTCTGCCTCGTTAGACTATGCGTTCATGAAATCGTACTGAATGATATATATAGATATCTATGTAATTTTAATCTATCCGATATTGGTTTTTTTATCACAATTTTAATATATATATATATATATATATATATATATATATATATATATATATAATTTGTACTTCTACGTACTTATAAAATCAATCATACTTGTTTATAAGGTAACTCAAATACATTTCATATATATATTATATATAATAAATATAAATAAATATATTATGATTTATATATAATTATTTATACATTCATCAAAGACAGTACAGGAAAAAGACACAGTACATTCGTTAAAGACAGGAGAATCTCTTACACCTCTCTAAGGTAGCTCCTAAGAAATTTTGGAGGCAGATTCTGACTAGGAAGACTAAAGATAATAATAAAATTGCTCTTCACGATTGGAATTCCTATCTTAAAAAGCTTTATGAATCTCCAAATGTCATGGATAATTTGGAAACCCTGCACACAACAAAAGAAGTTTTCTCTTTAGAAGACATTAAGTTTGGGGTTAATCACCTCGCTAGTGGGAAAGCTAAGGACATTGAAGGTTACCAGGTAGAAATCTTAAAAATTGGAGGTCCTATCCTCATCCCCCACATCCACAAGCTTTTCAATCAAGTAGTCAAGCAAGGGTTCCCTAAACCTTGGACTGAGAGCCTCATTATCCCTATTTTTAAAAGTGGGGATACAAATAACCCCTCTAATTATCAGACAATTATGATCAGCCCTCTCTTAGCCAAGTTATATGGTAGTATTTTGGAAAAGAAGTTAAGCATATGGCTTGAAAGTGAAGGTAAGCGGGCTAAAGGCCAAGCAGGTTTCAGAAGGTATCACTCAACAACATACCACCTCGTTATGCTTAGGATCATTGCGGAGGAATGTCGTAATGAAAAATCCAATTTATTTTGCTGCTTTGTGGACTTTAGAAAGGCCTTTGATATGGTTCCTAGATACAACCTTTGGAATAGATTAGAAGAGCTAAAGGTTCCTCTTGAGTTGAGAGCTGCCGCTATAAGGTTATACGAGAACGTAATTGCCAAGCTAAAGAGCAATGAGGGGTGGTCGAAAGATATTAAGTGTAACATCGGAGTTAAACAAGGTTGTCCCCTCTCCCCTACCCTATTTGGCATTTACATCGATAAGCTCGAAGGCTATTTAGAGGAAGCAGGATGTGATGGCACGATCTTAGCTAGGCTAGTCGTCATCCTTCTTCTCTATGCTGACGATATTGTTCTTTTCGCAAAGTGCCCATCTGATCTTGATAAGAAACTCAGGCTTCTTAAGGAATTCTACTCTACCATGGGTATGACTGTTAACACTAACAAAACAAAAGTTATGATTATCAAATCCAAGAAGGACACTTACGCTATTTTTATGTATGACAACAATAACTTGGAGGAAGTGTATTCTTACAAGTACCTAGGAATTGATATTCATCACAAGCTCAACTGGAACCATCGCATTGAGAAAAGGATTAATGGGGGATGGAAAGCTTATTTTGGTCTTGAAAATAATTGTAAAATAGAAAACCTCGTAATGTGGGATAAAAAGAAGTTCCTCTTTGAAACTTTAGTCACTCCTGTTATCTTATATGGCTGTGAGGTTTGAGGTTGCAGCATCTCTAGAGAATCATGGAGAAAGATTGAGCAAATCCAGAAGCGTTTTATAACTTATAACCTAAAAATTAAATGTAATACACCCTATCTTATTATCCTTATAGAAGCAGGTCTTTCCCCTATTGAGAGCCTAGTTATGATTAGGTTTCTACTATACAAGCAACTCAATAACATAGACAATCATAGAATTCCTAAGCTAGCTTTAAATTCCAACCAAAACCACCTAAGGCTCAATTGGGGGTGGCATAAAGACACAAGGGCTTGGTTAAACTATTGGGAGATCAACAAGAATGATGCATTGCAAAACATTAATAACATTAAAGATATTGTTACTTCTAAGTTCAAAGAAAAAATGTGGTGTGAGAAAGATTTAGCAGCTAAAAGAAAATTAAGTTATTATAAGAAGGTCATCAACCCCACCCTAGAAGATCAAAAGTATCTCTCTATTTTAACTAGCTCAAAGAAGAAAATTAATATAGCAAAGATTAGAACGAATTCTCATGAGCTCCATAGTGAAACAAGTCGTTGGGCAGTTCCTAAAACACCATGGATGGAAAGGATCTGCCATATATGTGAGAATAGGAACATCGAGGATGAAAACCACTTCCTCTTAGAGTGCCTCGCGTACAACCACATTAGATCTCAATTTCACAATCTTTGTTACAATACTGACCTTCCTAGCCTTTTACAATGTCAAAATTATAGTGAGCTTGGGAGGCTTCTCTCCAAGCTTTTTGAGCATAGGAATAAAATCTTAAATCAAAATAAATAATTTGTTTCTTTAGGTCCGATAGACCAATGTTTGGTCTCAGCAGACATTAACCACCATCATCATCATCATCATAAAATGGATATAAATAGTATATAAGATAAATAATAATATTATATTATATTATAATTATAATAATATCATATAAATTAGTATTGTTTGAATAGAGAGAGAGAGAGAGAGAGAGAGAGAGAGAGAGAGAGAGAGAGAGAGATATAAAAGTTTTTGTGATTTATATCATCAATGAATAATGAAAATCACATCATAAGAGTTTTGTCATGTTTTGAACCATCAATGTGATTCACTCTTAGGATAAGAGGAAGAACGAGATCATAACACTAAAGATCAATATAAAGATCATTAATATTTTTAAGAGTTATAATAAACAACTAGTTTTTAAAAAAAGATTATTAAAATATTAAAATAGAATTAAGTGAGATATTTAGATTAAGTCAAATATTTAGATTATTAAGTTAAATATTTAGATTTAGATTGAGTCAAATATTTAGATTAAAATCTAAATAAATAAGAATAAAATTAAATTAATTGGAATAAATTGTTTTATGAAATAGTGATGATGATGATGGTGGTGGTGGTGGTTAACGTCCACTGAGACCAAACTTTGGTCTATCGGACCTAAAGAAACAAATTATTTAGTTTGATTTAAGATTTTATTCCTATGCTCAAAAAGCTTGGAGAGAAGCTTCCCGAGCTCACTATAATTTTGACATCATAAAAGGCTAGGAAGGTCAGTATTGTGACAAAGATTATGAAATTGAGATCTAATGTGGTTGTATGCGGGGCACTCTAAGAGGAAGTGGTTTTCATCCTCGATGTTCCTATTCTCACAGAGATGGCAGATCCTTTCCATCCATGGTGTTTTAGGAACTGCCCAACGACCTGTTTCACTATGGAGCTCATGAGAGTTTGTTCTAATCTTCGCTATATTAATTTTCTTCTTTGAGCTAGTTAAAACAGAGAGATACTTTTGATCTTCTAGGGTGGGGTTGATGACCTTCTTATAATAACTTAATTTTCTTTTCGCTGCTAAATCTTTCTCACACCACATTTTTTCTTTGAACTTAGAAGTAGCAATATTTTTAATGTTATTAATTTTTTGCAATGCATCATTCTCGTTGATCTCCCAATGGTTTAACTAGGCCCTCATGTCTTTATACCACCCCCGCTTGAGCCTTAGGTGGTTTTGGCTCGAATTTAAAGCTAGCTTAGGAAGTCTATGATCTCCTATGTTATTGATTTTGTGCTTGTACAACAGAAGCCTAGTCATAGCTAGGCTCTCAATAGGGGAAAGACCTACTTCTATAAGGAGAATAGGATAGAGTGTATTGCTTTTAATTTTCACATTATACATTATAAAACGCTTCTGGATTTCTTCATTCTTTCTCCAGGATTCTCTAGAGATGCTGCAACTCCAGACCTCACATCCATATAAGATAATAGGAGTGACTAAAGTTTCAAAGAGGAACTTCTTTTTATTCCACATTATGAGGTTTGCCATTTTACAATTATTTTCAAGACCAAAATAAGCTTTCCACCCCCCATTAATTCTCTCAATCCTATAGTTCCAATTGAGCTTGTGATGAATATCAATTTCTAGCTAATTGTAAGAATACACTTCTCCAAGTTATTATTGTCATACATAAAATTAGCGTAAGTGTCCTTCTTGGATTTGATAATCATAACTTTTGTTTTGTCAGTGTTAATAGTCATACCCATGGTAGAGCAGAAATCTTTAAGAAGCCTAAGTTGCTTATCAAGATCAGATGAGCACCTTGCGAGAAGACAATATCGTCAGCATAGAGAAGAAGGATGATGACTATTCCAGCTAAGATCATACCAACACATCCTGCTTCCTCTAAATAATCTTCAAGCTTGTCGATGTAAATGCCAAATAGGGTAGGGGAGAGGGGGCAACCTTGTTTAACTCTGATATTACATTTAATATCTTTCGAACACCCCCCATTTCTTTTTAGCTTGGCAATTACATTCTCGTATAACCTTATAGCGGCAGTTGTCAACTCGAAAGGAACCTTTAGCTCTTCTAATCTATTCCAAAGGTTGTTTCTAGGAACCATATCGAAAGCCTTTCTAATGTCCACAAAGCAACAAAAGAGATTGGATTTATCATTACGACATTCCTCCACAATGATCCTAAGCGTAACAAGGTGGTCTGTTGTTGAGTGATGCCTTCTAAAACCCGCTTGGCCTTTAGCCCGCTTACCTTCACTTTCAAGCCATATGCTCAACTTCTTTTCCAAAATAATACCATATAACTTGGCTAAGAGAGGGCTGATCATAATTGTCCAATAATTAGAGGGGTTATTTGTATCCCCACTTTTAAAAATAGGGATAATGAGGCTCTCAGTCCATGGTTTAGGGAACCCTTGCTTGACTACTTGATTGAAAAGCTTATGGATGTGGGGGATGAGGACAGGACCTCCAATTTTTAAGATTTCTGCCTGGTAACCTTCAATGTCCTTAGCTTTCCCATTTGCTAGGCGTTTAATCCCAAAATGAATGTCTTCTAATGAGAAAATTTCTTTCGTTGTGAGTAGGGTTTCAAAGTTGTCCATGACATTTGGAGATTCATAAAGCTTTTTAAGATAGGAATTCCAATCATGTAAAGCAATTTTATTATTATCTTTAGTTTTCCTAGTCAGAATCTGCCTCCAAAATTTCTTAGGAGCTACCTTAGAGAGGTGTAAGAGATTCTCTTGTCTTTTACGAATGTACTGCCTCTTTTTCCTTTTAGTTAGGGCTTTGTATATTTTTATCTTGCCCATTTTAAGAGATTCATCAACAACCTCCTTAATTGCTCTCCTCGCACTTTTACAATCTTTGTCATACCATGGGTTGGTTTTGTTATTTCTTTTATTATTTGAAACTTCAATTGAGAACTTGTTAATAGAATATGAGAGGGTTGTAGTAAAATTGTGATAGAGGTCTTCTATGTTGTCTATTCTAGATAAAGGAAGCAAATTGGTTTTTAATTCATTTAAAAAGAGATCGTTTTTATTTCTATCAAATATTAAGTTCTTTTGGCTATAAGGATTATTTTCTATGGGATCTCTGTGCATGAAAAATATTAAGATTAAAATACAAATAAACAAGAATAATATTAATTATTAAGATTTGAATAAAAAAAAGTTTCTAAATAAATTCAAAACCCTTATAAAAATACAAAAAAATTCAAAACCCTTATAAAAATACAAAAAAATAAAGAATATGGATAATAATAAATGGTAACTATAACTATAAATCTATAAGAGCAATTTTTACCTATATACCATTCTAAAATTAAAAATTAAAAATATATCAACCAAAAAGATAAAAACAACAAGTAGACAATAAAAAGTTATAATAATAATATCAAAATTTGTATTGAAAACATGACAAAATTTTAATAATTTTTTTTTCCTTTCTTTTTTTTTTTTTGTCAATTTTCCTACTTTTCATAATATAAATCACAATATATCTAAATTCAAATCATTAATTAATTAATTAATATTAAAATTAAAAAAATTCAGAAATTTGAAATTATAAACAATAGAATTTGTATATAAATAAAACCATACTGATTTATAATAACTCAAATACCTTTCTTATAAATTATATTAAAATAAACATAAATATTATAAATAAATATATTATGAATTACACACATATATAAAGGTAATATCAATATTATATAAATTGTGCATAAAATAAACATAATATCATTGAGCATGATAAAGATCCGTTGAGAATAAATATTTCTTAACGTAATTAATTCAAATTACTACCGAAAAAGATCAACTTCCAACATATTCAACCCAATTTGTGTACGGATAATCAAGAATTTTTTTTGTGCATGGATGCATGGCGATTTTTTTTTTTTTTAATTTATAATTTAAAAAAAAATCAGAATATTGGAATATAGTAATATGTTTTTAGGATTAATCGCATTATTAAGATTTGGTCGAAGTTTCTAACTAACTAATATGGTTTATTTTCAGAACAAGGTGAGAAATCAATTTGAAGGAATAAATAGTATGGATGCATGATTGCAGAGAGTTAGGTTTGTGATCAAATCTGGCAATGACTTTGGATTCTTTAATGCAGACATGGTGTTTCAATTTCTCTGCATGTTCTGGTAGGGCTGAATGAGAATGATTGTGTCTATGTAATGCTATGGTAGTGCTGAATGAGAGCAATTGTGTCTATGTAATGTTAGTAGCATGCTCCTGGATTCTCTATTTAATAGACCTACCTGTTTCTCCAATATAAGGAATACCATAAGAGCAGGGAACAAGGTAGACCCCCTTTGTGTCCTTAGGGTGAAGAGGGTCTTTGACAGATCAAATATAATTTTTAATGGTATTAAGAAGCTTAACTATGAGGATACATTAATCTTCCTAAAGATATGGGCAATAGTATATGTGTTTCCTTGGATAAGCATAGAGAAGCAATTGAAATTGAAAGGCATGCCATAAATCTTAATAGGGATGACGGTTGGAAATTGAGTAAGAGGTGGATTCCAGCGCTCACCTCATGATTCTTTCTCCCTTTCTTCTCCTTTATCCTTTTTATTTCTATCTCATTCATAATAATAATAATAACATCAATAAATAAATAATAATAATAATAATAAAATAAATAATAATAATTTATTATTATTATATATATTTTTTATCATCTTTCTTTATTACTTTTTAACTGTTCACATATTAATTATTATTTTATTTCCCCTCTTGACAATTCATCATTCTCAATAATGATAATGGTTGAGTCTTTCTCCTTTATATTTGTAACCTCCTTTTTCTTTTGATTTATTATGATAAATTATTAATATTTTTTTGTCAACATAGCCATATTTTTATTTAATGAGAATGGGTCAAGTGCTAACAAATAATATTATAAATAATTATTAAATTAATAATATTTTTCTTATCTTATTAACTAATTTACCAATGGCTAACTTTTAATGATTAACTCTCGGCATTGATGCATCCATACTATTTATTCCTTCATATCCATTGATTTCTCACATTGTCCTTAGGATGAACCACATTAGTTGGTTTGACCAAATCCTAATAATGTGGTTAATCAGAAAGGCATATTTCTACATTATAGATCACAAAAGTCTTAGGTTTAACAATATTGAAATGTTTGTATTTTTTTCTATATTTTAAAATTAAACAATTTTAGAAATTTTATCATAATTTTACAAATAATTTCCATTATTTTTTAGACTAATTTATAAACTCTTTAACCTGGACTTTCAAAAATTACAACTTCACAGTGTATGAGAATAACAACCTAAACTACATAAACTGAACCCTGGACACAACCAATATGACCTAAAGCAAGAAGCAGGTTATGAAAATCAAAATTTCACATTACTAACAGTCAAAAGAGACCAGAGTGGAATTAAAGACACATAGGCCAACAAAAGTATAGAGTGATAAATAGTAGATACATCAGATGCCTAGATAGATCACATGCAGAAGACAAGGCTCTAGATAATCACATCATGGCAAGTTTTATTTACCATGCTATCTAGCCATAAATGCCTCGAGACCATCTCTGCTCAGGTTGGATGAAAACAACTGTGGTGAGCATATACTACCCTGAGCATTTATGACAACAGGGGTGGGAATATACTGCTCAAGGCATTTATAACTCGATTGCATGGTAAATAAGGCTTGCCATGACATCATCATCTCCACCAGTTATGATAAAATTTAACTGAAAATTAATTATTATTATTAATGAGTGATTTGTTAGCCAAATATGAAAAAATAAAAAACTATAAAAATAAATAAAAAGTGTGAAACCTATCAAATTTAATAAATAAATCTATTTTAAAATTCCAAATCTCACATTTTAATAAATTCCATATTACATATCTTCATTTTTTTTGTGCTTACAGCGCAGTGTCAACAGCGGATAGTATATTCAGATACTGCAACAGCTTTTGTTTTTTCTTTAGTGGAGGGGGCATATATTATGTGTATGTGGGCAATTATAGAATCGCAGTTATGTTTCTTTTTCACCCTCAATGACTATGAAGCATTTAGACATCCGGGCCTCTTCAGATCCCACAGATGGCGCAATTTTCTAAACTGGTTTTTCTTTATCAGGCATTGGGTGTCTGCAGGATCCTTCAGGCTGGCACAACAGCTTTTTATATTATTTTTTAAAACATATTTTGGTCAATTTCATTCCAAATTTGAATGTGTCAAAATTATATGTTTGAAGTGTGTAATCGGTATAATTTATTATGTAATTCTGTAATTAGTGTTTGTATTTGTTTTAAAGTAAAAAAAATTATTTATATATTTAAAAACATATTTTAAATTACAAATAACACAATTTTATTTTTTATTTTAAATATATATGTTATTATTATGAGGATAATTTATGTTTTTTTAATTATTATTATTATTGAATTGATATTGTTCTCTTATATATTTTTTTGGTTATGTTACTATTAGTGTAATCACTTTTTTGAAATATATTTTTTAAAGTATATATAATATGTAATTTTTAATATATTATATAATAAAGATTAAAATTTCCAAAAAAAACAATCTTATTTCAAATTATATAGCTAAATAAAAAAAACACCATATATAGATAAATGTCCTCCCCATCAATAAATAAATGATAAGATAATAAAGCGAAGGGAGAGGATCAAATATTGTTGCAGTGAATAATAATGTTTTGGGTACTGCCAAAAACCATAAATTTGATAACAACAACGATAGCAGGGAAAATGGCAGACTGTAACAAATTGTTGCAGGAGTTAATAATACATTGAATCCTGACAACATATCCACAAATGGGTCCAGAAATGAATGCTGGAAGGTGGTTTAGGGGAGTGTGCTCAAGAATCTGACACAGCTGTAGCCTGGAAGCCATTTCCCAGAGAATCTTATTGGCAATGTCAGAAAGCATTTTGTTTGAATGCCATTTCAAGTGGGGCTGTGCTCTTTCTCTGTTTCATGTGACTCTTAAATTCAGGGATGAAATTGTCAACAAATGGGAGTGATGTATAATTAACATGGAGAAAATATGACAGAGCTATGTGCATTCTACGGTCTAGGGCTATTTTGGCTCTTTCTCAATCATTTTACACTGATTATAGTTACTTTGGATATGGAGAATTTGTTCACTATATTCTACAAAAACATTGAAGGATTTTGATGATTTCCATGCTATTTTCGAACATCCATTTTTATCTATTTGTTAAGTGGGATCTGGTTTTCCCACTTAACAAAATTAAAAGGCTGATCAGTTATTTTACTCTTTTATCTATATATAATGTTATTTTATAGCCCATTACGTTTATGAAAGTTAAAAAGGTCAATTATCAGTTATCTTACTCATATATATCTAATAATAATAATAATAATGTGATTTTAGTTTTTTTTGCATTTGTATTTTGATTAATTATAAATTTTGTTTATTTAGTTTTTAAGGGTTAAAGAGCCATTTTTTTATGATGATTTATTTAATTATATTATTTTTGTTAGGTTTATGAGTATAACAATGTTATAGTATTTTATATAATTATAGTTATAATAATATAGTTTAAAGTTCAAATTAAGCTAGACATATGAGTATTTTTTTTGTTTGTGAGACAAAAGATTAATTTTTAGGTAATAATTTGATTACTAAAATTTAAGGAGATGTAAACATTTATATATAATTCTAGTTCTGGATTAGCCTCAATATTGGATGGAAGAATGATATATCTAACTGTGGAATGTTGTCACTAGGATTATTTAAGGCTGGAGATTTCATGGAATATATATATGTTTGACATTTGAAATAGGAATCATGTGATCATACATAATTGTACAACACTTTTTTAAAACCATAAGAAGATTTTTTTATTAATACATACAGATGGACTTTATTGGAATGAATATTGCAAGAAAAATTTCTTCAATGGTTTTAATAAGAAGATGAAAAAAATCATCCTCCTCTTAATAAAAGGATAAAGGGGTGGAGATCCAAAAGCGGATCTACTAAACCTTAAGTACATTTCTTTTTAATTACAAGTGTAGATTCTTACAAATTGCTTGCGCAAGATGGCATAAAAACAAAATATTTCTAAGATTTAAGCAAAAATGACCCCCCACTAGATCCATGGGTGAAGAAAGAATGTTGGGCACGAGATCTTGGGATTTCTTTCTTCAGGTTTTTCTACTTCTTATTAATGAGGGGAGAAATGTGTATTGTTTTTAAAAACATTTGAATACGAAAGAGAATAGGAGGAAATATTTCCTACCTCCTCTTCCATCATTCTAGCTTCTACTTCATTTTTAAAATGGAGTTTTCTCCATTTTCCTTCGATAGAACCAATTCTATTGTAGGATATTTTATGTTCTCTAATTGCACTTGATCTAGAGTTGGCTTATCAAAATTGGGGTGTTGGGTGAGATTGAGCTTCTTCAACCTCATCTTCTTCCCTCAAAGATTGCAAAGCTTCAAATCTATTACTAGAGGGAAATAAGGTTGAGTTATATTTGAGTTGTAATTAGTTAACTCAGTAAACTGAGTTAAGTCCAGTTAAATTAGTTCCAAATTGTTTGAGGAACTAATAGTGAGTTAATAGTCAGTTGATGCATTAATGCACTCAACTAGTGCTACTCCTGTTAACTGAAGATTCCCTCATTAGAAACTCATGCATGTCTACTCTGAGAAAGACCCAGCTGAGATTAATGTTCAAGGACAGTGTACTATCAATTGCATGTGTTTTCTCATGGAGAAAACTCATGCATGTAGTCAAGGATTCTTCCTTGAGGATTGCGCAGTTTTGAAGGCTTGTTTTTCCACTTGGTAATAGGCAAGTCATCCACAAGGAACATTGCAAGGAAATAGGAGCTTGGAGGGTAGAGAGGAAGGCTGGAGAGAAGCCAGGATTGCCAGTGAGCATCTGTGAGGATTGTACTGAGAGTTGGCTAACTGTGAGAGCTAAGGCTTTGTATAATTCCTATGTATTTCCACCATGTATGATAATACAATAGTGTGGGGTTTTTATTTGAGACTTTCCCCAAAGTATTTTCATGTGTATTGTGCCATTGATTCTTCTTCTTCTGGTTATATTATTCAGCTCGATCTTTAAGCTTCTGCAAATTGATAGTAGAAGTAAGTTATAATATTCTTCTTTGATTTATATTGCATTATCAGGTTAACCTATCACATATTTTCTACATGGTATCAGAGCTGTGAACAGTATACTGAGAAGAGAATTCGAAGTTTGAAGTTCAGGGTTGCAGGGACAAATTGAATTCATATCATACTTCAAGGTTGGCCAATGGCATTCTATGGCTTGAGACTCGAGTATTCCTTGGAAGGTAGCTCGAATTACATAGCATGGAAAGATAGAATGGAGGTTGTATTAGAAGAAAATGGCTTGAAGGAATTCATTGATCAAGAAAACCCAAAGCCAGCTTCAACTAATGCACAAGAGTTGGCTGAGTGGAAGAATTGTGTGGCAAAGACGAGATGGATCATCCTTGATGGAGTTCGAGACGATATTGTCTTGAGTCTCCATGGGAAGGATACTCCATTTTCAATGTGGAAGACATTGAAGGACCTCTACCAGAACAGTAGTGACCAGAGGAAATTGGCACTCAAGGATAAGCTTCAAAGAATCAAGATGGAGAAGGGCGATACTATTTCCACATATCTGAACAAGCTCACCACCTGCAAAGATGAGCTTGGCAGTGTGGGAATAACTACTGCTAATGATGATATGGTGAGCCTTGCTCTCCTTGGCCTTCCAAAGAGTTGGAATAGCTACCAGGACTCTGTGAATGGAAGGGAGAAACTGCCGGATTGGGAACGACTATGGTCAGATCTTATGTAGGAGGAGCACACGAGATGGTTCTTCATCCAAGAATGATGATGAAGAAAATATGGCCTTAGCAAGTAAGGCAAGGAAAGGGAAGGGGAAGGCTTCCCATTTCAAATCGAATTCTTCTCATGGAGGGAAGAAGGGTGACATGTCTAAAGTAAGATGCTTTAATTGTCACAAGATGGGACATTATGCGACTAATTTCCCATCGAAGAAGTCCAAGAAGGGATCCTCGGAAGGATCGGAAGGTGAGGCATTAGCCTCTCAGTTCGAAATGGACTTTACCCTCATCGCATGCATGGTGTCATCGATGATGGGTTGTGTCTGGTATCTTGACAGTGGAGCCTCATTCCACATGACTGGTGATAAAAATTTATTCAGTGCCTTGGAGGAGAAAGACCTTAAGATGCGCATAGAGATGGGTGACGATGGAAGGTATAGTGTTTCAGCAATGGGCATGGTTGCTTTTTAGAGGGAGCATGGAGCTCCTCTCAACTTGACTGAAGTGATGTATGTGCCTGAATTGAAGAAGAACTTGGTATCGGCCATGATGTTGGAGGACAAAGGCTACAATGTTGTCTTCAGTAAAGGAAAGGTGTTCCTAAGACACATAGCCACGGATCAGACCAAGAGGATAGAGATTCGGGTGAAGAATCTCTATAAACTAGAGGGAGATGATTATGCAACATTGAGTACAAAAGCAGAAATGGTGCAAAGGCAAGACATTGGCGAGTTGTGGCACAGGCAGTTGGGCCATTTCCATCAAGGGGCTTTGAAGATAATGCAACAGATATCTACAAGACTTCCCAAAGGTAAACTTGCGCAAGTTGACACATGCAAAGGTTGTACCCTGGGAAAGTACACCAAGTGTTCCTTTCATGATCGAGACAGTCGAGCAGAGGCTATCTTAGAGAAAGTTCATACTAATTTGTGTGGACCATTCTCGACAGCATCCACAGCGAAGCAAAGGTATTATGTGATTTTCATTGATGACTATTCTCGTAAATGTTGGATTTATTTCATGTAGAAGAAGGACCAAACTTTCACAAATTTTTGTGAGTCCAAAGCTTTCGTCGAGAAAGAGTTAGGGAAGAAGATGAAGGCCTTGAGAAGTGACAACGGTGGAGAATATGTCTCTCAAGAGTTTAAGGACTTATGTGCAGTAGAAGGAATTAAACAAGAGTTGAAGGCACCTCATAACCCACAACAGAATGGGGTGGACGAGAGGAAGAACATAACTATTGTAGGGGCAGCATGGGAAATGCTGCATGACCAAGTCCTACCACTTCACTTGTGGGTTGAGGCATGCAACACAAAGGTCTATTTGCATAATAGAAGCCCGCATCACATACTTGGGATGAAGACACCAGAGGAAGCTTTCTTCGGTAAGAGACCAAATATGGGTCACTTCAGGATCTTTGGCTCATCATTATATTTCCATGTGACAAAGGATGCATGGAAGAAGCTTGAGCCGATAGTAGAGTTGGGGATATTTTTGGGGTACACTGATACACCTCACAACTATTGGGTGTACTTGCCTACCAGTCAGAGGACAGTGGTTTGCAGAGATCTCAAGTTTGATGAGTAGAAGGCCATGCGAGTTTCCCTTGAGAGTGAGCTCCAACTACAAGATGTGGAGGAACTGTTGGTTCCTAAGGAGGAGAAGCCTCAGACTAATGCATAGCAGCCGCATGCAGAGGTTCCAAGAGTGGAGACATCCACTCAAGTAGAGTCTTCCATAGATGGATGGAAGCGCACGAGAGAAGCTGACAGATTATTGGAGGATGCAAGAGAGAATGTGGGAGCACCATATTCTCAGTGCAAATAGAAGAGGTCACCTAAGAGGTACACTGGATACATGACCCTTGCTTGGGAATGTTTTGAGGCTGAGCCATCTTCCTTTTAGGAAGCACTGCAGTAGCCGATTTGGGTTGATGCTATGGTGGAGGAGTATAACTCCATAGTTCGTAACATTGTTTGGGACGTGGTTCCGAGACCGGAGAACAAGTCAATTGTGAGTTCCCGTTGGATTTACAAGGTAAAGCAAGCTTCTAATGGTAGTGTGGAGAAGCATAAGGAAATATTTGTTGTGCGTGGATTTTCACAGGTCGAGGGGATTGACTATGATGAGACTTTTTCTCCTATCACAAGGTACTCATCTATCAGATCTATGTTGGCACTATCATCACAGATGGGTTGGAAGATCCATCAGATGGATGTGGAGACTATTGTAGCGAGGAGGATCATGTTGCTGCAGTATATTTCGGCAGAGGAGCAAGATGCTGACATTTTGACAAAGGCATTGTCAAAGTGTAAATTCGAGTTCCATAGAGACAGGATCGGGGTGGCAGATAATCCCTTTCTTGTTGAGAGGGAGTGTTGAAATATGGAAATAAGAATATTCCAATTTAGTTTGTCCTTGAATTAAATTGTGAATTAAAATCGAATTTAGTCTTAACAACTACCTGGAAATAATTAATTAATTTATTTTAAATTAATTAGTTGGAGAAATTCAAGTTAGAAGTCTTTGTGAAGTCATGCAAGAGTTATCCCTTAAATTAAGGAGATAAGATTGAGTTATATTTTAGTTGTAATTAGTTAACTTAGTTTACTGGGTTAAGTACAGTTAAATTAGTTCCAAACGGTTTGAGGAACTAATAGTGAGTTAACAGTCAGTTGATGCATTAATGCACTCAACTAGTGCTACTCCAGTTAACTGAATATTCCCTCATCAGAAACTCATGCATGTCTACTCTGAGAAAGACCCAGTTGAGATTAATGTTCAAGGACAATGTACTATCAGTTGCATGTCTTTTCTCATGGAGAAAACTCATGCATGTAGTCAAGGATTCTTCCTTAAGGATTGCGTAGTTTTGAAGGCTTGTTTTTCCACTTGGTAATAGGCAAATCATCCACAAGGAACAATGCAAGGAAATAGGAGCTTGGAGGGTAGAGAGGAAGGTTGGAGAGAAGCCAAGATTGCCTATGAGAATCTGTGAGGATTGTATTGAGAGCTCGATAGCTATGAGAGCTAAGGCTTTGTATAATTCCTATGTATTTCCACCATGCATGATAATACAATAGTGTGGGGTTTTTATCTGATACTTTCCCCAAATTATTTTCATGTGTATTATGCCATTGATTCTTCTTCTTCTGGTTATATTGTTTAGCTCGAGCTTTAAGCTTCCGCAAATTGATAGTAGAAGTTGGTTATAGTATTCTACTTTGATTTATTTTGCATTATTGGGTTAACCTATCACAGATTTTCTACAGGTAGTGTGACATATAGGGTTCATAGTGGTTGTAGCTCCTTTCTTTTCTATATTGGTTTGGGAGATGGATGTATTACTAGAGATGGAGAAGCTGGAAAGTTTGTAGACTTAATCTTAGCAATGATTTTTTGAGTTGGTGCTTTGTGTTGAATTTTCCATAGTTCTCTAAACTAATAATTGTTTGTTTCTTATGATTTTCTTAGATTGATCTTTTCATACATGCATTATTCATCATAAAACAATTACACAGAGAACTTCAATAGTAAAACAAAAGGCTAGAGGATCGTAAAGAGACAACCACAAAAGAACACAAGAGTTTACCGTGGGAAAACGTACATGGGGGGAAACCCAACAATCTTTCCTTATAGAAACAAGTGAACAAGAGAGACATCCAATTCAACATGATAGAAAAAATGACCAACAATATGACAACCTCAACATTCCACCAAAAAGCTAAGTCAACCTTCCAAATCCATTGCTTGAAATCTTGCTCAAAGGTTCAGTCAAAGTCTCTCTCTTCCAAAAGAAAATCAAACTTCTCCACAGAATCTATGCATAGAAAATTTGTCCTTGTCTAGACACGTGTGAACAATGAAGAGAGTATCATCTACATGCGTGATATCTTCTTCTTCTTCTTATTCTAGCTTGGACCTTCTTTTATTTTCCCTTCTTCGCATAAGGGAGGAGAAATATACTTTTTTATAATGGGATGTGAATTTGTCAATGAGGGAGCTCAAGTGACCTTATATACAATCCCTTTGGGGGTCGAATATTTGATTTTTTAGGGCTAATATGACTTAACATAGAGGAGGGAGGACTTGGTATTCTTGTGGAGCCATAAATTCAAATTTCAAATTCAAATTTTCCTTTTGAGAAGGTCATGAAGAACATGCCTTCTAGTTTCATAAATAATAGAATCTTATTTCGAGCATGAAAAACATGCTTTACATATAAATATATTGTTACAAGTACACGAATGATAAAAATATAATAATTATGAAGACCGACCATAGCTACAAAATTCAACACTCCCTCTTATCTTGGGAGGTATTCATAATGACTATCAAGATGTTCTCAAGTTGACAGTTCTTGAAGGAAGGATCAAGGTTAAGATAAGCATCATCATCAATATCATAATCACCAACATCAACATAATCATGATTCACCATCAAACAACTATAGACATAGTCTAGGTGAAGCACTAGAGGCCTCAACAATGATAAACAAGCTATCTCTAGAAAGATATCTGAGCATGATGCTAGGAGGATCCAACTCAACTAAGTAGTCTCTAGGACCATACTCCACCCAAGGTCAACTAACACATAGAGTATGTCCTCTGTCAGACCATTCGTCAAACTAAGGTCAAAGTGACATAAGGAGAATGTCTTCTACAATACAATTCTCCAACTAAGGTCAAAGTGACACTGGAAGAATGTTAGTCTCTTGGACCAATATTCAACTAAATTCATAAATAAATACATAGGAAGAATGTCAGCCTGTGATGCTATCTAATCTGTCAAACCATTCTCCAACCAAGGTCATAATGACACAGGGATAATGGGCCAT
Organism: Pinus tabuliformis; assembly: GCA_031772625.1. Taxonomy (NCBI): domain Eukaryota; kingdom Viridiplantae; phylum Streptophyta; class Pinopsida; order Pinales; family Pinaceae; genus Pinus; species Pinus tabuliformis. The sequence goes on along the minus strand of CM062815.1, from coordinate 910,777,767 downwards.
CCTCTAACCAAGGTCATAATGACATAGGGTGAATGGTACATCCTGCAACCAAGGCCATAATGACATAGGGAGAATATATGTCCATGATAAAATATCATTAGCATTCCCTCTCAATGAGAGAGGCAATGTCCACAAACCCAAGCTTGTCCTGGAGGTACACAAACTTCATTATAGAAAGAGGAATTGTAATAATATCAACTATTTTCTCATTAGTGTAGATATAATGGAGCTTCACATCTCCCTTTAACACCATGTTTCAAATGAAATAGTACGTGATCCCATTGTGCTTCGATGTGTCATTATGGTTATCAACAACACTTGATCCAGATAATTTTGCAAGTAACATTGGAAGCCATACTACTTCTGAACATGCCAATCCAGTTGCAATATACTCAACCTCTACCAGACTAAGTGTGATAGATGACTACTTCATTCTCATCCAAGAAATTATAATGGAGCCCAAATAGAAGTAATGTCTTCAACGCTCTCTTCCCAATATGAATATGAAGTTATACTTTACTTGTTTGAGACAAATTTCACATCATAATTGACTGTTCCATGACCAATTATATCATGTTGGTACTCTAACCCATGATGAGAAACATGCCTTGCTCATAAAATATATCATCTTCCTTTCACAAGATCCATTACAAAAACTACTTTCATGTCACCCTAACAAGGTCCTCCCTTGCAGTGGTATGATTCAGATTATCCATAGTTTTGTGTTCATTCTGTCGACGTTTCAAACCCCAAAGAGGGTCCATCATCAGGACTAATAGAATATGAATGAAAGCTTATTGAGAGAAGATTCAAACGACCTGGGAATAAATAAACCTAGACCCCTAATTTTTAAAGAAGCCGACACTCATATGTATGATTTCTTATTTATTTTATTTTAATTTATTATTATTTTATTCAAAGATTAATTTATTAGTTTATAATTTAATTTATTAGTTTATAGTTTGATTAATTAGTTTAATCGGATTCATAATTTTTATTTATTTATTTATTGTTATTTAACATATTTATTATTTATTATTTAGCCCTAGTTTTCTAATTAATCAATTAATTAATTAATTTATTTATTTATATTTCATAATCTTTAATTTATTTGTTTTATTAATAATTATTTTAGTTTAATTAATTGACTAATTATTTTATATTAAATTTTTATTAGAATCTAATTAATTAATTAAAATGGATGTAATTACATTAAATTAAATTAAATTAATTAGATTAAATTAAATTAATAAGCTTTGATTTAATTAATTTAATTTTAAAATTAATCAAGTAATCATTTTATAATTCCTTCAATTGTTTTTGGGGTAGCAAGCTAAGTGGGCTTGATTGTGGGGAAAACTCCACAGTTAAGCGCGCTTGAGCCAGAGGAGATCTGGGATGGGTGACCTCCTGGGAAGTCCTGGTTACCGGGTGCAAGCCTCGGAAGTGATGATTGATGCTATGTGATTCATTTCACTAGTTTCAATCCCACTTCTTCACCCCTGTGAGCATCACCCGATGCAATGAGTGCTAAGTGAACTATTCAAAAATCATGAGAAATTAGTCAGTTACGACTACCTCTCATGGAAATGGTCATACGTGAATGACTTACTTAACGCAGTTGAATCCCAAAATGATATCTAATATAATGCACTGCGTAAACCCCCATACTTAAATTCAAAAAGAGTGAAGGGATCTCTACTTGAATGGTTCATGAGGCACAATACTTGCTAAGGTTTTGTAAATGGGGTAGCAAGCTAAGTGGGCTTGATTGTGGGGAAAACTCCACAGTTAAGCGCGCTTGAGCCAAAGAAGATTTGGGATGGGTGACCTCCTGGGAAGTCCTGGTTACCGGGTGCAAGCCCCGGAAGTGATGATTGATGCTATGTGATTCATTTCACTAGTTTCAATCCCACTTCTTCACCCCTGTGAGCATCACCCGATGCAATGAGTGCTAAGTGAACTATTCAAAAATCATGAGAAATTAGTGAGTTACGACTACCTCTCATGGAAATGGTCATACGTAAATGACTTACTTAACGCAGTTGAATCCCAAAATGATATCTAATATAATGCACTGCGTAAACCCCCATACTTAAATTCAAAAAGAGTGAAGGGATCTCTACTTGAATGGTTCATGAGGCACAATACTTGCTAAGGTTTTGCAAATGGGGTAGCAAGCTAAGTGGGCTTGATTGTCGGGAAAACTCCATAGTTAAGCGTGCTTGAGCCAGAGGAGATCTGGGATGGGTGACCTCCTGGGAAGTCCTGGTTACCGGGTGCAAGCCCCGGAAGTGATGATTGATGCTATGTGATTCATTTCACTAGTTTCAATCCCACTTCTTCACCCCTGTGAGCATCACCCGATGCAATGAGTGCTAAGTGAACTATTCAAAAATCATGAGAAATTAGTCAGTTACGACTACCTCTCATGGAAATGGTCATACGTGAATGACTTACTTAACGCAGTTGAATCCCAAAATGATATCTAATATAATGCACTGTGTAAACCCCCATGCTTTTATCTATTTAATAAATTAATTTTTATTTATTTTAATTTATTTAATTTCTATTTTTATTTATTTAATTAATTTTTTTTAATTAAAATTAATTAATTAATGAAAATGAAAACCCTGATACTATGTTTCCAAAGGACTGGAGGGGTTTATTTGTCTAATCAGGGGAAGCCAATTTCCACTAATTTCACTCCCATTTTCCCTGTTGAGGTTTTGAGGAAATTTCATAATTTCAATGGCCGCTCTGATTTTTCTTTTATGATAATTCTCCTCTCTTGCAATTATTTTAGCGTCCTCTAAACACATATGATGCTTTGTTTTGGACGAGTGTTCTACAAGGGCTGATGTATGGGATCTCTCATTCTTTATATCAG